>CM059226.1:10048994-11248994 GCA_030347435.1 Clarias fuscus
GGGCAGTGCGCATAGGGAAATGTGTTTTGCAAGGTGGACTGTGTGTGTTCATTTCCACACACACACACACACACACACACACACACACACACACACACACACACACACACACACACACACACACACACACACTTTATAAATAGTCACAAGCCAAAGAATGATAGTTTGAGAAAGTATAACTGGTTATTTATGATATAAAAAAATGCTCAATGATAGCATGAGGAGTGTATTGTCCATTCCTCTGCAGATTTCAAAATGCTAGTTGTTGTTGAAAGTAATACAGTGATCCATACGTTTAATTCATTAACAATGCTTCATTCAAACTTTTAACATGTGCCTTAGCAGATCACTGGACAGAGACTGCACCTTGGCACTTGTGCACGGTACAACATGATGAAAACAGATTAAGTTTTAATAGCCGAGATCATAGTTACAGTGTTTCAGATTGCTTGGCCTTTATATGGGTCCCAATATGAAGCCACTGGTGACACTTTTATGCATCTAATTCTATTAGCCAAGAAAAAGCTTTTGTGTTCTCCAAATACAGTTGGTTAACTGTTCCATCCTGATCCTGAAGTATTGGCCCAGTAGTGCTAAAGCTGCAGTAGTGCAAAGTAGAAATACATTACCACACACATAAAATCTGTTTGGTAGTGCAATAACTGCTAGTGGTATAGGACTATTGATAGTCAATGTGTCACATGATCCATCAAACACATAATTTAACATTTGAATATAATCAGCTATTTCAACCAAGACATGCTTGTATGTTTTACAGTATAGCTCTCTCTCTCTCGCTCTCTCTCTCTGGTTTCAAAGGTCTTTTAAAAAAGAAGGAAAAGAAGTCATGCTCCTCCCAGGTTTAGGCCGAGGGGCTGCACTAACACGAGCAGCTACACAACACCACAATTAGCGGCAGTCGCTCGGCTTTGTCTGTGCTGAGCTGCTCGACAGGACACATAATGGAAAGAGAGAGAGAGAGATGCTTTTCCAGCACAGAAACAATGAAGCCCTGAGCTGAAATGGACGTTGCATGAAAGGCCCATCTCAGAGATGATTGCATAACTTAAAATAGGAGTCCATTAGGAGCAGGGCTCAGCAAGTGTGTTTAGAAACTATTGCTGATAAATGGTTGTGGTCACGATTGCACTATGTTGTAGTATGTTTCCACTGACTAAACAAAAGATGTTGTTTACCATATATGAAGTGTTTCAAAATAACTTATATTAGGATTTTAAAGAGTATAACCATTCAGTTCAGTTTAAGTTATGGAAGTTGAAAAGCTATTAATGACAAAACAATGAGTAATCAAAGCCATCATTTTACATTAAACACACAGCTTTAGTAATATCATTCATTTTCTTCTTTACTCACTATACTTTGCATACTATTTGTCATTAAATCCTACCAGTCCATTCCAAAAGTGTTTAGCCTTTCTAGATGCATTAAATGTAAATGCATGTTAAATGCGTGTGTGTGTGTGTGTGTGTGTGTGTGTGTGTGTGTGTGTGTGTGTGTGTGTGTATCTGTGTACGTCTGTGTGTCTATATAAGTCTGTGTGCAAATTCTAACTAATAGTTTTCTATGCATGTCAGGCTTAAAGACCCAATAATAAATAGCACATTTTTATTTATTTATTTTATTAAAGTTAGAGCTACTATTGTCTCTAACAATAGATTCTTTGTGCGCTAATCAAGTACATGGAGTGCACTGGGAAGCTGAGTGTGCACATTGTTGAAACCCACTTCAACCATTACACACACACACACACACACACACACACACACACACACACACACACACACACACACACACACATTTATCTTACTATCCATTTGCATTATTATTAATGCTAATTAATGCTATACTTACACCTGAAGCCAACTCTAACCTTAACCTTGGGAAACACAAGGACCTTTCAGAGTTTAATCAATTCATTTCAATTCATCAAGCTTTATCGACGAGACTGTATACACGGCCTCATATAAAAATCCTACAAAATCCTATGTCTTTAATATAATAGTTATGGATTTTTATTTATTTATTTATTTTTACCGTTTTTGTTTGGTTGTGTGTTTGTTTTTCAGAAGTGCAGGTTTCATTAATATCAGTTATATTAATATTTTCAGATAATGCCATCTTCGTGGGGAGAATTGGTAACCACCATGACGTAAGAACATGCATACACAGACATACACTTACAAACATGCAGAGCAATGTACATTTAAAGCATAGAGAGCTCAATGTTGCCCCATGAGACACTGCAGTATTTCTGTAAAGAACCGCACATCTCATCTACAATAAAACATATTAATTCATTCACAGATTCGGTTTAGACTCTTTAATGTGAGACTATTTTTTTTCTGATGTAAATAAAAAGCCTCTCGTTTTCGTCTTAGCGTTGTGTCAGCGTGATGGTTAGGTGCTTGTGTTATAGGTTGAGTGATATTCAGATCCAGTCTCAACCCTGAAGACTCTCCGTTTCTGTTTCATTGTTCTGTCAAGGACTTATCACGATCCCAACGTACAGTGCGACACACACACACAGGCATACATCAACTTCAATCTCTTTTTAATGAGAAATTCTGCCCCCTCTAATATGTGCAAATTAACCTTCCCCCTCCCCCCTCCTCGTCTCTCTCTCTCTCTCTCTCTCTCTCTCTCTCTCTCTCTTTCTCCCTCTCTCTCCCCTGGGGGCAGAGCTTCACGATGGACAGAGCGCCAGATTATCCTCCATTAGGGCGAGGAGAGAGAGAGAGCTTTTCAATATGGGGCTCGTCGCATTCAAACTCCTACAATGGCTGCCGAGACTCGTATCACCTGCTTGGCCAGCCTTTATATCATTACTGTCATTACCATGATTATTATTACCAATTTGATATTCAGGCCATGTTGATTGTAATTTCTGAATTACAGCTAATAAGGAATTTTTAAAAACAGACAGTGGTCCTGTTTCTGGCGCAGTGGTGCGCCCAAATTTAATGGATTTCCTGGTAAGGAGTCCATTTGGCTCTATTCGCCCCAGCGTGGGGTCTCGCGGCCTGCAGGTTTCCCCCTCATTCCGTCTTCTGCTTAGGCAGGAAAATGTTATTTCACCATCTTATCAAAGAGACAGGTGGTGGAAATTGCATATGCTGCGGATGCGTTGCAAGATTTCAACTGAAAGAAAACCTGACATGAAGACAATGAGAGGGTTTTCTTTGCAGTTTGTGATGCTGTCTTTACTGGGAAATAATTAGGGACTTGATCACAATCCTGGAAAGCAAAATAAAAATACGTGCAAATGTATATACATCTATATATACATGCAAAAAATATTCTACAAATAAAATACTGGCCATCTATAAATAGAAGATTGGGGGGGAACTATGAAATAATTAACGTGTTATATAGCCTGTCAGTAAATAACCACAGGTTATATCTATATAATAAAGTAAATAAAATTAATGCATGAAAATGTGTCCCGTTTTAAAAGTTTTTATTTGCTTCCTTCTTTTCAAATTGGAATACGTCCATCCTTCAGCATCCCTAAAAGGGAAAATGTGAAATTTTGGACTGTTGGACAGATTTGGACTGTTTAGTGCACACGCTTTTATTAATTCATGAGTAACTCTTTACTTCTTGCATGTCTGTGTACGTATAATTTACCAGGGAATGTGTTGTACCTTTAATTACTAACCTTAAGCACCAGTTATACCTTGATATTTGCAAAGGTTCTCAAATCAACTGCTGACAAACGATAAGTTTATTATAGGAAAAAAACACTGTTGTTTTAAAGCCAACGATTTTTTTTAAATTTCATTTTATATATTAGCATTCATTTAAATGCAATAACACTTGCATATCAAAATAAAAGTTTACATAAAGAAAAAAAACTTTTATTATGCTATTTACTTGTCAGATTATTCTTATTAAGCTTTGAACTAAAACGATTTATCACGTTTGTAGACTTCTTGGTCCAATATCGTGATCAAGTCTCAATTATTGAACAACTAAGAAAATATCACAGTCCCTGGTCGCATCTTTAAAGAACAATTCTTGAAGTTCCGTTTTTTCCATCTTGTCGACGGTGCATTACGTAGCCTATATATGAGAATGTAGATGCAAATTGAAGCCATCAACAGCTCGTGATGAAGTGAGACTTCATATTGTAAACAGTGTGTGCCGTTGCCATGGCTCCCATTTTCACTTCACAGGGAGGGAGAGAGAGAGAGAGAGAAAGGTGGGGGAACCCTGTGCGTCTCCATAGTGATCAAGATGCCATGCAAACCTGCTATTCACCACGGTAACTTCTCTCTTCCAGGAGTGTATACAGAACAGTAGGCTGCACACATTTGCCTACAGTAGGTCTGAAAAAAAGCTAACAAAAATGAATAGCATCCAGTTATGATGTCTCTCATACATATTAAGCATCAGTGCAGCTTTGTAAAACAACACTCGAATAACCCTTCCGTGTAAACCTCCTGGTCGTTCCTTCTGAGGATGTTTGCATAGTCTATAGTTGTCCAAATTTTGCACACAGGTAATACTGAAAATTTATTTTGAAAATTAATCGGCTGCTGATAAAGGATATTGCCTATTTAATAACTGTACACGAATCGATCGTGCGGGAAATGTCAGCCACTCTAATAAAATTATATTTTGCTTCCAATGGAATATTTAGCATTTTTATAAATCCCATTGATTTCTTGTATTACCAGAATAGGCCGAATTAAAGAACACGCTGCATCTCTTAATTGCAATGCTCTATTGACCTGCTGCTCTAAGCACTGAACTCCATGTTCTCTGAGAGTCAATTAGGAGAAAAATGCGAACTTCTCCTCCAGATCACCATTAGGCCGTGCACTTTCGGAGGAAATTGATTTTCCCTGCCCTATCCCTCCTCCTCCTTCTCTCTGAATCCATTTGAAGCTTCTTTTTATTTTTTTATTCAAATCCTTTCGGTCTTATAGGCTATACATAAAGCACTGGTAACGCAAAGGTGGGTTTAGCTTATACTGGGACTGAAAAAAAGGCCGATCTTAGCACATGGTGCTATTTTTATTTTCTGTTTTATTCCTGTAGCTTATCCATTCTACTCCTTCGTGTCTGCCCATTTTTAATCTTCCTTCTTACCTGATGATTTCTTCTTCTAAATGCAACCCCTTTCATTTCCCTATCTTATAGGACAAAATGCCAGGATGCGGATCAATATCGCATTGATTCCCCTATCAATGCACATTACCATGGGTCAGGCATCTGCTTGTACCCTCTCGGTCCACGTGCCGCCTGTTGCCACGGGGACTGGGATTTCATCACTTCCTGACCTCTGACACAGACAGACAAAGAAAAAAAAGACTGAAAAGAGGGACGAGGAGGGAAACGTATGCATGTAGGCAGAGAAAAAGATCGATTGCTGAAGTGAACAGGACAGACTCAGATCATCTGAGTTGCTTTAATTTAGGGATGGAAGGAAAGAATCTGGGTTGCGGTAGATATTTTGTGTTAATCCACATTACAAAGGATGTAAAAATATGATTAACACAACTCTCCACAAAGTTGGAAACATAAAATTTTAAATGGTATGCACCATTTAGATTTCATTTCATTTTAATACATTCCTCAAACCGGTCACAGACTGACAGTGCCCCGTGAAAAGCTAGATTCATAAGGACTGTTTGTCATGGTGAACCTGGATTGTCCGGCAGAGAACACTTACCCAATCCCTACTGAACACCTTCCGAGTGATTGGAAATTCTGTCACGTGCGCCAGCCATTCGCGTTAAACATCTCGCCTGACCTGCCCATGCGTTTGGGGTGAAGGGACACAAATCCCAACAGGCATGCTCCAAAATCTAGTGAAAACAGACCGGAGATTATTATAAAAGCAAACGTTGACAATTTTATATGAAAATGGATGTTTAACGAGCACGTATGGGTGTGTTGGTCAGGTGTAAAATATTTGAAATAAATACAACTGATTTTTTTTAATCGGAAAAAAGTTCGAATTGAAAATAGTAACTTGTAAATTATTTAAAAAAAGCAGGAATTGGAAGTAGAGTGCATAGATTGTACAAGGGAAACGAAAGAGCACTATCCTAATTTGCCCACTGAGAATTAAGGCTAAGCATTTGGAAAGGTAAAGCAACTCCAAACACCTGAGGCTTTCGGGCAGGTAAAGCCCCTAGGACCGGGCGGGGGAGGGGACACATGTGGCTAAAGCACACACACACGCACGCGCGCGCGCGCACACACACACACACACACACGCACGCACGCACACACGCACGCACACACACACACACACACACACACACACACACACACACACACTACACACACTTACACACTTTTCTTAAGTGCAAATCTAGAAAACAGCGTTTAAAAAAATTATATATAGCCACATATATAAATTAATATAAAAATATATATACAGTATATATAATAGTATATATATATATATATATATATATATATATATATATATATATATATAGGCAAAAACCTATATATAAATGAGACATTTATTATTTTATATTATTCCACATATCTGATAGTTTTTTAAAATAATTTATATAATTTTTATAATATATATATTAGGGGAGGGGACACATGTGGCTAAAGCACACACGCGCGCACGCGCGCACGCACACGCACGCACGCACACACACATACACACGAGATATTTATTACTACAAACTGCTGCAAACCAAATTTTACAATTTTTTAATAATTATAAATTTTTGGCATATAATATATTACCAAGAATTTACGTTTGCACTTAATTTATTTACGCATTATATCGTACATTGTTTGTCATGTTGAAAGAATGCTGCGTGAATATACATGGTAATGTGTTTGACAAATAGGGCTCAATGTTTTTAATGAGACATGAAAGATTTTTACATTTTTTTAAAGAATGTATTATATTTGTTTATTATAATGTATTATACGTATTATATATATAATTATAATAATGTATGATTAACATCCATAGGCAAAATCTCGTTCGGTATGTAGTACAATATTAATAAACCTCCTGGTGTAAAACATTTTTGTTTCAGAAAAGCAATGACAACGTGTATGACAATTTCCAGAGGTCCGAAGAAGATAAATGTGTGTATGTGTGTGTGTGCGTGTGTGTGTGAGAGAGAGAGAGAGAGGGGGGGGGGGGGGGGAGAGAGAGAGAGAGAGAGAGTCATTGCATAACACGTCGGATACTAAACGTTAGAATTTCCTTCTTTGCATCTTTACCAAAATTTAAATTAACACTAAAATGCACCAACAGCTGTTCCCCCCAAAAACGTTATTACATAGTGTTAAAGGCTTTTTCGCTCTCTTGATGTAAAGCAAAAACCACTACAGCATCCTATTGTGTCATGCAGATATCTGCAAGTAGTTCTAGATACTTATGTAGTTATAGGTAATAGGTAATGTAGTTATAGGTAATAGGTAATCAGTGGACACTTTTTAAGTGTGTGCAACTTAAATCATGTCCGACATTTAAACCCCTTGTTAATCAGAGCCTTTAAGGGTCAACCAATTTTTCGGGAACGGCAGTAAAACTAACAGGGAATTAGTGTATTTATAAAAGTGAGGAATGTAAGTCTGGACCCATCGACGGCTCCTGGAGGCTTAAGGAGTTAAATAAACGGTGTGGGAGGTCAGGTCCTATTTTCCCATTCCAGCACAACGCACGCACACACATACAGTTACAATTATTATTATTATTTATTTTGTGTAGCTGCATTTGCTTTTCCCTTTCGGCTACATCTAGGGAAATCTCACAGCAGCGGCAGCAACAGTCACAGAAGTATTGCTGGTGTGTGTTTCTGTGTGTCAGTTGGAAAGACGGTGGGGATCCCAGGCTTTATTCATCTGCTGACTAGGGGTTAAACTGGGACTGGAGGTGGAAAGTTCTAATATTCACCAATATTTTATAATAATATGCAGTAAAACAGTATTGCTGTTTTGTTAGGTTATTGGCAATTAATATTTAAAAAATCGCCATTATATGTCTGCTGTTTTCAGACCTCATATATATTGTTTCATATTCGTGTGGGTAGCAATATGACATTTAAACATTGTCTAATTATTTGTAGCTTAAGAGGCGCAACATTTGGCATAAAGGATTCTAACGTGATAACTCAATGTTTGAATGGAATTTACTTTTAATTACAACAGGCTTCTTTTCTGGGAAACATGTTAGTGTACACCTTATACATTTTGTCTTATTTGGCTTGGTGTATTTAACAATAGACTGTACCGGAAAAATACACTTACAACGTTAAGTGTTTATCAAATAAATAAATGATTAAACTGTTAACGAGGTGTGTGTGAGGGGACGCGTATTAAAACGGGCATTTTAGTAAAGCTACCATGTGTAGCTATCTATGGCTTATTTTGTGCGATTTTTAAATCGAAGCATTAAATCAGTGTAACGAAGCTTGCATTGCACATTATTTATAGTTCTATCAAATTAAAGTAGTATAATAAAGCTTTATTTCACTCGCCGTTCAGATAAACCCAATGTGGCTTAGATTCGATGTCGCGAAGCACAATTTAACCCCCGCCGCTGAAAAAAACACTGAGGCCTAAAAAGCAGGTTTATTCTCCGACCACAATCAAACCCCACCACTGCCACCATGCGGCCGTGTGCGCTCGCGTGAGGTCGTATGCAAGTGCTTTTGGCGTGCTTGTAGGCGCGCGTGTGCGTATTGTTCTTTCATATGTTTGCCATTTTTCATTTTAACCCAAAACAAGACATACATTAGTGGTGTTATTAACTATGTAGCGCACTAATAGATATGTGTGTGTGTGTGTGTGTGTGTGTGTGTGTGTGTGTGTGTGTGTCTGTGTGTGTGCGCGTGCAAATATAACTGTCCATAAATGCTTAAAAAGCACTTTTGTCCAGTTCCTCATTTTTTTTTGTTTAAATCAAACATTATTTAAAAAAAAACATTAAATTCATTTTAATTGACAGCTACATATTTTCCAATACTTCACACTACTTGATATCTTGCACCAAAATAAATGGCAGAAAACGACTGAATTGTGAAAATGGCAGTTTAATGAATTGCGTTTTTTTTTTAAATCCATAGAATCTTAAATAGCAACTAATTAGGCAAATTAGGCAAATTTAACCATGAGCTATTACTGGGAAATCTAAAGTGAAGACCTGTTTTAAAAACATAGTATACTTTTTTAGATTTAGTTTTAAGTTTTTTAAAAACTTAATTTAACTTGCAAACACTTGCAGACACCATGTATACAAAGTGTTTTATTTGTTACTTAATATTATTTTATACTAAAGGTGTTCATAATTTGAAAATAACTAAGTGATGTACTAATTATCATAAGCCATTGATTTTTGGTAAACTTAATATTGATGTTTATAAGCAAATCAAACATCTAAACTAAGCCTATATTATTTTGTTCATTCAGTAACCAAATAACACTTTAAAAAAATAATACGTACAAATTAAACCAACGTAGAGGTTTTTGTTTAATTTGCTTATCAGTAGACAGCTCCATAACATGTTAACCTTACATTTCATTTTAATTATAATGAATCACTGTTTGCCTTTGAAAACCCACAGCAATGTGACTTTAAATTGTGTTTTTGTTTGCCTATCATGCCTCAAGCAATGCAAACACAACACGGATGTAGACTATCCAAAGGCTTACTGGGTAGATTTGAAAATGAGCTAATCTTCCTTGGGAAGCATTTGCCCCATTAACACATTACTAAATTAAACCTCTTTTAACACCAGGCTAAAACACATCAGTATAATTTTTACATTTGTATATACCTAAGCAAACGACACAGCAATGACTATATACAAGAGAAAGAAAACTACGTATAGAAAGTATTTTGTTTGAACTACAAAAGTTAGGATGAGAATTAGGTTCATATTTGACAACAAAATCAACTGGAACTTATAACTGTTGAATATAACTGTTGAATATAACTGTTGAATAGATCAGTTAATTGCTGAAAAGATCACACTTCTCACGTGCATTGTCTTGTCATTGACTGATGTATAATTTGTCTGTCAAATACAGATTAGTTTTAATTCATCACCTGAAAAACACGAAGGCAAGCTATAGTGCATCTCGGCTAAATGAAAGACTAAATCAGTTGCGTCAACATGACGGCTTCCATCTCTTTGGATTAAAAAATAATTAGCATTTTGTCCGACAGAGGGCAGAAACAATTATTTGGTTAAAATACATACCTATCGTTCATGCTAGAAACACCACCCCAACTCCATAACACAAGTACTAGAGAGAGAGAGAGAGAGAGAGAGAGAGAACAAAGCCGCACGTTGTGAATAAAATAAAACGAGCTAGGCGTATTACTTCTTGGTAAAATAGCTAGGAAAATAAACCTCAATTTAAAGCTTGTTGCAAGTGAATACTTCCTTTCCAATCTCACGTTAATTTGGATATATTATATTATTGTATATATAAAAATTTTAATAAAAGCTGGGCCCGCCCCTCACTCCTTAATAATCTATAAATGGACATACAATTTGCATTTCTTAGTCTTTACATAATAGTAAAACACTCAAGTTTCCATGCAGAAACTCTACATCAGTTCAAAACTAAACATGACCCCCGGGTCACTTGGGTGTTAATCTGTAAGAGAGAAACAAATTATGCACCAGCACAATTTTATACAAAATATAAATAATTATATTAATTATATTATTTTATTATTATATTAATTATATTAATACATAATTTTTATTCCAGGTATTTAGAAAATGGCTGAAACAACAACAACAACAAAAAAACATCCAGCTGATACCCCCCCCCCCCCTCCCATCCTGAAAGAATTTAAATTTTCCATTTTATGCACATCAATTTAAATGGCCATCAATGTGCATATTTAATTCAACGAGGGCATTTTATATTCAATTTAATAAAGATTTCTCTCATTTATTTCATGTATCGTTAGAATGAACCAGATTTAAGAACACAACTTGCTGCTCTAAGCACTGAACTGCATTCTCAATCAGGAGAAAAATGAGAACATCTTAAGAAATATATTTCTCACTATTCCTCTTTAAATAAGAAAACAGAAAGTTTAGTGTACTGTTGAAAGCCTGAACTGTTTAGTGGAAAATTTAGTGGTCAGGCAGATAATGCAAAAAACAAAAGCAAAAATCTAACCATATTTGGATTTAGCCGTTCCTAACCTATGTTGTATTAATGTAATGTTGTGCAAAAATGTTTTGTGTCCTGGTATTATTAATGTAAAAAACATAATCAACTCCCATGATTAGTAAAAGAAGGTTGACATTTAAAAATATTTTAAAATTTACATTGTATTAATTTATGTTGTGGAAGAAACACATAACGAGATAGCTAAGAGATGCAATATGCAAGAATGCAAGAATGCAATACAACTTAATTATTCTATTTTATCTGATCTTTTACCAGTTTAAGCAGTAAGGTGGTGTTTTACATTTTACATGGGTTTCCTCCGGGTTCTCCCCCTAGTTGCCCCAGGTGTCCAGGATTTTTCTTGAGATTTACTCCAGATCGACTGCGACAAGCATTTTAGGATTTCGTTTTTTTTTAAAAATATATATGAACATATTTGTTATATAATTTAATTGGCTTTTGAATGCTACTTTAAAATATTTTATACTTTATTATTATTGATTAGTCCGTTTGTTAATTAAGATTTTCTGCCACGAGTTCCAGATTCACTCACCAGGATTAATCGTTTTATGCTGTAAATAACTGATAACTAAATTATGACGGAATTAATTAATAAATTAGGCCAAATTAGAATGTACTGCTACGTAGATAATAATGCAATAAATGTATCACCCCATTCTCAAGAGGACAAAATCTATTACTGTAACGACTTTGAAGCCTTATGTAGCGTTGAATTTTTTTTAAAATATTGATAACTATAGTTTATTTTTTAAACAAAACCAAAGGAAAACAAAACTGCAGGCGATATGATATATTAACTTATTGCTGAGTTGTATGTGTAAACCTATTATGTCCTTATGATGATCAAACGGTTGTGGGATTTCCTACCCCTAGTAAAGCAACAGACTGGCAACCGCAAAAGGTTCATTTCAAACGAAGCCATTCTCTTTTGTTAAACATTTGCTGCAAAATCAACTGACTAATAAAAAGTAAACACACGCGAATTATGATAGATATTTATATGGGCAAACTTAAACAGCATTTGTTACATCCATTTTGTGGAATAACAATGTGAGTCTGAAACAAAATGGCGGCTGTTTCTCCTGCGCGTCACCTGCAATGTCACAGCCTCATACTGTCTGATTAATAATGAAAGCTGTAGTAGAAATGAGCTTTGTAATCGGCACAAATAAAAAAAAACAATCTTGAAATGAAATCCAGTGAAATAAGCATTAATCGTTAGTACGTTCCTCTAAACTATTTTGAGAACAATTGTCTCAGAAGGTTGCAGTAAATTGAGGTTCAAAATAATGTGAGATTCGTTCGTGAGGTAAAAAGTAAGCAAGAAACTAAGATTCATAAGTACGTCGTTAACCTGAAGAAAGGTTAATTCGTTATTCTGTCAAATTAATCGTGTTTTGGGAAAACACACTATGTTGCTACAAGTTATATCTTTTTGCAACTACAGAGCAAATCACTTTCGTGTAAACGGTGTTATTTGCAACGTTATAAGTATTAATGAAAGCCAATTTGGGGCCATGTTTAAAAGATGTCCTACATTCAAACCCGTTAAAATGTTTTCTTTTCTTCTCCATATGTGGTGCGAATCCAGCTGTGTGTTCCAGCTTGAATATGGCACATCATGCATATTCTACAACCCGCACCATTTGACGAAAGGCTGTAATGCCAGTCCGTCCAAGCTGGTTTCGGGCTGGAATAATAGTCAATAAAGCATTTGTTATTTTACAAAGTGTGAATAGGGCAAGAAGAAACACTGACGCAAGTCAAGAGATGGAATTTAGGTCTAAAACATATAACATTTCAATAATTTTATGCACACAACCATATCGATTCTAAATATAATAGGCTTCAAGACGGCTTTACAGAGTAAATATTATACTGTTCCTTGATTATGCATACTCATATCTTTAAAAAAATGAATGTTGTGACATTTAGACCAGTTAATATATTTGAAATTACTTGGATTAAAACATACCTAGCAAAACGTTTTTGTAGTATAGGATTGAAGTTAGAGAAAGGCCTTATGCGTATCCTGCACTGTCAGCACATTCGTTAGTGGTAAGCTCTTTGGCATAGATTAAGCAAATGAATTAATGTAACAATTGAAATAAAAGTATAAAGACAGTGCACAGAACATCCCCAGTGTGTTCTCATGAATTTTCCAACTTGGCAAAGAGAAAAAGGCCCAAGCTTGCCGAACAGTTACTTTGTGTCTTATACCAGAAGAACACAGCGCAAAAGCGGAGAAAATGGGATTTGTGGAGAAGATTTCCATCTAGATACCCCCGGTCTGATATTTCCAGTAGTGCATTAGCTCATGCCAGAGGTCACAGAGCAAAGAAACATTAACCAAAGGGAAGACAGAGAGAGAGAGAGAGAGAGAGAGAGAGAGAGAGAGAGAGAAGACTTGAGGAAAATTATAAAATAAATAAAATTAATATAATAGTGAAATAATCTTGTCAATGCTAGACAAAGGGAGATAAAATTTAACTACAAACACTTTCGTTTACCCATTTTGACAATTTTAAAAATTACCGTCTTTTTTTCTAAAAAAAAAAAATCTTGTTTTGACGATTTTATTTTGATTTTGCATCACACATGTAGTGATGAAAACCTTGAGAGGTGTAGCCTGGATACAAAAGGCTGAGATTGTCCGTGCGTTTCACCCCTGCACCTGAAGGACTTGGGGTTATTAATAGTCTTTACCATGCAGTGTATTGCCGAGAAAGCGCTCTGAGTTGGCTGTGCTGGAATTTTAAGCAGGATACGTGGGCGCGAGCGATGACGTCACATCATCGAAAAATCGATTAATACTTCTTCTAACAGAAACGGTGCTAATTACAATAATTAAACATTTTTAAAAAACATAATGTGTTTATTCATTTTTTGTACCAGAGCTGATCTGGATATTTAGTTTACATCTGTAGCAATCAAACTAACAGCTTATATTGATGCGCTATCTATCAATAAATCTATCAAATATCTAAAAAAAATAATAATAACCGCGTGTAAAAGTGGGTATGATGAAGTATATAAATCGTTTATTTAACATTTATGGAAGGAGTATCCATAACCAGAAAGTGCCAACCTCTCTGTGTCTCTCTGAAGTCTCGCCTTCCTTTACATTAAATGCGACGAAACGTTAAAAATCGCGACGTGGTAGTTAATACGCACGTATAAATATATATTCATAATTTAATTTAATAGTTGCGGTTTTAAAAGCTTTCTCGGCACCCCTGCTTCCTTCCTTACCCTTGATCCAACTGAACAACTAATTAATAGCTCTTGCTGAGTTAGGATCATGGACAGCAGTAATAAGTGAGGGACAATGGGTCCTGCTCTCAGAACCCAGGTTGAATATCGGGAAACAACATATTAATGAAATAAATTAACTGTGCCAAAGAACATCATACCAGCAGATGGAAATCCTTGTTATAATAATATTGTTGTTATAATATATTGTAGGCTACTTTCAATTAAGAGTTTTGCAAGCAGAAAGCTCGTTTAAATGTTAAAAATAATACTAACCCTTATAACACAAGTGTATTCTTATGATTGTAACCCAGTTATTAATTATCAGCTTTATTACGTAAACGTGTTTTTCCTCTATACGGAAACATTTCCAAGCACAGAACGTATATTAATATTTTGACACAATTAAAATTTATGTTATGCTCGTGAGTTACTGACGTGACCGGGAACGGTCATATAGACTATTATCCAAATACTGAGTAAGAAAACAAACAAACAAAAAAACATCTCAGGAACCGCTGGCTATACTTCAGAAAGCCCATGGTTTATAATGAGAATTATCTTTAAAAGCATGGCTGTGTGCTGTTTTAATTTTAAACAGAGATCGTAACTTATATTAGGATGCTGACAATAATCCTAATATCTATATTAGGCCACTAACTATGATAAGATCTGCCATCAGATAAGTAATAATCAGCAGCTTTATTGCTTTTAGCTTCCTCCTACTTAAAAAAACATCAGTGACTTTGGACATTTAAACACAAATAGGTTACACTACTTACACCTCTCACCTACTCACTTATCTACTTCACTTAGGCTGTACAGGGTCTTTGGAAGCCTGGAGCGTATCTCAGAGAACTCGGGGCTCTAAACAGGGAACGCACTTCATGGGGTGCCAATCCATACCAGGGCCCAAACATGCACACTCACAAATTTGCATGTCTTTGGACTGTATGAGGAAATCAGAGCACGCTGAGAGAGCATGCAAACCCAACATTACTTACAGTACCAGTCAAAAGTTTCCAAAATGTTAATGAACCATCAATTTTACATTACAAGCGAGAAATGTTGGTTCTATTCTTTGTCAGTATAGCATACATTACAGTTTTGTAGAGGTATATGTATGTATTTCACTGAAACAGATGAAACATATGACACTTATTTTCCACTGATTTTGCAAATATTACACGTGAAAAACAGTAAAAACTGTTTACTGTGAGACACGTGAAAAACAGTAAAAACAACAACAACAATAATCTCAGGAAGCAAAACAGGTCACAACCTTCACATAACATCAGTAACGTCATTAGAATAAAAAACGACACAAAACAATTAATAGAGCTGGTTGTGCAAACTGTATTAACAATTGCAATAGAGTCTGTGAAGTCATTTGAAAGACCTAGCATAAGGGTATGCTATTTTAACTTAGTTATAATTAGTTATAAACCTAAAATATGTTCGTTTATCCGTCTGCATGTCATGTAAAAATTAACCATAAATTATAAAACTGCTCAAAACAACTTTCAACTAAACATTTAATTTGTAGCACTTGCCAAAATATGTTTACTGAGACCAGGAAAATCATTAACCTAAAGGACAGGGTATGGAACCATTAATAAAGATACGCTTTCTGAAAACTTAGAATCCTTAAGGGTTCTTCACTTGTCCTTCTTGTGGAACCTTGTTTAGATACGACTCCTCTACAGAAAACCTAAGAAGCCTTAATTATTCAGTGATCCTTTAAAGAACAATTTGGTGTAAATATCACAATTTCCTAATCTAATCCTATATTCAATTAAATTTAATTAATATGCATTGATTTTCCAGTGAACATATAATCAGAGCAGAATTTAATTAGGTCCACTGAATCACCATCAAACCATAGTCGACTCCAAAGACCGTGATATGATGATAACCTACCAGAGATCAGCACATTTAGGATCTCTGAATGCCAGTCGAAAACCATCAAACGTGCCAGTCTCTGGTCACCTGTCAACACGCACCTTTACTCTCATATTTTAAACTATCATAATCACAAGTATACAGGCGGTGTTAAAATAAACCAGTATACGTGCATATCAAACTGGTTTCAATATGGTTAGTTACTGGTACAACAGAAAACTTAATTGCCACGCAAAGTCATTTTGGCAAATTCGAGAGTGTTCAGGGTGGTTCAGTGGTATATCCTTATATACAATATGATGTAACCCTATTGCATATAAGGATGTGCCACTGAACCACAAATATCACCCTAATGATTAGTAGTTGTGTAAAGGAATGGCGAGACTGACTTACACAGACACAGAAGAACCTTCAGAATAATAAGAAGGGAAGGTTTAGAAGTTCCCAACGCTGTTACAAGAGTACTCATGTGTGCTTTCCTGCTTTAATGCACCTTCAGCTTAGAAAGAACAGTTCATTAACTGATTAGCTGAACCTTATATGTTAGAGCAAGGAAATACTGTCCGGACACCACGTAACTTTGCGTCATTGTATCGAACTGCAGAAGGACATGCACCGGTTACAGAATTTTCATTAAATGTATCTGTTTGATTGCAGTCTGCTGTAGAAAATGAGACTTGTCCCATGTTATATAGCGTATGCAGTCTATAAACTTGATCACTGAAAATCTATACGACTGCATTACTTATTTTAGAGGTAAATTAACACACGATTTATAGGTGATATAAAATATAAATTAACTCTTTTGATGTTAACGTTAATGTTTATATCTACTGGACGTGTGTGCAAATTAAACAATGTAAGAATCAGATATATTTTTAACACTGGGATGTGTTGTAAAAACATACGTCATTTTCTGCTTTATTTATTTATTTATTTATTATTTGAACCTTTTTTTATTCACAGCCGCAAAATAACGCGGAACCTGCTTCAGATCAGCTGATCGGGTCACGTGACCGCGAGGTTCGCTTTGCGTCCCTGCACAAAATGGAGTTGTCAGATTCGGTCGTAAAGGGGCTTCAAACCCTAGCCGATCCAGCTTACTTGGACTTAAAATCATTCACCGTCTTCGTCGAAGCGGCCTTCCGCAGTCTGCTGTTGTTTCCAACCGGCAGCGTTTTCGGTAAGATCAGCCGATTGTTCCCTTTGTACTCGAGAACTTCATATTGAAAACGGGTACGACGTGAAATAAGCATTGTTCTGTTTTGCTGAGAACTGTTTATTTAGATCCACGTAATGACCAAGCAGACTGTTGGGGAGATCATAATGTAATGTCAATGTGAAATTCCTAAGGATTCTCTCTTTACCGTCTTTTATAGCCTAGCATGAGATTGGCTAAGCTATCATGCTAACATGCTAACATGTAGCCTGCATCATGCATCACTATAGAATTCCTCACAACATCTACTAGCCAACTAAGTGCATAAATGCATGGTCTGTGCTGCACTGCTTATATTGAACATTCATTGCACTCTTCATTACAGCCAAAACATGTATTTATAAACATGTATTTTTTTTAATGCTATAACCAAGATCACATGTTACCAGCACTGGTCCTGTTTGAAAAAACTCTTGTTCTGTACATTAAAGCATTGGTCAAATCACTTTAACCCAAGAAGGGCTTTGAATGAGATGACTAACTGAACCAAATGTCTAAGATAATTATTATTAAATATTATTTTCAATGTGGACTTGATTTAATGTATGTGCCCTAATGTCATAACTGCACTTAAAGTCAAGCATCTGCAATTGTTTCCTTTAGATCACCCAGAACTGAAGAACATTGATCAAGCTCTCCTGAACCAGTGTCACACTGCTGCAACAACATTTATCCTGGAAGGAGTAAAGTATAATGCAGACAGGTCAACACTATGGTATGATAATAATTTTTCTTATTGTGTTTCTGGGTTTTAATGTGTGCAAAACGCATGTGCATTAAAGTCTCCTTTTCTTACAGCTCATTCCTCGAAGAGCTCAGATTTGACAGCGAGAGAGTGGATGTGTTCTATACTCACTATCAGGTGATGATCTCTTCCAAAGTGTGTGGTATGCTGAGTCATTTGTAAACAAGCATGTTCATAACATTGTTTTCGTTTCACATTTAGAAAAGCAAAACCAGTCTCGACAGACTGTTATCAAGGTAGGTCACCTTGCTTTGCCTATGTTTTGATGGTGCATTGTACAGAGTAAAATACAGAGTAAAAATTTGTATTAGGCTACAGTATATCTACCTATAATGTAAATCCAGACTGCTTGCATATTATGTCATTACGTCCACTATTGTCTAATTATGTCATGTCACTTTTTTATGAGCATGTCAATATATAAAAAGCACCTCATGCGTATTTTACATGGACTAGTTTCATTGTGTTCTATATAACATCCCAGACACGACTGACATCACGTTTATAGTTATCTATAGGTTCATTTCACATGTCTAAGAGTAGTTTATAAGTAATTAATGTGTGCTTTGATTGTTTTTTTTAGCATTAATAGATGCCCCCCTCACATAACAGATGTTTCTTGGCGATTAGACTACTGTATAAAAGTAAGTTTTCTGTTTGTTTTTTTAAGACGAAAATAACACAAATTGTATGTGAATGATAATCTGAATTATGTACCTTGCTTTTGTTAGAAAAGCCATGTGCATAAGGTCAATCAGCCATCATATCTGATTTCTTTTAAGACTGAGGTATGTGTCCTTGTTTGTCATACTCAAAAAATCTTTTGTTTACATTTAAGTAATGAAAGCAAAGATGTTCACAGTTCTGGTCACAAGAACTTTGCATGAAATTAACTACTTATTCATCTGTTTTTGATTGAATTGTTATTTTCTCAGACTGGTGGGAATAATGAAGCCTCTTCAGAACAAAATTTTAAATGTACGCTGGAGCAACTTCAGGTATAAAAAAAAAAAAAAAACAATATGCAGGCCATATCTACTGACCTCACTAGAAATACATTTAAGAAAGTGCATTTAAATAGACCTCTCTAGCAGGGTATAAGTACACGTTTGTTCCATATCTCTAGGCGGCAGTTTAGATTTACCTGTAATCCTCTATATTATATTAAAGCAGTTTAAGCTGTGTTCATCTCAATAAATTTGGGAATCAATTCATGCAGATCATTAAGATGACCCTGACCGTACAATTACTTTTTTAATTACTTTTTTAATCACTTTTAGTTACCATTTTACCTTCGCCAAGGCACATGACACAAAATATCTGATGCCATTTTTTAAAACATACATTTACTGTATTTTACATTACTGTACTTCCAAAAGGCTTTTATTTTATTTAACTTTTCCTAGTATTTATCCTCATCATGCAAGCAAATCTTGTTGCTTCTGCGCTTTAAACTTTGTTAGTCAGGCAAAATGTAACATTTACAAAGAGCCACACATGTTGTAACAGCTTCTTATTCATGGCTTACTTCACACAAGAGGTTTTTCGGTCATTGCCAAATAGACTTAATATAAGGTTTTAATAAAACTCATTTAAATATTGAGCCTATAACATTTTGCATTGTTGGAATTTGCTACCGTGTGCCATCAAATAAAAATGCAAACGCGCCTATTATCAATAAAAAGCAAGCATTTGAACAAATAATCTATTTATCTGTTTGTTTTTTTATGACGTTTGTCACGTCTTCCAGAATTGGCTTACATGCCGGTTTCTGTGTTAAATGAATCTAATATTAATTACGTAAACAAATTGCATTTCTTAAGGCATATCTCTGCGCTCGAGGTAGTTAATGAACGTTTGCAATCTAAATAAATTGGAGACCTTTGACTTGCTATTTTCGGGAAGATGTTTTAATGTCGATGCTTTCGACTTACCGTGCTGAAGTTCATTGATTTTCATATAAATGCATCTTGTACGATAAGCCGAATGGAGAGCAATAAAGAAAGTGAGATGCAGTATGTTAAGTAATGCTCAAGTTATGTAATGCATCGCTTAATCTTTTTTTTTCCTGGCGGGGGAAAAAAGTAATATGTGTAATGGTTGTAAGGAAATGAATAATAATACCATGCACTTTTGAGTAAGTTATTAATAATTCTTCTTTCTGAACCTTTTTGTTTAGGATTTGGTGGGAAAGTTGAAGGATGCAGCGAAAAGTGTGGAGAGAGCCACCCAGCTATGACGCTTCCCGAGTTTATAGTTCTACTCTGCATTGTAATAAGCTTCATCTCCATCCCTCTACCCGTCCAACGCCTTGTGGGATGGGGGTTCTGTACATGCCAATGTTCACAATAAAATAAAAATAATCAGAGACCTCTCGTTTGTTTGTTGTTGTTGCTCCTATATGTATTCTCTCTTATGTTATCCAAGTCGAACCTTTCTTTGTGCATCCGTTAATAGAAGCAAGCTTTGTAGAGACCGTCAATACAGTATTATCTGTTTTGCAGTAGTTACTCTGAGACCTGCTCTGAGACATCAGGTTCCAACTTTCGATCAGATCAGTGCACGAGTAAAAAAGTCGAAAAGGTGCCCGAAATTGTTTGTTTTTATTTAGCACATAAGGCACCTTGCATACCGTTTCATAAACGTGCAAGCTAGAGGCCAATGTTTTCCTATAACAGCCCAAATCAAGCCAGGACAAAATATACATAATAGAAGTAGAAGAAAAAGGCAGGCTATTACTTATATGCACGCTTGTTTTAGTTAACCAGATAGTTTCATAATCGGTGTGTACTAAAGACTGAAGGAAACGTCCTTCTAAAATATGTGAGATTTGAATGGCATGACCCCTGGTTCTTTCGCTTTGAACGGGCAGTACTTTATCACATTGTTAATTCTGCACTTCTGTTTTTAACAGCATAAATGTCACTCATCTACTTCGGTCACAAACCTATTGGTCCTGATGATTTCTGCCCATTTGTAGCCGCACCAAACGCACGTGCGCTTCTGATAAATATGCACGCTGACTCAGTACTAATGATCATTTCCTTGCACGTGTCTTGTCCTACACGTTACTATTTAATTAAATGCTTATTATTGATTGTTGAGCTGTACAAAACCTAATCGTCATTAAAACGGTTGTTTGACATAAAGACATTTTGTATCTTGAATTAGCCTGAAGACGTATAAAATGTGCAACAAAGCGATGTCGGGAGCCTACATCCTGTGAATATGTGCATTGTAATCGTTAACTAATGCAAAGAGTACTTAAGTATTTATTTGCCGACATATGCACAAGCTGACGGCTTTTCTACTTTCAGGCATAGGCAACCGTATATGCAAACATGAAATTAGATTTTTTTATATTCATATTTTGTGACGTTTTTATAATCTACCCCGGTCTCCGTGAATGCACGGACACAATGTAAGGTAAATTTAATTGTCTGAGACAAGCGGTTATTAGGCTAAACCATTTTGAGGCTGTATCATGCAGACGACAAAAACCGATACATGCGAGAAGCTCCTATAGTGTTTTCCCCAAGTATTTTTCTAAAGCATACCGAATTTCAATTGTTATTTATCCTCTACGAGGACGCATCGACCCGAAGCTCTAATTCCCAGGCCTCCCTTAAGCAACCGAGTCACGTGACCGCGCGGGGCGGTCGAACCGCAAGCCATTTTGGGGGACGGTGTCAGTTTCCACCGAGCCATCAGCGCAGCGTTGGATAAAGACGCGATTCGGAGCTCTTAGCCGAGAGAAAGGGCTTTTTTTCTGCATTTATTTGAACCTATGTGGATTTAACTCTAAGAAATCGTTATTATATACATCAGAAACGCGGAAGGAACGTTTTTCCCGCTACTAAAATGCGCCGTAGCAGCGACTCTGATTGCAATTGACAGCGTCTGCAGCTCGTTTTCAAAATGGCCGCTTGGTTCGCACTCGCTTTCTGCTGATCTACTCGCAACTTTTCATTGTCTAAACTCCGCTCTTGAGGCTTCATCTCGGTCTCCGCCAGGTACGTGTTCTCCAGGATCATTTCTTACCAATGTGTTTTTCTTCAGACTTGCTGTTTTGCGTGATTGTGCGGGGTTTTGTCAGCTTAACATGGATCCGCGTTTTGCTGGATGCAGCCGCTGATAGACAGAAGGGCTCGAGCTCACACAACCAACTCTCTGTCCCCTCACGAGCTTTGGTTTTTAGTTCTTCTCCGAAATATATTCTTATATTTCCGACGTTATTTGTTCATGTTGTGTTAAGGGGTGTGTGTTGTGTTGCTTTAGCATGTTGCCGGTAATTTCTGTTTGAATTTAATGGTTATGTTAGTAATGAAACGAAGCCGCTGTCTCGTGCTCGCAAGCATGTCGAGTCAAATGTTCACTCGAGCCCGTGGTCTAAATGATATTTTGCTTACTGTACGACAGTGCAATTCTCTAATTTTATAGAGATGTAATCTCCAACAGGTTGGGGACTAGATGAGATAAGACTGGTATGGGAAATGTCCTGTTTTGTTCGTCTTTTCAACTTAAATTCTTATGGTGACTTAATTGGCGGTAGCGAATCGGAGAAGCTGGTCGTAAAAAGCTTGCCATCTTATAAGCCCATGGCGGGATTTAATTAGGAATTGTAAATGATAGGACACGTCTTTATGAAGGATGTATGTTATAATATATATATATATATATATATATATATATATATATATATTTATATATTAAATAGATTTGTGAGGTGTGTACAGGTGTTCTTGTGTTCATACACCTTTGGTGTAACACGTACAGTAGGAAGCGTTAAACGTTGCTTAGGTTTAAGGCTCATCTTAACGTAACGAGGTCAAAATTTTGCGTATTTCTGAATACTGATGTACATGTGCACAATGCTTTTGGTCTTGGCTCATTCGCGTATATAAACTTTCACTCCGATTTGAGATATTTTACATGCACGTATCATTCTTTGGGTCAGGAGTAATTATTTCTTCAAGTGGCCTTTAATAGATTCATCTGGTTTTATAATTTTTTTTTAGGTATACATGGATGTAATGGTAGCCCGATTTTGTCTTTCTTCGAGTTTTTTTTTTTTAAGAGTGTATTGGTGCAACTCACACACTATATACTAAAAGTATAAAAGTATACGCTATATACTAAACGTGTCTGTGTGTAAAAGCGCGTTCAGTTTTTCTGTGGTCACATTTGAGGCTGCGTGTTTGGGTGCTTGGCATTCAGACTCCCCTGACGACATCCCCAAATACACGCGTCTTGTTTGTGCAAAGGGCAGGTGATGAATAGTCATCTCTGTATGACTCGCTTCCTCGGTCATCTGAAAGCCAGGTTATTGCCTATTTAACGAGAGGAAGTAATGCAAGATGCATGGCTGCATTATGTGATGCACGACTGTGTCTTTGATTTCATTATGTATTGACGTGTAGGGCATGTTTGTTTTTGTTTACTGAACGTCCTTGTCTTGAAGGCTAGGCTATAGGCCTATCTCTAGAGTACACACAGTAATCAATAAACTGAATTTTACATTCATCGTCATAACGTAAAAATTAATGAATTGCGTGCGTAAGTGGTGGTTTGCTTTGGATTTTTCCTGATTAGGCAGTCCGCTGGCCCGCTCCGCATATTGTCCAGGCCATGTAAACTGCTGTAACGCATAAACGAACTATTGTACTGTAACGTTTGATTATTGCTTTTAGAGATTTGGCATACATCACGGTGAGTTGTCCGTCTTCCCTTTTGTCGGTTTTATTATTGTGCGCCTGACGTAGACTTATGTGACGTGTTGGCATACCTGTGTGACTGAATACAGCCATTGACGGTTTCTCATGGGTAAAACGTCAGTCATTGTGGAAGCCCTTGGCGCGCAAATCGTAGCGAACCAAACCGCTGCAAATGTACTTATAAGTCGCAAACTATAGGCCGACATTGTTGGCAATCATAATACGATGAAATAAATGTTGTCCCCACTGTGACGTTAGTAAATACAATCTGGAGCGAGTACAAATTGTAGTTTTCTTTGGTCTGTGTAGGTTATGCATTGTCAGTGGCGACTAGGCCGTATTATCACTCAGCCGCTTATTTGGTGTCATATTTCTGCAAGGCCCCCTGGTTACAGCTTACACATTTAGAGCATGCCGTGTGGTGATAATGGTGTAGTATGGTCAATACTACACGTGTAGCTCTAGTACACGTCTGTGAAATTATTCAGTTATCATTAAACAGGAACCTTGGGGATGATTAAAGATGAAGGCATTGTATAAAGGAGCATTAATCCGATGTTGGTAAGCTGTACATTTAAAGCATATGCCTGCTGTGTGACAGATATTTACCGTAAATAGCCCATAGACTGCTTAATTTACGCATATTGGTAGTTAAATATGGTTCTTATTATGTAAACGTTCTATCGCTATCAATAATGGATTGAATTGCAGAAGCGAGGTTGGGTTTATACGGTTTGAAGCCACAGATATGAGGTTGCATTGCGACAATAGGAAGAAAGGCTAACATTGAACCTTTGGACTCCACTGTCATGTCGGGGGCAAATGTTGCAGTGTTTTCCGATTAACAACAGGCTGTTTTAAATCAGGCAGTGTGCATCCATTTGGCCGCAAATACAGCCGAAACGTAGTCGTTTGTGCAGCTTGTAACATAATGAGTGTGCAAAAAATGCATTGCTTCCACTCTCAAGTTTGTGGGGGTTTTTTTTCTTCATAGAACGTTAGTGAATATTTTAACCACAAACTGAAACAGAAGTGCTAAGGGTGGTCTGCATGGGTGACTGTGAGCACAACTAAGAGAAGGACTAAGTTGAGAAATCCACTGCAACACTGCATTTAAAATTATTGAATGCACGTCATAATGACATTTAAAGTGTCCCTATCTGAAATGTTATGCATCTTCTCTTTTGTTAAAATATATTTACAGTTATATTGTATAAGGTTAAGTGTTTCCTCCTTAATCTACAAATCAGGAGACTAATAGGTTATTAGAGCTTCAGATGAAGCACCAGGATCAGTCTTTAGCTTTAATGAGGAGCCTAGCATCTCATAAACTGCTTCATTTCTCGTCTCGTGAGCAGTAAGATACGCGAGTTACGTGAATTAGCGATGCAAGTATAAAGTAAGTATAAATCATCATTCTACCTGTAATGTCTCAAATGAGCAGAGAGCAAATAGGGGGAGGTGTGGAGGAATGGATTGTAATAACATCACATAAACAGACATACACATCCCAGTGATTTTTGTAGATTGTGCAGACATGCGTGTACTGGATTTAATTGGATGGCGCACGTAAACGTTTCACTGAGATTTATTTTAAACCTGTTTCGCTTAATTTGCTGCCACGTGGACGAGAGCAGAGTTGCTATAGAAACAAGAAGAGTTCCCGCGCGCGCTTGCGACACGCGCGGATTCGGAAATGGTCTTTATTTAATAGGAAAAAAAAAACAAGGTGGTGTGCATGCAGATGAAATCCAGGGTATTTCTTGCGCGCCGGTAGCGCATGAATTAAGCGTTTACAGTTTTAAAAGGAACCATTTAAACCCGAGATTGCATGTTTATAATGAATCAAGTAGAGCTGAAATGGTGTTAAGGATCGGATTGATGACTTGCGTTGCTGTACTGAAGTAATAGAAAACCTAGTTATCTGAGCTGATCAGTGTTGTCAATTGCCTGTTGTGTATTCTTATTAATAGCATCAGTGAATGAGAGGATGTTTATTCCTTTAAGTTTATCAATAATTTTATTACACTTTTTACTTTATGCCTTGTGTAATAAAAATTTAAAGCCTCCTATTTAAAACTTCTGTTGATGAAACATCTGTACATTGATGCATCTTCATTAGCTTTAATTCAGTCTACCTCCTCTGCCAAGCCACAATGGTTACACACATGTTAATTTTTCTTCAGGACCTTAACTTTCCATGACGATGCATCGCACCACAAGGATCAAGATCACAGAGCTAAATCCACATTTGATGTGTGTCTTATGTGGGGGGTATTTCATCGACGCAACCACAATCATAGAATGCTTGCATTCATGTAAGTTCAGTTGTATGAATTAGATTTTATTTGATCAGTCAGTTGCATAATTGTCTAACCTCCCATTTCTTTCCGATCTAGTTTGTAAAAGGTGCATCGTCCGCTACCTGGAATCCAGTAAATACTGTCCCATATGTGATGTTCAGGTCCACAAAACAAAGCCTCTTCTCAATATCCGGTAATGATGATGATAAAGTCAGCCAATCATATATTTTTCTACATTCATGAACATGCATGATGAAGATGACTTTTTTGTATGACACTTGTGTGTTTTATGTAAAGAATGAATTCCTCTATAATGGTGCCTTTTGCTCTCAGGTCTGATAAAACTCTGCAGGACATTGTGTACAAGTTGGTCCCAGGTCTTTTCAAAAGTAAGTAATCCAGTAGAGTTTGCTGATAAAAGTAACCATATGTAGAAAAAGTATGAGAATGCAATAGGCATATCCTGTCTTTTTATTTATTTATTTAAATACATTTTATTTATTTATTTTAATTGATTGTTTATGGCATTGCAATTTTGTAAATACAACCGTTTGATATTTTTTGTGAATATTTTCATGAGGAGATGCTTTCAGATTTAACCTAAACAGTATCTCTTTGAGATCCGATGTCTCTGTGTTACTTTATGAATGGGACAGTCTTGGTCTTGTTAGCTCAGACTGTGTTCCTAGACAGAAGAATTCTGTATGTTCATCATATCATGTACATTAAACATTATGTTCATCTAACTTTTATCACCATATTCCTAGATCTTATAATTGTGTGACAAATGCATGAGACTTGTCACATGTGAATGGTGTTGACTCTTCTGTGAATTGAACAATGCTGGTATTATGGTTTATACTGATTTAATTACTCTTCGTTACAGATGAAATGAAACGAAGAAGAGATTTCTATGCTGAGCACCCATCAGTAGATGGTAAGTCTTTTATTCCTTCTGCCTATTTAAAAATGATCATGTCTAGTGACAAATTTTTATTAGATCTTACAATGTCTTGATCCTGAAACAAACAACTCAACATACTATACTACTGATTAGTTTTTTTAATTAATATAAAAATATTTTGTCTTTGTTTTTCTTAGCTGCAAATGGTTCCAATGAGGATCGTGGTGAGGTTGCTGATGAAGATAAGAGAATCATCACAGATGATGAGATTATCAGTCTGTCAATTGAGTTCTTTGACCCCAAGTATGTACTTAGAAAGTATAAATATACATAGTAAACACCTCTCAAAGACATGTAGAGCTCCTGTGCACAAAATATTTACCTGTTGATTTTTTTTAGGTCCAAACAACAAGGTAGCGAGGGAGAGAAACAGACTAAGGATGAGGTAAAATGGCTAAATGTATGCAGTAGTCTATTTAAATAATTTACCTTGAAAATTGTGTTTGCCTTCCAAATGAACTTTTAAATCATATTTGTCAGTCTTTGTAGCGTTTTAAGATTTTCTGTCTCTTTAAGGTAAACAACAAGAGGTACTTGCAATGTCCTGCTGCCATGACTGTAATGCATTTGAGGAAATTTCTGAGAAGTAAGATGGACATACCATGTACCTTCCAGGTAATCTGACTTCTACTCATAAAGCTATTTTTGATCAGAATGTAATAATTTTCAAATCAGCTTAATTATTTGGAATAAGTCAGAGATATAATGTCTGCATTAACATGTAAATATATATATATATATATATTTTTATTTTAGATCGAAGTCATGTATGAGGATGAGCCTCTAAAGGACTACTACACATTAATGGACATTGCTTACATTTACACATGGAGAAGGGTAAGCATGCTTTTAAATAATTTCTGTCAAATTTATTTTGCAATGCAAGTAGCAATTTAGTGGATTTTAAAAATTTTCATTTAAAAATTTAATTTTTTAAATGACTGTCATTTGCTTGTGATGGGTAAAGGGTTAATGGTTACAACCCACTTTATGTTGTACTTTTGTCAGAATGGGCCACTACCTTTGAAATATCGAGTACGTCCCAACTGCAAAAAAATGAAGATCACTCACACACAGGACGGCTTGAGCAGTGCCAACCGCTCAGAAAGTGACTCTGCGAGCGACCAGGCAAACAGCCCAGCTGGAGCCCCATCTACATCCTCACCACTACCGAGTCCAAGCACACCTGTCCAGTCCGCACATCCTCATTTCCCTCACATTTCCAACCCAGTCAATGGTTCCCCTATGGGAAGTCCAAATCGACAATTTACTTTCGGCAGCAAAATGCGGAAATCATCTCTGAATGGATCGTCTACTTCTTCAGGGTGATGGGGTTAAACCTGATGAAGCCAACTCCAGATTACCCAGCTATTTTCCATGGCAGTGTCATTGTAGCCATTTTATTGTCATTATTCCTATTACACATGTAACTTTTAACATAGTGGAAGGTGGCACATTTCATCCAGTTGCTGGAGTAAATTTGGGAAAGATAGCCTAATTATGGCTCTAAGCTATGGGATTTGCAGAACATCCAAACAGTTCGCATAATAGACTGAATCTACTTTTCTATATGTATTTCTTACTTTGTTTTTTTCCCCCCCTTCTTCTTCAAAACAAATCCGGAGGTGTTGCTTGTATTTTAAGCGTGTGCTTTGTTTTAAACACATGATAAAGACTTTAGTTTGCCTTTCTTGGCTAGTTAGGCCTACTAAACATTCCTGTTATATTCAGCTGGCATTTGACATTGTATCAAAGAAAATATTATATATTCAATTCAGTTTAAACAGATTAGAAGAATTTAAGTTGTAGTTGTCGTTCCTATATCATTTTTACAGCAAGGTAAAGTCTAAAGCACCGTGGGATTATTCACCCCCTCCCCCCACATCAAGGTTATAACCTAGGCCCGTGTAGATAGGCTCACTTCAGTGTTCATTTGTCTTATTGTTTGAAAATAGTATGAATAACTATTGTATTGTGACGGTTGCACAGTATAAAAAATAAACATTTTACACTTTCACCGGCTCTGCTTTTCTTTTTTTTTCTTTATATATATATATATATATATATATATATATATATATAACAAACTATTATTGTTTTAAGTATAAATACTTAAGTAAATCATAACCCAAAATAAATGGCTCCTAGGACTGGATCGCCTAGTCAGTGAGGTATGTTTGTAGAGATCTGTGTGTGATGTGCGCATGCAAATAAACTGTACATTTAAACTGAACCAGTGTATGAAAGTCGAGCTGATTTAATTTGACTCCGATTTCTTCATATGATTATCTGGTTATTTCTGAAAGAATACAAAGATGTTATAGAGTTCCCGGTTATGTCGCGCTAGATGTATTGTACTGTAGTCGATATATTTACTGAAAATGTATTATTCAGACGTCTTGAGTTTTCAGCATGCCGTGTAGGCGGAGTGTGCGCACAACTTGAAATATGGATCTACAACCTAAAACAGGCATACAATCTAAGTAATTGGATGCATCTGCTATTGACAGCAATGTGTGTGCAACTCTCAGGCAGTGAATAACTGTATACATGATTGTGAGTCGGGACTTTTAATTATTATAAAATTAATATTTTAATAATATAAAAATGATAGACTGGTATTGTAATAGTCTAACTTACGGATCCCAGAGTAACGCTGATAGGTGAATACTGCTATCAGTTTTGTTTATATCTTTCAACAGTTCTATATTGATTACACAGTGATTTCTCATACAATCTCTAGTAGACTTGTCAGGTTTAGTTGTCGGGTTTTTTTTTTTTTTCGGAAATGAAAAATATTACTTTCATTTTAAATATACACCTCGGCTCATGGTCTGAACGGCTGAAGCAACAAGAGCTCCTCGTTGTTTTTCTCCTCTATCAAAAAGTAACATTAGCGGTTGATGTAATAAAAAATAACAACAAAGTAATAAGTTGGAGTTCTAAGTATTGGCGTATTGCCAAGAGTTCGTGGATGAGGAAATAGCCTAACGAATAAAATATCACGTGATTACCGCGTGATCTGACTGCAGAAAGCAATAGTAGAAGCAATACTACAACTTCGTTATTTAAGCTAATTGTTTATGGCACAATCTAGTGATAATCCGGTTTGACATATTAGCAGAATAGCCATACAACCCGGCCTACGTTTATGGCAGCGCCTATGAAAGTGATAACAATTAGATGCAAGTAAAAGAGGAAAAAGAAAGTTTATGTTACAAAAACAGATTTAGCCTATCATTCTATTCTCTAGTAGGTCAAATCGCGCCTCGGATGGCAACTTGATATGTGTGTAAACTCAGCAATCTGGATTGTTTGCAAACAAAAACAACAAACTTAATTATTCTGTTTGACTAACCTTTTTCTGACCCTAGCAGCGGGTAGTCAATAAATGTTTCTAAACAAACTAAAGGGATATGCCTTCATATTATATTCGGTGAGGTAAAATAGCCATTGATGGAATTGTAGTTATGACTGTATGTCGACCTTTAATTACGATCAATATGTGGCAGTTGATGCGCCTAAAATTTGCGTGACACGTTCGCAGTATGATCAGCCGCGCTGTAGGTGTGTTACACTTACCATCCGACCCTCTTTCGCTTCTTATGCTTAGCACCGAATCTATCTGTCGCTTTGATGTTAGCTGCAGAATGCGAGTTTGTTTATAATTATTGTTATATTGTTTTTCGTTTGTTTCGTTTTTTTTTCTCAAGACGCACCGCTTGACATTTTTTATATCTTCCAAAATGTAATTATTCAGCGTTATTTACTTAACCAATAATTTATAAGGTATCACAAACTTAATAATAATAATAATAATAATAATAATAATAATGATGATGAATAACTTGCAAGCATATTACAATACGTGTAGACGCATATGGTTATGAACCGACACAAGTTAAAGAAACTTAAATAGAAAGCCTCCTCATGTCTTTACATACCTGAATAGGTAGCTGTCTTAAGCTTCAAACGATTAGTTTATTTAAGTGTCTTTGCTGAGTCGACGTTTTGGGAATGAGACCGATGAAAATAAATAAATAATAATTTTCTAAAAACGCAAACACGATAACATCGTAAACAAATGTTTACTAAAAATCTGTAAAATTGTAACATAATAAATAGAATATAAATTGCTCTGAAGTGTGCTGCTATATAATGTAAAAAAATAGATTAGGGCAGTTAAAAAAGCTTGTGTTATAACAAACAGCAACAAATAAATAAATTATTATAATTATGCAAAATAATTAATTAAATCCCAAAAGGGTTTGAATTTTTGTGACATATAGATCATTATGAAGAAAAAATTACAAAAAAAAGTTGCAAACACATTGATGTCTTGGAACCTGGAATTAAATAAATGGTTTAAAAAATAAGGCCTCTGTCGTTTCCGGCTTACAAACAGGATTGTAGGAATGGTGAATTATAAATACCTATAAAACCTAATTATAAAGGTAATAAAGAACACAGAAATTTGTACACATGGAGGAAGAATAAAACGACAATGAGAAACATAAAAGTACAGGACAGTTTCTGAGGTAATACATAGAAATGTTATTAAAGACTTCCTAAGTAGATTTGTAGCCTTTTATGATCAGCTGGAATCTAATACATTTTTTTAACTAAATTATGTCTTACATATAAATATCAGATTCATGGTTAGGTAAAGATTGAGCAGTAGCCTATCAGGAATGCTTCACATAAAAGATAGCGGCTATTCCATGTAGAAATTAGACAAATTAATTCACCCCATAAAAATTATGGTATTATACATTAATATTATTGTAGGAGAACTGCTAAGGATTGAATGTTTTAAATGCACCAAAAAGTCCATTATCTTGTGGTATCAATTAATCTCATACTGTTTTCTGTGGATCAACTGAACTGGCAACATGAAAGTAAAAAAAGGGGGGTTGACAACCTTACAACCTCATTATGAGATTTTATAGGCCTAATGGAGGTCACATTGCATATGAAACGAAGAACGGTTGTTTACGCTGGAGTACTTATATTTATTCTTTAGTCTCGTATTTATTTCTGCGTTGTTACAAGAAGGTTCAGCCAGCAGATTGCCCCGAGAGCTATTTGCATAGGGTATATCTGTGCGCATGATTATGTTATGATTATGTTTATCTATAGGATGCATAACTAAATCATTCCAAGCTTGTTTTTAAAACCAAATCACACCGAAGCATAGATCAGTCTCATTTTTAGGACGTATTTTAAAATATTTTTCATGGCTGTGCAAGCGCATGCGCATAGATTTTGCACGGGTCATATTCCCCATTCTCATGCTTTGGAGTGTATGCTCTTATTCCTTGCTGTATATGACTGTAGGCCTATAAACCTGTCAAATAGCCTACATTTCGAATTAATTGCCAATAATCGTATATTTTGGAAAAATAACATTTGTGTCTTTATTGTAATATTATTCATTATATATTTTTAAATAATATATGGTGATAGAATATATGCTCGTCCTCCGGGCTTATAGTTTTAGATAACACACCAAACGGAAGCCAGAGAGACCGCAGGCTGAAAAGGTAGAGATTGTTATTTCCGGTTTGTTACCAGGGCAACAGTGGACCGACTTAAGCACTAGTAGCAATTGTTGCCTACTGGTTAGGTTAGTACTTTCTGGTTTTTAAATTAGTTAAGGGTTTTGCAAAATGATGCAATATATATATAAAGTTAAACCCCAGTTGGCTCCCTCTAATGTATTCTCTACCACGTTAATGGGCTTTTCAAATGCAAAGTAGGCTGCAGATAACCTTAACCTTTATGACTGATTAACTGAAGTCTGTTTGTTTAATGGTTCACCGTCCTATATGTCTTTGGTATTTCATCATTCGTATTCAATAGACTACAATAGGCTTTAAGCACTTTACTTGCACATCTGATGAAGGACTTCCGAGCCCAGTGCACTTGGTGCCAAAGAACCGTGCATGCTGTTCAAACTGATAGACCATCTTTGCCAGCTAGTAAGTACTGGTAAAAAAAAGAAAAAGAAACGCGTTCTGAATTACAGCTACAAATTGCAAACATGCTATTTTTAAGAATGTTAAGGCAATGATAAGATCTAAAAAATGCATTGCTCAGTAATAAGGAAGCTGGAAAACAACTGAGCAGCTGGCAAAGAAAGTCTACCGGCTTGCAGCTTGCCTGTGCTTTGGCTGCTATAAGCACATCTGACTTATCCGTGCAATTTAGCCAAATGTTTATAAGTTCCCTTTTTTATGTGATAAGGTCCAATTTAAAATCCATACACTCCGATTTTCTCCCTTTAAATCTTGAACAATAAAACACTCAAATTGAGTTTCATTAATTTTTTAATGACATACAATAGCATGCAGTGTTGGATTCACAACATCCTTTGTTTCTTATGTTAAAAGGTCTTGCAGGATAGCTTAGATAATTTCTGGAAAGGTGATCTTTCTCTTCTAAATTATGCTATAATTGATAATGTCCTTCGGCTATATCCAGATTTAGATATTATAATTCATTTCTAAATGTATGTCATTAGGTCTTCTTATAGCATTATATACTTCAGTTATATACTTCCTCGTAATGAAAACATAGAATATTTAATAATAATGAGAGTGATATAAGGGTCTACATACCAATGGATCATTGCTAAAAACGTTTGTGCTTCGTGCAATGTATAGACAGACAGACTCTCTTGTGGTGCTTTTCTGTATACAGGCTATTCAATAGAAATTGTGGCCAAACAAGCAGTGTTTTGTACTTATGTTCATTGTAGTTTTATATGATGCTGTTTTAAAACTTGATCTACGCTTCAATCTAGTCATGCATGTTTCCTGATATTTACTTAAATATTAGTTTGATAAGTGTTAGTGTGTATGTAGTCTTCCTATTCATTTGCTAGATTTTGTGCTCTTTAGTTTGAAATAAACAAACATCAATCTTCCCATTTACTGACCTTATTTGCAGTTTTAGATGATATTCCTTTTGCAATTAAAGCTAGCTTGATGTTCATAGTCATTTCTTAAGAATTGAAATATATAGGTGCAAGATAAACAAGTGACTTCAAAAAGTTCTGGCAAAACAGCATTTGATTTTATATACCAGGTCATACCATTGCATTTCTGTGGACCATTATTACTTTTAATTCATCATGCTGTGATATCAGTGAATGCTAAAGGAGAATAAAGGAGAAGTGTTCTGCTCATTAACACTAATGTTTCCCCATCTAACTGTGTTTGTGGAAATCTTTATGCATGCTCATAGAACACAATTTGCCTTTCTATTTCATAATTTGACAATTTTATAGGCCGAAAGGGAACGGGACAAGAAGTCTCACTCTTTAGTGTTTTCCCGCTGCTGTTTTTCTTGTTTTTCTCTCTCTCACTGCCTCTAGCTTAGGTGTAATGTCCCTTCAGAGGCCTCGTCTGTTGGACGTCGTCCCAACTATTCAGCATGCGGCTGCTCTGACTCTTGGAAGGCCTGCCAACTACAACGATGACCTGTCTGAGGCACCAGGAAAGGGAGACATGCTGCCTCAGCCTGTCTGTTCCACAACTTAACAAAATAGAAGACTTTCTACTTTTTTACTTCAAAGAATGGATAATCTTAAACAGAATCTGTATCTAGCATGACAACACAGTAGCTAATTACTGAATAATTTACTCTCAGGATTTCACATTTTTGTATTAACAAGGTTACAATATTGTACATGTGATATTGGTTAGGTTGGTTTCTATAATTTTGCTATGCATTTCAAAAATATTCCACAGTTGTCAAACTTTAAATACTGTCCCCAACACCATCTGTCATTATGCTGTATAGTAAGGTATTTACAAAGAATAATCTTTATAATGCTTAAAATAACATGCATATTCATAAACCATTTTGATAATGTTTTTATTATATTTGTTTTTTTCTATATAGGGTTTTAATAAAATAAAATAAATATCACTCACTCATTCACTCACTCACTCATCTTCTATACCGCTTTATCCTATACCGCAGGGCACACACACATTTACACACTCAAATATATATATATATATATATAGCTGTCCGTTTTAACCATGTCTTTATTCTTATTTCCAGATGAACATGACATCATATATTGGGCATATATTGGGCAGCACAATGGCTATTAAGAACATATTAATCATTGTTGTATTCCCTTTCATGGAGGCAGTTCTTGTTGTTTCCCCCTTTTTAGATAATTTACAGCATCCTGTGACTAATTTATTTAGTATTATATTGTGACAAACTTATCCAACACTACACTTAAACCTAACCCTAAACATAACCCCAGTAATGAAAAGGAAAGAAAAAATAGAGGCTGCTATTTCCCTCATGGATACCAGCCACATGTCCTCATTGTGGGATCAAGAAATAAACCCATAATCACCCTCCCCTCCACCCACCCACACCCACACACACCCACACCCACACCCCTCTGATTGCCAAAGCAAACACCATGTGGCTTAAACAGCTGTGCAAGACTGTGCAGTTGCCCACCAAGCTTGCAAACTATAACCAAGATGCCAACAAACATGCATCACAAGCATACTAAATACAAAAATAAATTCTTCTTGGGTAATTACTAAAAATGTCAGATTGGTTTAAGGATTACATGATAGCAATAAATGAAACAGCCAAATTTCTTACATTTTTTAAAATCTAATTCTGCTTGTGTGATATTTTCATTCATCATTTATGGAGGTTTTCAACTTGTGCCACTGAGATCAAGTGACAGCATGACTAAAAGAAACTGATAATAGTTTTTTTTTTCATGCTATGGAGAATCATGCCTCATTTTAGACACCTTTCTTAAAAAAAACTTTATTAGCTGTGTTAAAGCTACCATGGACTACGAGGAAATAATTTTTCTTTTTTTTTTGTAATTTCCCCTCTATTTTTGTGTGATTGTTTCATTATTATAAAGTGTAATAAACAATAAAAATGGGTGCATTTGTCACCAAGCTGTTCCACCGCTCTGCTGTCATAAAATATGTAAAAGATCCAATGATAAGCAGACCTTTTCACAGTTGCAGACATACTTAACATGTTCTAAATACCAAATGATACAAATTTAGCTATCATAATCCTTCACTAAGATGCTAATAAGTCATGTCCAACTGTTCTTTGAAATATCATACTCTTTTCATATCTAAGTAAAAATAAATCCTAGTTAATATAAATCAAATAAACATATATTCTTTCAGAAATACTAATATAACAATGTTGTGAATTGCTTTATAATGAAATAATGCTTATATTGCTTATAATGAAATATTGTACCACTAAATGGATGAGGGCTCTCTGTTCTCCTCTGTGTGGTTCTGAGTTTCTAATGGCCAAAATAAGTATGGAAGGAAGAGTATCACAGCTCTGATTCGGGAAATGATAAAACATGACCCTGAGGTATGTGCTACACGTGCAACATACCTCCTAAATCACTTCAAGCTGCAGAGAATCGTCTCTGGGTTTCCTCTTTAGTCGTGCTGGAAGGCAGTGCACACTATCAAGTATAGAAGCTCTGATCATATACTTTGTGACTCCTCCTACCATAATGCTGCATTCTCCCAAACATTCTGGCTTTGTTATTGTGATATACCTTAATGTTGCATGTCATTAACAAGGAGACATGGTGTACAAAACTTGGTGGGTGAAACATAAGTCAATATATGATCTGTAATTGTAACACATTTCAATTTCCGTATGTACACATAATCAGCTAATTTTTTTTTTTAATGTAGCATATAAGTAAGGAATAAAACATAACAAGAACTTGTGTGATATGGTGAACCCTGAAGTTAATTATTTTACAATAACAGGTTATTCTATCCCTCTTGCTCTTTTTCAACAATATTATTATTACTCCTTTAAAAAATTACTTGTTCATTTATTATCATGTTTAAAGTTTTGGATATTATGCAAAACATAAAAAGTTTGTTATAACTTTAATAATATAATTATATAATATAATTATATAATATAATTTGTTTGTTATTGTGCTGTTATACCATTTATGCTATAGCTGTAACAAACCAGCCTTCCTTTTCCCCTCATCTACATAAACAATCCTATTGTATCCCATGATACGGAGACATGGGATATGCAAAGCATCTCCATCATAGCCACACTGAGCACTCCGGCCCCAGGTGCTGTGTCCTCTGTCCACTGCTGTTCACTCTGCTGACTCATGACAGTGCAGAAATGAACAGCTCTAATTACATCAAGTACTCCAATAAAACAGTAGCTCTATAATAAAATTATTGACAATACTAGAATATTATTGAGGACAGCATGATACGATACAATGCCTTGAAAAAAGTGCTACACAGAAAAATCACTGCTTTACTGAAAAGCTATCAACATCTCTTTGATAGGTTCTTTTTAAAAGTGCTTTTAAAAAAAAAAAAAAGTAATAAATCTAGTCTATTTTCCTGGGCACAGAAGTGCCTCCGTGCCGCCCCCTGGTGTTAGCATTGAGATTAAACTATCAGGTTATTGGACAGCTGCTCGACATATGGCATCCAGGTTCTTTGTTACTGTTTAGATTTCTGCGCTCGGTCAGGTTACGCTGTCTATTAAATGCTCTGGTTTTCATTATTTCAACTTAAGAGCTTTAGTCCAAGTGACCAACGACACCTATGAAAAAACAAACGATCCAATTATAAATAATTCGTTAAGTGGGAGTTATATATAATAAACAATAATAATAATCAATTGATATGTGAAAGTGCAATTCATGCGCTTTTCTGTTTTAATGCAGAGCTTTAATGAATAGGCGATTCCATTCTAAACATAATACAGATACTGTTGAGAGCATTAAACGTAGAACAGAGCTCGTTTTACATCTTTAATTCTTGCAGCAGATTTGTTACTGCTTTATTGATAAAAGTGTTTTGTTTTAAACTTAAAACTATCCTTTTAAATGTAATTATTATACTTAAATCTGTTGTTCCTTGTAAAAAAATCTCTTTTTTGTACACCTTTCAGTGGAGCCAAACCAGACCTGCATACAAACGCAGCTACTCGATTTCTCTCTCTGTTCAGGTAATGATTTAGAGATTGATTCCAAGAACGGATAAGATGTAAGGGTTTGGGAAGGAAGGGCATCTGGTGTAAACCTGTGCCAAGTTCTGTGCGAGTCGGATGGTCCGTTGTGACAACACCATTTGACGGGAACAACCGAAAGACCAAAGCTTAGAAATCAACTAGCAATGAATGAACTTATAATGAGTGAACATAACTGATCAGTAAGACCTATATACATTGGCCGGTCAAAAGACTTCGGTGGTGTTTGTAGAGTTAGAAAATGATCTTAATGTGTATGTAAATATGTAAAAAAAAAAAAAAAAAGAAGAAGAAGAAGAAGAAGAAGTAAATATATAAAATCAACTTGAACAGATTTAGATTTGAACATTTTAAGTAAAAATTTGGAAGCACATTTAAAATGCTGTTGAAAAAGTAAATAAAGAAGAAAAACAAACAAACAATAAATAAAAGAGAAAATCTTAAGTAGAGACATGGCATGCACTTGTTCCTTGCCTTATTTGTGTTTTTGGCATTTAAAAATGTCTTCCGGTCACATTAAAGACTTGAACAAATTTTCTTACTAGTTTTGATTGACAGAGATTCACAGCACCACATTTAATCAGATTACTTCCTAAAAATGTCTCAAAATATTATATGCATTGCTTTTGTATTTATTTTAGCCATAAAATCCCAGACCCATTTTCCTGTTTAAGGGAAATTATGGAGGACATAACACAGATCAAAAGGACCACATGGAGCACATTTTGAAAGATGTCGCATGGCATTTTCCCTGACAATTTTAGGGTTAAAAGTCATATGAGACATATCATATTTTCTAATAAAAAATCATTAGAATTGTTACATAGAATGAAACTCTTAAAAAAAAAAAACGTTTTAATGTAACTTTTTAAAATGAGCTAGTTCTGTCACATGTGCTACCCAGGCCTACCACCATTTTGGAAATGATGTCACGGTTACACAAATTTACAAATCTTCACATGACAACACCTAAATATTTATCAGATGACACTTAAGGACGTGACAAGTTAGAGCCAAGTCTGAATAAGGAATTTTTCAGTTTATTTAAAAAGTCTCTTTCTGTTATTGGCTACTGTATTTAATTTAATAATAACTTATCCAAAGCAAAATAAATCTTGATTTGTTAAAAGGCTCAGATCATTGTTTCCTATCAGATCATGTAATTTAATTTTCATCAGTCTGAGTATTTTTTTAATTCCACCTCACTTCACCCACTTTACTTTTGGCTGCCTCTGACCCGGTGCTACTGACAGTCCACTTCTATTCTCATCCATCATAACCTGCCACTACCACATTCCAGGAAAATGGGAACTTCTGTCTCTCAGGGTGGAATGTGACAGATTATCCTCTTCTCATTGGTGTGTATTTTTTTGCACTTGTCATCCGGGTCACTGGTGCTCTGTCATGCTTCAGATATAAACCTTCATCTTTCATGCAGTGTGACATGTCTCTGCCTTTGAAGTAAGCAGAACTTCCACCAAGGTGTGTGTGTGTGTGTGTGTGTGTGTGTGTGTGTGTGTGTGTGTGTGTGTGTGTGTGTGTGCGTGCGTGCGTGCGTGTGTGTGTGTGTGTGTGTGTGTGTGTGTGTGTGTGTGTGTGTCAGTGTTACTCAGTTACCAAACCATACACTTAATGAAAGGCATGACAAATGAAAGAGCTCCTCAGTTGTGAGCTGCCAGATTGTTTTGAAGAACTGTTGGGTGGAAGTATTCCATTTGAACACCCTTAGCTGTTCATCATTGATTGACAGGATGGGGGAAAAAATTTGATTTGTTCTATGATGATTTATTTATTTTTATCTGTTTTTAGAGGTGTTAAACCCCATTTGCACAAAATACAGAATGCTAAGCTTTATTGTACAGGTGGATGGCTTTAGTGCTTGCAAACAAAAAGAAAGATCTCTATATGGAATGCTTTTCTCATTAGCTGTCACCAATGTTACCCTCCATTTTTTTAACTGGAAAATAATTGCAAAAATACATTTACTTGATTCAATATTTCACCCATATTTAATACAGAAGATTATTAGAAAAATTATATTAATGTAAACAGTTAACTGTTTAGATTAATTTGGAATTTTACTTTGTATACGTTGTATTACTTTGTTACTTGAAATAAAATTTTCATAACATAAGCACCAACTTGTTCTTTGTTTTCTTTTTTTAAATACATTTTTAAATTCATTATATTACTGAATGCCATTTTAAAATGCATATATTATTAAGTGACCTTGAGATGGAAATGATCAAGTAAAGGATCATTTCCAAGTGTTCATCTGTAGCTACAATCTTATTGTAGTAATATATAAACACATTATGCTTAAATAGTAAGGCTGACATTTCTGTTTTTGTAGCTCCCCTTAATAGATGCTAGCCGTGTTCCTGGAAATGGTTGATACTCTTCCATGCAGAGAATTAAATTTGGAGCATAACTATTTTTAATTTTGTTATATCCCATGTTCTGTTGTTTTGCTTACTGCTTATTTGTGATGAATGCTTGGCAGTTACTTGTTTTATATTAGACTTAGCACACATTTGATCATGCTCACAAGCTGTTCTCTTTTAGTGTCTTTACAATTACTATCAAATACTTCATGCATTATAAATAAATAAATATCATGCATTATATTTACGCCATGATTATCACACATACAAATATAAAAAAGGCATAGTGTCAGTATTGAGATCTCATGTGAACACACACACACACACACACACACACACACACACACACACACACACACACACACACACACACACACACACACACACACACACACACACACACACACACACACCATTTCACACATTTCTGATCTTTTTCTTCTGCATTTTCTGAAATATCACAGCCTTTTAAAAAGGTGCATTTGCATACTAAGGATGACAAATAACACAACATTGTTCCATAGGTTTACCATCCTGCTTAAGAATGCCACCTTTTTCAAGTGAGAGACAAAGAAAGAGAGAGAGGGTGAGAGAGAGAGAGAGAGAGAGAGAGAGAGAGAGAGAAGAAATATTCACTGAAAATAGATATATACGTATATATTTTATATTTAGGTTATAGTAGAAGTCATTTTTTTATCTTTTTTTTTTTTTAATCCTTCAATGTGATTTGAAAACAACCTACAAGAATGTGATAAACATTTAAATGCTTACAGAAATCACGATAATAACTAATTATATTTTTAATGATTTGTTTACTTATTTATAATATATAAATAATAAAGGCTTATAAATATATTTATTGAATGTAATACATTCAAATTAGGTTAACAAAGTTTTTCGGTATTAACAAAAATAATGCTTATTAAGTACTTCAGACCACATTTTCTTTTTGAGCTGCATTTTTACGACCAATTGACTTCCTTACACCTTTTCACTTCACATGCAGGGTGAAGTCACTGTGTGTGAGCACTTCATACCTTGCACATCTCTCTATAGCGAGTGTGTGTGTCTAGATGTATCTGTCTATTCAATACTTGCTTTTTCTTTGTGTTGCAACTTACTTTATACTCAAATATGCAAATGGAGACTATCATGATGGTATGTGGCTGTTTTATTTTAATTCTAATTACGAATGTCACAATGATATACAGTATGTTCACATATTTACATAAAATATTTTTTTACAGTTCTGAGTTCAGCACATCCTGTGTTGCATCACATTACTAATTGAACCCTAGAACTGCATGCTTATATTCACATACTATAGTGTTCATTTCATTATTGCCTCTGTTTTTATCTGTACTGTGTTTTTTTTTAAATCAAAGTCTGTTTGTATCTTCTCTCCATCTATCACATGTTCCTCATTTGGCTGACCCTGCCATAGGCAAGCTTCTACTACAGAAGAGGTTAGAGATGTGTTCTCATGTTTATTTTTAAAAGTACTTATCTGGCACCATAAAATAAGGCATAAAGATAGTAGGGCTTACAAGATTATATAATTTAGCTTTTTTTTAAAAACAATACCTGTCTGTGAAGTGAACTCAATGGGCTTGTGTGTTGTTGTTAGTCTTTCGGCTGCTCCCGTTAAGGGGTCGCCACAGCCGACCATCTGATCCACACAACAACATGGCACAGGTTTTACACTGGATGCCCTTCATATATATATATATGTTGTATATATCCTAGCATGTATGTAATAAAAGTCAATGGGTTGTGATGTAAAGTGTTTAAATCAGTAGCAACTGGGAAATGTGTTAACTGATGTCTAAAACCTTGTTTCCACACAGAGTGATAATCATAATGTGCTTAAATACATATCATTGTGAAATGACACAAGCATGATCAATTGAGTTTACTATCAGATATCAGATATCTACAGTAAATGTTTGAAATGCACTGCAGTCAGATACTGTATATGCAAAAGAGAAGCATACACTGCTTGGCCAAAAATAAGTCACCATTTCAGAAGAATCAAATTATTGGGCTGCATCAAGCAGAAAAATACTTTATATGTGACATTTGTATATGTTTGTGTCAAAAATTAAGTTTTTAATTTTTTATTCTGTGACTACATGTATTAACTGAAATAAGAATGGCACAGTACAGTTTTGCTATTCGAAATGCAAAAATATCAAAATGCAGATGGAAGCTTATAGTTTCAATACCTACCTATCTATCTATCTATCTATCTATCTATCTATCTATCTATCTATCTATCTATCTATCTATCTATCTATCTATCTATCTATTTATCTATCTATCTGATTAGCCACATATATTTTGTGTTAGCTTCTTTTGTTTTTTCCAGGAGCTATAAAATGATAAGCTTCAGACTTACCTCTTCTCATTTAAAGCCCATTTCTTTGATTTTTTTTTTCTCAAGGAACAAATGCTCTAAGAAATAAAAACCACAAATACAAACCTCTACTGAGCAATCTGTTTTGATTTACATGCATTTCCACATCAAGTCACTATGTGTTATCATTAATCTTTCTTTTCCTTTGTAGAACATGTCCATCCTGGGCTGAGGAACTTGGCTTCAGACCTTCTCAAACTGATCAAACAGCACTACGTGTTCATCCAAACGCTATGGAAATGGACACAAAGAGGAACAGTAACATTACTTGTATGTAACTTACTTGCATATACTTTATACAGTACATGCAAAGAAAATACACAGTGTGACGTCTCCACTGTTTATGTTGTACTGTAAGCTACATAGACCTGTAAATATAGAATTATGTTTACTAATAATAATATGCTATGCTTTATATTGTTATATATATTATAAAATGTTATGGTTATTTATAAAACATCTCTAAGTTAATATAAGCAAGAAACCTTGAGAAAACCAGAGTCAAAGGGAACTCAGTCTCTCCTACTGTAGGTTGACACCAGATAGTAGGGTTATGGATAATTATATTAAAAACAGTAAAGGCCAACTAAATGTATTAAGTGAGTTGAAAGATTAGTATTAGTATGAATATATATTAAGAGAAAAACATCAGGGGAAACAGCACACAACAGTCTTTATGATTTCAGTCAGATTTCTACAGTATCCAGGTGAAAGTATTCACTGGAGAAATGGAAAGCTTTAGGCATTAGCTGTGTTCCAAAAGTGGCATTTTTATGCTAACCACATGGGAGCATGCACAACATCTCCTAGCAGAACACCAGAAAGAATCAGACAGATCCATATAGTATACAGTCATGTTCAGACATTGGTGCCCCCTCTTATAATTCTATGTGTTTTTGTGTAAAACCATAATAAAAAAATAATCTGCTCAGGGTGTGTCTTAGCATTAGGCAAATTCTATTCAACGTCAATCTTTTTTTTTCACCATGGCATTCTTTATTTACCAAAAATGAAGCAAAAAAGAAACAAAAAACATGTGGCCAATACTTAGTGCCCCCCATGATTCAGTGGCTTGTAAATGCACCTTTAGCAGCAATAACTTGAAGGAATCGTTTCCTGTTTGACTTTATCAGTCTCTAACATCATGGGGGAATTTTGGCCCATTCCTCTTTACAACATTGTTTCAGTTCATGGATGTTTTTGGGCATTTGCTTATGCACACCTCTCTTAAGGTCTTGCTGCAGCATTTTAGTTAGGTTGACGTCTGGAGTTCTTTTCTTTTTTCAGCCATTCTGATGTATATTTACAAGTGTGCTTCCGATCATTGTCCTGCTGCAAGAAGGAATTTTGCTCAAGCTTTAGCTGTCAGACTGATAGCATCACATTTGCCTCTAGGATACTCTGGTATACAGAGGAGTTCATGGTTTACTAAATGACTGCAAGGTGCCAGTGGCTGCGAAACAAGCCACATGGCATCAACGCCAAACAATTCCATTTGGTCTTAATGATTCATAAAACATAGAGTTCCAGAAGCCTTGTGCTTTGTTCAGATGCAGTTTTGCAAACCTCAGCCATGCTACCATGTTCTCCTTGCAACCCTTCCAAACAAACTGTATTTGTTCAGTCTTCTTCTAATTGTGCTGCAATGAAGTCATGAACTTTAACATTTAACATGTTTAAGAACTTATTTTTATTCCTAGCTGTTTGGATCTACACTGAGAAACAAGCTTATGCCACAGGAGAAGATATAACATTTCTGGCAGTTACTGAAGAGCCTGAACCACTTGAATTTCACTGGCATTTAGGGGACCAAACAGTAGTTAGAACTCCATCCAGGACATTCATTAAGAAATACCTCCAACCAAACAGGTATAGTGGAACTCTTCCTTATATGAGATGTAATGCATATTTGAATATGATGTTCTTTAAAGTGATGGTGTGATGATTTAAATGTGCACAATGCTAAACATGTTCATGTTAATGCATACATTTCAAAGAATGGTAGAATTAACCACTGGATACTAAATACTGGCTGATTAACTACATTTTAAGATTTTTCATTTATTTATAGTATTTAATTCTTTTCTGCTTTGTAGATACCATGTTACAGTCAGTGTGTCCAGCAGCCATGGATGTGTTAACTCTGATGTTTATACTTTAGTTATTCAAAGAGCTGTGCGTCTGAACAGATTGCTGTACACGCATTCTGTGCTGCTGAACACATCAGTGCCTTTTAGCTGTAGGATCAATGCAGGAACTGGCATTACATATCTCTGGGATTTTGGAGATGGAACACAAAGAGTTGGACAGGACACTGAGCATCATGCTTATAACAGGTAGATGGCATGGTCTGATGAAAAAGGATAGATTATTATTATTATTATTATTATTATTATTTTAGTGAGAGATTAAACGGTGTGTCTGATAATATCTAATTTAAATGACTGTAAATATTTATTTATTAATCTAACACACACTTAATTACACTATAAATAATGTTTATCTGTAATCATCCTTTATTTTTAAGTTGCCGTTTTTGTCATTAAAAAACACAGCAACATGATATTGAACAGAACGGATAAAAGATAATCAATTTGCTTTTATTATTATAAAACGTTATGGTTGAGCCTTAAAGTATGACATTTCATCATAGGCATAAAACTATTGCTAATTTGTTTTGAATTTTTGCAACTTTTTGGGAATCTTTTTTTCTGCCCTAGAAAGAAATTGGCAGCCTTAACTTCACACTATTCTGCATATTTTTAATTATTGGTGCCAGTGTTTTTAGTAAGAAAGATCCACAGCAATTTAGAACATATGCGTACCATAAATTGACCATTGCTATTTATTTAAAAAAAATTTTTAAAGACAGGTAGAGTATAGCCCTGCTATCCCTCCTTTATTCCAGTGAACTCTGATTATAAATGGCAATTCTATGAGATGCTATTAAACCTTTTATTTTGCAGGACAGGGGAATTTGTAGTAGAGGTGACTGTCTCCAACCTAGTGAGCTCAGGCTCTTTAAAAGGACATGTGTTTGTTGTTCTTGAGCCGTGCCAACCTCCACCTGTAAAGAACATGGGACCCAACAAGATCCAGGTCAGAGATGCATCAAAGTAACCATAAAATGAGACAAAACTCCAGATGTAATTTAAGCTGCAGAATATACAATTTTAATATCTATTGAAATGACTATATTTCTGACAGAGGACTATTTTTTGTATTAGATATGGCGTTACCAGCCTGTAACACTTGGTGTGACGTATGAAGGACAGATCCAGTGCAACCTCTCCAAAGGTCTCCAGTACAGCTGGACTCTATATGGACTGACTAGACTGCCGCTCCTAACCAGAAGCATCAAAACAAATCAACAACATCTGGAGCTTCCAGAGTACTTCCTTTATTATGGCACATATAAAGCTGTAGCTAAGGTAAAGTTTGTGTCTGGCTGTGAATATGGATATAAGTTACAAATATATATGGGCTCAACCATAATGTTACAATAGTACTGGTATTAAGTGTATAATTTTCAAATGCAGTGCACGATTTTAAAAACAGCATGATTCTTCTAATGGTTACATAAGCACTAAAGTGACTTTTCCTCCAGTATACGAATGGCACTAATGTGCTCAGTTTTGTGATTTCACATAATAGGTTCAGTGACTTGAACAAGTCACTATCCGATATGAACACTGTCTATTGGTAACCAGAACTTGACACGCTAGGTCAAATATGTTAATCAAATACGGCTTGCTGGGTAGCTGTAAACAATGCTAGTAATGAACAAATGTGTTTTTAAAGGTCTACCTACTGTTATATAAATTACTTAAAAAAGGGGGCGTTACACAAATCTCATATTGGTCATATTGGTCAACCTGTAATAAATGAAAGCTTGTTTATGAAAAGTGAACTCGGGGGGTAGTTGTGTGCCAACGTAATTAACATTAGAGTATGATACAGTTGTGCAGGAACCACAAGCAATGTCAGTTAACAATTTCCTGATGTTGTTGGACAGATGTTTGCTTTTTTGGACTCTGAGTCAGTCTGGGCCTCACACACAGTCACATTTTCCACACAGAGAATAGAGAAGCAATAAATTGTATTTAAAATAACACAAAATCATAAGCTGATAGCAGGTTGTACTATAAAAATCAAAATACTGAGTTGTTGTACGTTACTGGCAATTAAACAGGTCATGCCACACGGAATTATAATTATGAATGTTGTGACATTAAGTAGGTATTATATTTTAACCTGTGGTTTTGTCACCTCTAAGGTTCAGGTTGTAGGCAGCATAGTTTACAGCAGCTACACTGTTCTGCTTGAGGTGTTGCCCAGTGCACCTGTGAGCATCATCAGTGGAGGAACAAGTGTGATTATCAACCGTCATAATAACTTAAGCATCACTGTGGATGGACGTAGGTCATATGACCCCGATTTTCCTGATAATATTATGAGGTAATAAACAATGAATGCAAATGATAATTTTTTCACAGTTTATTTCACAGCTTTCAAATCAAAATTGCATACATTATATATTGCCTTCCATTGCTACGTATTAGTCATTCACCAAAATTCTAATTAGTGATGTAAATTAACCATATTTTTACTTCAACTTAAAAATCCTTTATTTTTTACTCTTTAAAAAATGAAAATAAAAAACTTAATTATTTTTAACTAACCATGCGATAACGTATAGGTTTCTTTTAAAAATAATAATATATTTAAAATGAAAACAACAACAACAACAACAACAACAGTTAGAACTTTTTTTAACTATAATTTTTTCTCCACAAAGTTACAGTTGGAAATGCAGGCCGGTTAACACAGATGAGACCTCCTGTTTCTCCAAGCATGTTCCTGCTTCCTCTCCATTGCTGATGTTCCCTGCGAATGCACTGAATTCTAACTGTGATCTGTTCAAGTTGACACTTACTGTACAAAGTGGAGATCGGTCCACTACATCCGAGATGTTCATCACCATGAGATCCAAACCAACCAGGTGCACAGTTCGCATAGCATGAATATATACTCATTTCTCCCCTGTTTAATTCAGCATGATGTTGCAGATATACAGTACATAGATGAGCAGTATAATAAAATGCTGGCAAATATACATATTTAGATGACAGGCAAGCTTATAAGCAAAAGTGTTTGTTTTTTATTCAAATCAACATGAAAAGGAGTATAGGAACTTACTTCAGTGTTACATAGTTATATATAATGTTAATAAAATTTGCTTAGAGATATAAAAAAAAGTATGACTGCTGGTATTCTACTGATTACAAAAATCAACAAAATTATTAGTTTTTAAATAGTTGGATTAAAACCCCAAAAAGGCTACCTTTGGACAGAGCAGGAAAAAATACAGACAATATGAACATGGTACTATAACTATGAATTAAAAATAAATAGAAGTTGAAATTAATGACCAGATGTATTCTACCAAGGAACAAAGGACTGTTTTTTAAAAAATATTTGTAAAAAAAAAAAAAAAAAAGAAAAAAAGCCAAATAGCTATGATTTTCCTTTAGCATCCTTCATGTATATTGCAAAGAGTGCAGAGGAAATTCTGTCAACTGGAATGAAAGGTTCTCTGTCACAGCTGCCTGTGAACGTTGTCCTATAAATGTCACCTACTCCTGGAAGCTTTATTTGGTCAATTCATCTAGCAAAAGCATACCAGCTGGTAAGTATATTTTTGTATTTTCATATTTTTGTAAAGAATAAATCATATAATCTTTGTTGTAACTGTACTGCACTTATATTCTCTTATATTCTTGTTTAATGTATCCTTTACTCCAGTACATTTTTGCAGCAGTTTGGACATAAAATTACCTTCTAAACTGGAGGAGGATACACTTTTCTTTCAGCAGCCTGTCACTTCTGCTTCTCCATCCATCTTGAATCAGAATGAATCATCCAGTGGCAGTGGAATGAAGATGACACATAACAGTGATGTCTTTTGGACCAGACGGGGACAATCAGTGGAAGACCACAATCCATTCCTTTTAGACCCGTTGTATGAGACATCAGGATCATTGGGTATGAAGCTGTACAGCTATAAAGTATGCATTGTGGTTTTATGTAGGTCTACACATTTAAATTATTCCCCTTATTGCTGTTTTCAGTATTGATTACATGCCAAAAAAACAACAACATTTACTTCATAGATGGAAATATTAATGAATATTTAAAAAAAAATCATACTTTCATAAAGCATATCATAAAACTATATGACATTTAAAGTGCAAATTCTGCATGACTAAATTTGTAACTGACAATTCATTCCAATGTGAATTAACAAAAATCCAGACAATACAAACCTCTCAGTGTGAACCTCTCAGCAAACCTTTTGGTCTAGGGTAGCTTAGAGGTTAAGGTGTTGGATTATTATTATTATATTATTATTATACAAACACACCATTTCTAAAATCAAAATGCAAATCCAAAGAAAGTAATACATAGTAATGGCTAATATAGGCAAAACAATTGAAATCCATGTCTTTTACTAGTCTGTAAACTGGAAATAAATGTGAGAACAGAATTTGGGTAAGGGAGCCCCCTGGAGGCGGGACAGTGAACTGTCCTGAGTATATATATATAACTTTCGGAAATGTAATAATAATATCCACTGATTTATGGTATAGAATGACTCTGTATTTACAACTTAAAGTGGTGATCTAGTTATTTCTAGATCAAAATGCTCTGTTTAGTAAACCCCTACCGGTGACTCATTTAAAATGAATATACGATACACACACTGTCAGTTGGACACACCTTCTAATTCCATGGTTTTTATTGATTTTTATTCCTTTATACATTGTGAAACTATCTTTAAGGCATTCAAAATATGCAATAATCTTGTTCGAACAGTTGATGTTGAGATGTGTCTGCTACTTTATAAGCCTTCGTAACGGCTCTAATCTGAGGTGCTGTTAATTGGTGATTTTTGAGGCTGGTAACTCTAAATTAACTTCTCCTCTGCAGCAGAAGTAAAGTTTTGTCTTGCTTTCCTGGGATGGTCTTTATGAGAGCCAGTTTCATCATGGTGCTTTGCATGGGGATTGCAAATGCACTTAACAATACTGTTTTTAAGAACTATTCCAGAACAGCTGACCTCTGTGTCTTAAAATAACAACTGACTGTAATGTAATGTAATGTAATGTAATGACTGTAACTGACCGTAATGCCATATAATAGTTAAAAAAAAAAAAATCCAGTATTGTTCTAGAATGTAGACAATAAATCAAAAACCTTTGACTGGTGTGTTCAAACATTTGATTGTCCCCACTTTAATGAACATTATGAAATCCAAACCAAGCAAGACTCAGAAACAGGAGCTACATGCTAACATTCAGAGACACAGTGTCAGCAGGACAAAGATGAATAGAACAGCCTGAACTGAAATAGAAAACAAAACACAAATCGGTTTGTGGTGTGACAAGGGACATGCACGTTGGTTGCTGAAAGTGCGATGCAGGACCTCCATGACACTTCTCTGACACATAGATATATAAAAAAAAAGAGCAGAATGATATCAAAAAGATTGTTAAACTTAACTAAACATCCACAAGTGGACACCTATTTCAATGAGGAGCACCAGTAGAATCAAATCTTATAAGAGATAAACACTCTTTTCTCTTACCCCGCCTTGTGTTCCGTACCATCTGAGTCTTATCCCTTGCAAATCGAAGAATCAATAAAAATCTGCCATATTTGCGCAACAGCTCAGCTTTCCCTCTTTACTCTAACTAAATCATATTTCTATCCTTGCAGCTGAAATGGGATCAGGTGATGTGAATGAGATGGATGTTGACATGTTTCACGTTCCTGTTGCTACCAAAGATAAAAACACCCAAGCAAAGGATTTTGCAGCTGAATATCCTGATGAGCACAGATATCTAGGTAGACAGATAGCTTTAGCAATAACTTTTGCTATAATGTATATTATAATTCACTGTTGTTATTATTATTATTATTATTATTATTATTATTATTATTATTATTGTATATGACAATTAATACTTTGAAATGAAAATAGGTTTCACTTAGAGCATGAACATTAAGAGGTAAGAAGGTCCTTAAAGTTTTCCAATGCAAGAAACTCTTGAGCAAAGAGTTTTTGGTTATATTAAAAGTTTGAGAATTTTGTTATTTTATTTTAGTTTCATTATTTTATTTTGGGCTAAACCTAAAATGAAGCTGCTGAGAGAATGACTCTTGTAGATTTTATTGCATTGGAAAACTTAAAGGACCTTCTTTACCTTTTAATCTTACAAACTGCTGACACCAGGGACTCCTTTCAAAAAAGCTAAAGAAATTGTATATGTAATTATGTTTTTATATAATTATGTGAATTTATCTATTTTTTTATTTACATAAGAACTCCATACTTCCATGTTTTGTTCTGTAAAAACAACATACAATGTGTGTATGTGTATGTGTGCCTGCATCCATATAACAGTAAGAATATATATACATATTTTAAATAAAATAGAAACTATTTAGTATTATAAAATACTGTATAAGAGGCTATCTAAGCAGGATCAGAAATATTTTATAACCGAGCATGACTTTTATATTGTATTCTCTGCAGATTATGAGGAATTTTATTCCGGAATTGAGGAAGCAGATTCAGGGGTTTCTGTAGGTCGACCAGCTGGTACATATGCACTCTGTTTTTGACTTTTACAAGCATTAAAAATAACACAACAGAACAACATGGCTATGTTTTTAATATTCATATTATGTTGTGTATTTAGGACCCCACAGTTTAGATGATATGATTTCTTATTCAAGTGAATATGATGGTGATAACCTAGTAGGTCCTGGCAGCCCTGGCCATGTGGTGACTGAGAAAACCCTGCTGGATCTTCAGAGAGAGCTTATCCAGCCTGCACTCTTTGAGTCTTTCACCTCCACAGGTGATTTGTACAAATGTTTATACTTTTATTTGCAATTCTTTATTTGGTAGTTACTTTTATCTAGGCAGAATTCAAGTCAAATACTAAGTAGTTGCTGTTTAAGGGCCTATTCAAGTGCTTAACAGTGGCCCTGATGGACTTTATGATATATTTGTCTTGGAAACGTTTGGACTTTTGAGGACACTGTGGTTTATAATACAATGAGCAATAAGACATTATTTTCAGTAGGTTATGTTGGCAAAGTAACATTTATAGGATTTTTTTTTACTTGTGACAATTTATTTAAGATCACGTTAAAACATTTGAAGATCTATTAGTATGAGGTTATCCATCCATCTATCCATCCATCTAGGAACCTCTGTAGTCTGTAGTCCAACAAGAGGAGGCCAATGGTCACCACCATATTTATTTCCATATTTATGACACACTATGGGCATTTAGAAATGCCAATTAGCTTAATCTGCATGTTTTTGGACTGTGGGAGAAAACCGGAGTACCCAAAGGAAATGGGGAGAACGTGCAAATTCCATGCACACAGACCCAGAGGCAGGAATCAACCCTGAACTGTGGAGGTGCAAGGTGACAATGCTACCCACTGTGCAACCATGACATGTTATGTCCTGACATAATATTATTGCTCAATATGAGAAATAACAAAGTAATCAATCCACATAACCACAGAGACTACACCTTCCTATATGCTACCTCAGGATTACATTATAAACTAGGTTTTCTAATTAGATTTTGTGGCATTTCATGCAGGTTAGAGCTAAACTGGAGACTTAAATTAATTTGTGTGATTTGAATATTTTAGGAATATCTTCATCTGTTATCACATTTAAACCCATGATGTTAAAGCCGAAAAGCCTTTACCTGCTGGAGGTCTCTGCAAGTAAGTTAATCTCTACCAACTGTGGAGACATAAACAATCAGACATAAAAGTAGAATTGGAAATACCTTTTATTTTGGATCTACAGCTTGTTAGAAAATGCTTTCATTTTGAAGAATGTGTCCTCCAGATTCTGAGCAGGTTCTTCAGGGAAAGACGCAATTTTTCTTCTTCACACACCCTGCTCCTGAGGGAATGGTGTGCCATGTGCAGCCCAGCTCAGGTTTTGAGCTCTACACATACTTCAGTGTCTTCTGCACATCAGGAAAAGAGGTTTGCAATGCTTTTGGATTCCACCAACGTCTTTACCACTTGATATTTGAAATAGAGTGAAGGTACAGTACTTATGTGCAGTAATTTGATAAACACACTTTAAAACTACACTTAGTTGGGTGGCAGAATACTGCTGATGCAAAGATATTGAACCACCTCTCATTTCTTCATATTAAATTAAATGTAATTAAATTAAAGAAATATGAACATGTTTTACTCAAAAGGCTGCAAGTGCCTAAAGATCCCATTTAAAAACCTGTTGTGTATGTAACAACCTCAGCAGCAACCTCATTTCCCCTCTCATCTGTTCGAACCACTCAGCATCCAGCATCACCAGTATTGTAGCTCAGTAGCTGTTTTTATTTATTTATTTATTTATTTATTTTAATAAACATATATATATAGAGCTCAGGATTATGCAGTATAAAGTGACACATAATTATTTTCAGCACAAAATAGGCAATATTCTGTAATGAACTGCATTTTAGTTTTTTAACCAATTTCCTAACATGACTGAGCAAAAAATTAGAAACTGGGTCACAAAGGCAAAGAAATAGCACAAATACAAAATGTTTTTATTTATTTATTTATTTATTTTAATAAACATATATATAGAGCTCAGGATTATGCAGTATAAAGTGACACATAATTATTTTCAGCACAAAATAGGCAATATTCTGTAATGAACTGCATTTTAGTTTTTTAACCAATTTCCTAACATGACTGAGCAAAAAATTAGAAACTGGGTCACAAAGGCAAAGAAATAGCACAAATACACGCGATCACATCTTTCAATAGTTGTTTTCAGTTGCTTCTATAACCAAAAAATTATTCAATTTTTTGCTCATTTTATGAATTTAAATTTTTTGCAATTTCATTCCCATATTCTGGTAATGATAACTTTTGTTCTACCTGACATAGCTGAAAACCTAAATACACAGCTTGAAGTCTGTAGCCTACCCATTAACACACACCAGAAAGAATTCTATACAAATTATTTTTTAATCGTATGTTTTTCCCCTGCTGATTTGCCAGCACAAATACTTGCCACTTGTTTTTAAGGGTTATTAATTCACAGACTGTCATCTGTTATAATCTTCATATATTTCCCACTTGTTCAATTAGTTTTTATGACTAAATGATTCATAGGTGACTGTGTGGCTTAACAAACAAAAACATTCCTCTGAAACTGTTCTGAAACTTGCAAAAAATTGAAGACAAAAAAAAAATCTCAACTTTTTAACAGTAATGTGTATGTGTAGCTAAGCTTTATATATTTCTCCTGGGTGACATTGTTAAGCAGCAGTTAACTTTGCCACCTCATTGTTCCAAGGTCCCAAGTTTTATCTTGAGCTTGAGTTTCCCTAACCCTAACCCTAACCCTATGTGGATGCACATGTTTTCTTTTTATATGCATGGGGTTTTCTAGGCTGTCACCTACCAAAACATTCTAATAGGAGAAATGGCTCTAAACCTACTTATGAATGATGGGAGTGTTCCATCTCAGGATCCCAGGATATGGTCTAAATCCATTTATTTTGCACGTAACATCACAGTGTCAACTATTATTAGTATTAAAATAATAATTTTTAGAGTAAGTTTTTATTACATTACATATGCTTGTCTTGAAGCTCTAGTACAGCAAAAATATTGTGTTTTTAGTTTTATTGTGTAATCTGAGTGATAAAAGAGGTAACACATACAAACAAGAAACATGTATTTATATATTGATAAATTGGTACAGAATAATGTTGTTCCCTTTTACTGATGAAGAGTTACAATATCAGTACCATCACACTCTAAATTATAAAATTCCTCTTGCATTTTATAATTTTAATTGAATGTGTTTGTTGTTTTCTTTGCAGGATCTCTTGTACGAATACAGCTTTAGTGTGGGGAACTCAAGAGAAAAACTCCTGTATAAGGGCAGAGACTACCAGCACTATTTTTATCTTGCATCTGGAGATCCATATGATGATTACAAAGGTAGATTTGAAGAATTGTGAAAACAAATCATGCTCACAGAAACTGTGCTGTTCTTTTGTGTCACAAAATACAGTGTTATCTAACAACCGTTGTACGTTTTGATATGTCTGATATGTGAAATTAAATAATATTTCACATTGTAATAATATTAAATTACATGTTTGTTTAATGTTAACTGTTGTCTAAAAAAAAATCCTATATTTCTGGTTAATGCTGTATGTAGAGGCATGGTAAGAGTAAAGTTGCATTTTATTTATACGGATGTTTGCTTTGATTCTGTAAGATGCTCGACCTCTCAGTACTGACTTGAATTCTTTCTTCCACAGTCACCATCAACATTAAAATTAGTAACAGATTCGGAGCATCTACCAAGCCGTGTCCGGTGAATGTCAAAGTTTGGCCAAACTTCAATCCAGAACAGGAAATGTATGTTTTTCATCTGCCAGTGCATAAAAATACACTGATCAGCCACAATATTAATAACCAAAACCAAAACATAAAGTCCTATATTGTGTGGGTTCTTCTCGTGCCACGGGGGAAATACTGGAAATTTGGGGCATCATTCCACAAGCCCTCTGGGGGTATGCTGTGATGTCTGTCAACAGGGACATAGTGTCGGCTCATATGGGTGTTGTTAGTTGCAGGGTGGACCCTTAATGGATTAGACTTCTTTGTCCGGTGCATTCCATGAATGCTCGTTTGAATTAAGATCTAGGGAATTTGGAGGCCGGATCACCAACATTGAATTCTTTGCCTTCTAAGTCCAATCTGCAGCAGGCTGTGATGCACCAGGTGTTCTGATACCTTTCTATTGAGGCCAGCATTTACCCTTTTCCTCTCGTACAACTTGTGTTACATTGGTATAGAATTGTAGCACAGCAAATGTCTTTGCTGTAGAAATATTAAAGTAGTTTGTATAATAGTATACAAGTATAATAGTTTGTTTATTAGATTTACAATAAAATGTCAAACTGGTTATATTTTATGATATTGATATGAAAAATATTTTATTCTTTTAATTTAACAATTACTCCATTTTTTTTTTTTACCAGGTTTACATATGGTCTGAGTAATCTTACCAACCTACTACAGATGAAGAACACCCAAGACATTATTAATTACATCTTTGTCGTGACTGCAACGTTAAACCGCTTGAATTTGGACCCAGAATCTTGTGTGAAACTACAAACACAAACACGAGCCGCTCTCATTTCAGCAATTTGTCAGCTAAACGCCACAAGCCAGGTATGTCCATTTAAAAAATAAATAGGTTTTTTAAGAATTCAATAATCTATATTTATAGCAGCTTTCCTGTGTTCAATTATAGTTTTGCATTTCACAGGATCTGTTGTTTGATATCCTTCACACTCTTGTAGAGCTTGTGAAAGTTTCCAATCAAGTAAGTATATTCTTTCCATAGGTGGTTTTTCAAATCCGAGCATAGCAATGTTCAGAAAGTTTTATGTATAATACCACTTTACAGGTGACGTTTGACAGTGCAGTGCTGGTGACAAAGTACTTTCAAAATCTAACCTCTCTTCATGAGCCCAATTTACTGGATGTGCGGGTGTTGAACGCTTTTATAAGAATCCTCTCATACATTCTGGAGCCTCAGATTCTTTCTTCTAGATTAACACTTGATGTTCTTCACATCACTACAGACTCAGTGTTGGTAAGTCAAAAATTATTGGAACATCCACATGGCTTACATTTACAACATTCACACAAAATGCCTTTTTTTTTCTTTTTTAAACACTTTGTCGTTTCCATCAAAATCGTACTGTGTCATCATGCTGATATCAGTAGGTAAAGAGTTAGAGACCCCCAGTGCATACCACCTGTTGGTTAGTATTGAAGCATGTATTTTTGGGATTGGATGGCATATACTGTACATAGCCCACCTTGAAGGGATTTGCCTTCTATGGTATTAGTGCTTGATTATAATGAATGTAGAAACATGTTTTGATAGTAAGGTTTCTGGCTTCTCTACTTTTATCATGGTAAATGGAAAGTAAATGGACTTTTTTTTTTCAATTGTAGGTACAATTTACTTATACTTACTTACTTAATAGTATATATCATGCAATTATGATTTTTGTTAAGTAATTAAGGTAGCAAAAAATATAAATAGCACAAACATGCTGTCACCAAATGCATAGTTAGATTTATAGATATTTTTCCTGTACAATCTATGAATATTAATTATAACCTCTTATAATTTCCAGGTTAAAAATGTATCATCTTTATTATTATATCTAATGTTTCGATCTTAATTTTTATTCTAGGTGTATTTGTTGTCCAGCAGAAAGCCTCAGTTCAGTGTGAACACTACATTCATAAAACTGGTGGCATGGCAGAGTTGTGATTTTCAAATCACAGTCAAAAATGTTGATTTGACCACATTTTATCTTCCTCATTTGCCAATGATGAAACATAAAGGAGGAGATTGTGATGACAAATCTTGCTTCATTAAACAAATCATAAGCTATAGGCAGAATCCGTATCACTGGGCAAGGACTCCACAACAGGTACAAGTTTAAGTTTCATTTCTGGTGTCTATTACTATAAGTAATGGATAGAAATTATATTCCATACTTTTTCACAATTAGCTTAGTAACATGTGCTTCTTCTATTTACTGGTCATACAGCTTAAACAATAAAAGAGCTGGAGAATCTTGTGATTATAGATGAATAACTGCAGAGACATACTTTTAATTTGATTTGCAATGTATCCGTTTTTATCAGTTCAACAGTATGTACTGTAATATGATGCATTTTCATGTCCATAGGTGAATGGACATGTTGCTGATGTGAAACTTTTCAACTGCAGCACCAAAAGAGAAATCAAAATGAGGCACTTATCCACTCCACTCATCATTGAGTTCCCAAAGAAAGAAGAAACAAATGTATGCTTTTAGGTTCTTTTATTTCACAGGCACTTATAAAAGCCAACTTGTTCTCAAGACAGCAAAATTTTGAACCAGATTTAAACTTTCATAAATTGTCTTTCACAATATTCTCCCTTACACATATACTGTGGAATATATAATATTTCCTCTAATGTTGCATTGAAGACTATAACGCTAATGTATAAAACTGGTAATGGATGTCTGTTGCATTTAGAATCTTTCCTGTCAATATCTTCCTCATAATATTTCTAGTCTTTTATTGTCATGCTAGTAACCGGTATTGGTTTTAAAACAGCATTCCTGCTGAAAAATAGAGCTTAGACTGAGCTGGTCACTGGCTGAGCTGGTCAAACTGGCAGACCACTACAATACGGCAATCAGGAACAATTATGGATCAATGTAGTCACATAACAAGGAAACTGAAAAATAACTTACAAGTTGGCATAGATTTGATAAGATCTACCAATTTTAGCACCTTGTCCTGTATTTTGGAAGCTGGTATCAGTTAAACCATGCTTTTCAGTAGTAATGACATACTGTAATCTATAAACCATATGCACTGAACACTTTAATGTTTAATGCTATCCAATAGGAATCCAATATCATTAGGATTGGACATACAATAACACTTTGTTTAAGCTTGTTTAAGATTGATATCATTCTGCTCTCTTGGCCCAACGTACAAAGGTTTAAGGGCAAAATTGGAGCAGTAAGATGGAAAGCCATTCTGCTAATCTCTGAAGTACATTTAGATTGAGCTGGACTTCCAGTGAACATGGAGCCATAGTGGATAGTGTTGCAGCCTTACAGTTTCAGGGTCCCTTGTTGAATACTGAGTTCAGGTTGCTGTCTTTGTGGGATTTCTTATTTTCTCCTCATTCCTGTGTTTTCTCCTGGTTTACTTGTGTTTTTCCTGAAAAAAAAAAAAGGAAACATGCCAGGGTGTTGATTGTGATCCTGTCATTCTGACCAGCAACCATGGCGTGTACATTAATTTATCTATATATCTATCTATCTATCTATATATATATATATATATATTTTTTTTTTTATTTTATTTTAGTTGAGCTAATCCAGAGAGAGTAGTGGGCTTCATGCTATATTGGTGTTTCTGTGAATTTCTGTTTCACATAAATTTTGATAATTTCTGTCCAAGAAGAGGACAGGTATAGAATTCACACTCTTACGCAGTAAAGTGAATACTCACCAGTTCAACATGACAGCCGAGCTCCTGAAAGAGGCTGTGCAGATTAGGGTGGAGTTCAGAAGGCCATCGAGGCGTGCTTTCCCCATCTTGATGCTCTTCAGGTTGAGAAAACTCGGCAACATATTATGCCTCACTTTCATTTACAATTTTTTGTATAATATAATATAATATAATATAATATAATGTATGACTATTTGAATAATATTATCTTTACTTTATCACAGAATAAAGCAAAGACCAACACCTTCTTTTCACAACGTACGTAAAGTCTATCATTGGAAAGGACAAGCGCCTCAGATATTTCTACCTCCTTCATCTCTGAAAGGTTTCTATATATGATCATACTGTATATAAAGTACAGAATGTACACTAGAATGTTATTGACATAAACTGAATATTGTTTTGGCTCACTTGAATTGCAGATGCAGGGATGGCATATCTGATGTTGCTCAATGCTGACTATGATAAAAGTGCTAAAAATAAATACATAGCAGATGAAGTGGACTACACGCTGAGTATTGAGTCAAGTCAATGTTTAGTTTGGGATGGTGTGAAAGATTGGAGATCTGATGAGAGTTCTGTGCTCGAGAGTTTTACATCAAACAAAGTCAACTGCAGGTAATTTTTTTTTATATTCATGTATGCTTCATATCAAAATATTAATGCATGGTATTTGTGTGATATTGATATATTTGTTTAAGAAATTAGGGTAATAAAAAGGAGCATATTGAATTTTTTATTATTTCATTTTATTCTTATTTGTATTTTGATAAAAAAAAAAACGGCAGGTTTGTAACTAAAACTGTGATCTGTTCTTTCTATAATTAGTGTCCCTTACTTTACCCAACTTTTAACCAACCATGTTTTACTTTTACTGTATCCTGCCTCACTTTTAACTCACATTAACTGAGACATCTGCCTCATATAAACTTTGTTTATGGTTTAATAATCTTTCAGTTACAAACAGCTGTCATCATTCACTGTTGCACATCAGATGATCCAAAGCATCCCCAGTGTTTCAGACATCACTGAGTACATAAGGTAATGCTTATGCGCTTGCATTTTTTTAAAATCACAATCCTTCATTGTGCGGTCTTGATCTGCACTGTGGTTTCTTTTTCAGCAACCATGCCAACCCGATGGTGTGTGTCGTATTAGTGGTGTTGGTGTCACTCTACGCTGTGCTGTTGGTGTTTTGTATCCATGCTGATGCTCAGGCGGAAAAGAATTCAGGGACCTTCCTCCTGCCAGACAACAATCCTTCAGACCACTTCCTCTATGCTGTTACTATCGACACAGACATCAGATCAAGGGCCAGAATGACAGCAAAGGTGACTGAACCAAAGCTTGTTCACTCATATGAAAATGGAATATATTCAACATAGTCTTAAAATGCAGTTAGGTCCAAAACCTTTGCAAAGCATTTTCTTTATTTTAATTTATCCAAATTTGGTCATTCCGATGATTAATTCCAGCTGCCCATTCTTCACTATCATAAGACAGATACCAACTAAACAGAGAGATGGGTAACTCATGCTTCTTCTCAGGGTACATTTCCCAGTGCAAAGAATGTCCTGTTTGTATGATTTTATACATCATATTGTATAACTATCAAACAAATGATCCAGAACAGGTTGTTAATAACAATAAATGGTTCACTGCAGTGTTCTAGCAGGCTACTGACTATTGCTCGTGATGTACATTTGTAATCATCATTCTCTTTAATTTGCTTACAAAGTAAGCTGATTTTTGTTTGAATAAAAACGCACACAAACCATAGGTCTATGAAAGCCCACTACCCTTGAAAAAAAATTGCTCTGTAAAGGACATACAGTCTTTTTGTCTGTCAATCAATTTATGTTAATCTTTCTTTTTGTAAATCAAAAGTAGCGACCCTACTAATACGGTTTTGTTCATTTACATTTTTCTCCAAAAGTGCTTTTTTTTTCGGCATAAAATGACATAATACTAAAATTTACACTATATCCCCAAAAGTATGCGGATACCTGACCATCACATTCATATATCCACATCTTTTCTATTGTAACATAGTCTGAATCGCACAACAGTATATGTATGTTGTAGCATTAAGAATTCCTCTGTCCTGGAACTAAGGGGCCCTTTCACTACTACTGAGTAGAAGAACTCAAGTGACCTGGAAAGAGCCCTGACCTCAACCCCACTGAACACCTTTGAAATGAACTGGAACAATAACTGCGCAGCAGGCCTCCTCACACAGCATCAGTGCCTGACCTCAGTAATGTGCTTGTGGGTAAATGAACAAATCCCAGCTGCAATATTACAAATTCTAGTGGAAAGTCTTCACAGAAGAATGGCAGATATATTATAACAGCAAAGGGAATTTTTTAAATCTGTCTAATCAAAACTAAACCTATCCTGGGATAATCAACAAGCATAAATGGGTATTTTTGTCAGATGTGCACATGCAGTGTATAAAGCAGCAATTCTCAGAAGGGTTTCACACTTTATTAAGATGTAGTTATAGTGGCTGAAATCAAATGTGATTTTTTTTTTTCAGAAAGTTCAGAAAAATAAAAATTGTTTATTTTTCTTGTCTCAGGTTTATATAGTCCTGTATGGTGAGAATGGAGTATCTCAGACAAGAGAGCTCAGCAATCCCGACCATACACTCTTCACTTGCAATTCAAGGACAACGTTTATTCTGAGGTAACCGCTAGGCTGAATGTGATAGTATGGTAATATTTTAGCCTAAAGTAAAATAAATTATTAAGTATAAAAGTATTTAAATATCTTAATTAAATAGCAGGATAAGTATGTATCTGTTAGTACGTAAATGTACCATGAATAGAGCAATAAATACTATATGCATTTATAAGAGTTCTGCATTTATTTGTTAAGCATGAAATGTAAATGTGAACTATATGACCATGCAGATTACATAAAACTTAAAACCTAAAAATTTTGCTTTCAGATTTTTATTTTAGTTCCGTGATGCCTTTTTAAAAAATGTTAAACAGATAATAGTGCGTCATACAGTGTCAGAAAACACATAAAAAATTGTTTGATATACTAGAAACTCAAATACTGTTTGAAATGATTGTTTGATGATGTAATCATGCAAATTGCACAGTGCTAACATAACAGCTATATACTTGTCCTTTTAATTAGCTACATGCATAAACAAATCTAAGCTATTAAAAACACATACCGAATAAGATTCATTTGCCGGTTTGTTTGCTCATTTAATTCAGAAACCATATTTTATGTGTATTTCTTAGCTCAGCTCAGAGTCTGGGCCAGATACGGCAAGTACATGTGTGGCACGATGGTGGAGGTATGTCTCCCAGTTGGTTCCTGAATCATATAATAGTGAAGGACATGGTAGATGGATCAAGTTGGACTTTTCTGGCACAGTGCTGGTTGGCGCTGGATGAAGGAGATGGACAAGTGGAGCGAAAGCTGCTCGCATTACAACCACAGCTCACATTCAGAGAGGTGAGTGCCTTGGATATGCATTCACATTTTAAAAATATTTTCTATTACTACAACTTGAAACTGGAATGTACTTAATGGTCATAATACATCATAAATGTATGTGTATAAAATAACCCATAATATTAAAATGATAAAATTAAAATTGATATAGATTGTAAACAAATGTGTGTGAATCCCCTAAATTAATTCTGGTGCAGCCAATGGCCATCAGAAGTCACGCTATTTGTTGATTGTACTCCATCTGTGTGCAATTAAAGAGTTATGTGACCTCAGTATGACTACACGTCTTCCGGCAAGGCTTATCAGTGTATTATGTCTCAGCACAGCACATTAAATCCACCCAAAACACCAGTTTTTACTCTGTCGTTGTGGAGTCTTGTGTGTCTTGTGTGTCTGGTCCAATCCCACGGAACGTCCAATGTACAGTAGCACAACTCAGCAAAAAAGTCCACGCAGGCCATGATGGCCATGCACAGAGCCAAACAGGCAAAAAGCCTATGTCTGTCGACCCCAGACTTACTCCCCAGGTCCTAATCCCAATTCAATTAATAAGATTAATTACTCTATTAATTTTTATCCCCAAGTCTATCCCAAAAATCCTTAAGAATGTCAATGCTGGCTACACTAGAAAGGTTTCAAAACACTCAGTTGATTACTGCCTGCTGTGTATGGGGGATTAGTAGACAAAGAATGCAAGGTTGTTGATTCGGCCTCCAAATTCCCAGAGCTTAATCCAACCAAGCATCCCTGGGATGCACTGGACAAATAAGTCAAATCCATTAATGACTCACCCCGCAACCCCCAGCACCCAAAGAAACCTCTTCCAACGTCCTGGTGCCAAACACCACCACACAACCCCAGAGGTCTTGTGGAGTCATCAAATGTGTAACCCACACAACATTGAGCGTAATGTTTTTCGTTGTAATGTTATGGCTAACTGGTATATATGTGTGTATTGAAGGTCTTGAAGGCAGAAGTTGTCGCCACTGACTTTAACAAGTGAATCTATTTCATTCTGTCCAGTTGCTGTATCTGAATTTTACTGAAAGCTTAGAGGACTTTCACCCATGGCTGTCCGTGTACACTCGCCCATCATACAGTACACATACACATGCTCAGCGCTTGAGTGTATGTTTTCTGCTGCTGCAAGCTTACATGTGTGCGAACTGCATACTCATATACGTTCAAGAAGACCAGGTAAGCATTTACTGTCCATAACCTGATCATCATGAATTTTTTATTTATGAAGACTCCATATTGACTTTTCTCTGTTTTTATGATGTCAGCATTGGTTGGAGTTCGGCCTGATTGGTGTTTCACTGCTGTCAGTTTGGACTGGACTGAGTGCACTTACTCTGTTGCCATTAGGCTCTCTTGTGTCTTTTCTCTTCCGCATCAGCAAGGTAATGAATTTGTTAACGTCTTCTCATTAAAGTGATACAATGGTTATGGGAACATCCAGAAAATATAACAGTGGTCTAGTTAACAAAACTAACTAGCACCTCTTCTTGAGGATCTTTTCAAAATCAGTGTGTATCCATATTCTTTGAGAGGGAAAACTTGAAGATATAAATCTAAGAGTCTATGTTAATGAAATGAATTATTGTTTATGTCTTATTATTGGATTTATTGGAATGATGTCTTTAAAATAGAAAGTAAATTGAAAGCCTCCTTAACTAACACATGAATTGTTTCAACTTAACTTATTGTACTATTTTTTTCAAATAATTAAAATAAATTATCTTAATTTCTTATCCATTTTGTTATTTATTAGTTATATTATCAACTGTTCTAAATAGTGGTTTGGCTTGTTGCCTTGAACCTCCAGTGTTGATGGCTTGAATCTTCCAGTAGGTTGTTTGGCATTTCCCATACTGTGTGTGTGTGTGTGTGTGTGTGTGTGTGTGCGCGTGTGTGTGCGCGTGTGCATGCGCGCTCTAGGTCTCTCAAGACCCCACACAGGAAAAGCAGTTTTGATACACTTCTGAATAAATGTTTTAACTTTATTTATTGTATAATATAAAACTTGTCATTTTTCTTTTTTTTTTCTGTAGACCAACAAACATGGCAGCCATTCAGGGTTTCAGTATAAAGTCAGAATCCCTTACATCTTTTCTGTAAGCGGTATGGTCAGGCAACAGATCTTTCAAATACAATAGTAGTGCTCTTTCTGTTCTTGCTCTCAGTGTAAAGTGTTAATAATAAATTCACAGATGACTGGGGTACATTACAGTGCCGGGATAATCTTTCTGAGCTGAACGTTTCATGGAACAGAGTTTCACCAGGGGGTATAAAATGTCAGGTGAGATACAGTAAAATAGAAGGGAAGCATTGTTTAACTGAAATACCACAAATGAAGAAATGAATCCTTCACTTAAGATATTATTGTTGGCTTTACAGGATTTGAAAGCATGTCATTTGGCGTCCATGGCCTGCAGCAAGCAAAGAGACAGCTTAGTGCTGCAGAAACTAACCGACTCAATCTCTTGTATTGAAATGATTGAAGAAAATATTCCTGATGGCAATGACAAATCACGAAGTGAACAATTTAAAAACCCCCGAGCAAACCTCCAACCTAGCTCCATTTCAGGTTTGTATGTTCATGATACACCGAATATGCTCAAGTAAGAGCAGGGGAGGCAGCGTGGCAAGGATGATCAGAGAAACATTTTGAATGAATATAGTAGTGCATACTGTATGTATGGAGAAATCTGTTCTTCATGAGGACAAATTTTAAAGAATGGTATATTAGTAGCGTTACAAATTTCATGTTACAATCATTAAATGTAATAGGGATGATCAGGATTTGGGTAAGGTACAGCACAGGTCATGTGGAGAGTAACACTGTACAGTAACATAGATGTAAGTTTTCTAAAAAAAATTAAAATAAATAGTGAAGTATTTCTATATTGATTGACTACTAATATAAAGTGTTTATTATTTTTATCTGCTTTCAGTAAAGAACAGTGTTTCTAGAAGAAGCAGGACCATGCAAGCTTTATGTTACTATGGGACATGGGCTCTGTGGCTGTGTTTGTCCATCACTTGTGTAATCATTGCTGGAATTCTGGGGCTGAAGTAAGTTTGTAAAGCTATACTCCAAGGTTTTTATGTTCATTTAACGTGGGAAAAACATTTTACATGACAAAATCTGTTTAGTGATAACTCGCAGAAGTACAGTAATGTGCAAAAAGCTTGAGCCATCTTCATATTTTGCCTCCAAAGAGCCAGACTATGTTGTATTTTTAGTGTAATCTTGAGGAATAGCTCTCCTGGTTCCCTAAAGGACTTTTTTGGCTGAATGTTTGGAACAGGCAAGAGAGGAAATGAGTCTACTTCTGAGTTTGTTACATAAACAGCCAATTTGTGTTATTTACTGTATTTGTTAATCAATTTATTGTATGTTTAGGCACTTTGCAGCCTGTTGCAATAAAACATTTCTTCTCTTTCTTTAATCAATTTACATAAGTTTTTTTTTATGAGAATTGTCTCAAGACATTGTGAACAGAAGGAAACTTAAAGATGCCAGCTGATTTCCTCTAAAAAGCTGTTTATATACTGAGCATTATCTTGATTTACAACGAAATTTAACTCAACAATGAAAACACTTCCAAAAACATGAATTGATAAAAATTGGTTTTAATTAAAAAGGTTTGTAACCATTTTCTCAGTACAAATAATATGATTTTTATTGTCCATGGGAATTGCTGTGTGCTAAAGATATGGTGGACTGACATTATGATTAAATGTGCTGTGGGGTTCCTTGAATAAAAAAGGCTATTATAAAACACTTTTCTTTACAGATTCAGCTCTACAAAGTGTCTCCTGTGGATTCACTCTGTATGTTTCTCTCTGCTCCTCTGTGCTTTTGTAGCACACCCAGCAATGGTAAAGCTGTCCATCATTTCCATTTCATGCTGCTGTATGACACTAAACGCCTTTTTATATGAGTTTTTTAGCCTTGTAGTACTATTTATTACCTTCCAATTTGGTTTCATTGACAAAACTATTAGTGTCAATTTTTATTGCGGTACAGTTTCAGCAAAACATTTTTTAAATAGCTGAATATAAATGATATGTATCTGAAAAGGTGATAATGGATTGTTTCGTCTCTGCTTTATAAATATCATTTTTAAATATATTTTTTAAATCAAAGGGTTAAAAATATTTGTTCATACAGTACCATAATTTGCTTGTTCGCTAATAAAGTTTGAAATGAACACATTAACTTTGGAAACTTCATTTTAAAAAACTATAAATATAAAATTGTTCATTTTGCCCCATATTCTATTATCTTCTATCTACATGTTCTTCTCATTTAGATATCTATTGTTGCGATGTTTGTAACTCTGCGACATGGAGATCAAGGCTATTTTTGTCAAACCTCAGCTAATGATGAGCCAGTCATTGAGCTGCTAAGAAATAATGGACATAATGGAGCCTGCGTAAAGAAGCAATCCTTATTCAACTCAAAGTATCATACTGAGGAGCTCAGTGTGGATTTTGAAAAGGTATTTTTATATTTATTTTTATCTTAATGCTTATATATATTTATTTTTCCATTGGGTTTTTCATTTTTTAGGTTTTTACACTCATGTTTAAATCCTTTTCCCCCTCATAATTCTACCTGGAATCTTAGTTTTATAAATTATTATAATGATTGCCAAAATGCATAGATGAGCCTTGCATTGGTGTATATTTTTTTGCCATGACTGGCATTGACTATAGTAAAGAGGACTGTCATCTAGTCAGCGGGTTTTTGATTTCCAGGTGCTGGCAACCCGTCAGAGGGCCAGATACCTGCGTCTTGCACGTCCACCTACTTCTGCTGAGCTTCAAAGTATGAGGAGCCAAATTAAAAAGAGGACACATCTACATAAAAAAATAAGGTATTTTGTTTAAGAAAAAAAAAACTCAAATGAAAAAAGAAACAATGCATTCTGAACTCATAGTGTTCACTATATCTTGAAAACATGACATCAAGGGCTATAAAATGCTCTTCATATAGTATGGGTGGTAGTGGAGGAATAGATGTATGAAACTGGATAATAGTGAATTGTGGTATTTTACTTTTCAATCTTTCAATGTTTTTGCAGAGAGATGGTGTTATATCTGTTTGCCTCATCTATAGTTGGCATTTTGGCTTATGGAAAGTCCTCTAATGATAAATTCCATCTGGATCAGGCAGTCAGAGCTCGCTTTGCTGGGTAAACACCACCTATTTTAAAACAAATTAATTAATCTACTGAATATACTAAATATATAGATGGTATGAGGTCATTTAACTTGTAATGCTTTGTTGGAAATGCAGGAGTCCTTCAGTCCAGAAGCTTGATGACTGGTGGAACTGGACCACAAACACACTTCTCCATGAGCTTTACCTTTATTCCCATGATTATAGTGGACTGGAAGACAATGTAAGCTTTGAAAATGATTTCAGTTTATTTTAGTGTATAAAATTTCAGATAAAAAAAAATCAAGTACCGTAATTATTACATTCATTGTGAATTTGGAATATCTGACATAACAGCGACCCCTGGCGGTAGATTTGGAGGACTTTCTTGTCAAGTGTAATTTGACGTATAATATTTTTCTTTTCTACTCACCCCAGAGAAGGGTTAAAAAAAAAAATATATATATATATATATATATATATATATATATATATATATAGTACAGACTAAAAGTTTGGACACATCTTCTCATTCAAAGAGGTTGAATTTGTATTATGGCAAGAAAAAAGCAGCTAAGTAAAGAAAAATTTAGTAATGAAGGTCAGTCAGTCCGAAAAACTGGGAAAACTTTGAAAGTGTCTCCAAGTGCAGTCACAAAAACCATCAAGCGCTACAAAGAAACTGGCTCACATGCGGACCGCCCCAGGAAAGGAAGACCGAGAGTCGCCTCTGCTGCGGAGGATAAGATCATACGAGTCACCAGCCTCAGAAATCGCAGGTTAACAGCAGCTCAGATCAGAGAGCAGGTCAATGCCACACAGAGTTCTAGCAGCAGACACATCTCTAGAACAACTGTTAAGAGGAGACTGTGTGAATCAGGCCTTCATGGAAGAATATCTACTAGGAAACCACTGCTATTTATAATATTTTGATGAATTATTGAAATTTAAGTATTATATCCATTAGAAGTACAAAATAGTACAATATACTGTTTTGGCAAAAGATATTGTACATTGAAGGTGACATTTCCATAATTGGATTATACTGTGCACAATTAAAAAATGGAACTATGTAGCCATAGCTTGGTAATGCTTACACATGGAGTAGATTTTGAAAACTGATGTTCTGATGTAACAGGTACAAATTCTTTCTTTAATTGGAGAGCCAGTCATTATGAAGATGGAAAGAACACCCAATACATCATGCCAGGTAAATCTCTAATACTCTAACAAGTTAAAAGTTTAGTTTGGTGAATAAAATGTATATATACACATTTCCATATTCAGTTACTCAAACATGAAATTAGTGTAAAAGTAATTTATCTAATTAGATAAATTATCTAATTAATACACACGTGGACAAAATTGTTGGTACCCTTCGGTCAATGAAAGAAAAACTCACAATGATCACATAAATAACTTTAATCTGACAAAAGTAATAATAAATAAGAATTCTATGAATGTTAACCAATGAAAGTCAGACATTGCTTTTCAAGCCATTCATAGTAAAATTATGTCAAAATGAATTATTGGTCAGCAGGTATTTTAAAGAAAATCTGAAAAATGCTACTTGGAAAAAAAATGTAACCCCCAGGATCAAAATCTCTGGCTGACTGATATTGTTTTATCAAGGAAAAAACAGTTGACTTGTATAATTGGATTTCAAACAGCTCACAATTTTCTAAACAGAAACCACCTCAGTTACACTGGCACTGAAGAGCCTGTCAGTCTGTAAGAAAGGAGTGCAAATAAGATTAAGAATCAAGTTAAAGATAAGGTAATAGAATTTTGTTAGTTAGCAATAGGGTGGTAAAGCTATATCCAGGAAGTTGAGCGTTCCATTAAGCACTGTTAGATCAATAGTGAGCAGGTGCATCCCAACACCCAAGCACTAAGACAATGTCCAACATAGAAATTCAGTCACAAGTGTTGGCTGCAAGGTTTATATTAATGCATACTTTATAATATGTATTTTTTTTATAGAAACAACCTGTATGGGAAGCACATACAGCCCATATAGTGAAGTCATTTTTGCAAGAATTTACTTTTCAATGAGGTGATTAACTCAACAAAACCTTTTTGGCATCTTTAAGTTTTTTTAAAACTTATTGTTCCAATGTAAAACTTAAGCTCATTTTCAGAACAGTCATAATGTTATATGTGATCGAATACATTTGGTCATCATATCATTCCTTTAATGCTTAGAATATTGTGTCATTATGTTGCTCCTGCACACACTATACCAGCTGTATATTTAAATGCTGAAAAATATTTCAACACATTTTTATTTGCATAGTGCTACTAACAGTGAACATTGTCCCAAATCGACTTTCCAGAAATATACAATTATTCAATGTATAAATACATATAACTCGATATAAACATTTTATGTTACTAAGGAAAAAATGAGATGACCTTGCAAGGTGAGGAAAAACCTTGCAAGGACACAAACTTAAGGGGCAACCCATACTCATCTGGATGACAGCAGATAGTGTTATAATAATTAGTGCTATTTAGTGGAAAAAAAGTGTAATTGTGCAGCCAGGACTTAACCTTAACCTGTTTATCAGCTTTAACCTGAATTGTTTTATTCTGAATTGTTTAGAGATGTAGAATTGAGTGCAAAAATGTACATACAGTAGGAATTGCATTATTCATTTAATTTCAATTAAGTTTTATTTGTATAGCGCTTTTAACAGTGGTCATTGTCACAAAGCAGGTTTACAGAATCAAAAGAAAATAATGGAAATGAGTAGAGCATCCACGTATATCTTTATGGATTCTAAGTGGTTCTGTGCACAGCAACTGCACTGATCTTACACTGTGCAATTGGGGCCTCAAATGCACTGAGTTATTCCCAAGTGATCAGAGGTCCATCCAGAAGTGAGGCATGAGGATGGTTAAGGCAGATCCGGAGAGCAGAAGGGGTCATGATCACTGGTGTCCCAGGAGTTGCATGAGTAGTTTAACAGAGAGAGAGAGAGAGAGAGAGAGAGAGAGAGAGAGAGAGAGAATGCTTTGAAAAATGTAAAGTTTAAAATAATAAACTTTTTTCCCGTTTCAGTCGCAAGCATCACCCTCTGTTTTAAGTGTTTTCACTGAACCTCACCGATGTGGGAAACTCAGCTGTTATGTGGGAGCAGGATTTAATATCTCATTAGGAAAAAACAGGTGAAACTTCCCACAGAATACTCCAGAGCTCCTGATAATTTATTTTTAAAGTAATCATTATTAGCTTTATTGGTTGGTGTTTTTATTGCTTAAATTCTAAAAATTCCTAGTTTTGATTAATATCCTTTAATTTTCCATTAATTGCCATTATTTACATTATTTATCCCTTAAAATAAAATAAAATTAAATAATAACATTTTTTGCATTTATTTACAGGTCTGAAGCATCCAACAGGTGTAAGAAACTGTGGACTTTAGGCTGGATGGGCAGTACCACCCATGCTGTAATGCTGCAGTTCACTTTATACAGCCCTGTTTATAACCTCTTTACCACAGTCACCATTCTTGGAGAAATGTCTTGCATTGGAGGTGTTCTCTCCTCAGTCTTCATTTCCTCTATCAGACTTTATCACTCCGCCTCTGCCCTTGATTACTGGACTACAGCTGGAGAGGTGGGAAATCAAGGGCAGTCTTATCGGGCTTAGCTTATCTTACTGCTCATATCACATGATGCCTGGTAGTCAGTATAGTGGCAGGGCTGATAGCAAGACGTTTTATTTTTAAAGGTTACATTCAGGTGTGTGGTGCATATTAGATATGAAGATATAAAGTGATTTTAAAACTATTGAATGATTGTGGTTGCACTAAACTGGAATCAAGAATACACACAATATGTATAGTCAGACATGAATGAGTGTGTTATTCCTCATATACAACAGGATTTTTAGGTATATAAATTTTTTTTCCTATATAATGATGCATATGTTTGAGGTACAAATATATATGTTACATAAATACAGATTAACGTTTATTGCTGTTTTAACCACTTCTATGTCTTTGCTCCTGCAGCTTTTTCTGCTCCTTCTTACTTTGCTTCAACTCTACTTTAAAATATATGTGATTGTTCAGAAAGCACAACGATACTGGATAGACTTGTGGAACTGGATAGAAGTATATTCCCATACTCATATACTATACATTTAATTTTTATTTTGTCATTAATCACAGTGACACATAGATTTTCTCTGTCTTGCAGGTTATCATAGTCCTGCTCAGCCTCCTGTGCGTCATCTGTTCGGTGCATCGCTTTACACTGCTAGCAGACACCATGGAAAACCTGCAAAGAGACGATTTCAAGACATTTGTTGACTTAAGTCCTGCTGCCTCTTGGGAACAGGTACTAGCCAAGTTTAAACTCACACAAGGTGTGAGATTAAAGATGTTGCAGCAAATTCTTGCCTAGGATATGACAGAAGCTGCTTTCTTTCCAGCGTCACAGTTTGTCCAAAGACCTCCCATGGCTACTTTAAGCACATATGTAATATTTAGGCTTTTTCAATTTAACCTCTATGCACAGTTCTTTTGAGAAATATACTCAAAACGCTGGAATCTGTATTTGAGTGTGGATCCAAACAACCAGTCTGAAGTGATGTTAAGAGGTAGTCTCAGACCTCTGGTGAAGTCTGATTGTTGTAATCATAAACACTCACTCTCACTCACTCATCGTCTATACCGCTTTATCCTGTATTCAGGATTGCGGGGGGCCTGGAGCCTATCCCAGGAGACTTAGGGCATGAGGTGGGGTACACTCTGGACAGGGTGCTATTCCATCGCAGGGCACACACACACTCATTGACACACTACAGGCAATTTGGGAACACCAATTAGCCTAATCTGCATGTCTTTGGACGGTGGGAGGAAACCGGAGTACCCGGAGGAAACCCACCAAGCACGGGGGACAACATGCAAACTCCATGCACACAGAGATGGGAATCGAACCTGGCCAGAAATCGAACCATGAGATGATGAGATGTAATCATCATGCTATTAAAGATTTTTGTGAGCACATTTCCTCACCTTCATCCTGCATTGCGTTTTATCTGGTCGCCATTTGTGGAGTGTAATGTGATCTGCAGTTGGCCAAAGTAAAATTCTGCTTTTACATGTTTTAGTATCTGGAAAAATGTACATGAAAAAATTATTTATCCACCTCCACATATTAAAGGCAGAATTTGCATTCAAGTAAAATAAAGTATTTTTTTTAAAATAATGGTAAATAATAGTATTTTGTGTGTACTGTAGGCAGGATTCATTAAATAGAATTAAATACAATGCAAAATTAATTTAGTTTTAGTAAAATAGACTTTTTTTTACATAGTAAATATGTAAAAAAAAAAAAAAATTATACTAAAGTGTATCATGCGTATAAAACATGGCACAAGTTCTTGTCACTCAAGGCTGTATCTTTGGTCCCTGTGGTATGTATCGTTCATCTGGGGAGATAAATGTAGTGTATATTAAAGGTTCATTTATCTACATAATTAGTCCCTAAGGACCACTGTGAGCAAACATATTGTTATTATGTATATTGTTTATGCCTTTGGGAATCTCTCTGTCCTGTATGTCTGTCACTAATAGCCAGGAAAGCCAGCGATAGCTGGATGTTATATAATAGTTTCTTTAATCCGTTACTGTACAGTTTGTATTTGAGTATTTTTATTATGGTTCAAAACATGCATCCATGCAAACATGGATTATCAGTAATCAAGAAAACCAGGAAGCAAATTACAAAAAAGGAAGTAATTACACTGATTTGTGACAGCATCTGTCTTTACTCACCATAATTGTTTGATTTAATTTCTTCATATCTTCAGATGGTATGATAAAAACTGGTTTACATTAATCAAAAGAAAATTTGTGACTATTTATAAATGTCAGGGAAATTGGTAACAAACATTGTTTTCTATGGAAAATAATCTTTGTATGTATTCTTTTTTGTCTGTAACAGCGCATTAATTTCCTCTATGGGTTCCTTATGTTCATTCTTCTGATTAAATGTTGCTCCTTGCTACGACTAAATGAAGCGATGACCACAGCATTATCTACAATGATAGCCCTCTTGTCCTGCCTGCTGTGGCCTCTGGTATTCACACACACACACACACACACACACACACACACACACACACACACACACACACACACACACACACACACACACACACACACACACACACACACACACATCAATGAAATAATAAAGTGGTGCAGCCTACTTGATTTTTTTTTTTTGCTTTTCCATTTCAGATAGGCATGATTTTTCTTTTTGCTCTCTCCTCCCTGATGAATCTGGTCGCTTTACCAAAATCTGTTATCATAAATGGGTTCGGCATCGGAAAGCTTGGTGATTTGCACAAAAATCAAGCCTCTTGGATGCTTTGCTGTTACGGAGCCTTCATCTGCATTGTGTCTTTTGCAGTGAAAGCAATGGTACGTGTAGCAAGTTCACATAAAGAATCCCTTATGAGTGGAACACTATAATACACACTGGCACTTGAATTTAATTGATTCTTTCATTTGCATTGATGTTTAACAGGTAACAGGTGTACTTTGTTCAGTCGTGAAAAGTGCAAAATATAAAAGGAGAAAACATCATCTGACGGTCTCTGAGCTCTGCACTTATATCTGGGATGTGGCTCTGTCACTTGTTGGCAAAGGCAGGCAGAAATGGACTGTTCATACCAACAGGAACGTAAGGAACATTTATACTTTAAACTTCTCTATACAGGAGGTGTTTGTGCTTTTAGCTTAGTCACTGGCTCAAAACTTTACACAATACAGAAAAGAGCATTTATAAGGCAGTAACCACAGCTAAATCCAGATACGTGCTTAGTATTTTATTATTTATTATTATGACTTTATTATTATGGTGATTGAGAAAGTAAATCATTACAAACCTGATTGTGTAAAGCATTACCATTTCTCCTTTGTTTTTTTTTTGTTTTGTTTTTTTTACAGAATTTTGTCCTGGAAGAGTTTGAGGATCTTGTCGATGAGCTCCTGCTCAAGCTCAATGTCATTTCCAGTAGTGATGAAGACCAGGACAACTATGCGCTCCATTCAGCATATGATTTCTGCTCAGAGGTAGACACTATAACTACTTAACTATCTCTTTCACTCCAGCTATTTATCTTTATTCCATGATCTAGAAGATCTACCTTCTTGAAATTGATTAGTCAGAAGGTGATGATTTATTTTCCATAACAGAAGCTTATAAACGTTTTAATATATTAGCATTTCTGGTCACAGTTAATTTGCTGTCCATCACAGATTTTAAAACTAATAATAGGCAGACTACATCTTTTTGTAGGGCTGTGTATATTTATTGTCAGCACTTTGCAATACTCAATAAGATTTATGGAGGGCTTATTAAAGTTACAAACTGTTTTAAGTGTTACTAATTTTAAGACAAGCTTGAGAGGGAATATATGTAATTATAGCTGCTATAATGTAGGGCAGAACAAGAATAAATTTGTCTTCATTTGTCCAATTTGTATTCCACATCTTTAATTTTAATTCGAATTAAAAAGGTTTTAGTCTTTTTTAATGAAAGAAACGTCATCATTGGCAATTTATTTTGGTATGACACAAGTAAAACATTTTGTGGTGTGCTGTTATAGTGATGGTGGTAAGAATGACTCCGCTTCACATCATGCTATGTAATAATGTCTTTTTATTGCGGGTTTTCCTTTAACTGTACACTTATTGTGTTTATTCTGTATTAATTCATATTTTATAGATGGGTGAAGAAAACAGAATGGAGGAAATGGAAATCATGCCAAGTGTGTGTTGTGATTTTTTATACCGTGATGAGAAAACCAAGTTTAGGTAAATTTCTCCTTAGTTTAGATACACTTCAAATAAATGCAGTGATTTGTAGGTGTTTAAAACACTTAACTTCCCAATGCTATGGTTGGACTGTATTATTGAGACATCTGTATGAAGAAACATGTAAATAAAGCCAGCTTTGTAAATATGTACTTGTTTTATTTCAAGGTCACTGCTTGAATCCGACACCCAGGAGCACTTTAGAGAAAGTGGAGAAACAATCAGAGACTCTGCAATTTACACAGATCGAAAGGCTCATCTGAGAACCTCCACATCCCACGTAAAGACGTTAAAGGACTCTGGAACATCTCTATGCATACATCGAACCGTCCGAGCTCATATTGAAGGCAGTGAGATGCTAAAGTCAAATAGATCGCAATCATTTACGATAACAAGGGAGTGTGATAACTGTGATTATAGAATACAGAATAAAGCTTTAACATCACATCTCCCTGTGGGGTTCATCTCTCCATCTGAGATGCTCACAAACCATCAATCTTGCAGAAAATCATTTAGACAACAACGTTTATATGAAACACATGTAGAAAAACAAGACAAACAGGCTGAAATGGAAGATGTAAATATTCCTGGTCAGTGTTCTTGAGGATTTTTATAGTACTTCATGTTAAATTATGTAATATAATAAATCGTGTCAGCTAGGACTTAATTTTGAGTGCAAAAATCACAATGTGAACTGTGTTGTTCTGGATGTAGAGTATGTAAAATGTTCTCCAATCTTTTGATATAGTTGATCAATGCCAAAGATGTATTACATTATTTACTTTTTTGTGTAAAAATGTTGTTCAAAACGTAACACTAAAATGTAGATTTTTTTTATATTTTTAATAAGATGCTTTTTGTATAAGCTAGCTAGAATTGACAGTATGGATGCAATGATGCAGTATTTTTGGCATGTTTAAAGAATAATCACTTCCATGTTTGATTGTGTATGCCTGTTTTGTTTTTGTTTTATTTCAGGCAAAATTTACAAATGAATAAAAACCTGAATGTTTTCAGAAAATGAATATATACGTGTACTTAATTTTAAATATCAAACATTCAATCGTTCACCCTTAAGGAAGAACACTGAAATTGGTCTTTTGCAAAACTATTTATTTCACCATTTATTTCACTGTTCAATTTGTAATGTGTGACACTAATTCAAAATAATAACATTCATAAGATGCATTCAATAAAATTTTAATACCATCTTTTTTCTTAATAATAAAACAAACCACTGATACCAAACATAACATTATAATACTATCAGCCAGACATTTAGCAGCAGCACAATTCAAACCATACAGATACCGGTTAAGAGGTAAATCCTCCAAACTGACCCCAACTGTACAGTTTAAGGGTAGAAAGAAAAAATCCTGGTGCTGGACTTTGTTCAATCTTCAGCTGTACAGTTTGGATGAGTCTGTGCCGATGATAGTCACAGATTCCTGTGTGATGCTTTTATGCTTACCACAAATGTAAAGAGATCTTTTTAGACTTCCTTCCAGCACAGACCAGTTTGGTCATTCTCCTGATCATTCTTAACAACAAGGGTGTTTCAGCCTGCAGACGCTCAACATGAAAGGTGTTTTTTTTTTCACTATTCTGTGTAAACTCCAGAGACTGATGTGTGAAACTGCTCTCACTTTCTAAAATACTCAAAGCAGTCCATCTGTTGCAGAACCAAAATCCATGTCACAATTTAAGTCACACAGATCATATCTTTTGTTTTTCTTCCATTATTATGTTTGATGTGAATATTCACTCACTCATTCTCACTCATCATCTATACCGCTTAATCCTGTATTCAGGGTCACGGGGGGGCCTGGAGCCTATCCCAGGAGACTTAGGGCACATGGCAGGGTACACCCTGGACAGGGTGCCAATCCATCGCAGGGCACAGACACACACACATACACTCACTCATTCACACACTACGGGCAATTTGGGAACGTCAAAATGTCACCTACATGTCTTTGGACTGTGGAAGGAAACCGGAGTACCTAGAGGAAACCCACCAAGCACGGGAAGAACATGTAAACTCCATGCACATAGCTTTTAACAATGTTCATTGTCCCAATGCAGCTTTACAGAATAAAAAGAAAATTAGGAAAATAAGTATGAAATGTGTGAGGAAAATATGTATAGATCAAAATGATCAGATTGTCCCTGATGAGCAAGCCAAGGGCAATGGTGGAATGGAAAAAAAAATGCCAGCTCAGGAGTGCCATGTGTAGTGCCAAGAAAGAGAGAGAGAGAGAGAGAGAGAGAGAGAGAGAGAGAGAGAGAGAGAGAGAGAGCACTTGGGTATGGTCACAGGCACATTTATAAGGTGAATGTATATTTTGTGCAGGGACTCTGGCAGGACTAACTTTTTCTTCCTTTTTTTTTTATTTGGCTGCTCCAGTTAGGGGTCGCCACCTTTTGTCTCCATCTTCCTTTGTCACTCCAACCTCTGCATGTCCTCCCTCACCACATTCATAAACTCTCTTTTTGGGCCATCTAACATTCTTCTCATCCCTCCTATGTGCATGTCCAAACTTACAGGATTTCATTCCCACCTCAGGGTCTGTGTGCATGGAGTTTGTATGTTCTTTCCGTGCTTGTTCGGTTTTCTTCGGTACCCCCCACCCATGGCATGCACGTCAGACAGATCATAACTGTTATGCCCAAATAGCTCGTAGTATAGAATGAACATGTGAGTGTGTATAGACAGTGTATGTGTGTGTGAGACCTGTGATGGATTGGCACCCCGGCTAGAGTTTCCTGGGATACTGAAGACTCCATGCCCCCGAGACCCTGTACACCGGTATAGATGATGAGTGAGTGATAACTGCATAAATGCCCAGGTGTGCAGGTAAGTAATAAACTAGACAGACGAGTGTATGTCTTGTTTAGAATATGTAAAGGCTTTTGGTCACTAATAATGTAAAATGTTTTTTTTTTATTTCAGTTATTTGATTAAATTTGATCTAATTCTCTACGTAACACGTACTCCTTCTCAATAAACAGTTACATTCTTTTACATAAAGTTTATTGTGTGTCGTTTTCGTCATTCAGTAGTGTTGGGGCTTACTCGACATTTATCCAATCAGAGCTCAGAACGTACGTGCAGTGTGGTCTTGAGTGGCGACTTCTGATTGGTGGAGTCCAGCGCCCGTCAGCCAATCAGAGCGTGGCAAGTCAGACAAGTTTGAGTCGCGGAGTGGAGCCGAGAAGCGAAGCGAAGGCATTTCGGATAGACGTGTTTAGAGGCTAAGTCAGAAGGCTTGGTTTACAAAACAATAGGGATTCGTTTATACAGCAATAACCTCACTAAATCAAGCCTGCACTTCCAGAAAAGTGCACTGTGTGTGTGTGTGAGCTAGCTGGAAAGGTTTGAAGAGGAGGTAAGGCCCTGTGGAAGCGGCAGAGAGATGAAGAAGCTGGCGTTGCTGCTGATTGTGCTGCTCGGGTTAGCACACTTCATTACCATCAGCACGGGAGAGGAAGAGGGTGAGGAATAACTGGGAAAATCATTCAGTCTTACACGTTTACCATACTGCATTAATCAGCTAAAAGTCTTCTGATAGACTGCATAGATGCATGTTATCATCATCATCATCATCATTAATGTATTGTACATCTTAATGGTTTGGCATGAAGGTTCAGCTCAATTTTTTAAAAAGTATTTGAGCATGAAAAATATGATTAGAGATTTTGTTCTGATGCTCAGAGCAAGTAACCTGTCTTTGTACAGGAAGTATACTTCTATGATGGATTAAAAACGTGCATATATTTCAATTCATAAAATAAAAGTGCACTCAGGGGACCAAAACTAATAAGCAGCATTACATTTCCCCCCCCCCTGAGATCCAGTTTGCAGCAAAGTGATTCACTTCACATTAAATATACTGCAATACAGAACAATGCATCGGTTAATCTTGCTTCTAGTCTTTAGCTTTTTATTTTTCTGTATACAGCAGTCTTTTTTGTTTTATGGGGTAATCATAAAGTTTTTTTTTTTTTTCATGATTTCACCATCATGTATTATGCAAAACCTATGCTAGGTAGGGTAAGGCATGTTTGTGTAGCACACTTCATACACAATGGTAATTCAAAGTGCTTTACGTAAAAGAGAAGAAAATAATCATAAAATGAAATAAAAAAATCATACAAACATATTGTTTAATGTGAGTTATATACATAAAAATTAACTCTTGTTTCTATCTGGCATCGATTTCAAGACCGGATTGTACATAATGCACAAGTGACTTTATGCTCACCTTGGATGTGCATGTACTTATCCTGATTTTCTCACATGCTTGTTCTCTGATTAAGTCTGTGGACAAACCCAAAGTGTCCTCAGGTCCCCCGAGGTCAGTTGTCAATGCTGAATAAAGTTGTTCTGAGTTTATGCAAAGGTAGCATTCTGCCAGCACATTGTGAAGACTTTGCTGTTTTTATATTGGATTAGACATTTTGTGTGTGCGGTTTAAAGAAAAACTTAAAACTAGTAAGAAACTGAGCTCTTTGTTTTGATAGCTAGTTAATATGCTTTTAGGTCCCTTGTATAATAAGAGTGAAAGATAAGTGTCACATAGTGATTCTCAGACGTTTCAGTGATGCAAATTATTTAGTTATGCATCATAATAAATTTGTGTTGTATTGTAGTAAAAAAAGTGACTCTCAGTTTCATGGTCCTGTTCTTTATTTCTTGTCGGGGGGGGGGGGGTTGGAGAAGAAATAAAGTGAAGTTTTAGGACTGCCTATTTCCAATTAATTTGTAATTATTACAAATAAATTCATCCACAATATGATGATGGTGTTTTGCAACTATTTCTAATTTATCAATACCTAATGATGCCTACAGTATATTTAATGTTTTTAGAAATACATTTTTCTTGAATCTTAAAAAAAAGGGAAAAAGTGTTACCTTGACATTTGTGGTTTCCAGTCAGTCTTACCATTGTTATATCCATAATCCCTAACAGAAGTGTATTGTAACAAACATTACAGCATTGAAATTATATGATCATGTGACCAGCCTTACTTAACAGAAGAAAAAAAACCTGCTTAGCCTGCTAATGTCTTATGAATTTCAGGGGAAGAACTCAGTAAAGAAATTGACACTGACATTGAAGATGATGATGACGACGATGGCGATGAGGACAGCACTGAGGTCAAAGAAGAAAACGGTGTATTGGTTCTCACTGATGCCAACTTTGACACGTTCATAGAGGACAAAGACACCGTGCTGGTGGAGTTCTATGCACCATGGTAATTTCCTGCAGTGAGCGATTGTATTGGGGCTTTATAACGTGCTTCACTGTGCAAACACCTGCTACTTTTTTTCCCCTCTAACAGGTGTGGCCACTGCAAGCAGTTTGCACCGGAGTATGAGAAAATTGCTCAGACACTAAAGGAAAACGATCCTCCGATCCCCGTGGCTAAAGTAGATGCCACTGTGGCTAGCGCACTTGCAAGTAAATTCGACGTGTCTGGATATCCTACTATCAAAATTTTGAAAAAGGGAGAGGCGGTGGACTATGACGGAGAGCGAACTGAAAAAGGTGAGTGTGTTAAGTATGGGAGTGTTAAAAAATAAATAAATTAGTTGGTTCTTGAATTAATGCCTGCAGTATGAACATTAGTATGTAATGTTATTGTCCCACTCTGATTCTAAACACTTAAACCTTATTTGCTAATTTAGATTATTTAGATTCACATTTCAAATGCTCAAAATGGCTGCAGTACAAATCTTTTTTTTTTTTTTTTTACATTTAACTGCAAATGCTTGGATTGTGCAATACCACTTCTTTTCCAATACTGATACTGAAACCATGAGTATCTACCCAGACCCATCTGATATTCTTTGAGCGAGCTAAAGTTTTTTAACTGTTCCACTTTACAGTTAAACTCTTTCACACACATCACTTGCATTTTACGTATGATTATTGAAAGTATAAATAGAATTTTTTTATTATTTATTTATTTTCTTTATTATTTTTTTAAATAAGAGGAGTATTCAAGTCATACTGGGATGTTTGATGGTGCAGAACACAGTTATGAGAGTAAATACTCCCTTTATTTCTGTGTATAATCCCCTGCTACACTAATGGAATTATCCCAGCATTTTACTATTGCTTGGACACCAAAGTTTTCAGTATGTCAGAGCTGTGATCGGACTGCTTGCTTCACATCTGAAACGCTGGCCTCCCAGGAACTCCTTTAATGCCCAAACATGTGGAAATGGCTTGGAGCACGGTCAGAGCTGTAAGGGGGTGTGACAATAATTCCCAGCTGAGTTCCTGTAACGTGCAAGTGATGTTGATGAATGATTATGCATAAAATTGTCGCTGACAAAGTTTTCGCGTCAAAGTTCTTTTACGATTTTCAAGCGTCAGGCGTTCCACGTGCTGAATGTTCACTGCAGTGGGCTCTGAGGCACCTTAACCGGAATGGTACGGCCTTCCTTAAAAAATTTGCACCATACAAATGTTTTATTGCGGCTTAGTCTCATCACTGTACTGTCTTCTGTAGGAGTCAATCAGTTTTATTCCTTTTACTCGATGAGAAATTTCAAGTCCCAGTTTGACTTGAACACCCCCGTATATAAATATTTACAGTTTCAAAAAGACGTTTCTTTCCCGCCAGATATTTTCAGAATTTTTGCTAGGTGAACACATGAAATGTCTTGTTTCTGTGTATCATATTAGTTTGTGTACACATTTTTGCACTCGTGCGAGTTTTTAAATTTTGTTTCTGAAATCTCAACGTGCTTTACAAGGAAATCTTTAAAATATGATGTAGCACAGTTGAGAAATCATTCAAAATCTTCTAATTAAGAAAATCCAGGAACTAAACTTACTGTTTTTAATCTGGATCTCATTATTCCAGCTATTGTCGAGCGGGTTAAAGAAGTTGCACAGCCAGACTGGAAACCTCCTCCAGAGGCCACATTGGTACTGACAAAGGACAACTTTGATGATGTGGTTAATAATGCAGACATCATTCTGGTGGAGTTTTATGCGCCCTGGTTGGTACTTTACACAATATAAGACCATCTGGTGCACTGTTTGTCTCCTTCAATTGTTTAATTAGCACTTTTTTCCCCCCCATGAATAAACAGGTGTGGTCACTGTAAAAGACTCGCTCCTGAGTATGAAAAGGCTGCAAAGGAACTCGGCAATCGAACGCCTCCTATTCCTTTGGCTAAAGTCGATGCCACTACAGAGACTGATGTCGCCTCTCGGTTTGATGTAACGGGATACCCGACACTCAAAATCTTTAGGAAGGGAAAAGTGTTCGACTACAATGGACCACGGGAGAAATTCGGTACATCACCTTGTTGACTTGTGATACTGTCGCATGCTGTACAGTATCTGTGCTTTATATGGGGTCATAACTTACTGGTGTAAAAATGGTTTTGTCCAGGCATTGTTGATTACATGAGCGAGCAAGCAGGCCCTCCATCCAAGCAGGTGCAGGCTGTGAAACAAATTCAGGAACTGGTGAAGGATGGGGATGATGCTGTGATTGTTGGTGTGTTCTCCAGTGACGAGGATGCTGCCTATGAGGTCTATCAAGAAGCATGTAAGTACCAGTATATTGTAGGGACTGCACAGCTATTATTTATTACTACATGACCAGCAGTAGTTAACTAGTCCCTTGTTCCATAGTTATACCAAAATTGTATTAAGGACATTGCATAGTTTTAACAGTCTGGTTAAATACTAATGAACGGCAGATTCAATTAAGTAATAAACATGATGTAATAAACACGGCGAAGTTACACATCGTCAGCATCAATGATATTTAGGTTACGCTGTTTATAACACAGAAAAAGATTGATGCAACATAAATGCTAAGTAACTGTTTTTGCAATAACAATGCAATCTAATAACTTTGTACCACATTACACTGTTTAAGGACCTGACATTTTCTAAAATCCACTCATTTGGTGATATAAGCTTTAATCGCTGTTTCTGAAACGGAGAGCATGGAGTCGAAAAAGGCCTGTGTTCATCAACAGAGCACGTCTTATGAACGCTCAGTGACCAGCATTACTTAAATGAAGGATGCTTTGTCTACTGCAGTGCCTGGGAGGATTTTTCCCAGGCTGATAATGATCAATTGGTAATGGTGTCTGGAGCAATCTCTCCTAGCTAGTGTGGACATGAGTGGGACTGGATAGTCGAAAAAGCTTATCCCAGTGTACAGTTTACTGTCAAACTGGCTTCGTCTGGTCAAAAATGTATCCAAACTAACAAGTATAGTCATGGGGCGCGGGGTTTGCTTGGTCAAACCAAATAATACTCTCAAGGGACAAAAACACAACAGATTTCCACAAACTTTGTTTGTTTGGAGATGGACTTGTAACCCTTCACCGATTTAGTGATCAGCAGCAGTTGCAACTTTGAAGTCATGTCTAACATAATTTTTAGTTGGCAAAATATAAACACACACCAAACCTGTCTGAGGTTTTGCTTTTATAGAGATGGTTGCGTTTCTTGATTAACTAATCATCTTATTCAATAATCTGATTTCATTATCACCTGCCTGCTAATTTTTCTCTTAAATTTTCTCTTTTGCAGAAAAGTTGTAATTAATTTTTGCCCAACTGGTTTCTGTATGTTGGATTACTTTTATATGGGGGGAAAAAAATAATAAAATGTTTTTGTAGTTTATTAACATTATGGTACCTTTTATAAGGACTTATGCCCTGATAAATAAAAATGTAGAATTGAAAAAGGATCACGCATACTAGTTCATCACAGCAGTGAGTACATTAATTCATTTGTCCATAAAACTACTACATAGTATAAGATTTAACTTCTAATTTTTTTTTATTTTTATGGGGACTGTTACCCGCGTGTGTTGTAATTTAAAATTCCTTTAATAGTTAATGGTTTTCATTTGTATTCAGTATCAACAATTACTTAATGAATAACATCTGTTTTTGAACTTTCACACTTATCATTAAACGTGATTTAGAGGAGTACTTTTTCTCAGAAAAAGTTCTGAAATCTGTTTAAATTTGTTAAAGGAAATATGAGTGAAATATGGGACCTCTTGAAAATGGTCCAAAGTAGGTAGTCAATAGTAGGGTTATACAACTCCTAAAGGTTTACCTGACATGCACGCACTGAAAGGGTACTAGGGTTTAAAGCAAGCGCAAAAAAAAAAGAAAATTAGATCATGATGCAAAGATAAAAGCATAACAGTATATGGAAAGTAAACTGCGTATGCCAGTTTATTTAATGTTTTTTCAGCTGTTATTTATACATGAAGCAGATTTTCTTGCGTACAGGAGAAAAAAAAAAAGAAGCACCACACTTGTTTTGTTAGGCTAAAAATAAGTTCAAAGCACTTGCTGGAAATTATCTTGCTGTCATTAACCCTGCTACAACTGCCTTACTTTGTCAATTTGATCAAAACCGACAAAATGTCCTTGTATTATAATCAGAATGGCACTACTGTCAGGTCCTAGCATTTAATATTGTTATACTGCTTATACTTTAATGTCTATATGGGAATAGGGACTGGTACTCTTTCAGTACCAGTAAGCTGTACAACTCTACAAAAACCTGTCTATGTTGACTGCATGGTCTGTTTAATATTGTGATTGTCACATCTGTGTCTACATTATATATTAAATAAAATACATTTTAAAAATTTTTTATTTCTTACCTAATTTTAGGCAACACTCTTAGGGATGACTACAAATTTCGGCACACGTTCACTAACGAAGTCGCCAAGTTCCTAAAGGCCTCACCTGGCCAAGTGGTCATGCTTCAGCCAGAGAAGTTCAGGTCGAAGTACGAGCCGTCATCTCAGACCTTAACTATTAAAGTAAGTCCCAGGATGTCTTTGAGAATTACAAATGAGGTGGGTGGGGGTAGTGATGATTGTAGAACATGATAGAATTCTCATCATTATACAATAAGCAAATCATGTATCAGAAAAGCAGTGCATTAGATCATACAGACAGACACAGGTCAAGAGCTTCAGTTCATGTTCACGTTAAATATCAAAGTGCACTTGGAATCTTCGCCCCCCCCCCCCCAAAACAATCTAGAGTTTACATACAATGGTATGAATGAAAAATCTAGTGAGGGTCACTTGTGCGTTATTGAGAACAATGGTCAGACTAGTTTGAACTGATAGGAAGTATATGGTAACTTACTGTACATAATCACTCTTTACATCCAACGGTGAGCAAAAAAGCATCTCAACATACTTTATTCCTGTCAGACACAAACAGGGATTCACACTCATTCACACAAGACGGATAATGATCAGGAGATGTGTTCCTAATAAAGTGGACAGTGTTGGTATGAGCAAAACTTGTATATAAATCATAAAAAAATAATCAAATGAGCATAAATAAAACACACAAAAAAAAACAGTTTGAAAGAAGGGAGTTACACAGCCAAAATTAATCATAAGTAATGCAGTCTATAAAATAATGCTCATCTTTAGCTGCCTTTTTTAAAATGATGTACAGTGGAGTTACCTGTCTGATCTACGAAATACCTTGCATGTTTTAAGTTTATTTATTTTAAGTATATGTTTTGTCCCACCAAGGATTCCACAACTGCCACAGAGATTCAAGATTTCTTTAAGAAGCACACACTGCCGTTAGTGGGACACAGAAAACAGAGCAATGCTGAGAAGCGTTACTCCGGTCGTCCTCTCGTGGTTGTGTATTACGGTGTGGACTTCAGTTTTTATTACAAAGTGGGTAGGTGATTTATTTGCTTTTCTACAAATTCCAGACAATATTTTAATCCCTTGGTCACAAGAACATTCTAGAAACCAGTCTTTGGGCATGTGCATCCTAGTGTCCACACACATGCTGTACTGAATCGGATCATTCAGTGTGTACAAAATCCCATTAACTTGACTTGCCAACTCTTAAAAAAATAAATAAATAAATAAATAATAAAAAAACACTTATTTACTTATGTTTTGTTGATTCAGCAATTAACATGAAAAAAGGGCTATTGGGAATTATTCCACAGCAGTGTTTCTGCTTTCTATTTCATACATTTCTTTTCTGCTAGCAAAGTGCCAGCACTGCATTATGTTGTAATAATTGCCTATGACTTACAGTAGTCACTATTATTAAAATGTAGCTTTTTTTCCTCTGCACTCAGAAAAACGAATTAACTTCTGCCTAAAAGCCTGTATAAAGCCCGCCTTCATTAACTACATCTATAGAGATACTGTTTAATTGACCATCAGGATGTGCCACTTGCATTCATGACCAAGGATTTTTTTTTTAAGCAGTGTTTTAATGGTCTTTATTTTTTGCACACAGCCACACAGTACTGGAGGAGCAAAGTTTTGGAGGTGGCCAAGGACTTCCCAGAGTATACATTCGCCATCGCAGATGAGGAAGACTACGCTGATGAGCTGAAGAGCTTCGGTCTCAGTGAGAGCGGTGAGGAGGTGAATGTCGGCATTCTTGGGGAATCAGGGAAGAAGTATGCAATGGAGCCGGAGGAGTTTGATTCTGATGTGCTTCGGGAATTCGTTCTGGCCTTCAAAAAAGGTGAGTAAGGAGTTGCAGGATGTTGCTAGTCGGTGCGCTTCTACATGGGTTCTAAAACCCATGTAATGCTAGTACAGCACGCCATTACTGTGTAGGAACTTTTGTTTTAAAGAGATTTTTTGTTCCCATAGATATCAAAGGCAATAAATTTAATTTAGAGGTAGTGCTGTGACAAATGTAAGGGTTTATTTATTATTATTTTTTTAAGAGTTGTAATTTAAAGATGAAAAGGACGTACACAAATCTAACATTTAAGAACTAATTTAATTAAATTAGCAGATGGTGTTTTTTGTTAAATATAATTGTAACTACTACACTTCCAGTATTACATTTTAATACAAGCCCTTCACTAGTCCTTATTAGTGACCTATATGTATCATTACTCTGTAACAGGCAAACTGAAGCCCATCGTCAAGTCGCAACCCACCCCCAAAAACAACAAAGGACCTGTGAAGGTTGTCGTCGGGAAAACCTTTGATGAAATCGTAATGGACACAAAGAAGGACGTGCTGATTGAGTTCTACGCACCATGGTGTGGTCACTGCAAAAAGCTTGAGCCCGAGTACCTCGCTCTTGGAAAGAAATACAAAACTGAAAAGAACCTGGTGATCGCCAAAATGGATACCACGGCCAATGATGTGCCTCACGAGGCCTACAAAGTGGAAGGTTTTCCTACGATATATTTTGCCCCCAGCAACAAGAAGCAGAATCCCATTCAATTTTCAGGTGGTGAAAGAAATGTGGAGAGTTTAAGCAAATTCTTAGAAGAACATGCAACAAAATTATCACAGAAGAAAGATGAACTCTAAAGGTTTTTAGAGAACTTTCAACCTGTCCTGATGCGTGATAAAACGCAGACCGATGGTGTCTGACGTGATTTTGCAGTAAGCATAGTTTCTGAAATCAGAAAGTTCTGTTCATTCCAAAGCACTGTTTATTAGATTTTCTTTTCAAAATCTTTTTAAATAAAAAAGGGAACCAAATGGCTGTCCTTCTTTTCAAGGTTGTGCACTTCCATTAAGATGCATATAGATTGATAGATTTTAGTTCTGAAACAAGCCTGATTTAACAGAGCAGTATGAATAATTTATAGATTGTTGAATAAAATGAAGTGTTACCAGTCAAGTAGCATGTTCATACTTGCTACTGCAAATGAGAAGTTTAAATTAAACTTTATTACAAGTTCTCAGATTCCTGCTCACATGTCTGTGAAACATTTAAATTTTTGAGTACCTTGTCTTATAATTTAGTCTGAAACCTTATTCATTTTCTATATGGCTTATTCTGTGTAAAGGGTAAGATTTGCACACGGTAGGGTATACCCTGGACAGAGTCGCCAATCCATCACAGGGTGTATACACATGCATGTATATTGCGGGCAATTTGGAAATGCCAGTTACCCTAATCTGCATGTCGAGAGGAAACGAGGAATCCATCAAGCATGGGGAGAACATGCATACACTACAGACACGAGATGGGAATAGAACCCTGATCTTGGACGTGTAAGCCCACTGACCACTGCAGTCTGGGAACATCCCACAAGAGCTGCAGTTTTGGTGTTGCTCTGACACCGTGATCTAGCCATTATAATTTTGCCCTTCTCACAGGACCTACAGGTTCAATATCTCGTTACAATGGCCAATTTGTTATAGATAGATGATTGGCTAGAGCAACTCCAAAACTGCAACTCTTATGGTGTGTTCCCAGGCTGCAGTGGGAAGGATGGACCAAAAGTAATCCAAGGAAGGGTCAGAAAGTGGTGGCAGGGTCATGAGTAGCCAAGGCTTACTGATGCACATGGGGAGTGAAGGCTGGCCTGTGTACAATACAGTAGAATGCCAGTGTATCTCAAATTAATGAAAAGTTTACTGCTGGTTTCGTGTGATCTGTGTGCGCGAAATGTATACGCAGTATACATATATAAACCTCACTGTAATGCATGTACATTGTTAATGAATTTGAATTTGAAATAACACCGACCAAGGGGGGGACCCACTTCCGGCAGCAGAATGACGTCGACACCGCGTTGCCGCTCTGCCTGTTACGTCAGGAGAAGGGGCGGGGCCTAATATACCGGATGAACCCAAGTTCAAAGAGTCTAAAGGCTACAAGGCATGTTTAACTGGCATGTTTACATTGACGCTAAGACCCCAAAAATGAAAAGAATGCGTTTCACATTCCATCGATACCTCAAGAAAGCAATTACGGCTTATAATTCTTGAATAAGGAACACCGGTCATTTCATTTGCATAAACATAATGATAAAAAAAAGCATCGAAGGCGCTTTAGTGCCACAATTTGTTTGACAATTATAAATGAACACATAAATACGATCATACCGGTCGTGTAAGGGTTGCGTTTATTTATACACAAAAACTGTGTTCTTTCAAACAACCTAAGAACAAAGGAGAACTTCTCCACATGTCCCTCATTCTGGGCCTCTGACGCAGAGAAGCGTCTGATTGGACTTTTCTAATGCCTGATCTGTCCTATCAGAATGCCTGATATTAAGAATCGTAAATGTGGGACGCTGTGATTCGTCCGTTTGTTTTGGCGCTCGTTGATTCTGCAGCGCCCCAATATGGGCGGGGTTTAGAGAGAGCGGAGAGAAAGCGGGTTTGAATAGTTACAGCAACGGAAATATTTAGATTTATAAGACAGTTTCATCTTATGTCAGGATTAATTCCGTGATTTAACGTACACTTTGAGGGACCTCGAGAGGCGCGAAGCTTGGGGAGGAAACCGGGCCGAGAGGCGCTTTTCTTGGCTTTGTTTAGCGAGGTTGCCGGTATTGGAGGTGAAACGACCCCCCCCCTTTCAGTGTTCATAGCTTAGTTAGCCGACTTAGCTTAGCTTAGCCGCCTGCTAATTCTTCCCCTGCGGCTTGGTTTCCAGCCTGAACCCTGAATATTTGAGTGTTTCATGTGGACTGGACTTCTGAAGGTAAGACAAACACGCGGAAGTGCCGTGTTGTTACAGCTGTAGCAGCTAAATCAGGTTAGCCAGGTAACCTTATTGAAGTTACAGGCTAGTCAGCTATTAAAATAATAATCTACATCAGAAACCTGTTTGCTCTCTTAAATATCCGCGACAAGTTCTTAATAATCTGGTTTTGAGGTAATTAACGATTAAACTTGTGACTACACGAGCAGTCAAGAGTCAAGGTTATGAAGGAGCACTTCACAGGAAGATCTGAGTGAATGCTGGAGTTTGGCATTAAGGAGGAAGAAACTGACTCAAGAACTGGTTTAAGCTGAAATCCCCCCTCCCTTTTTACATTTCTAGTTCTTCTTTTAAAATGACACAATATGAGCATAAATCTTAATCTTTGATCTATGTTTGATTAATGCTTAACTTTATAATCATTTCATATCCACTGACATTAATTGAACGTTGCTGATTTGCCTGACATTAGTTTTTGCCCTTGACGTTTCCTGGAGATCAAAGTGAACAGCTTATCCCATTATGTTGATGGATTTGCCATGGTGATGTGCCCCAAAGTTTTGGGGGTAGGTTTATGTTTCAGTAAACAGCAAACTGGCTCCTAGTTTGCTCCCAATAAAACAGGGAATGCTATCTGGCAGAAAGCAGGCAATCAAGTTTCTTCAGTGGGAACCTCTCTTATTTTATCTATATATTGATTTTTGTTTCTCCCAAAGGTGAAAATCTCTTTCGAGTGTGTAATAACAATTTAGGATACTCCAGTGCAGTTATATTGATTGTCAAGCACCTAAACACATTTTCATTTTATTGTGGGTTTTTATATTCATACACACATTATGTACATACCCACAGTCAGCCAAAAATGTATACATGTGCCGTGATCATTCTGAGCCTATATTAGTAGACTACTGAGATGTTTTTAAATGACCCCAAAGCTGGTGAGGGGAAAAAAAGCAAATTCAGTGGTTTTAGATCTAGTTCTATTTCATTTTTTTATGTTAAAGTTTAAGCCTTCTAGGATTAAAAATTAAATAAATAAATAGAATCCCTATAGGACCAGACTTTTGATCTTGCCCACAGTCTTCATTTAATCACCTGACAAGTTTTTTGAGACAGTTTTTATGTGCTTTGATAACATAGAATATAACACATACTGTATAATAAGAGTGAGTAGAAGTGGGTATATATGTTTATATTGTATTTGAAAATTAATGATGCACTGGTGCTCAGGTAAGGAATAAAAAAAATAACCTGACAGTGTGCGTTATTCCATCAAAATACATGAAACCAGTAAGTTTCTATTATGGCTTGTTCTGTATAAACCATAATTTTCATGTTCCCTTGAAGTTAACAAGACAGCGGAAAAATGCAGCTTGATACAGAGAAACTGTAAAATGCAGCAGCCGCCTGCCTTCCTGAAGATTCAAAATAAAACCCTTAAACAAACAGATTTACATCTGTTACAAAGAGCTGGCACTGGAGACTTTCTTTGAAACATCTCCATATAGAAAGCTGCATTTAATTTTTTTTTATATGCTGTTGCTATTCTTATATAAAGCATGAGATATCCAAGTTCCTGTGAATAAGTTGTTACTATAAAAACAGTAAAGTATCAGAATGTGCACATTTTATATAAATCTGGCATTTGCTTTACAGCCAGTACTACTCCCAGAGTTGCTGTTGTAGAAAATTAAACAACATTTAGCTGTTTAATTTTGAGAAATCAGCAATGCTGTGGTATAAACAACATGCACAAAATTGCAGAGGTCAAATTGTTCCCAGCCTTTTGTTCCATTTTTAAGGAATCTTTCAGTTTTGCATACAGACATCTTTTTTTTTTATGCAGTAGGTCTGGTCCTGAAATGTATTGTCCTATTTAGAAAGCAGCATTGGGATTTTTTTTAAAAGCTGCCTTCTTTTGAGGGAAAAAAAAGATGTATGTTCACGAGAAGTCAGTCCCATAAATCTGCTCACGAATAACAGGTTCTGTTAATGTTGCAGAAAAACATGTCACAACAAACAGTTCACTTGAACTTTTAGTTCTAACTTGTCAGTCCCAATGCTGCAGAAGTCTGAGTGATGTGATTAAGCTCGATGAACTTGTCTGTAATGTTGTACTTGTGAACTTGCTGTCATTACTTCACACTTAGTCAGCGTCTTTCACGTCTCGTCTGCGCTGGGATGGAGCGCTCCCCGTATGTTTGGTCAGATATGAACAGCTTGTAATTGCAAAGAGATGTTCTCGGATACAAATTTCCCTAAACCCGGTGCTTGTTTCTGTAGGGAAACCATGGGCTTGACCGGGAAGAAATCGGAGAAAGGCCCAGTGTGCTGGAGGAGGAGAGTGAAGTCCGAGTACATGCGCTTACGCCAGCTGAAGCGTTTTAGAAGAGCAGACGAAGTGAAGGTAGGATTCCTATAGAATGACTTCAATCAACTGTTCTAGCTAGAACATTTTAATTAAAATACATCCGTGGAAATGCATGTTGTGTAGGGATGTTGGAATACATTTTGCCTTAAAAAAAATTTTTTTTTAATATAAATATCGCTTGAAGCCTAAAAAAAAATCACATGAGGACTAATTTAGTTTCTGTTGAGATCCGTCCCAAGGTGCTATTTGTGAATTTGTTTATTAAATTATTTTTTAACAGTAAAGTGGCCAAATAGTGTAGTAAATGTGTCAAACCTTCTAAATAAACTGCATGAAAAGACACATCTGGAAACTGTTTAGGTTGTGATTTTATGATTTGCAATTCAAGCTGGAATCAAAGCGAACGGTGACAAGCCAGCCCTTCAGAACGCTTTCTACTTATCATAAACGTAAAGCAGTATGAGTCATTCTACTTTATATTCAAGGCTCATGTTCAGGGTTATAAGAACATGGGTAATGATGTAAAAGTACTGAAACTGAGCTTTTTATCCGACCTTACAGAGCATGTTCAGCTCCAACAGACAGAAGATTATCGAGCGCACCGACATTCTCAATCAGGAGTGGAAACTGCGGCGGATTCAGCCAGTCCACATCATGACACCCGTGAGCTCGTTACGTGGAACGAGAGAGGTTGGCACTGAGTTTATTTTTCTGCAAATATTTAAAGTGTAACTTTGCGAGATCGCAGTGTTTAAAATTGGACGTGTTTGAGTTTCTGTTTTTTAAAAAAAAAAATTTTTTTTTTTAGTGCACCGTAGATAGTGGCTTCGCGGAATTCTCCAGACAAGTCATTCCCCTTAAAACCCTGAATGCTGTAGCTTCTGTTCCTGTGATGTATTCCTGGTCACCGCTCCAACAAAATTTTATGGTGAAGCACATAATTAGCAAAGAATCTCAATAATGGAAACCATGTGTGGCCTAATCAGGGTTCTTTATTATAGGTTGAAGATGAGACGGTTTTGCACAACATCCCTTATATGGGAGACGAGATCCTGGACCAAGATGGCACTTTTATTGAAGAGCTCATCAAGAATTATGATGGCAAAGTTCACGGAGATAGAGGTCAGGGATCTCTCCCTTGCAATATTTTTTTCAGTTCCTTTTTTGTCTTTTACCTTCACTATTAATCATAGCTGTAATATATATTTATTATTATTTTATAATACGATGCAACTTTAGGAGATGTACCAGTTAGTTCCATTCATGATTATTAAATTTTTTTTTTTTACCACATTTATTCCTTGTTTTCTTTGCTTGATACAGGGCCATTTCATCCCCTATAGTGGCAGCAGACTTTATTCCAAAAAGCCTGAACCCAATTGTCAAAACTGGGAATTCTGTACACAGAGACATAATAAAATGTTACTCTGTTGAATGGCATTTGGGGTAAAGTCATATTTTTTTTTACCATGTACTGCTACAATTTGGGGATGAATGTAAGCCGTATGATGCATCAACATATTTATATAATCAGTTCCGTCGACACACTTTTTCTAGCACTAGTCTCTTGTTAAAAAATAGAAAACATTGGTGCTATAATGGCCAGATTTCAGCTGGCAGTTTTTCTCCATATTGTAACATCTCAAATTATTCATGGCCTTTTTTTTTTGTTGTTTTTAACAGAATGTGGTTTTATAAACGATGAGATCTTCGTGGAGTTGGTGAATGCTCTCAATCAGTATAGTGACAATGAAGATGATGACGACGAAGATGACCAACATGATTACAAACTAGACAACTGTGACGCAAAGGACATTGCTGAAGATGCTCGCAAGGACCAGTTTCTTAACTCTGAGAGTAAGAGTTGAAGATTTATCTTTTCTCCCCCCCCATATGAATTTGTGTTTAGAGCTTTCATTTTGTTTCCGCTTTCCAGCTTTGTCAAATTTACTGGTGTATTTCAGTGATGCAGCATGAATGTTACATTTGTTTATGCAATTTTTACAGTTATTAAAAAGGCATAGTTTTCAGGCTTGACAGTGAGTAAGTCCAGGCTCGTACCAATGGCTTCATTTCAGGAAATATGTTACCCTGTCTGTGAAAACCTAGCTAAAGTTTTTTTTTTTTTTTTTTTTTTGTGATTCTCTGTTTTCTGCATATCAACATTCTGCATATGATTGTAAGTAGAAAACATAAAAAAAAAAAGAATGAAATAGCTCGGTTTTCACAGACAGGGCCACATATGGTGCTGATTTTCATTTAAACTAAACACTTAGCATGGCAAACACTAAATAAGAGTACTCCAATAGGCACTGGTTTTTAAAGGCTGTACAATTATTTATACATTTATGACTTCTAATATAACAGATCTAATTTTTCAAAAAATATTTTTCTATTCCTAAGCAAAACGTATTAAGATGCATACTCATTATACTTAAAGTTTATTACCAGAGAATACAGTGGTAGCGAAGTGCATACAGTGTCCTGTTTATGCTGTTTTCACATTCTTGTTGTATGCTCAAAAACATGTATATTCTGTCCTAGGTCGAAGCAATGACTTTCCAAAAAAGTTCCCTTCTGATAAAATCTTTGATGCCATCTCCTCAATGTTCCCTGATAAAGGATCACCAGAGGAACTCAAAGAAAAGTAAGTCATCAAAGAAAAGTATGGCGTAGTTGTGTTCACAGTGCATAAATATTTCCCGTTAGTTTAGTTTAAAGTGGTTCAATATGAAACTTTGAAAAATGAAAATTTATGTTGCTATTTTACATTATAGTGAATTATGGTAATAAAGGGTGAATGTGGTACTCGGTTTACCTAAAATTGTGGTTTGTTTGTGGTTTGTGAATTACACCAACTGTCATAAGTGTTAACATACTGAAAGTCCTGATGCATGTTTTCTGGGCGTATGTGGTGAAGTATGGCCAGAAGTTTTCTTTAAAATAGTTTTTAGTGTTTCCCCTAGAAATTGTTTTCAGGCAAGGTGATGATACAGATTTTGTTCGCATGCATCTTAATTTTTTGTTAGTTATGCCTCGCGCAAGGAAAAAACCTTTGGTTGATAAATTCCTTTGAAGTTAAAGGTCAAGTTAAACAAGGGGAGAATTAGTTATTATTGCACACAAATAACAGTTTAAGCTACGGATTTACTTCACAATCAAAGTTAAAACAATTGTTAAGAAGAGTAATTCTAAAAAAGATGTACAAGGTTCATGGAGTCTTGTTTTAATATTATTTTAGATTTTTATTCAAGTAAACAGGAAGTCTGATCTCATCACACCAGGCCTCAATACAGTGTCGCATCTAGCCAGCTAGTTCAAATATCAAATGCTAATCAATGAATGAGGCTGTTAAACTCACCTTAACATGTCTTTTACAACCATTAAATCTTCCATGGGCAATAAAAAAATGCAGCAAACAAAAACTTAAATTATTTTATTTTCACTGCTAGTATAGTCACGTAATAGCAGAAAATACAATTTACTATATTTTTTAGGTGAATCTTTTACTTTTTTAACAACTCAGCCATGGTGTTGTATCAGACTCAACTGGACTGATATAGAGAAATGGAAAAGTTAAACGTAAAGCCCCACCCACTAAAAACAGAGATTGGTTCATTTAGCACAAAAAAAAAAATCATTATGCGTACGGTCTCTTTTACTCTCTCTCTGTATTGCTTTTTCTCTCTCTCTCTTGCTCGCTCGTTCTTAAAACATCGATTTCCAGTATATATTTTATGTGATTTGTGGGAATCAGGAAGTTACTGTCAATGTGCAGGCTGTCTGTATTTGAAATTGAATTAACAAGCGGGGGGGCTCTTGCATGGCAATGGAGTAGGACATGTTTGGCTTGTGTTCTCGCCGAACTCTTGTTTTTTTTTTTTAATGTAAATAAGCGCTTTATTTCACAAAACATTTATATAAAATTTGCTCTGATTTTCATTCTGAAATGGAATTAACTAAGTATTTGCCACTCATTTGCCGTTCATCACCCTGTATGTTAATGACGTTCTTTAGCTGCAAACTGAACTGTTGAGTTCACCAAAAAATGAGCTCACGCAATCAACATTGTGCTCATGTTTGTTTATCTTACCAGAGCTGTCAGAAGCAAATAGAAAGAAAATTGGCTAAAAACAAACTATTTGTTAAGAACTTGAATGCACATCAGTGCTTAAGCATGTAAATTCTTAATTTTTAAACTGTTCCCCAAACTGGTTCAGACACCACTTTTTTTTTTTTTTTTTTTTGTGTCCAAACTCTGATACATGAAGATCCTTTTAACTCTGTGCAGGTATAAGGAGCTGACCGAGCAGCAACTCCCAGGTACCCTTCCTCCTGAGTGCACGCCCAACATTGATGGGCCAAATGCCAAATCAGTCCAGAGAGAGCAGAGTCTGCACTCCTTCCATACACTCTTCTGTAGACGCTGCTTCAAATACGACTGTTTCCTTCACCGTAAGTCTCGGCTCTCTTCCCACACACTGACCCAGTGGGTGCGTTTACTAGGACCTTAATATAGTGCACTAATAGACATGTATCTACTAATAAGTGCAGTAATGGCCCAATCGGGAGAAAAGAAAAATTGCAATGAGTAGGCATGTGTAAACCTTCCTCAATCTGTTCAGTAGGTAAAAATTTTCCATGTATACATTTTATCCAATTGCTTCTCTCCTTGTGGAATAAAGATATTTACTTCTCTGTGCATGTTTGCCCCATGTGGGAAGCAACATTAGTTGACCAAGTTACATTCTGATTTAATGCACTGTGCACGTAAACACGCATCTGATCAAATCAGCATCCATTTAATGTGTTCAGTTAAAGTAGAATGATTATTTATTTTATTATTTCAGTCCGATTTAATACATTTGTATATGTATAGCTGTAGCTAATGAGAGAATGAATAAAGAGTTTTTGACGTTTGTGCTTCTCCATACAGCATTTCATGCAACTCCAAACACATACAAACGCAAGAACTTGGAGAATATGGTGGAAAGCAAGCCATGTGGCATTGATTGCTACATGTACTTGATTCAGGTAAGGCGAATGTGTTATGGTTCACTTTGTTTACCATATCATTATATGCTCGCATGATTTTACCTCTTACTACCTGAAGTTTATTAACACTTAAACATAATCATTACTACCTTACTACTAATACTATTACTTACTGACCTATGTGGACTTATAGTTCACAGATTTCTATTTCTATGGTTTTAGTTGGATGAAATGTATAAACAAAGATAACACAGAAAAAAGTTTTAAAACTTAGTTTTTTTTTTTTATTGAAGTTGTGATTAATATGGCAGAGCAAACTAGGGCCATACATTTGAACTGATCGTGTATGTCTCCAATTTTTAAACTGAACCGCACATCAGGATAGCATGGTAAAGGAATATGCAGCTGGTGTGGTGGCTGAGCGAGCAAAAACCCCGCTGAAGCGTTCAACAGCCAGACGCAGAGGCAGAATTGCCAACAGCAGCAGCAGGCCAAGTACACCAACCGTGAATGCAGAAACTAAAGACACGGACAGCGACCGGGAAGGAGGAACAGACACCAACGACAGCAACGACAAAGACGATGAGGACAAGAAGGATGAGACCACTAGCTCTTCAGGTGTGGGAAGAGGGAATATATACAGAGTAAACTGCCTTCCTAATACATCAGAAATATGTTTAAAAAGCATTAGGATCAATTATTGTAGCATACATCAATGTTGTTTTTGATGAATTCTTAATTTGTAATTAACTGCGATCAATGGACCTTAAAAAAAAGTTTCTTTGAACATTTCATTAGACTTGGTGCACTTTTGCTTTGACTTTTGCCAGTTTAACTCGGCAACCACAGATTAGCATAGAATGTAAGCAGTCGCTATGTTAACGTGCCAGCTTCTCTAAGCTGTCTGTCTTTGCAGCTCTGTAAGTTTTTATTATTGGTTTATGTTTAGAGGCGAATTCCCGCTGCCAGACTCCAGTAAAACTGAAGATCCCAGAACCTCCTGAAAACGTAGACTGGAGTGGAGCGGAGGCGTCCCTTTTCCGCGTACTCATTGGCACTTACTACGACAACTTCTGCGCCATCGCTCGCCTCATCGGCTCCAAAACCTGCAGACAGGTGCGTATTTTAACTCTCATGTTGTAAGGAATTGTTTGCATACAGTACATATTTGGTAAATAATTAAAATGTATTTTCCAGGTATACGAATTCAGGGTAAAGGAATCCAGCATCATTGCACGTGCACCTGCTGAAGATGAAGACACACCTCCAAGAAAGAAGAAAAGGAAACACAGGCATGTTTGTTTGCGAGTTGGTTTTGCTTTTCTTTCTTTTATTTATTTATTTATTTATTTATTTATTTATTTCCCACTTTGATTCGCCTGTAAAGTAACAGTTTCTATGTCTGTTCCAGGTTGTGGGCCACACACTGTCGAAAAATTCAACTAAAGAAAGGTTTGTTGTTTTTCATGCAGCTGGATTGCAGTTGCTATTTTTTTTCATAGGACTAGCACAAGACTTGATTTACTTTAAAAAAAAAAAAAAACTCTTATACTGCTGTGTACTTTCTCCATCCAGTACCAACATCAATCTTCTGTCCAATATATTAGTAAGATATTTAAACAGCAGCCAGCTAAGCATACAACTTTCATTCAACACAACATGATGTGTAGCTGAGTTGTAAATATAATGGTGCAGTTTCAGGATTCAGGATAAAGTTTTAATCTTGTTTTCTTCGTGACAGATGGGTCATCCAATCATGTGTACAACTACCAGCCATGTGACCACCCGAGGCAACCATGTGACAGCTCCTGCCCATGTGTCACTGCTCAAAACTTTTGTGAGAAGTTCTGCCAGTGCAGCTCAGAGTGTGAGTATTAACACACGCATGGTTTATCAAGACCTATAAAGCCAAATCTGGTCTGTTCTATATTGTGGTGTTTTTTTGCAACTTTCCATTTTAACGATGTTAAGATTAGACACTCCATAAAACTGCAACATATGCTTATGATTATTTGTTTGGGGGAAACAAACAAACACATTACAGATGTTTGAAGCAGACTTGTGGGTTTTTTTCTATTAAAACATGTTTTTAATAGATTATTTTAATACATGCTGCACATCAAATTTTGATTTTAAATAATATTTTTATAATTATTCTTATATAACATAATATATAACTGTGGTTGAATGTCATTGCTCCTGGATTTCTGACTGCTGCCATGTGTTTTTTTTTTTTTTTTAATAACATAAATTGTGTGCTATGTGCAGGCCAGAACCGTTTCCCAGGCTGCCGCTGCAAAGCTCAGTGTAACACAAAGCAGTGTCCGTGTTACCTGGCCGTGCGTGAGTGCGACCCCGACCTCTGTCTCACTTGCGGAGCTGCTGATCACTGGGACAGCAAAAATGTCTCGTGCAAGAACTGCAGCATTCAGAGAGGAGCAAAGAAGGTGCAAAGATGTTGCATGAATAAAACTAAATTGAAATATTTATCATGATCACAATATGCACATTTTATTCATATCTGTGTTTTGTTTCTGAATATAAACAAAATGACCAAGTTTTTACCATCAGGCAATTGTGTTGCTTATGGTGGCGTTCTCAGCTTTAATCTTGTTTGTGTTCAGCACCTACTGTTGGCGCCATCTGACGTGGCAGGATGGGGCATCTTCATCAAAGAGCCGGTTCAGAAAAACGAGTTCATTTCAGAGTACTGTGGAGAGGTGAGCGCTTTTAAAAGCAGGCACTACTTTAAGGTTTAAATGCAAATCCACCAGCAAATAGCTTTTTTTTCTGATTAGTCTCACTTACAAGTGATTTTCTCATGGCCCTTTGGTTCCAATCATGTGTGTTCCTGGAGCACTGTGTAAATGCTTCACATTTCTCTATTGAATATAGTTTTGATTTCTGCTGTTTTAAAAAAAAAAAATTTTTACCCAATACGTCTAGGTCTGGGCGGCACGGTGGTGTAGTGGTTAGCACTGTCGCCTTGCACCTCCAGGGTCTGGGTTGGGTTCGATCCCCGACCATTAAGTGGTAATGACGATGAGTTAGTGAGTGAGTGAAATCTAGGTCTTAATAATGTACAGGGTGGTTATTTAACCCAATTCCAGTCATTTTAACATTCTCTTTTCTTAATGAAGGCCAATAATTTTTCCTTGTGAAATGTGAGCTTTTTTTTTTTATTCCGGTAGTGCAGGTGTGGGCAATTATTTTTTCCCAGGGGCCAAATGAGAAGCAGAAAATATTGTAGAGGGCCGGATGCTTCGTCTCGTAATGCCGACTCACATTGTACTCCACAAACACGGCGACCTGCTCTCCACAAAGTAAACACACGGGTTTACCCACGACTTCAGTAAATAAATATTTAGTAGTCCATATTTTCTTGAAACCACAGCCTTCGGCGTCCTCCTTTCTTTTTTAGGCATGTGCAAACATTTTGAAGGGATACCATTACAATGACTTGTTGTTAATCACATGCACTCGGACTTGTTTCAGAGTACCTGTATGTAAATGACGCACGCACACAGTAAACAGGTACCAAAGTAAAGACACTGCTGTTTTAGTCCATGCATTATGCCAAATTTTGAAAGTAGGATTTATTTTCTTAATTCCAAGCAACCTTTCGCGGGGCCAGTCAGAGTCAGGCCGCGGGCCATATTTGGCCCCCGGGCCATAAAATGCCCTGGTCTGCGGTAGTGGGTACAGCTGCGCAAAAAAAAACAAGTTGGTTCGGTGTTCACATTGTTTCTGTAGCCTGGATTTATATAAATGGTGTTTAGCAATGAAATGAAAGAAAATACAAACAGTGCCATCTTTCTCAACTCCCTCTGTGTGCATAACTCGGCTGCTCAGTTTGGTTCGGGTGATTTCTGTAATCTACTGTGTTTGACTTGGCTCTGAGAACTGTGTTCAAGAGCTAAATATTTTTGTTTAGTATTTCTACTTATTTCTGTTTCCTATAGATCATCTCCCAGGATGAGGCCGACCGCAGAGGAAAGGTCTATGACAAATACATGTGTAGTTTCTTGTTCAATCTCAACAACGGTAGGTCAATTCTTTCCCTCCCCACTTACGTGGCAAGTTTGTACCCTTGTGCATCATTTATAAACATAACTATTGGGTCTTTGTGCAGATTTTGTTGTTGATGCGACGAGGAAAGGCAACAAGATCAGGTTTGCCAATCACTCTGTCAACCCCAACTGCTATGCAAAAGGTGAGGCATTTTTGTGCTGCCGCTCCAGTCATAATAAAATGATAGTAAACAATGATGAAATGATCGTTCTGCATGAGACTCGTATTGGGGTAGAGGGTGATAATTCAACTGAATCAAATGGTTTCCATTTGATTCAGTTGAACTATTTGTGTAGAGATTAGTGAGATTGTTTTTAAAAGCTAGTGTGTGCTGATGTAGACCTGCAGTTTGCACAATTAAAGAAACAAACTTTGGAAATCAAACATGTCTTTGCTTTTCCTGTAATAGGTAATCGTTAACAGAAGACCTGATATAGCCTCATTATTTTTTTCTCTCTCCTTCTTTTTTTTAGTTATGATGGTTAACGGGGATCACCGGATAGGCATTTTTGCCAAGAGAGCCATACAAACCGGGGAGGAGCTTTTCTTTGACTACAGGTACGTGTTGGGCAGCCTTTACTTTTTTTCTCCTTTACACTACATTTAAGATGTACAGTATACTAGTCGGCTATTATGAACATTTATCCCTTGTTCATACAGTGGGCAAATCTGATTAGTTTCACAAATGCAATCATTAAGATGATTGTCGCACTGTTATTTGTAAGTGATTTGATTTGACTCTGTTCAAAAAGCCCGCCCGCCCCATGTACTATTATAGTATTTAAGTTCACCTTCTGTGAAGGGACTCATGTTCTTTGCTTCAATCTTGCCTTCATCGTCTTCGCACTCATTTTTCATCTATTGAACATCTTCATTCCACATGATTGGATTGGCTTGAAACTTTTGCGTCATGTTGGGAGTGATGTAATGCACAGTTTGAACTCTGATCCGAGTCGATAAAGTATGAAGACTGAGGCGTTTTTAGAAATCTGATTTGAAACCGATTCAGTATGGTTTTGAACTGTTCAGACTACATGAAAAGCAATATGATTCCAAACTGATACCTGACTGAATATGCCAAAAATTGGGTTTAGAGACACATTCTGAACCCATACATTATTTTTGTGTTTTCCTTTCTCTCTCTCTTTTTTATTTTGATCTAATTACTGTTATTTATTTAATTTTAGATATAGTCAAGCCGACGCTCTCAAGTATGTGGGCATCGAACGTGAAATGGAAATTCCATGAATCTGTCTACCTCTGGAACAAATGCCTTACACTCTTCAGGAATTTTCTCTCCACATGCCGTTTCAATACCTTTCAATACTGTTTTTTTTTATAGGACAAGGTGATCTGCGTACTCGGATATTTCTAGTAAAATTTTTTTTTTTTACACCTGAGTCTTTTCCTTTTTTTTTTTTTTGACCAACAGGCTTACTCTGGGAATTCACTTTTTTGACAGTAACTTGAACATTCACTTGTTTACAGCTTCACGTTTAGTAGAAATCCGTCACTGTCTAACAGGCTATTTGTTTTCCAGTGTTCCAATTCATTTTTTTTTATTATATAGATTTTTTTTTTATTGCAAGCAGTTGATGTTTTTCAACCGTTGGACCAAACTGACAGTTCAGCACCAGTTTATTAGGTACTAGATCTGCATATAGGCTGATTCATACTGAAACACAGTGCACAAATAATTGAAATGAAAGGGCAAATTATTGCATTTGATTGAGAGATTTTGCTCTTTATCCTGTAGCTTAACATTTGATGACAATACTATGCTGAAATCTCTTTCATTGCCACACACAATTCAGTTCAAGGCCTTTATTAGATTTTAGAATATTCACTACTACTACTCTTTCACTTGGAGAGATGCTGTTGTAGGGAACAATGTTGCGGGTATGGGTTACTGTGCTGCCTGATGTGACTTTACTGTTGCTGCCCCGAAGTTAAATATTTTCCCATAGCAGCATCCCACCAAGTGTTTTAATCCTCTAATGCCACTTCAGTTTGCTAGGGCATTGCATTTCTTAAACATTTATTTTGTCTTTAACCATTTACGATCTCAAGTTGTAGGTTATGAAACCAAATAACGTTCCTCATGGTATTTATGTTACAGCAGTTATACAACTGCTGTTGGGGTAATAAAACACAAAAAGACTACTAGTCGTTACGAAGAAACCGGACTCCTTCTATAAATGTCACTTTAATGTTCTCTTAGAGAAAAGATCATTTTAAGATTACACATAATTTATGAATTCATAAATTCATTTAATATTAGCATTGATTATATGGAGAGTTCAACATAAGACCCTAAAACGAGTTATTATTAGCGAAATAGAAGTGCAGAAAACTGGAATTTGAATTGCAGCTGATACGATCAGCTGTCCTGTTATAAAAAAATTAATGAACCCGCATCAGATTAGAGAATTCAGTAGCACTGTGGTAAACATCATAAAACCTCCCCGAACTTTCCAATCTTTAACCTGCTCTGCTTTGCTTCTGATTTGGCATTTTGTCTCGATACAGATGAACCTTTTAAAACTACTCTTTCCTCATAAAGACATGCACCTTGATGTATCAGTATAAATCAGCCCTGCCTAATAAACCCGCTTCTCAATATGTTCCAAACAGTTTTCATCAAGTTGAGGCGTTGTTATGAAAACCAAAGTCATTTTCTCTTCTTTTCTCATCATCACAAGCATCTACAGAGGTATTGTGTACATCCTGGAGTGCCAACACACCCAGTTTCTGTAAAATAATTGAAAAAAGTGATTATTTAAAAAAAAAAAAAAAAGGAAAAAAAGACAAAAACATGGATAGAAACAGTATCTAACTTGCGGTGCCTTGAAATTACACTGAATTGTTTAGGTGTTCTGAAATGTTGGTGATTGTGTATTGAGTTTGTTGTATGCATGAACAAAGATTTCCAATGGAGTAGAAATCAGAATCAGGGAACTTTTCGATGTTTGTTTTTGTTACTTTTGTAACTCTCCACGTCTTTGGGCAGCTTTTTGCCAGACCATCACTGTAGGAATGAAAAGTTCGGACAGTCAGTAAGGTCTTCCTGTCTCGTGTCGTTAGTTTTTGGGTCATCCAGTATGTAATGGCACAGTGTTGGGTGTTTTTTTTTGTTTTGTTTTTTTTTTGTTCTTTTTATTATTATTTGCATCACATATTTAAGAGCACAAGTCAGTTAAGGGTATGCTTAATTATGCCCAAAAATCTTTTCCAAAATGTTCTTATTTTTTATAAGTAGGAAGTATTTGGCTGCTATAACAGGTTAATGATTTATTATACTGGTAAAATCATTGACTATACACCGATCAGCCATAACATTAAAACCTTGCACGATTATGACCAGTATTGCGCCACCCCTCAGGGGCATGACTCCACACGACCTCAGAAGGTCTGCTGTGGTATCTGGCACCAGGACGTTTGCAAGAGAGGTTTTGTGCCTCTCAAGGTGGGGACGTCCATGGATCAGACGCATTTGTCCAGCACATCCCATGGATGCTCAGTCGGAGCAACCATGAAGTTGTTCAGATGCGTTTCTATCAGAGCCAGCATTAACTCTTTCCCAGCAATTCCTGCTACATTGGCATTTCTGTGGGTTGAACCAGGCAGGCCAGCCTTTTCTCTTCACAGGCATAAATAATCCTTGGATGCCCTGGATCCTGTCACCAGTTTGCTATACACTGATGATTGATAATCAATGTTGGCGTAAACACCACGTAACTTTATGACTGATCTGTGTATAGAACTGATTTCAGCTAATAAACATTATACGCTTATTTTTTTTTTTATGTCCCTGTCTAGGACAGCGTTTAAAACCTTCTGCATTATATCCCAAATGTTCATCAATAGCTTAACAGTATAATAAATGATTATTATGCAGTCCTCATTGTTAAGTGTTACTGGAAAATTCTTTTTATTTTATTAAAGATTGTCAGCAGAAAGGTGCTAATTCAACTGCGGAACATCAAGGCGCTTTGTTAATGTGGTTCTGTGTATATACATTTTTTTTTTTAAAGGTACTTATTAAAAAGGTGATATCAAACCACAAATTCAGGAATTTACCTGCTATAACATGTCCGAACATGTTGGATGACCCATGAAATCAAATCCAGAATACAGATACGAGAAGTTGTGATAAACCACAGCAATAAGATCAGCCTGACATCACCTCCATGTGAAGGTCTTTACCGCTCCCTATTTATATTCACAGACTCTGAAAGCAGGGTTTTCTGTAATTTATTAAAGAAAAAAAAAAACACTTTGCTGTGATATTGCCAAGTAAAATCCTGACGGTTTTCTCAGTGCGAGTGTTCTATAGCTCCTCACCAGCATGTTTCTCCTGAGACATTCAGTCTTTCAGCCCACTTTTTTTCCCTGAGGGTTTGTGACCACTCTGTTTCTCTCTCTGCCTCTGATTGTATAAGGTGCTGATTTGTAATGTTTACAGATAATATTGTTCAAAGTAATAAAACAAAAAAATTCTAAAATAAGTACTGTATGTGCATGTATCACATGATTTTATTATTAGCACTCATTTCTGAATTGTTTGAAGAACATGAAGTACAGAAGCCAGATTCTTTGTGTATTGATTTTTCATAAAGTATATCATCAACAAGAGGATAGACACTTAGTAGACCGGGGTGCTACTGAGGCTTAATATTATGATAGTAAACGCCTAAAATGTCCTAAAACATAAAACCTAAAAAGTGCAGGCTAGGTATACAGAATTATAATGTCTAAACTTAAAACTACATGGGATGTTCAAATCAAATTAGAATCACAACCAAGTCGAACCAAATTTCTCTATCTAATCCTCTGCTACACTAATGCACTTGTTCCAGTGTTTCACTAGTGTTTGGATTAAGGTAGAAAGTTTTCTCACTTTTGTGAGAAATGTGTATAAATCATCATAATCAGATTGTCCCAAATGAGCAAGACCTTGAAAAGGAAAGGGAAGCGATCCTCATGTGAGTGATCTTGGATAGCAGGGATTGAACAGCAGTCATACTGTGTGTGTATGGAGTCTTCCTTCGTTATCGGAAGCTCAGGTACAAAACGCACTCTTTCACGCTTTATCCAGTATCCTGGGGCCTGGAGCCTATCCCAGGAGACTTAGGTGACGAGGTGGGGTACACCCTGGATAGGGTAACAATACATCGCAGGGGACACATTACGGGCAATTTGGGAACGGCAATTAGCCTAATCTGGGGGAAACCTGGGGAAAACCCACCAAGCACGACGAGAACATTGACATGGGGAGAGAGACGAGAATTGAACCCGGACCCTGGAGGTGCAGGGCGATGGTGCTAACCACAACACCACTGAGCCGCCTAGATACAAAACTGTTTGTGGGAATTTCAATCCTGAACTATTGAGCGACTTCAGTCACAATCCATTAGAGACCATTACTGTGATCTGAAAAGCTGTCAGGACTTTACAACCTGCAGAACCATTTCTACTATTTGAATACTTTATTTTACGCTGGTTATCTAACTGCTGAAATCAAAAACAGAACTGTCCAATTTCCTTGCCTGATAATAAATACATACGAGAGGGGAAAAAAAAAAGCTAAGGAAAATATAAATAAACTGCATTTGACTTTCAACCGATTATTCCGCATGGAGCTGACGTCATATTCTTCTCCATCTAGCAAGAAAACACAAATCTTTGACAGATGTGAAATACCTTCAGCCTGAATGTGTCTCGCGATAAAGTTTCAATTACTAGAAATAGGCATCTTACTGAAAATTTAAAGTTTATTCATGACATTTATAAAACAAAGCACACTATACAAATGAGGGAGCGAATAAAGGCTGCTTACACAACTCTACAAGGGCCGGTTTAACAAATATATTCTTAAAGCGATCGCCAGAAATCATGGGTTCTCTCCTTCGATGCGATAATAACCTTTGTTTTTTTTATAAATCAGTCCAAGGTCATTCGTTGTATTGTTAAATTAATTCTCTATGTTTTTTTTTTTTTTCATTTTAAATGAGAGGCAGAAACATGCAACCCTGCAGCCAGGTCGGGTCTCACTAAGGGCAAGGCGGCTTATTTACATTTACGATGGAGATCCTGAGCGGCCGGGCCGAGTCGAGCCGACACTTCAGGAGAACAGCAGTGTCAGACCCCTGCGTTTATTAAAGGGAGCTCCAGTGTCCGGTTCCATGTGCGCATCCCTTGCGATGAAGGCCAAGAGGCTTCGGGAATGGTGTTCGAGTCGGACTTTAGGAGCGCGCGTTCAAGCCAGGTAGCTGTAGGTATCCTTCTCGCCGTCGACGCGCTCCAGGTATTCTTTTTCTATTAAAATATCGATGCATTTCTACAAGACAAATGCGCTTCACTTCAGTACACAAATCCACACAAATTTTTTTTTTTTTTTGCTTTTAGAGATGTGAGTAGCGTTTTACCTTGATGACAGGGACACGAGGTTTGAAGCGTGATGATAACTGGTTTAGTACTTCCGCAAGGAGCTGCTGGTGCTTCAGTACTTTCCTCATCTTCATGATTCGGACGATAGCAGCCTAAATACAAAGAGAGAGAGAGAGAGAGAGAGAGAGGTGGATGAATAACATTTTAATGATGTATTCAGCCTAGTCTATGAATTGCACTTATAATCTCTGTACAAGTTGTTTACTGTAATCCTAGTGACAGCAGCAAAGTATAGTATAATATTTATTTCATGTAAGCAAAATTCATTTACTCCTAAAAGAAACTTCCATCCTGAACTACTTACATACTTACATCTTTAATGATGTCCAAAATTTCTTTTTCTTTTTACCGGGAATTGTGAAGAAATGATTTAAAGTAGTCTCGTGAATGAAGACCCCTATCTCACCTACATTACGGTTTCGCGCGGCAGCCATACGTACGGTTCATTGCGATTCACCGCGAGTTTTGGCGAAGTGACTACGTAAAAATAAAAAACTTTTTTTTTTTTAAAGCAGTCCTCACTGATGCTCGCGGAACGTCAGGCAATCACTCGCGGTGGCTAACACCGCGTCCACCGCCAGTCAAACCGCATGGGTGAGACGAGGCTATTAGATATAGATACTACATTTGAATGGATAAAGAAAGCCGTACGTCCGTGAATCTTGAACCCGGCCGAGGTGGCTCTGAGTCCATTGCGGTTGTTCCTGTGAACATTCTACATGTGGAAAGCCTGATCCTTGAAAACCGGAATAGAAGAGACGAATCTGTCTGTGGAAACTGTACACACAATCGCTCACATTACAGGGACTCGACTGAGAGGTATTTCCCCACACCCCTGTACAGTCCCGAGCTTGCTCCAAGCCGTTTCCAAAGGAGTTCCAGGGAGACCAGCGTTTCAGATGTGAAGCATGGCAGTCTGATCACGGCCATGCTTCACATCTGAAACGCTGGTCTCCCTGCGTTTCAGATGTGAAGCATGGCCGTGATCAGATCTGCTCTGGCTGCTCACGGCTCTGGCAAACTGAGAAAACGTTTACCTCAAGCACTAGTGAAATGCTGGGAAAAGTGCATTAGTGTAGCAGGGGATTATATAGAGAAATAATAACTCATAACTGTGCTGTTATTCTGCGCAATGAAAAATCCCGTTTTGATTTGAACGCCACTTGTAATTCTGACTAGCCTTTTTTTTTTTTTTTATTGAAACTTCTTTTATTGCCATACAAGTCTATTTTCACATTAACGAACACGCCGTGACATTCACTACAAGGTTATTCGTCTATCTGCTGATAGCGGTAACATAGGATTTTGCATAGTCTGTCCTACTCTCTCTCGCCATTCTTTCTTTCTGCATTCTTGAACTTTGAGTCTATTGTGTGCAGTTTTCCGCCGTCTCCGTGATGGATTTCTCATTAGCATGACCTTGAGCGAAGTCAGTGAGGAAAAGAAGCTCTACCTCGTTTGTTGTTATTTGTTCCCCTGCGGACTGCGCTGGCAATGACAGAAGATCAGCGCTGCGCATGGCTGCTCATTTCTTACAGGAAGAACTTCTTACTTCAACTTTCATGAACAAAAAAAATGAAAAACTAGACTATTTAAATCCCATACTGTAAAGGAAATTCACTCTGTAGGTACAGGACTACAGAAGGTCACCCGTCCATGGGTGTTCCTTCTAACTGGCCTATCAATAAATACCAGCCCTATATACGAACACATAACATTGTGATAGATGATTAAAGGTGCAAAGCCATGCTGAAGCCTCTCGCAGCTGGGGTCTTAGAGAGCTCTCACTTAGCAACCGGAAGAAGTGGACAGCACTGTCCTCCGAGTGTTACGCCGCCCCCAATGATGCGTGAAAAGATGCGCCTGGTGTTCGGAGGAAACGTGATAGTCTTCGTCCCTCCCTCCCTGACTGACTGGGAGGAGTAGCCTTAATGTGGGAGTCCCTTAGTGATGTGTGGGAATTGGATACGACTAAATTAGGGACAAAAGTCGGAGAAAAATCCAGGTGGGGGGAAAAAAAAAGGTGCAAAGACATGAAATCTCTTCTTACCTGAATGAGGAGCTTCCTGTCTTCTTCGATGTTTTTGTGTGTCGTCTCCTGCTCTTGTTTCTGCTCGGTCTTCATCGGAACATTAATGTTGACCCGGAACTTCTTGCTGTAAACACAGAGAGAAGATACGTTGCTTCTTCGGCCTTGATTTAAGAAAGGATTTTATACGCATTTCTTTATAATTTGCTTTGAAAAAGAGTTGACTTGTTAATTCTACAGGCTTCCCAAGGGATTTTTTTAGCTCTCATTTTCAGTCCCGTCCCTGTACCTGACCAGTTTTTTGTTTGTTAAGCCATCTGTCAAATCATACGAACATCAAATTTTTTTTATTATGCACTTTGCAGCCTGTTACAATAAAATGTTAATATCTACATCTAATATACATAGTTGTAAGACTTTTGTGAGGTTCTGTATATAATCCAAAATAGGCCTCTATATGCCTATACTCATTATAAAGGTGGTTATAATGAGAAACAAGACAGACATACTTTTTATAGCCCAGAAAAAGCTTAATGAGTGTGTCAGGTTTGAAGTCCATTTCATCGACGTTTGCATTCTCATCCTCTAAAACCTAGGAGAAGAAGTCCATTAATTGGGACCAAGTCAAAATGGGCTGCACAATACTATACAATTCAATACAATAAATATTATGACTTTAAGCGGCCTTATCATGAACACTAGAAATACCGTTGCTTCTCCTGTGCATGTAATTCATGTATTCTGTCTCTGCAGCTGCAATTCAATTCTCACTTTTTAAAACTCTGTTTCGTTTTGTTTATTTAATCAGACCAATTAGCCACTATTATAACCTTAAATGTAAATGTGGAAAGGTGAAACAGAATTAAAAATATAAAAGTTCTTAAAAAATGTAAAAAAGGTTAGTGTGTTTATTCCAAAGAAGCGCTTACCACCACTTACCAACAACTTGGACTTTAACAGGATTTGCAAAACCTGAACCAAAATATCCTGTTAAAGAAATACAGTGAACACAATAAATAAATAAATGACTAGATATTGCAACTAGATATTTCAGAGTTCGTAGTAAGGTATTCAAGCGTTTTATGTTAAGTATTTAGTTTTCTTTCTAATACATTAATATTGTATACAATTATGTCAAACTGGTTATAAATCATTTCTGAAATTATATATATATATATATACACACACATATACACTCACCTAAAGGATTATTAGGAACACCATACTAATATGGTGTTTGACCCCCTTTCGCCTTCAGAACTGCCTTTTTTCTAAGTGCCATTGATTCAACAAGGTGCTGAAAGCATTCTTTAGAAACGTTGGCCCATATTGATAGGATAGCATCTTGCAGTTGATGGAGATTTGTGGGATGCACATCCAGGGCACGAAGCTCCTGTTCCACCACATCCCAAAGATGCTCTATTGGGTTGGGATCTGGTGACTGTGGGCGCCATTTTAGTACAGTGAACTCATTGTCATGTTCAAGAAACCAATTTGAAATGATTCGAGCTTTGTGACATGGTGTATTATCCTGCTGGAAGTAGCCATCAGAGGATGGGTACATGGTGGTCATAAAGGGATGGACATGGTCAGAAACAATGCTCAGGTAGGCCGTGGCATTTAAACGATGCCCAATTGGCACTAAGTGGCCTAAAGTGTGCCAAGAAAAGATCCCCCACTCCATTATACCACCAGCACCACCAGCCTGCACAGTGGTAACAAGGCATGATGGATCCATGTTCTCATTCTGTTTACGCCAAATTCTGTCTCTACCATTTGAATGTCTCAACAGAAATCGAGACTCATCAGACCAGGCAACAGTCTTCAACTGTCCAATTTTGGTGAGCTCGTGCAAATTGTAGCCTCTTTTTCCTATTTGTAGTGGAGATGAGTGGTACCCGGTGGGGTCTTCTGCTGTTGTAGCCCAACCGCCTCAAGGTTGTGGCTTCACAAATGCTTTGCTGCATACCTCGGTTGTAACGAGTGGTTATTTCAGTCAAAGTTACTCTTCTATCAGCTTGAATCAGTCGGCCCATTCTCCTCTGACCTCTAGCGTCAACAAGGCATTTTCGCCTACTGGATGTTTTTCCCTTTTCACACCATTCTTTGTAAACCCTAGAAATGGTTGTGCGTGAAAATCCCAGTAACTGAGCAGATTGTGAAATACTCAGACCGGCCCGTCTGACACACTGTATAATTCCTAAAAATAAAAAATACTTTTCTGCCTGGTCAATTTTCCACTAAATTGTTTTAGCTTATGATTGTCAGATTTTATTCTGACATACAGTACATTTCACACAGCTCATCATGTACAGTGACTGCTGTTCTGCTACTCACTACTTTAATCTGTGTGCTGTCGGCCAGCTGTTGAACAGTGTAGCTGTTCTCGGTGTTAAACTGCAGCAGGATGGCCATCTGGAAAGTGGATGCCTAAAAAGAAAGACGAATTGAAATGTTTGTATATTACATGAATACACAGTATAAGCAAATTAAAAGAATGCTGTAGTTTTAGAACCAAATATATATAGAATCAATATGTCAAAATAGGTTGATAAAATGACGCATAACAGGAAAATACTCTGATATTTCATCTTTAACTTTGATTACACCAAGCATTTACTGTGGCATTGTTTCAACAAAAGTCAGAAAATTTGTTTCTATCCGGTAATGCATTCAATGTTAGCCGAGTCCTTGTATTGATGTCAGGAAAAGCATAAAGACTCCATTAAGTCTTCTCCAGCCCAAAAGCTATTGATGTTGATTAAAGTGATTAAAGTTCTGAAATGTTTCTGTGTCATCAGTGAAGATTAAAAAAAACAAAAAAAAAAACATGTGATACCCTGGTCATTCAGTACATTCAGGTTGTCAGCGGACTTCATTTTATTGCCACATAACGTTGCGGAGTCTAGACCTGACCAACTGAAGCAACTCCAGGTTATAACACTGCCTCCAGAGGCTTGTACATTGGGCCCTGTGCATGCCGAGTGCATCGCTTCCTGCACTTCCCTTCTTACCCATCCCTCTGGAATAGACCAATTAATTTTTTTCTACTGCAACTGAGCCCAATCTTTATTCTTTGTAGCAAATCGAAGCATTTTTCTCAAATGGCCACGCAGCAATCATAGCAATTTCGGCAACCTCCTTAGTTGTTTTCTTTGCTTGATGCATGCCACTAATCTGAACTAAACAGAGTAACATCTTTTCCATTTCCACTTCTTAAACTTGCAGACACATGGTTTAAGAACGAGAAGCTATTCACTGTGTTAGTTAGGCTTAAAAAACATCATCCAGGTTAATTAAATCCAAACAGTGATTTAGTTTGGCCAGGCAGTGACACTAATGCCATAACTCAAAGGTAATCCTGTCTGTGTATTACACACTTTTATTCATTCATTTAAATTAAGTTTTACATACAAACACACTGCTTCTATATGATCTAAAATCTTTGATAGTACCAAAAGACACACAGCACTGACTAACCTGTAGTGTGTATCTGTTCTTGAAGCAGTTGGTAACTAGCTCGCCCTTGGATAAATGGTAGAGCCACGTCAGTTTGCGCCCGCTGTGTCTGCTGGCATAGAAAGCTGTGAATCTTTGGTAACTGCGCTCCAGCTGAGGAAAAAACAAACAAACAAACAAACAAACAAACATGAAGAATAATTTTTTTTGTTAATAAATTTGGTTGTATTTTCAAGAATAAGAACTTAAATAAAAATGTAAATAAAGTACTTTTATTTATCGCTTTTAAAATCTAACCTGATTAAAAAACGTCTTAGCTGCAAATGTTTGAAATAATATTTCTTTGCAGCTTACATGTCTATTAACCTGAACACCACAAGAGGGCGCACTTGCAGTTCAGGTGGCATGCAATAATTGACATTGTATTTTTAGCAGCCTCATTTTTGAAGGAAGACGGAAAGATGAAAGCAGCATTTTCAACATCGTTTTATTATTTTTAATTAATGTTTTGTTTGTTAAAAGTAATTGGGCTTCATCAATGTCCATCACATGCTAATATGTTGGGGTTGTATAAACACGGAGGGGCGCTCAAGTCAAACCGGGACTTGTGATGAAATTTAACATAAAGACATAAAACTGATTCATGTTTACCGAAGACTTTAAGAAGAGTATGATGATGAGACTCTGAGCCTGTACCAGAACATCTAAATAAAAGAAGGTAAAGAAGGCTGTTTATCCATGAAGATTCAATGAGTGGGTGTCTGATCCTTAAAAATCGATGGATAACTTGTCGACAACTAACGGAAAGTGTCACTTCTGTCTGTGGAAAATGTACACACAATCATTCACGAGCCCCACTTGCACATTACAGGAACTCATCTGGGAGTCATACTACATCCCCACATCCTGGAGTCCGGGGTAGCGTTTGGAACATCCCAGGTTCAAACCCCACAGATACCAAGTTGGCACTGTTGGGCCCTTGAGTAAGGCCCTTAACCCTCAACTGCTCAGATGTGTAATGAGATAAAAATGGATGTCGCTCTGGATAAGGGCGTCTGCTAAATGCCTAAATTATACCAGGCACGAGTGGCTGTCCCATTTAGTTAAGCTGTCATACTTCGTTCTGCTGAAATTCCTCCATATTAACTTAAGCAGATCAGCTTCCTAACACACAGTATGACTGCAGATCAATCCCTACTATCTGATATCACCCAAATGAGGATGGGCTTCCTGTTTATTCTGGTTCCTCTCAAGGTTTCTTCCTATTGCCTACTGCTTGCTCATCGGGGACGATCTGATCATTAAGATTTCTACATATTTCCTCACATTTCCATAATTTTTTATGTTTCTTTGGCACAATGACCATGGTTAAAAGCTCTATATAAAACTGAATTGAACTGAACTAATTAAGTCCATTAGTATAGCAGGGGATTATACAGAGAAATAAAGGTATTTTTTCATATTTTATTTAGTTATGATTTTACTCTCATAACTGTGCTCTGTTATTCTGCACAATAAAAGTCCCGGTTTGACTTGAGCGACCCTCGTAAAGCTAAGGCTGGGAAAAGATGAGAGTCTAATCATGAACTATTATATAAATGATATTCTATACATATGAATTAATATTAATGAAGGTAAAGAGAGCATGCAGGCATCAGGATCTGCACGCGGGCGGCGCTGTGAGTAAACCTGATCATTTTGATTTCTACATATTCTCTTACACATTTCATAATCATTTCCCTAATTTTCTTTTGATTCTGTAAAGCTGCTTCGCGACAGTGACTGTTGTTAAAAGCGCTACATGAATAAAATGTCATTGAACTGAATTAAACCTCATATAGAGTATGTGGGCAGAACTCAGCACTTAGACGAGTTACACAGTTTTCTGAATTGTACTATTAATTCATGTAACTAGCAAACTAGCTGGCAGTATGCTATTACATTATTCTAGCTAACTTCTTTCAGTGCGTCTTACCTCTGAAGGCAACGCAAATGTACATGACTGCTGGAAAGGCCAGGATCCTGAGCTGAGAACCTGAATGCTAAAATCCACTGAGAGAGACACAGACAAACAAAGGGCCAGGGTGATTTTAATATAATCAGCCTTACATGAATACAACAGGAAATCTGTTCCTACACAAATCTGAGATGTATGGGAGGCTGGAAAAGTGCACTTACAGTCCAAAGGCTCAGAGTTGGAGAGGTGCTTTTTAAACTGTTCGTTCAGGTCCTTGCTGACGCCGATGTCCTGGAACATGCGCTGCAGTTTGGAGGTGTACTCAAAACCACATGCTTGCTGCAGAGAAAAGATCACCTCAGAACATCATCATCATCATCATGTGGAGATCAACAGCATTTTTCACACATATATACGGTACATGAAAGAAAATGTTCCGATCCGAATAAAACCAGAAGAAGATTTATAATATCGCCATAATACAAACCTTAAGTTTGGAGATCATACTGGCCTCGGCATCATCACTGGCACTGTTCTGGTGAACCAGTCGCTTAGCCAGCATCTTGGCATAGAATTTCTGGAAAACATCCTTATCTTCGATGTATTTGAAAACCACCATCTGTAATTTGAAATTAGTTTTTAAACACCACGATAAACATTACGACTGTTCTACAAGTAGGGGTGTGCGAGGTGTCAAAAGTATTACAGCACAAGGCAATTCTATGGTACACCATGTTCATGGACCAACAATTTTTTTTGCTTGCAAGAGGTTAAACAGGCCAATTCGATCCCACCCAATGTGGGAGGACTTCGTATAAGGGAAAGCCTTTTCCTCATTCACATAAACACTGAAATGGTGCATTCAGAGGAAATGTGAAATACAGCAGTACCTCAGCACACGAACAGAATCCGTCCCTGAGGTGAGGCATTCGTATTGCAAAATGCATTTTCCCATAGGGAATTATGTAATTGCACATAATCAATTCCAGCCACCCAGAAATATTATCAATGTTACCAATTTCCAACAGTATAATCGTAATCCTTTGCATATAAAAATAGTGAAAACATTTAGAAAATACATGTAAATGAAGTCAAATATTAAATAAATAGACATTTAACCTCACTTGACCTTAAATTATGATTTCAAAAACGAAACTAAAAGAGGCTCCCTTTTCTTAATGCTACTGGCCTTCCTATCATCATCATCACTCATCACCTATACCGCTTAATCATGTATTCAGGGTCACAGGGGGGCCTGGAGCCTGTCCCACGAGGCGGTGTACACCCTGGACAGGGTGCCAATTCATCGCAGGGCACACACACACAAACACACTCATTCACACACTATGGGCAATTTGGGAACGCCAATATCTAACCTACATGTCTTTGGACTGTGGGAGGAAACCGGAGTACCCAGAGGAAACCCACCAAGCACGGGGAGAACATGCAAACTCCATGCACACAGACGGGAATCGAACCAAGACCCTGGAGGTGCAAGGCGACGGTGCTAACCACTACACCACCGTGCCGCCCAGTCCTATAATATGTGAAAAAAAAAGCTCCTGCTTAACATTCGTAGGGCCCATGGTCTACGCAAAATCTTGTACGAAATGCAAAAAAAAAAAAAAAAAAAAAGGAAAAAGTCGCTTCGCTTGGCTTTCCACTGACGCAAAAAAGTTTTAAACGGCTCCCAGACGCATGTTAAACTTAGCCGACGTTCGGTTCAGCTCGATTCCGTCTCCCATATGCCGAATTTCTCTCATATGCAAAATTTCAGTTTTTAAGCCGAAAATTCTTTTGTATATGATTCTTCACTTCGTACGCTGAAGTGCCACTGTAAAGGCATAAAAATGTATAGACAATCCATTATGTGTGGAGTATTTCAGCTGGAGCGTTAACAGACACACCTTGTCTGACACACGTCATCAAAGATCATTTATGAAATACAAGCCAAAAATACATTTGTTTCATTTTATGTTTTTAAAACTAATCATTTTTACTTAGAAAACAAACTTTGAAAAGTAGGAAAAATCTTTTTTGTTGTTGTTGTATTTTTACAACTTTAAACGTTTTACAGACAAATTTGCTCATTAAACCAGGCAATTCCGATCCGTCATTGAATTTATTAAATTTTTTTTAAAAAATTTCAAGATGCAAGATGTCAGAAAAGCATACTGTGACAATTCATCATAATGTCAATTTCAATTCATCGATTACTGTACTGTATCGATGATGGACTCAAGTCCGCATCACCCCTGTCAACTGAACTAAGAAAAGTTAAGCAGGAGCATGATTTATTTTTCCTTTTTAAACTCTGACATGTGAAAGCAAGCCGTCCTATATGATTCTGTAAAAGTTGATCAAAAGTCATACAAGTTCATAACAAGAACACGCACTCGTTTTTCAAACATTCATGTTTTAGCGGGGGTGAGACTCACCACTTGGTTGAGTGTGTCCTCCAGCTCCGCCTCCTCGGGGTTCTTTGAGCTGAAGATCAGAACAACAGTAACTCATAAAACATAGAAATATATTCTACTCATAGAAGCATATTTATAATAAAGACTATGGGCAATGTTTGAGGGTAAGAGGGAAAAGGTGTTCGCGTAAGAAAGAAAAACGATGGAATTGCTTCCCAGGATTTAAAACTGAAAACTGCAAGGTGCTCTACAGATGCAGGACAGATGTTTTAACGCAGGGGCAACATTAATTACAGTCATGATGCTACGTCAGGTAAGTGCTCACCTCTTCTTCAGTAAGGAGTCACAGTATCTGGCCAGCAGTTCTGGGGATTTGCTGGAGGACTGAGCCATCTTCGTGATGGCGTTATTGTTGATGAATCTCCCGCAGGCCTGCAGGAAGAGACGCATTCCGACTCGAAACTTTTCGAACCCCATAAAGGCGAGGTCAAACAAGACAGTACTGTACACAGGATACCAACCTTATCAAGAGCGGCCACAAAGCCAGCGTCGTTATTAAATGCTGACATCACCAACGCATTGTACTTCTTGTGCACATCCAGTGTTGTTTGCACGTACATTTTAGGATCCTGCAATAAAACAAAGCATTTCTGTAAAGCAATAAAGGGAACAAAAGGCAGGATGTTCGTGGTGCTGTGAGGAGGCAGTGATTAACTGCGGCATTTCAAGGAGATGTGATTTACAGTACAGTGTAATTTACACAAGCACACACACTCCCACTTTAATCTGTTCCACATTGCAACCTAGAACCCCATCTTTAATCTCGAACGTCTGGATTACGTCCTCGCCTGGATCTCCTGGATGTGATGGATTCTTTCTATTTTAGACAGCATGATGGATTAATGGCGCTCTGCGAGATGTTCAGAGCTTGAGGTTTTTATTTTTTATTTACATTTTTTTTAAATAACCAAATCGTTATTTATATTTTTCCTGAACGACTCCCTGACTTGTTTTGTCAATGTATTGGCTTTCGATGCTTTTGTACAAGTATGGTCTCTAATTGTGGTCCGACTGGTTGCACCAGAATTAATTTAGCAGGTTGTGCAATCAGAACAACTTTTTTAACTCGAACATTATTTTTCTCATTTTTCTGTATCTTAAAGCCACTGACTTGCCCTGATGTAAAATTGTGTCAAATCAGTGATCAAACATTAAGCGACCTATTCTGGAGCATCTTATTTCAAAGCAGTATGTGATGAACCAGTATTTTTTTTTTTTTTATGCTGCCTCATTCAACAGTGTTATGCAGAAATCATTCCAAATGAAAGGCAAAATCTTGGCTTTGAGCTGTCTTACATTGAGAGCCGAGTCCCCACACTTCTCAATGGCTGCCAGGCCCTGGTTGTGAATGTGCATCTCCAAGAGTTTCTTCAGCTCCCCTAAACCGTCTGTGATGCGCGAGACGAGGTTGTACATTCGGCCCAAATCTGCAGTTGAGGGGATAAAATATGTATTTAAAAAACAAACAAACAAACAAACAAACAAAAAAAAAACACATTACAATGTACTCAACGTTGTAGGAAAACCAGACAGGTCCATAAATATTTGGACATCGAAATCCTTTAAATAAAAAATGACTAATATTATTTGGGTATGTAAATTGGGTGAATAGTGCAGGAATTACAGTATTTTATACTAGATGTGCAATCGACTTTGCTTGTTTGGAGTTTAATTTCACACTCAAGTGCATCTATTTTTTTTTGGACTTTCCCCCGATTTTCTCCCTAATTTAGTCGTACCCAATTCCTCCCCGTCACTAGGGGGCTCCACGTTAAGACTGCTACTACTACCACTCAGTCCGGAGGGCGGACCACACTCGGAGGACAGCTCTATCCGCTCCTTCCGCTTGCGTGAGCTCACAGACGCCCCTCTCACCCCTCCCCTCTCAGCCAATCAGCTCTCTCTAGGCCTCCGGCTGCGAGAGGTTGCAGCATCACTCGGACGCGCTCATAAGTGCAGTTAAAAGAATGTATGATGCCATCTGTTGAATTTTGGAATGAACTAAAGTTTTTGTGTTAGCTTGAAGTACAAGGAATGAAAGTGCGAGATCACGTTCATTAAGTAGATTTTAATTGCGCACTCATAAGCGTGTATAAAACATTTTGAATTTTGAGATGAACTAATGATTAGAACTAATGATTGTAAGATATTTGCGGAAAAAATGAAAATGGCTTAAAATGAGTAAATAGAAAACATCAAGATTGCATCAACCTTGCAAAAAATCATTAGTTTCTCTCAAAATTCAACAGATGAATTTTCATCCTCCATTTGTTGCTCAACTCTACTTTTCTCCGGTGGAGCGTGGGTCAGCTTGGCTCACGTACAGTACATAGACATTGGGGTACACATTTGGGAGACGGGAGTTTGTTGTGCAAAAAAAAAAAATTGAAGAAAAAAAAAAAAAAGCATCATATGAGGGGAGTATCAGCTGGAACATTAACAGACACAATTTAGCGAACTGAGTCTTAAGGATGGAAGGAGTGAAACTCACCACAGACAGACTTTCTCCAATGAACACAGGATCAGGTTTAAATAAATAAATAAATCGAAATAAAATCGACATATCAAAGTGAAAAGGGGAAAAAACGACTTAAACTTAAGAGACTGTCCACCTTCGTTCTTGTCAGCATCCAGGAGATTTTGGAACTCTGTGTGGAAAATCTCCAGGTGTTTCTCTATGAGAACTTGTTCACACTTGCGAGCCAGCTCGTCTTGTGTGCTCTCATGAAGGTAGACCTGAACCCGCCGCTGCTCCTCCAAGAGCCGCGCTTCTGCCTGTGCGCACACACACACACACATGAAAAAAAACATGAAATCCAATTCGAGGTTCTGTTTGGTGACAACGTTCCGCTCACACACATCTGGAATACTGGTTTATTTATGAGTTCAACATGGAGGGAGTACAATGCATGAACAGTGACTCTTGTTGTATGAGTCTAATGACTTAAATGAGCACTTTAAGAGAGAAAGTGAACACATTTTCGCTGAAAGCCTCAAATTCCAGCAGGGTCGCTGATAACCCACCTTTTTCATGTATTCAGTTACGGGGTTTTGTTGGAGGAACTCGGTGCTTTCCCTTGTGTAGAAGCGTTCCGTATCAGTCAAGAACTGGCTCTCAAAGTACTCTTTGTATACTGATAATGTGGGTCCTTTAGCAAAGGCATCATCCTCATTCAGACCCAGTTCAACTGTGAGAGACAAAGAGAAGTGGAATGCATTATATCGCATTTGGTGTATTTTTCTTACAACCACTGAATGTAGTGATGGACGGAAAATCCACAGCAGGACATTTCTAAACAGCGAATAATCTGATAATGCAACTATACATAATTGTTTTTAACGAAGGGTTTTATAGCCTGAAGCAGAATTTTTTTTTTTTTTTTTTTACGGTAATAACACTTTTACGCATGTACATAAACTGGCGCATGTACATAAACATTCATTCAGTCACGAGAGTCGCAGAATAAACCTCTCGAGGTGAAACCCACCATAAGATTGTACAACCCCACTGATCAGCCTGGTGTTAATAGTCTCGCCGTTTCTCTCTCTCTCGATGAGCTTCAATACAGCGTTCGTCACCTTGCGAAAAGAGAGGTGACGGCACAAACAAAAACAGCACAAACTGCACTTTAGACAGAGCGATATACTGTATAAGAAGAACCAACAATGCATTGAAATCAGTCTAAGACAACCAACCTGTTTATTTAGAGGTCTGAATAAACACTCCCTCCACGTCACCAAGGCAAGCTGGAAAAGGCAATGCAATGAGAAAATCAGACATTTCCATGAGAACGACATGACGGTATTTAACGTCTTTAAAATATTTGAATAGATGCACGACTAGAAAGAATGTTCCCACCCGCAAACAAGCGACTATTTAATAATAGATATGAAAAAGTGTAAGCTGCGTAATGCGACATCTTGTGCATGACCTCTGATCTGAATGCAGGGTGAGTCACAGTTTACACTGTAGTAGATACTTACTGAATAGATTTCATAAATTCCTTTCCGCCCTTCGTCACACTCCCGGCGTACCCAGTGTCTGTTGAGGTAGGCGCAAATCCCATTTAACACTTTACTGGAGAAGCGGTAGTCCTCCCACTGCTGTGTGTAAAACTTGAGAACGCCCTCATCCATCAGGTCTTCCCCATCCTGCCACACACACACACACCGAGAAAATAAACAAGAAAGTGGAAGAGGCACTGAACATGTAAATCATTTATCGAAAAACTTTTTAAAAAATTATTTTATTTATCAAAAATCGTTCTAAGCCTCCGATTTGCCTTTTCCCCCAAACTCTGTGAGCCGATTAGTCTCAAACTCACTTGTTACACACAAGTCTCAAAACACGACGAGCACTAATTAGCTGAAAATCATGTGCTCGCAGCCGCTTGGCCTGCGCGATCAATGTCAAGTTGAATTTTGAGACTTTGGAGGCATTTAAGGAGGTAAAACCGTTTTATTATTATGATATAATCCTATAAATTTGTTTAGAAATAATAAATATGGCAGATGACAGGGTGCTCAGTTAAATGTTAACTTCAATACGCTTAGTGAGAAAAGTAATGTTATAAATAAATGGCCTGCATTAATTAAATCATTAAACTTTTTAAAAAATATTTACAATTGTAACAAAATCTGGGAAAATTTTTATATTGAATAGGAATATTTATATAAATTTTTTTTTTTTGATACTTATAGAACATCAGTTTGAATTGAATTGGCAGCTAGGTCTCATGATAATATCGTATGGACACGGGAAAGTAACAGTAAAACTCTGTGGCTTTATCCATAGAATCAGGACGAACATGTTACCTTGAGAAGATTCGTTAAATAGCTCTTGAGAAACTCCTTCAGTCTTTTGTAAAGCTCAAGCCCAACAAACTGTGCCCCGCCTGGAGTGGGAGACTTCTTGGAGGGTTTGCTGGGGGGAATGCCTGCACCCCTGGGCTGGTTTGACTGGTGGACACTGGTACAGTAATTGTAAACATGTCTGGCGGCGGCGGCGTTAAGGAGGTCAAAGTTAAGGCGGCTAGAAACCTCATGAAGTGGCGTCTGAGTCATCTAAAGCTTTCTAAGCTGTGACTTCCTAATTTGTTCACATGTTCAACAAGTGAATGCATTACATAATAGAATACTATACAATACAATGTGGCTCAGTGTTGCGCTTTGAAGAGTGGGAGGATATAGAGAGGAGTGGAAGTCATTCCTTCTCCACTGGTTCATGCCACCTACCCATTCTGAATCAAGCCCTTTATTGTCTGTCAATATGATATCTAAATGTGTAATCTGATACCAAAATCAGTACAGGAATTAGTGCCTTTCCAACATCGAACCGAAAGACACAACAACAGCCACGATGATCATATAAGGTGGTGATTTTGACCAGCTGAGAATTTATGAATTTATAATGAGATTATAAGAATAAAACGGTCGGCAATGCACCTAATGCTTTTATTTAGTGACTGGCTTTTATCCAGACGGCCGCCAATGATGACCGTCCCGCAACAAAATGATCAATTAATAAAGAAATACAAGCAATGCGTTTTAGTCCTTTAATAGACTCCTCCCACTAATGCATCTGTCTGCCCGGAACGAAAGCACACAAGCATGCGATAGTACAGCAGGGCTTCGCTCAATCACGAGAGCGCTTAAAATCATACATTACATTAATTCATTCATTCAACTGTCATTGAACACAGCACCGCTTGGCTACCACGTGCGTTCTTGTGCGCCATCCATAGTGAAAGTCACTAAATTTAAGATTTAATTTGTCAGTGTTTAATTTTGCACCCTTTTTTTCGAAACTCATCCAGTACCTTGCTAACTAACGCGTGTGACGTACAGTAGCTAGGACTTCCCCCCCCCCTCACAGGTTGCCTCCTGCACATCGGATGTCACAGATAGACATCATTATGAGATAATACATATCTTCGGTCTGTTGTGCGGTCACATTTTCATCTAACCCTTTTTTAAGTGGTCCCGGTGGGCTCGCGTGGTGCGCCCCAAAGTTCAGATAACTGCGTTCACATTTGTTCAGGATCTGTTTGTTTTTACTCAAACCAACCATGTCACATGTGACCACACCCTTAGTTGCAAAACCTCTGAGGCTTGTGAACCTGCTGCTATACAGACTGAGGAGTTGAGGGAGTGTTTCTGCAGATTGCTGAGCTTCAACAAGTGATTATGGCATTCCTGGTATGTGTGGGTTTTAATTGAAATCCAAGGCTCAGATGTGCCGGGTTGGTCAACAGCAGTATCCCACCTACAAACCATTTCTGTACTGTATGTCTGGTTTTGTGACAATCTATACTTCATCTCTAACGGCTGAAATGAAACAACACCAGTGTACGGTACTCTGAAGTCTGTAGATATACATGTTTACAATGGAATGTACATCTAAATTCAAATGAGGCATAAAAGTTAAATAAATTAAAATGTATGAGGGTGTGCCCCAGATACAGGCAGTGCTGTCAATTTGAGGAATTGAGATTCCTTAAATACGCACAATGACAACAGTATTCAGAGGCACACCCTGACAGTGACAAGTGCATTATCGACTGCATCACCATGTATAATTTGATGACAGTTCATGACACAAAGAGTATTCTTTTCACTGAAACTCCACAAAAGGATACGTGTAGAGCTCCATGTAGCGCGACCTGGCCATGCTCTGCCGCGTATACACCTGTTGAATCCCTGCCCGCAGGTCATCCCAGATCTGGTCCAGCCCAATGTGTTTCAGCCCGTGTGGATTCCTGTTGGACGACATCGTCTCGACACTAGCCTGCTTATCTTTGCTCCACACAGAATGTGTCAGAGTTTCACAAACGCTCCATCGTGGGCAGCTCAGATTTGCATCCCAAGTTTAACAGCTTCGCCAAGTGACCTTCAGAGAAAAAAACACACGAAAGATTAAAACCCTGTCTATTGCTTTAGAATAAATGAATAAATGTAATTCTCATTAGACACAACAAAAAAAGTCAAGGTTTTATCTGTACATTGGCCAGAACTCGCTCTTGTGCAATGATATATTTACTTTTCATACACTGGAGGACCCGAAACCAGTCTCAGAAAAAAATTGTCTGTCAGTTCTGCCATGTTTTCTCCCAGCATCACGCAAAACTATACAGCTGGAATGAGATTTTGGCGGTACTTTGGTATTTGCCTGAAGTTAAACCTGTGCCGTAAAGGAAATCTAAATGTTGAGTTTAAGTGAAGTCATGAGTAGCTGTGTGCTAGATTAGAAACTGAAAGTTTTGACAGTGTATTGTCAAACTGTGGACGGCTGGACAGAATTTAATGGGACGTTTGCGGTTCTTAGGTATCTGCCTGGAGATTAACCTGCACCGTAAGTGAAATCAAGATATTGCGTAAAAGCGATGTTATGAACAGTTATGTGCCGTATTTAATAATCTACTTTAATATAATCTACTAATACAATTGCTGAATGTAAACAAACACCTGCACCAATAGATATTAATTTGAAAAGCTAAACTGAATATTTTTCACTGAGATTAGTTATTAGAATATGTTCACAGCTGAAATAACAGCGCTCAAGTGGTCAATTTTACCGCTGGAGTCATTTTTAAGACAAAAAACATCTTTATCCGGTCTACTTTTTCGATTTCTGTGATCTGATTACCGAACAGGGAGTGTATTTGGCGGACGACAAATGAAGTACAACTTAGCGTAAACAAGGTGTAAAAATAATAATTGAATTTGTATTAGTAAGTTAGGCAGAGAGTTCTAGACAGGTGGACATGTACGTGGGCTTCAACCTGAAATAATAATATCACTGATTACATTAAAGATGATCATCCTATTTTTTAGCTTTAACCTTTTAACTATTTCTACAAACTCGTTTCCCATCAACGACAGGTACCTCGCAATTAAAAAATAAACAGCCATGATACTTTGGCCAAGAAGTAATATAAATATATATAAATAGCACTATTCAACAGGCATTAACATTACTCAATTGCTGTTCCACTCGGTACAAACGTTTTACATCTCAGCAAATTTACCCCACTGATTATTTTGGCAGATTGCTACATCCTTCTGAAAATACATTCGCATATAGGATTTCAGCAATGTCACTGTCGCCATGCGTCCTTTGACACAGCATGAACCTCTACGTTTAGTCTTCCGGGTAAATAAGAGCTGCTGATGCGCCGTGATGGTGATGAGAAAAGCCTTAGTCTATAAATAGCTTCATCTAGACTTCTCATGTTTACAGTCAGCTGACAGATGTTGCAATAAATTCACATGCTAGTCATCACACTAAAACGTTTATACAGAAAAAAGAGAACTAGAAACACAACGGCTTCAATAGGCATAGAGTTCCTTAAATGTTTTACGCAGGCCGTATAAAAGTGGCACTGACAAGTCTAGAGAAGATTTAAGTTAAGAAGATTTGTGAGTTAAGACTGAATGGTAATGTGATCCAGGACAAGTCAGGATCAAGCCCAAATGAATCATTAATCAGGAATATTATAATTAAAATTAGTTTTGGAGGATAGTTCAGTTTCATATATTCCAGACCATGTTGTAGTCTTTCAAACCAATCGAACCAATCAATTGGTACAAACATAACTGTTTTACCCCAAACAACTACACAGCTCTTCAAGGAGACTGAAAGAATATTCAGTGAGGCCAATGACCAAGACAAGCTAATCTTGAAACTTTTTGATTTCACCTCATAAAAGCAATATCACACTGATGTTGTGCTGTTATGTGCTGAGCTAAATGTCAGCACAGCTGTGATGCGGTCATGGGCCACTTTCAACAATACTCTCTCTCAGTTGTGTGATATTGCTTAAATATGCTATTTGCCTTTTTTTTTTTTTATTGAGGCAAATTTAGCTTTATATCCTCCAGATAGTTTTTCACATTTTCTCAGCCTCTGTAATGTGTTTGGTGCTATAAGTGACCTGTATTGTACGAACAGTAACAGCTTCTAAGTATAGCAGTATAGTACAGTTACCATGTTCCCTGTATGCTTTATACAGACAACAAAGCTTTATTGTCATAATAGCCTTATTAAACTTCAACCCACCCCAATGAAAAAATAAGACAGGATAGGAATTAATTTAGTTAATTTCAAAATTAGCCACAATATAAATATCCTGTGACAGGTTTTACGCTGTAAATATTTACACTCGTTATTTTCTTCCTGAAACGCATTCAGCTAAACATTACTATCACATTTAGCCTTGTAGCTTCCATTTTTTTCAGTCGTCTTCCGGGAAATCCCGTTTGCTTCCCTGTGATAGGCTAGTAGTCCTGACTAAGAAGTCGTGCTCCAATTGGACACTGTCGCTGCGGTTATGAGGTTGCTGAACAAACCAATCATATTAAAAGAGGCGGGATTATTACATATATTATTTTAAAGGAAAATATGACGAAAATATGGCAGCTCGTATTTAGCTTCATTATAAGGTCATGTGTTTGACAATTACCGTAACGACAATTAGGGCTATATTTATTGGTAAGTCGTTACGATCTGATTAAAAAAAAAAAAAAAAAACTGTCTCACTTTCCAAAATTATGGGCTACCCAGAGCCTAGCTTGCTAACTGCCTAACTATCAAATTACGTTCTCTTGAACAGCGAACCTCTCATCACAACACAGCTACAAATATTAATAACACTTCGAGTACAGTGACCATGATGACAGGTTTATTAGAAGCAACGTGTTAAATAATAATACAATATCTGTGTATAGCTACTAGACACAAATAGGTCAGTAGAAACACGCTAAGCTAACTAATACGTAGTTAGTCATTATGTCGCTTAAAGGCGGCCTCGTATTCAATGCGTCACCGCAAAGCTCGACTATCGAACACACGGCGTGTTTCAGACATGATTACCTGTAGAAAAATTATGATCCAGGTTTTGCACTGACACTTCAACAGACCATTTAAATATGATAAAACTTACCATAGTCAAAGCAGTTCACTCCACTTAGCTCCTCTGCCGCCCTTTAGCTTGTGAGGCAGCCAGCTCAACTCAGGAACACACACACACACACACACACACACACACTCCCCTAGTGTCCATATCCTTACACCTGGAAATCTTACAATCACACGTTAAAGTGTTCCAGAGTTTAATGGGAACTTTTTGGTCTATACTTGAGGATTTGTGGGTTTGCATCTATTTTATAGGCACAATTTTTTTTGGCTTCATTCACAAGAAATTACCACAAGTCCCAGTTTGACTTGAACACCCCTCATATATTATTTTCTCCTTTTATAGTATATGTATATGTGCTGTTTGAATTTGTAAAAAGAAAAAGGGCTTGTAGATTTGTAAAAGATCTATATAGCATTTATTATAATAATATTTTCTGCTCAGTTGGTTTACATTACCTTTCATTGTTAATATAATCACAGTGTTTCTATCAGTTTTTGCAGACTGATTTGTCTAACTGCACAACTTTAGATTCTGTTCTGTCCTGTGTTTTGACGTGCGATCTAACTTTTGTTTCGGTGCTCTAACACTTGAATCCCCCCCCCTTGGGCAGTGGCTCTAGTGTGTATGGCGCTAGAAAAAAAAAATATGGATACAAATTAAGTTATGTCTGATGTTCTGTAAACTAGCAACACAAAGAGGCAGGTTAAATATATGTGGTATACTATTATATATACTACTTATTTTACTTAAAAGTAATACAACATAGCCGGCACGGTGGCTTCGTGGTTAGCACGGTTGCCTTGTACCTCCAGGGTTGTGTGTGTGTGTGTGTGTGAGTGTGTGTATGTGCTGTACAATGGATTGGCACTCTGTTCAGGGTGTACTAGGCTCCAGGACCCCATGACCCCGTATAAAGTGTTGTAGACGATGATTGAGTGAGTGAGTTATACAATTTTGTACTCATAAAGAGGCAACAGCTGCATATTTTTATTTATCGTTTGCCAATTTTTCATTTTCTGTTTTGTTTTTTTCTAAAATGGGCACCCAATGGCTTTGACATTTTCTTATTTATTCTTTTTCATTTGATAAGCATCAGGATATTACACACTCCCAATTAAGAGTCAAGACTAAACTATTTCACCTCAGAGGTGTGTAGACTGATTGTTTTATTCTTAAGGATTTCACACAAAACAGAAGAATGAAATATGCCTGTGAACCTGTACAATACAGTATATTCATAGTGTTATGACTGATCTGTGGTTTATTCTGTGGCATTTCATAGTGTGGGTTGTTGATGTTGGTCTTCTGGCTCCTCCCATTATGGGGTCTCCACTGAGGATTATCTGGTCCGCACACAACTTGACACAGGTTTTACACGGTTGCCCTTCCTGACGCACCTCTCCCACCATAGACAGGCTCCAATGGAGAGACCTGAGGTGACCTCCTCTCCATCACGTAGTTCTGAGTGAGAGGCGTTCCCAGTCAGTCCTCTGCCTTGCTCACAAACTAGAATCAGGGCATTGATGAGGTTTATTAACCCACACAGTGACCTGAAAAAAGTGCAATGAGCAATTGAACAATATAAGACTGATCACACAAATGTTATCATCATTCTGAACATTTTCTTCATTTTACCCTGCACACTCTGTGCTGTGCTGCTTCTTAATCTTCACAATTGTTCTAAATAAGGCAGTAAGTCGTATGTCTGTCAGTCCAGTTAGAATAATGGATTTCACGAATTCATTCATCTTCTCAAACTGCTTTTTCTCAGAAACACTTCACGAGTGTCTTACTATTCTCACAAATTACTGTATTGACTGTAGCTTTGAATATAAGACAGAGCATCAAATCAAGCAGACAAAAAGAAGTTATGAATTCAGTATTACATATAGCAAATTAAAAGACTACGAGGGAGAGAGAATGATGAGTTACTTAGCTTCAGAGAGGCCTGTCCAGCCAGCAAACTTTCTTTCTTTCAATGAGCAAAAATAGAATGTGATGCAGTGGGAGAAGCCACCTACAGTGCTGTGCAAAAGGCACCATAGTATCTGTAGTACAAATTTTGTTATACAAGTTTATTATGTCTGCATTCAGTAAAATTAATGAATAAATAACATTACAGGCATGCAAATATTCTTCTGTAAAGAAAGTGACATATTACATGACAGAGGGGGAATCAATAATGTAGACTCCTGGTTTTTGCATGAAAATAGAAAGTAGCGAGTGTGACGAAGTTAGCCAAAGAACTCATTCTCCAGCATGCTGAGTAAAACCTCACACCTCACACTCGCTCCTTTCTATTTTCATGCAAAACCCAGGAGTCTACGTTATTGATTTTTTTTTCCCCATCTGAAAACTGGTCTGTCATGTAATATGTCACTTTCTTTAAAAGCATGCAAATATTCTTCAGTAATGTTATGTATTCATTCATTTTAGTGTATCTTTGTAGGGAATGATCTTGTACATAATAATGCAGACATAATAAATATATAACAAATTTGTACTACAGATAATATGGTGCCTAAGATTTTTGCACAGTAATGTATATATTTCAAAACATGACTAAAGTGTATAAATAAATTACATTAAAGAAGAATATTTGCATGCCTGTAAAAAAAAAGCAACATAGTACATGACAGATCAGGTTTTGCATGAATTAGAAGGGGAGCAACAAATGTAATATATAACAAAATTTTTTACTAATGATAATATGGTGCCTGAGTCCTTTGCACAGTACCGTATGTGCTGAGTCAGCTAACAGTGAAAGCAGGAAAGCCATTTACTGAAGGACAGATTGTGAAAGATTGTATGATGCAGGCTGCTAATATCATTTGCCCCTAAAAAGCATCCGTATTTAAAAATGTCAGGCTGTCTGCAAACACAGTAGGGGAGCGAATCACTGAGCTATCTGATGACATTTATAATCTGCTGGGCAAACAGTGCCAAGAGTTCTGTGCCTACTTTGTTGCGCTTGATGAGTGCACTGATATAATTGACAGTAGTCACCTTGATATATTCCTCAGGGGTGTTAATGGCCAGTGTGAAGTGATTGAAGAGCTGTGCTTAATGTGACTGAAATGCATTGGAAATCAGTTGTGATCAAATGCATGAACTTCATCAGATCCAGGGCGTTTTTATGGAGGAAATTGAAGCAGTTTATTGCTGAGAACAGGGCAGTGCTCATAAGAGGTCCTTTGATGTGGGTTTCCCTTTTTTATTTGATGTGAGTACACCCTCACAAAAGTAAGCACACCCCTGACATTTCAGCAATCGCTTTATTACTGTATATTGTATGTTCTCAAGAGACAATACTATAGAAATGAAAATTGAATATACTTTAGAGTAGTCAATGTATAGCTTGTATAGCAGTACAGATTTACTGTCCTCCAACAATGCAGACTTTATTTTAACTGGCAACGGAAATGAGTACATCCCAAGTGAACATGTCCAACTGTGTCCAAAGTGTCAATATTTTGTGTGAGCACCTTTGTTATCTAGCACGGCCTTAATCCATCTGGACATGGAATTCACCAGAGCTGTACATGTTGTTGCTGGGATCCTCTTCCACTCCTCCATCATGATATCACGGAGCTGCTGGATGTTAGACACATGCCGCTTGAGGACGCACCACAGGTGCTGAATAGGATTCAGGTCTGCAGACATACTTGGCCACTGATAAACACATGAACATGATAAATAGGACATGTGACTTTGGATGGTTAAAGATGTACAGCTGTTATCACTTAGGGTGTACTCACCTTTGTTGCCAGCTATTTTGACAATAATTGCTGTATGTTGAGTTATTTTCAAAGGACAATAAATTTATACTGTTATACAAGCGGCTCATTGACTACTCTAAAACATATCTAAGTTTCAATTGTATAGTATTGACCTTTAAGAAGATATGCTGAAAAGTTTGCTGAAATCAGAGGGGTGTACACACTTTTGTGAGTGGGTGCATTTTCTACATTCTAGAACAATACTGGGTTTTTTAAAACAATGAAATAAAAAATTTCTTTCCATATACAGTATGTGTGCATTTGTTATAGGTAAACTTCTATTTTTCTACGATGATGTTAATTATTATTATTATTATTATTATTATTATTATAGCCAAAAGATGCCTTTACAGCCAGAAATCCACAATTGCTTGCATCTTGCTGTAATTAGTGGGTCCATTAACTGCTTTGCATGGTCACAAATCAACCAATGCATACGAAGCAATTTTACAGGATGCACCTATAATGTAATGTTGCACTCTTTCTGAATGTTTTCATATTTAGCATTACAATGACTTTAATCTGCTCAAATTATTCAAGAATTATTCGATAGAAACAAGAGGAAATTAGACACCTTATGTCTCCCAACTACCAAATGTAATAATTTATGAGCAGTTATGCTTTTCATTTTGGATGTATATACTGTAATCCAGTCCATTACTGAGATAGACACAAAATCTGCAGCATCCAGTACAGTCCTAAGGTCTAGTAAAACATTCTGATGGACATGTATGTAAATCTTTGATGAGTCAACAATTAATAGTTTGATGAGAACTATCCATATTATTAAAGATCAACATAACAATACCAAAATGCACTGCCCCAACTGCATTTTAGTTGCCCTAGTTGTTTTCTTTGCTTAATGTAGTCCAATAATTTGACACTTCTGAAATGATGACTTTTTTTTGCACAGGAAGTGTATATAAAAAAAAAAATCTAAAAAGATAAACATGGCTGAAAGCCACTCATTGCTATATGCTGTATTCAGGGTCGCAGGGGGTCTGGAGCCTAATCCAGCCTAACCAATGAGACTTGGGGCACAATGCAGGGTACACCATGGACAGTGTGCCAACCCAACCCAGGGCACACACACACTACAGACAATTTGGGAACACCAATTAGCCTAATCTGCAGGTCTTTGGGAGGAAACCCACCAAGCATGGGGAGAACGTGTACACAGAATCGAACCCAGATCCTGGCGGTGCAAGGCGACAGTGCTAACCACTGCACCACCATATGGCTGAACGTGTTGGGATGAAATTTTACATTATATTCAGTACATAATTGAAAGCTCTTATTGTGTCCATGTTTTCCTTTCCATAGTGCACCATCTCTGGAGGTCCATTTATAAGGTGAAGATAACGTTCAAATAGTGCTCCAAATACCTGTATGTGTATTTTTATTCAGATTTAAACCTGAAGTTGAACAAACTAATCAGGAATAGTTTTTTTTTATATCTAATGTTCCTAATTATGAATTTTTTATGCTGATTTTAAAATCCTGCCCTGCAATTTTTTAAAATTTAAACCAACCGCACATTTATCTAGAATTTTCAGGTGCATACTACATTCTAGTGTTCATCTTACGGATGCGGTGTCTGAGATGGGCATCCCTCGTCTGCCTGTGCTGCGATCCTGATGCCAACACACGTACAGTACTCATCAAAATCATATATCGATCCTGTGCCCTTGTATTTTTGCCAAACAGATTAGCGATCTGAGTCACTTTCAAGGTGAATTAACAACTTGATTGTAGACACAGATAAACCTGATGATTCAGGTACTGAGACTGCAGAACGTAAAAAGATTAATGGTTTTTAAATGGACCCTCCTTATTGTCTAATGTCACTCTGTCCATCACAGAAGGAACACAAGGATAGTGTGTTATTACATCTGGGTTCAGTAACTCCCATGTTCTAAAAAAAAAATCTAAAAAAAACTAAAATGTCTGCAAATGAATGTCATGTCTCATACACTGAAGGCGGACGCAAACGCAGGTTGCACAAGCACGTTTATTAATGGTTGAGTTCAACAAAGTCCAAACACAACAAAACACAAACAAAACAAACCAAAAGAATACTCCCCAGGCTGGGTTTGATGCAGGCAGGCTGGCAATGACAGAAACTGTCCATACAAAACCGATTTCCACTTGAATCACGAACTTGAACTGAGAATGAGTGAGGTTCCCTCAGTCGCGACCTTGAACTAGGCCCTTTCCCAGCCTCGCGCTGCCTATATACCTCAGTCCTGGGGGAGAGACGAAGCGAACACTTTTCTTACACAGACAGACATGAAAACAAAGGTGTGCACAACGGTGAACGGACAGGTGTGTACGGGTTCGGCCGGCCTAAATAGAGACACACAGGGAAGACACAGGTGAACTTAATTTGTTTAAACAGTGACAACAATTAAACACGTAGACACACTAGGGGGGGGACAAAGCGCCGGCTCAGTAATCCGGTGAACCCGATCTCTCTCTCCCGGACTGAGGTGGCACAGATGTGACAATGAATCTGTATCTTTATAAAGTCACTTTCCAGCTAGGTGACTTTGTAAATCCTTCCAGCTTTGAACTTGCCAGTTGTAGCCACTCTTAAAATAGCAAGGTGGATAGTGCTTTATAACCCACAACACTTTGTACTTTTTTGAATAGTGCTGGTTATTTTATGCCTACGTGCAAGTATTTTGTACTTGTTCAAGTATTTTCACAGTGCCAAGTGTGGCTGGCACAGACCACACTACTGAGCACGTGTAAATCAACCCTTTAAAAGCTGTCACATATCGGGGTGTGATGCCAATATGCCACGCTAAAATTAGCCATAGCATAGTCAGTTTCCAAAGAAGATCCATGGCAAAGATATAGGAAATAATCTTTATTTTTTTTCTTCATACGAATATCCAAGCTTTATTATTATTTTTTTTTTTCATTTTTCTTCTTCTGCTGTTTGTTATATGACAGGTTGGGAAGTTCTGAATATAAAAAAAAAAAGTATTATACGATTCATTCATGGCATTTTTTTATATTATAATAAAGGATAAAAAATACACCTCAAAAGACTAAATACAGCTCTGATATTCCACAGTAAATTTACATTACAATATGTACAAGTTGACATACAGTAGCCATGCTGGCATCAAAACAATATTTAAAATGCATTTAAAACTGTGAATCCAGCCAGAGGAAAAAGAAGAAGAAGAAAGAAAGAAAGAAAAAAAAAAACAATTTCAAGTTATGTATGAAGTAACATGGGAAAACTCTTTTATGTACTGTATAAGGGTGTGTATATATATATATATATATATATATATATATATACACTCAAAGCTATTGTGACTTTATTCAAAGATTTTCCTTTAACTGACACATGTGACTTGCTCCATCATTTTGACTTTGAACCAGATATTAACTTGTATACATTACTACTACAGGGAATAGTATCTCCACATATCATTAGACATAGATAAAATAATAAGCATCATAGAGAGTTTCTGTTCAAGTTCCAAATATGAAGTGCTTTTTTCATACCAAAAGTTGTTCTAATAAGGACAACTGGTGAACTTGTGTGTGGGGAGCAAAGGCAGGGATGTCTGATCTGATCCTGCAGAAGAGCCACTGTATGACAAATTGCTGAAAATGGTAATGCTGGCTGTCAGAGTATTACAGCTTGCTGTGTATCCGGCTGCATACAGTAGCTGTAGACCAGACAGCGTCCATGCTGACCCCTTTCCGCCACCAAAAGTGCTGAAATTGGACCACGGAGCAATGAAAAAAGGTGGCCTGGTCTAATGAATCATGTTAAGCGTAACATCCTGAAAATTATGGCGAATCATGGGTGGTCCAGGAGAATGCACGTTGAGCTTGCTGTTGAGGATGGCTCCATATAGTCTGCTTAAAGATACATGTGACCCACTAAGGATGGTTCCACTTAGAAGCCATGAAGATGGCTTTGGACTGCAGTTTGAAGAACATGTCACAGATTTCAAGGTGTTGACTTGTTCTCCAATAATTCCTCAGATCATCAGTCTAATGGAGCATCTGTGGGACGTTCTGTTGCATGGGGGCCTTACCTCGTAACTTACAGGACTTACTGCCTAAACTTACATGTTTTATGCTAGATACCACAACAAACTTTCAGAGGTTTTGAGGAGTCCATGCCTCAATGGTTCAAAGCTGTGTTTGTGTTTGTGGCACAAGTGTGACCTACACAATATTCGGCATTGTTTACAGTATGTTATGGCTGATTGGTATAAGTAGATACAATATCAGTTTTTTTTTTGTGTATCAGATAAACAACATTAGGTGTTAATAAGATTACACATGCTTAATGATTTCATGCTTTTGATTTCAAATAACTCAGAAGCTATTTCAGAGCTACAGTAAATGGATTTTCATGAATACCACATCTGTTGTTCAAATGCCAATACGAACAGTTTACATACACTATCTTGAATTATATGTTCTCATACTGTATATGTATACCCATGTGTGAGTGTCTGTGAATGACTGTGTCTTGCTGTGGAATGTGTACCTCTGATCCCCTAACCCATAATAGCCCATAGTCATCAAAACAGAGCTCCGTCCATACCAGTTTTCATTTCCCAAAAGGCACCAATGCCCAATACTGTCTCTCATTTAGTATTTGAGAAATGTTTGATGACTGAGTATGTCCATAAGGTGTTGCCGAAAAAACCCTGGAAGGAAATGATTAATGACTCACTGCTGGCCCATACTTCCCCTACTCACATACTGGCATTAAAAAGGAAAGATGATGATAAATTGATCAAGATCTAAGACCAAGCTAGGTCACTTTTGAGCAAACTTTTTCTAAAATAAAAGACAAGTGAAGTGAAGAATGTTGTTCTTTTAGCTGCTCCTGTTAGGGGTGGCCACAGTGGATCATCTGATCTGCACATTTGATTCTGGCACAGATCCTTACTGGAGCAACACTCTTATTTTAAACTGGGCTTGGGACTTGCAGTAAGGGTATAGGGCATTGACTGGGACAAAAACTCAGGCCATCTCAAGCATTGTCACTGTTTCTAAGCTTGTGGACAAACAGTGTTCAATAGAGAAATTCCGTAGTCTAGACAGGCTTTTGTGAACATTGTTAAAATCAAGTGTCATAGAATTGTCGTTATGATATTACAGTGGTTTTAGTTAATCTGGGGTAGTCAGGTGTAGCTCAGTGGTTAAGGCATTGGACGACAGTTGTCTGTGTTGGGCCCTTGAGCAAGGCTCTTAACCCTCAGATAAAAATGTCTTGAGAATTTGAGAATTGAGAATTTCCATTTATTACATTTTAGGCTTGAGAAGATTTTTATTGATTTTTAGGTTTTTATTTGTAACAAATACTGTAATGCAATGCTGAGGTCATAGCACAAGGTAGCCATGATACAGAGATGGTTAAGGGTCTTGCTCAAGGTCCTATCGGTGGCAGTGTGGTGACACTAAGCTTTGAACCCTCTTCCTTATGATCAGTAAACTAGAGAATAACTACATAGCTAGCTCTCGTACACTATAGATTTTAAACGTATCCTCTTGGATTTCTTTATTTCTTATTTTGCATATTAATTATATAATTATACTAATATATTTTAGTCTCTCTTTTTATGGTCATGATGGGTCATTTAGCCAATTAGTCATGTGACAGTCATAGATGAACTACTGTACATCTCGCATACATGCAGAAATATGGACATCGGATATTTTTAGACATTGGCTGCACAACCCCAGGAATCAGGTAAGCTTTATGTCAGCAAATACAAGTAATATTAAATTTAAATTTAAATCGCACTCTCTGTCTGTCTTGCTTACTTGGCTTAGACCTGCATCTCTAGATCTATCTGTGCTGAGGTTGTTTGCTTGCTGTAGCTGTTCTGTGCCTGATGAAAGGGAGAAAAATACAATTATTTATTATAATAAATAACCATAAATGGCGAATGGTGTTTATAAAGTGCAACTCAGAAACGTGTCACACATGCATAAAATCCCCATAGGGGCACTTCATTTTAAAGTGTAGTCAGAGCTCTGGAGTTTTAGGTGTGAAAGTCTCAAAAAGGCAAATAGTTCACAGGTCACAGGTTAGGTAGGAGCGCCCAGGGTGCTGCTTAATTTTTATTAACAGTAATAAGCAATATTGTTACCGCTTTCTCTCTTTCTCTCTTTCTTTCTTTTGCTAATCTTACATTGAAAACACTGTATACTGTAGCTCCACTTTGTTCTGTTAGTAAAACATTAAAATTTGATTTTGTAGAATCTATCAACATCAGTTGTGACTTAACCTCAATTACAACAAGTGACTTCAAAAGAATACAAATGCATATCATTCTTGTGAATATTTTGGGTTTTAAAGAGAATCAGCTCTTAAGAAGAAGTCATTGCTGATGAAACCTTTTAACCATATTAGATCTCAGTTCATAATAAAATAAGATGTGATTGTTCGCAGTTGAATGGAGCACACCAGTGGATGTGATCTGATACTAATACTTTAATCTAAGAGGAAAATTTAAATGGTGTAGTTCAGGGTTTTGTTCAAGGTCTAATATCAGTACTGTATGTTAAGTAGTTATATCATTTTAAACTCACAACCCTTCAGGCAACAGTCCATAGCAAGCTCGTTATCCATTTTATCCACATTATTGTTTTTTATTTTTTTCAATGTTAAGGTTCAATGAGCAATAACCAGTGGTGTGTGTAAACGGTGTGTACAACAATTATTATTATTTTTTTTTCCTTATGGAGGTTTTCCTTTCATTCAGGTATAAGTGAACAGTCAGCTACAATGAGACAAAAAAAAAACTTCATCAACAGAAACCTAAATACTGTACGTGTACAGTGTTCATTCAGCTCCAGTAACTGTATGGTGTTCATCTGTAGCAGGCAGGAATAAATGTAGATCAGTTTATATTCAATGACATCCTGACATTCAATGGTTTAGGTTATTTCTGATTATCATTTCTAATCTTGCTAAAAGACATCATTACTAATGTGTCTGAAAAGATGGCCTTTTTATTGAGGCTTTAAGAATGTTTTTTATTCTAATTTTGATTTTTAAAATCTGATTTATTTGCTTTGCTGTTTTTATATACAGGTAGTCCCCTGTGAACGTTCCATTCTAGGAGCACATGTCGGATTTGTCCTTAAGTCCGACAAAGTGAGTCTTATATGCCTTTGACACGAATATACTATGTGAAGCACATCAATCCACTTGACTAAATTTCTGTCCCCTTTCCCCACACTGCCATCATGTGGCCAAAACTGTAACCACGCCTAAGGAAAAGAGTCTCACACATGTCAAACGTAACAGTGTTGTCTTTGTGCCTTTAAATTGCGAGGGGAATCCCGGACGATATTTTGTCTCAGAGCTATTTTCTACTGTATTGGACTGCGACCTCTTTTTGTTGAGGATTTTCCAAAATTACAATTATTCACAATCAGGACAGCCATTTTTCTATCTTCGTGCTAACTGAATCCGGTGAGGCCGGCAAATTTCCCCCACACTCCCATATATACAATATAGTGGACTTTAGACATTTTATACTGGAAGTATTGTATATAAGTAAATATTGTTAATAGTATATTAACAATATATGTTACAATATAGTATACAGTATATGTTACAATAGTATTGTAAATATTGGGATCTGGTGCACTGCAGTGTCTATTTTCTGTACACGTGAGCTACGTTCGTGATTGAACCGGAGGTAGAATCGCGGTCTGATCTTATCTGCGGAAATCTGTAACTCGAATGTTCGTATGTTGGGGACTACCTGTATTTGCTACCACGTGCCAACCAGGCAGATGCTACTGAAAAAATGTAAACAGTAAAAGCTCTATAATGTGACATACTATAACATTTTATGGTAACAAACATGTTGCAAATGAATGTCAGCTAATATCATGGTCCACCTGATAGAATTTTTGCACTGCATACCAGATAACAACAACAAAAAAATATTACTGTTACCTTAATGCTTCTCTGGCTTCTTGATGCCACCTTTTTCTTCATTATTTCTGCCAATGGTATCAGTCTATTCTACAATAACACAAAGCACTAAATTTGATCATCTCTGCCACCCATAATTTGCTACAAATATATTTATTATTTTAGTACCATTGATTGCGATTGAGAGTTTGTGGAGAAACACTTTGACAAATATAAAATAGTTATTTTATAGCTTATTGTGATCAGTTTAAAATTTGGGGAGTTCTCCTAGCCTGTCTGACTGCCACACTGAGGCTTTTACGAAAAAAACCTTTTCAAGGGTAATAGATGAAGGTAACAAAAAGAAATAATAATAATCGTCGTAAAAAAAAAAAAAAAAAAAAATTCATCCTTATATTTTCTGTAACGGTCCATTCTGTATAGGGTTGTGTGGGGATCTGGAGACCTCGAGGGTACAAACACACACAACCAATCATATCCTACAGGCAATTTTTAAAACACCAATCAGCTTACAACGCATGTCTGTGAACTGATGGAGGAGACTCACCAAGCACAGGGAGAACATGCAAAATGTGAGCCCCCACCCCCTGCGGGTGCAGGGCAACAGTGCAACAGTGCCAACCACTGAGCCACTGTGCTGCACAAATAATAATAAAAAATAATAATTTATACGAAACCAAACATTTTGACAAAAACAAAACGGCAAATTAGTGTTTTGTCCATACCATTCACAAAGAATATATAAAACACTCCTCAATCGTCCAACCACAACAGAGACGAGCCATCTTTTGTTTGTACAGTTCAAGTTCTTAGCTCGGTTCTGAGACCACTCCTACTTTCTTGATGCTTAGTAAGAGTGTGTGTATGCTCCCCAGAAGATATGCCTCAGATGAACCACTCCTTCTTGTTTTCCTCAATTGTCTCTGTAAAATTGGGCTCGGAGGCGATGATGGCCGTGTCAGCTGATTCGGATCGCTTGGCCTCTTTGGACTCGTTGGTGTGGTACGTACCCTTGTGCCGGAACATGTAGCGTATCAGGAACAACAGAATACACAGGATGGTGAAGATGACCATGGCAATGATGCCTAAATAAAGAATAGTTATCCATTATATGGAAATGTCCAGAGAAATATTTCTGTAGTAGTAATTGATAGGCAAAACAGACACAAACCAGACACAAATCAGAATTTTTTTCTCACATTAACTCTCAGTATTTCATACCTCCGATTACCGCTGAATTCCTGTTCACCCCGTCTGGTACGATATCTTCACTGAATGGGAAATCAGCACCTGCAGGAAGCATTATATACAGTGCCTTGCATAAGTATTTCCCCCCAAACTGCCTCAGTTGGAGTGACATTAACTTCATTATTACAAATAAATGCTTTAAATGCCATAATCACAATTCTGAGCTATCCACTAAATGTCAGTGACCAGACAATAATTTTTTTTCAAAGTATATTTCCATTTGTGCCCTATAAAGAGTTATGATTAATAGCTTTGATTATAATGTTCATGCATAAATAAATCAAATGCATTAGGGAAGGAGAAAGTTCAAATAAATGCAATTATATAATTCAGAATAGTTTATAAATTACAAATCAAGCATCATAAACATAAATCATTACAATTAAAAAACACAATCTCTGTCTCATACACATTATTTAAGCAGCATGGACAACATATAGCGCATACACAAAATAACTGTTGCCAGTTATAAATAATTGCTGTTAGTAATTCTGCCTCTGCCACCCCGTCCTTTACCTCCATCCAGGTGCCAGGGGTTGGTGGTGGCTGACATAGGTGAGACGGTGTGAGGTGATGAGCCACAGTTGGACTCAACCAGTTTGCCTTGGTGTGACACTGGCATAGAGAGGCGTGAGCGAAGAGCTGCTTTGAGAGGAGCGATGCTGTTAAACTGCACTCGGGATAGGCAGCCTACAAAGCCAGGAGTGTTATACTTCTCTATCAACACTTGGTCAATAGGACTGGTTTCTGTACAAAGAAAAGAGAGAAATTAAAAATGCACTAGTTATACACAACCCAAGGTTGAATGGTTCTGTATGTTTATACCTAATCAGTATTTTAGTGCTGCACGTACTAAGATGAGTGCATGAAGTCACCTGAAGTAAAGATGAAAGAATTAAAGAGAGCAAATAAAAGGTTCTAATACACTCCATTCTGTATGATCTCTATACACACTAGTTTTAATGATTTATCAGTAATGAAACTGACTGACATGCCTTTTGTCTATCCATGAATGAAAGACAATAAACTCTATTATTTGGAGGAATTTAAATAATCATAATCATTGGGATGGTAATTGCAGTTAAATAAAAGTGAGAGAAATGAAGAGGGGAACTCTGGGCCTGGGGGCAAGAGGGAATAACTTTTTAAAATTTCATTCCATTTTATGTTTGTTTTTTTTTTAATAACGGGGGTAAAAAGTACGATTTCTTAGTTGAGTGCAATAAATATTTTGGTAAAAAATTTTTTTTCAAGTTGTATGAGTATCATGATCTCGTGAAGAAAAACTCTGATTCACATCTGAGTGAGAATCAGGCATCCCTAACATTTTGCTAATTAAGCAGACGGCGTGCTGGGGTACTGAATATCAGCCGTAGGGCGAGTGCCAAAGATATCACAGCCATTCTGAGATCCATGTACAATGGCATAAGGTCCTATTGTAAACAGATCTATTGTATGTCACTAATATCCTGCCACGATACATATATAAATATTAAAAAAAACAACAATAACTAATGATTATTTAAGAAAAAGAAGCAGAATGGTTGCTATGGTGAAGTGTTATTTTAGTAGACATTTAACCCTTAGGAAGGAGTCTCGAGAGTCTGTGCTTTGTAAAAAAGATCTGCATATTTTGTCATGATTCTCAAGGTCTGATTTTAAAAACCCACTGATTTAATGAATGCAGTTATAAAGACAAATGCATTCAAGATATTAGAGAAAATTTGAACAAATCCGAATTAAAAAGGCAGACTGATACAGTACAGTATATTAAAATAATACAATTCCATAAGCGTGAGAAATAAACAATTGTGAATTGTTTTATTTAATTTTATTTATTTATTAGGTTGGTTGTTCATGGTAGTTGTGCAAAAATTGCTTTATAACTTTATCCTGAGCATGAGGTCATCCCGTGTAAAATCATTGAAGTGCCACAAAATGCTCCATTCACTTCTCAGTTAACCAGTAGTCCCTTAGAAAAGTAAACCCAGCCGTCTCCGTTATGACAGAATACAGTCCAAGATTAATTATTAGTTTTGTTAGTTATCACACAGATTATAGCTTCATGAAAGTTCTGTCCTTGGCCTTAATTAGCACAGCATCAGCTACTATATGATTTCATTATGTGCAGTTTGAATGGAAATCTCAAACAAAGCAGTTCAATTTGTGGATCCAATTTGCCATTTGCAGTTGCTAATAATGAAAATAAAGTAGATAAAATCTAAATAATTTTTATTAGGATTTAGTTTTAAAATGTAATAAAATTTGGTTAATAATGTAACCTGACATGGACTCTCTGGCCACTTTAAAATGTACACCTGTTTATTTATGTGAGTATCCAATCATCCAATCATGAGGCAGCAACACAATGCTAAAATCAGGTTGAGAGTTTTAGTTAATGTCCAACTGAATGCGGAAAATGTCATTTTAGTGACCATGGCATCGTGGCTGGTGCCAGACAGGCCGTTTTTATTTCTCTCCAATCATTAATTGTCCAGTTTCAGTGAGCTGGTGCCCACAGTAGCCTCCTGTTCTTGGCTGGCGGGACTGGAATCTGACGTTGTCTTCTGCTGTCGTAGGCCATTTGCTTTAAAGTTTAATGTGTTGGCATTCTGAGATGATTTTGCCTGCTCATCACAGTTGGGAAGACGGGTTATTCGAGTTACCATATTGTGGTTATTGAAGTTCCTTCCTGTCAGCATGGACTAGGTTGGTCATATATTTTTATAACCTCCCTTTTCAACAAGACATTTCTCCTTGCTTTTCAACTGCTGATCATTTCATGTTTTATCTCTCTACACCATTTTTCCCCCACCCATTTTCCCTCATTGTTTGGTCTTGGCCAGTTATCTCACACCAGCATGCTCGCCTCATCACATGACAGCTACCAACCAGGGAGGGTGAAGACTCCCATACTTACAGTATAAAGCTACTTACTACTGCTACACTACACATTAAAGGGAGGGTAACACACTCAGAAGAAAATGCTACAGTATATTGTATTTATTGTATAAATACATTTATTTATTTATTGTTTCAGTTAGACTGGATTAAACTGAACGTTATTTCCTTTGTGAACATAACTTCATAATCTCTACTGTGTTCAGCTAATATGAAGACAATTTAGGCTTAATGATTAAATATAATTCGACACAATTCATTGAATTCATTATTGATAACTGATAAGATATTGTATGTTGTAAAGGATTCAGGTTCGACTTCACCCTATACCAGCCACATGTGTACGGTATATGATGAAGAAAACTCTTACCATAGACCTTTCCTAGGAAAAGGGTTTTGGCCAGAGTGATCTGAGTGTCAGATGCTTCAGGCAGGGTGTAGCTGACTGAGGGATAGTGATCCAACTGGAAGAAGAATAAGAAATGAGAAAATGTCTTCAACATTTTGCTGATTATGGCTTTTCCTACTGAAGAAACACAGAATTCATACTCTGATCAAACATCTTTATCAAAGGAATTACACAGGCAGTGCGTATTAATATAGAAGGTCAGGGGATAGAACAAAAATATAGGTATATGGTTATAATATGGCATGTTTGTACTGTAGACTTTTTACACAGTCCCTCCATGTTCACACACCCAACTGGACAAACTAACCTAATCATAAGTATAAGAATATTTTTTAAACATGTGGATGCAAAAAACTGACAGACGTCTGGGGCCCATGGACAGCACCATATGCTGAGTTTCCTCCCTTTAAGATGCTTCATCTGCTGCATGTTTGTGGGTCTTTCTGCCTTCGGTTTGGGTGTTATAAGTATTTATAGTTGGGTTGAGACCAAGTGAATGACTTAAAAATTTTATAATAGTCATTAATACTGTAATAACTCAATCTGAGCAGATAGTTCTATCAAGATTCACATCATAAACAAACCACAGTGAGAGAGTTACACTGCCAGCCATGCATGCCCATGCCATAATACTGCCTTCATCATGTTTGCTGGTGATGTTATGAAAAACCTTCATTTATCCACTTCAATTGTCTTCCATGATCTTCCAAGCCTTTGGCTGTTCCTGAGCTCTTCTTGCAATCATTCTTTTAAGAACAGTTAATCTGCCCCCTCCAATCTTCTGGTTTAGCAGTCAGTGTTGGGGAACGCGTCTCTGTGCAGACCAATTGAGTCCCTCCATACCAATGCTGGCAAATCATGTCTTTATGGACCTCACTTGATGCACTGGGGCATTGCAATGCTGGAAAATGTGTGTACAATTCACACCCAATGTGTTCAAATCTTAAATCTATATTGTTCCGTAAAATTTAGTTTCCAGGTTTTTGGCATCCAAAAGTCTTGAGCGACCCCTTTTCTTCATATTAAATGAAATTAAATGATGTAGATTCAATTAAAGAGACACAAACAAACGCTTTCTTGTGACAGGCTGCAAAATGTGCCTAAAAATTGGTTGTTTATGTTGCAGCCTCAGCAGCAACCTCATTTCCCCTCTCATCTGTTGCAACTCTTCACTGTCCTGATCATCTGTCATCATCTGCACATGTTTCTCACTGGTTCTTGTCTCACAAGTTAGATGGCTTTTTATGCTCGAATGATTCACAGGTCACTGTGTGGCTTAACAAGCTGAAACTTGTCAGGTACAAGGAAAGAATTAAAAAGGAGAGAAAAAATGCGCCAGAAATGCGAGCCAAAAAAATCCTTCAGGAAGCCTGGAGAATTATTTCTGAAGACTACATAAAAAAAAAGTCTGTCTCTTTGGACCAAAATATGAAGAAAAGACAGGTGTCTCAAGACTTTTGCACAATATTATATGGGTCAGACCTAATCAGGTGATATAATTCATGATCCTCTCAATCAGTCATGTGAAGCCACCCCCCCCCCCCCCCCCCACCTATTTGCCCATTAAAAAAAAAAAAGTTAAGACTTGCCCTTCTTATGCAATCAGCTTCTTTCTGCCTCACCTCTAAAGACCTGCTAAATGATGTCAGAGTATTTAACTTTCTTAAAGCGAGTTAATTGCCAGGCCTAAGACATATGAGCCTCAATTTCTTCAAGAGCCAGACAGTTTTAATAATTCCTGCTAATGAAACAAATAAACTTTGCCCCGAGGAACACACAGTCCAAATTTGCTGTAACATTCAAAATTACATTATAAAATGTTATTAACTTTATTTATCCCGAAGGAAGCAACTGAACCTTATGCCAACTTGAAGTAAAACGGGTGTATTATATAAAAAAAAATACTAATAAAGGGCTAACGTTCCAACAGGCGCATGCAAATTAAACTTACAAATTAATGGTAAAATAACATACTTGTCCATTTTAATTGAGATATTATAGATAATGAGATTGTTTGAATATGATATGTTGCTTATGTTTAATACATAAAAAAATAGATAATTATTTCATTTCTTTTCATTCAAAAACATGATTTACTCTCACCTGGACATGTATTTCGCGCTCTCTCCGAGTTAGGTTGACATTATGTGGCTGTCCATTGGCTAAATTACGTTGGTCAAGGTCGATGGTGAAGGGCTCATGCAGACCTCCGAGGTTATAACGCACCTGCAGGGTACCTGAAGGAGAAACAAGTGTGTTACCAGTTCAAGTGGAGATCATTGTAAAAGATTCAATGATAAACAATAATAATAAAAAGCAAATACTATGAATATTATGATAAACATTTTTGCATAATATGGGAAAGTACTTTCATTTCTAGGTATCCCATGAAATATCAAGATATTTACAAGATTACCAACTTTTTACAATGTTTGTCCCCCCAAAAATGTTGCATACCAATGTTTATTCATTTGACTGCCCTTAGCTTTGATTACGGCACACAATGTGGTAGTCAATTCAATTCAATTCAATTCAATTCTCTTTCCTAATTTGAGTCTGTGGATATATGTCCATAAAGAAAAACAAAATGCATTGATGGTATAACCTTGTCATCCAGTTCATTTAGGTCATCAGTTGACTTCAATTTATTGCCATATAACATTGTTGAATGTAGACGTGTCCAACTGAAGCAACCCCAGATCATAACTTTGCTTCCAGAGGCTTGTACAGTTGGCACCATGCATGATGGGTGCATCGCTTCATGTGATTCTCTTTTAACCCTAATAACCCATCACTCTGGAATAGGGTCAATCTGGACACATTAAGACCCTGGCCCATTGCCCCAAAATCTAATGTTTATGCTCCTTAGCAAATTGAAGGTTTCTTGTTTTATTGTGTGTGTGTGTGTGTGTGTGTTTGTGTGCGTGTATGCTTACACTCACTCACTCATCATCTATACCGCTTAATCCTGTATTCAGGGTCACGGGGGGCCTGGAGCCTATCCCAGGAGACTTAGGGCACATGGCAGGGTACACCCTGGACAGGGTGCCAATCCATCGCAGGGCACAGACACACACACTCATTCACACACTACGGGCAATTTGGGAACGCCAATTAGCCTAACCTACATGTCTTTGGACTGTGGGAGGAAACCGGAGTACCCGGAGGAAACCCACCAAGCACGGGGAGAACATGCAAACTCCATGCACACAGAGACAGGAATCGAGCCCGGACCCTGGAGGTGCAAGGCGACAGTGCTAACCACTACACCACCGTGCTGCCTTGTGTGCTTACAGTTTAACAATATTCTTGCAGGTTTTAATAAGATGGTGGACTATTCTCAACCAATCATCATTTTAATGGTTTCTTTGCTTGATGCCAGCTAATAAATCAGACTTAGAGTAAATGTGACTTTTTCTCGCCTGTCGGTGTATTTGTAATTGAAATATTGAGCTAAAATAATACCAAAGCTGGTCATTAGCAGGTATAAAGGAATAGTTATGAATTTGAAATTCTTCTACCTAAAAGTGCAAAAGATACCATCTATGCATTTATGCAAAGAACAATCAGGAAGTAAAATATTTATTGCATGTTCACACCGTCAATACCAACAGCATTAAAATAGAGACTAGTTACATATAGAAAATTGTGTTGTTTTTTTTTGGAATATGGGTTTTGGTATTTATCTCGGCATGAGATAAGTAACGTCCTTTTTGCCATCCAGTGTGTGTGAACAGACTTCATGAGATCAGGTGAAAAATGTCTATACTGTAAGTATACTTCTGATTAAGCAACATACAGACATGTTAGTTAGTTAAATCTAAAATACTCACTATACATTTTGGTGTTTGAGAAACAAAATATATCTTACTCATCTTCTTAGCCTGTTCTAAAAATCTAAACTGGCAAAAATGATCACTGACTGGAGCATTTTTTGAAATAAACTTTAGCTTCAATTCCATATCTCTGTAGTGACAATTAAGTCCTCAGGCACATGCTCCCTATTTATCTTGGGAGGATCTTCAATTTTTTTATATAAGGTTGGGAGTAGCTCAGATAATTTTATTATATATACATTTTATTTTATATTTATAATTGTATAAAATGTTATTATAAATACCAACTTGTGGTCTTGTTAAAACTAGACGGAATTCACTTACACTAGCTCACAATGCGTACTGAACGATATGGTACAAAAATGCATACCACAGTATTACACCCCAACTTACCATGGGTATGGTGTTTGCATGGGTGAGAAGCTATCTTGTTTTTGTGCCGAACACATCTTTTAAACTCATGCCAAAAAGTTTTGCCTTGGTCTCATCAGAACATTCCATATAATTCATAATTCATTCATAATTCAGGGTGATTTAAATAGGATTGCATGACATTACTACAGCTCCTTTATTGTTGCTGTAGGTCTCTTGGCAGCATTGAGGAAAAGTTTACTTATTGTCCTCGTGACAATTTTGGAAAGCTGTCCTGTTCTTAATAATCTCATATTTAAACATTCATTTTTTAAAAACTTGTTATTGATAGTCAGTAGCAGATATTCCAAGACACACTACTGTTTAAAAAATGTTTTTGTACCCCTCTCCTAGGTGATACCATTCGACAGTGAGATTCCATACATGACACATCAATAAAATGTTAAATAAACGAAATAAAAGTTAAATAAAAATGTTAAATGATCAGTGGTGGCTGATGGGCCTGTGGCACATTGACTAACAAATATTCTTAAAAAGAAAGAAAAAAGATATTAACAATGAAACCTCTATCAATTGCAGATAAAATGCCAGCAGCAAGGCAGCAAGAATCTTCACACTATTTAGGTTTTTTAGTTAAAATGCAAGCATGCAGATCATAACAAAACCAGCAGTAACGGCAAGTGTAATTAATACTCTCTCTCTCGAAATTGCAACATTTTGTTTTGCACAGTGGCACATTAGCAAGTGCATTCAAGTCATGTTTTTTCATTGGAGCATGCAACAGTGTCGTAATAAACAAGTTCGCAAAACTTAAAGCAATCTTTTATTTTGGATCAAACGAGCCTGATTTGATCAGCGTCTTCTTTATGCTTCCTCACTGCAGTCCTGTGACTGTCATCCAGCTGTGTGGCGATGTTCAATCTTCATTCAGCAAGCCTGACAGAGTTTTCAATATCTGCCCTGGTGTTCTCATGATTCCGTATTTTCTCTGACAGGTGCTTCATATCCTTCACTCCAGTAACTATCCATGTTCATACCTTTCTCTTAAAAACATGATCAAGTTCATCTGAAATGATGTAATGTTGATCATGAACTCTTCTACAGTAGATTGCTCCTCCAGAGATTAGTAGCACATATGTAAGATGAAGATGCACATTAGTGTGAGCCGTTCCAGAACCCATACAGAATGCACCAAAAAAAAAAAAAAAAAACTTCTATGACTGTCTGTCATTTATCTGCATGATTTTCAACCAGATTAATGGTTGAAAATTAACTGGAGGCGCAGTTTTCCAAGGGGTCATTAGCATTTCCTTGATGCTAACTGGACTGGTGCGTCATGTGATCTCCCTATGCAACAAACCCGCCTTCATGCAGCTCATCTTTATATGGGGTTAATCAGGATCACTTACTTGATGACAAGTGTGATTTATAATTACTTTCTAACATGAGAACACTTATGCAAATGGGTTATTTTGTCCCCATTAAAACATTAGTTGTTTTTCCAGTTGAATTTTTTTACTTGCAATTACACTATTGTCTTTTATGTAACAATACAAAACCCTTTTTAATCTCCTCTGGGAGTCTCTCTGTAATGTGAACTCACCGCAGCGATCACGAACTAATAAAACAAATGCAGTTCTACCCTTATTTTGCACATGTTGTGATTCTGGCAATTATTCTATAAATCACTACATGAAATATTTTTACTTTCCAGATGAATGCACATTATTTGATCTTCTTACAATACAACAGGTTTATAATGCACAGCAGAATTTGAATTTATCTTTTAAATAATATTCTATCAGCTTCCCTAATGGAATGTGTGAACTCCCCGAGACTGAACGTAGAATTTCCTAAAAAAAAAAAGAAAAAAAAGACACTGCTCTGAAGTTTAAACACCCCTCAGAGCAAATAATTAATGGACCAGAACTCGCTGAAGCATGTGTTTGTTCGAGTCAATATGAGCGAGTAAGCAAGTGTGACAGACAAATGGAGAGAGACAGCAAGATACTGTGATCTAAATTGCCATTAAACATTACTCGACTGTGCTGGCTGAATTGAGATGCTCTCTAGAGCAGCACATCAGTTTCCTGACTAAATGAATAAATACATTTTGCTGAGACACTCCGAATGAAGTCGTTAGACTGATGCATTCAGTCACTCGCTGTTCGTCGAGACGTAAGCACAGACAGAGTGACACTTTACAGTTTACACAGCTCTAAGTCTGCCTCTTGGAATGTCTGCGCTTGGATAGCATTGTTCAGTAGTGTCGTACCATTGTGGCGTAGTACCACTGCCATGTACTCATGGCTCCTCGAGCTGACGTACAGGAGGATGCTGGGAGTGCTGGATGTGCTGAAACTGAAGGTCGCGACTTCTTGGGTCAGGTTCGTCCCCGTCGGCTGCAATCGGCTCAAATCCTTCCCGTCCATGCCGGATGTAGCAGACGTCAACTCGGGGACCAGGTTATACCGGACCAGAGTTCCCGCTTCGAAGAAAGCTCCCACATCTGCACAAAAACATACATACATATTCTTTATATATAAGTTAAAGCAAACACTTCTTTAACTGCCTTAGTTGTAGATTATTAAGTAATTTAAATTAAGTAAATAAAATTATTTTTATTATTTGCATTTCATGTTGCCAGTTTGATAAAAGGTTTAAATTGTTCAAGTTTCCTCTCTCTCACACGCATTGTCTTTCTTCCACCAGGGGGCAGTAAGTGCATTTCAGGTTTTCTCACCACATTCAGTCCAGCTTCCCTCCATGCTTCATCAGACACAACACTTACACCACAGCCAGGTGAACTGAATAACATTGATTATCAAGTTTATACCAGTAAACTGGTGACAGGATCATGGGCATCTGGCCTGATCTAACGGAAAAGCCAATGTAGCATAAACTGGTATGATGAAAAGGAATTAGAACACCCAGTGCAAGAGTTCAAGGTTGTTGATCTGGGCTCCAAATTCCCCAGATCCCAATCCAATTGAGCACCCATGGAATGTGCCGGATAAACAAATCTGACGCATGTAGGCGCGGCCCTACAACCCACAGCACACAAAGGATATGCCACTACGATCCTGGTACCAGACAGCTTTCAAAAGATGCAAAGCTTGCTACGATACTGAGAAATCACAAAAAGCTGAACATTTCTCCTTTCACGATACAGAAAGTTGGACCCTTACCACTGACACAGAAATTACATAATAAATTAATACAAAATGTAATAAACAATTATGCAATTAAAAATATATATATTTATGGAACTCCTTGTGAATTAGCTGTTATGGTTGGAGTGAAAGTATTTCAAAAAATAAAATAGGATGATATTAGAACGAGTGCCTTAACATAAACCTATGTTGTATAGATTTCCATTGCTGACACTATTTTCAGGGCTGCCTTTACAGAATATTAATCAACACCTTCTGACCAGTCAGATTTGAGAATTTAACAATGCTATGGCCAGCATATTTTACAGTCCCATGCAAATGAGCAATTGCGGTTTCAATAAGATAACAATGTGCCACGCCCTGGTAGCAATCAGCAGAGCTGTGCAACAAGCTGAGGGAGGGCCCTATGGGCAATTTTGGGCCCTATGACAAAATATGCGGTTGGGTCCCCGTACCACACCCATTCCGCACAAAACATACTGTACAAGCCAACTTAGCTATTCAAAGTTTTTGTCTGTAATATAGTACTGACCTATTACTTTTATCTCATTATTAGTGAAATAGTTATCTGCTATCTTACACGGTAGTAGTACTTAAAGTCTGCTAGCAAAGTTAGCCAATAAGATAATCCTGGCATATTTGCTACAAATTCAAGATCTCTATCTGGACAAAAATTACATATTTAATTTTCATTGGTGAAAACGTAACTAGGGCTGTAGCTATTGAATATTTTAGTAATCGAGTATTCTACCAAAAATCTAATCGAGTAATCAGATAAAATGTATTTTTGCTTAATTAAATATCAATGTAAAATATACTGCAAAAAAAAAACAAAAATGGAACACTTAGTCCCGGTTTGACTTGAACTTGCATACACATATCCCTTTATTTTTTTTAGCAGTATATACTGTATAAGAGAAAGATTCATTGGTTTTCTTTTTAGAAAACCTTTATTTTTTTTAACGCATACAGCCTTTTATCAAAAAATAAACATTGTCATTATTCACAATATAAGGAATAGCTTAAAGTTGACTGAGATGAATTAAGTGCATTACAGTGCAAAGCCTTTTCTCAGATGCAAAAACTAAAAAAAAGAAAAGAAAAAGGTATTTCAAATGACTAAATATTAAAAAAAACTAAGGCACACTAAAATAAATAATTATACAAAAACACTAACTTAACTTTCAGAACTAAAAGTTTCAAAATCTACAGCTCAGGCATAACATAAGCCTTTACTGACCTCTTACTGGAATGCTTTGTGATGACATTTAGGATGCAAAAATTCATGGACAGAAACATTTGTGTCCATACATTGTGTTTTAAGTCAATATATTCATCAGAATATAAATGTCTCTATCTTGGACGGGTGTGCACACTAGTCTTTAAAGGAGCGTGTGATTGCAATGAAGTAAGGTAAGCATATCAACATGCTCCGAACTGAGTCTTGCCCTGCACTTTAAAGCAGTGTTTCCTGCTGCTGAAAACATTTCTCATTGATAAAAGTTTTTTCATCACTCCCTTGCATTTTGCAGTCCGCAACAGAACGCCCCCTCAAATTATACAGCTAACTGTTTGCGTCTCCTTCCGCGTTGTGCGTGACATAAGCGCTTCTTCTTCGTCTGTGTTTACTGGCGCCTTGCATCCGGAAGCGCGCTGCGTCACGCCAAACAAATAATTGCGCAGAAACACAACGCAAGCTTTTTAAATGAATTAAAAATGAAAAGAAGCTTCGAGGCAGAAGATTTTATTTGTCGTTTCTGATGACCGGACTTATGCTGCTTTGTTGAACTCGATGACATATTTGCTTTTACAGTTCAACACCTGTACTCAGCAGCAACACTCTTTAGGTAGAGTGGGCTGAACCATCCAGTGAATCAGTGAGGGGTGTGATTTGACTAGAGATGCAGAAATAAGAAATAATCTTTTGTAGATACATTTCTAATTTCTTTTAATTTACTGCTAGTAGTGTTATTACTAATAAAGCAGATCTCTGGAGGCCCCTAAAGGGTGTGGGCCCTTAGAATCGTCCCAACTTCCCCCCCTTAGCGGCGCCCTTGGTTTTGCTTATGCCTCTGCCAATACAAAAAAAAAAAATTGGTACATGCACATTTAAATCTCTCGTATCTGAATATCTAAAAATGACTTAAAAATACATTTTGAAAAATATGCCCCCTTAATATCCCCTGGTACAGTAGATCATGATTTTTAATGTGATTATATTATGTGAATTTCTGAGAAGCAATAGAAACATCTTTCACTGGTGCCCTCTCAAGAAGCAGTGTAAACCATGCACTGTTTTATTGACTGGTCCAGATGATGATGAGAGATAATTTGGCCCATGTGGATTGGTTTATAACCTTAATAAACAAACGTACATGTGAATGTCATGGAGGCGCACTAAAGCTATGCAAGGCAGGAACCGGTGCAGGTGAGCTGGAACCGAGAGAGCCGTGGGAAATCAAGAACAGTAATATGGTAAATTTGCACAAGGGAGAGCCCTCCAGATAAACATTTGTGACCTTGTGAAACCTACACTCTCCGTCTCTTACGTGCTAAAAGGACACGAGAGCAAGAGATTTTTTTGTCTAATTGTAATTGATTTGTGCAGAGAATCAGACCTCTTAGCAGAGTCGCCCGAACAAGAACGGAACTGATTAGGAAGGAAATAAACTATTACCGACACTCACGAATGAATATTCACACGGCTCTCAGGGCAGTAAAATGCATTATGAATGTGTTGTAAAAATACAGTACATTTAGGGACTCAAGCAGGGATAAATTAAATTGTTCATAAATTTCTCTCATTCGTTTATTCATTTTGTGGAAAATAAAACAAAACAAAAAAATACAGTACATTACTGTATAATAATAAATAATAAATTACTAAATAATAAATTACTTTATAATAATAAAGTCAATACAGACTTTATTATTATAAAGTCTCTCTTTTTGAGAGACCTACTGTACGAGACAAAAATCAATGTGCTAAAAAGCAACAGTGCCCAACTACCATTGCTTTCTATATGTACCAAATTAGAGAAGGACCCAAATAATGTTTCGGTTCAGTGTTTCACATAGTGGAATGTTATAACTGCATTCAATTAACTTTCAGAAGAAAAATAAAATAAATAAATGCAGGTTAGGTAACCTAATCCCACTGTGTGCGCACAAATATTTTGTGCTGCATTAAATAAATGCAGGTGGGTTGAGTCCCCAGCAGTTTAGGACCTCTCGTAATCATACTAAAAAAGCGGCAGTAAGGCTGAAGGAATCCCTTACTGGTTCTACTCCTGATTCTGGACAGATGGAGCTCGGGCAAAAATCGAAATGTGCATTGACTGCAATTACAATCTGTTGATGAGTGATGCTGACAGGACAACAGCACAGAGCTGGAATGAAACTGAGAATTGAAATAAAGGAACTTAAAAGGTAAAAGGTACATGGCATTTGATAAAAGGGATTGTCACATTGTTTGTTTGGCTGTGCTACTTAAAAAAGTATTAATAACTGAATATACTGTCAGAAATATGTGAGGTTTTGTGAGATGGCACAAATGCATGACTTGTGATGGTGACTATGTTAAGTAGCTTTGTACTGTAGAAAGGGAAAGTTACTCTACTAATTTCACTCACTTATCATCTATACCGCTTTATCCTGTATTCAGGGTCGCGAGGGGCCTGGAGCCTATCCCAGGAGACTTAGAGCACCATACGAGGTACAGTACACCCTGGACAGGGTACCAATCCATCACAGGGCACAAACAAACACTCATTCACACACTACGGGCAATTTAGGAACGCCAATTAACCTAACCCACGCGTCTTTGGACTGGATCGGAGTACCCAGAGGAAACCCACCAAGCACTGGGAGAACATGCAAACTACATGCACACAGAGACGGGAATCAAACCCGGACCCTGGAGGTGCAAGGCGACAGTGCTAACCACTACACCACCCTGCCGCCCCCCCCTATTAATTTCAATTAATTAGAAAAATTACGCCCACTTTTGTATTCATTTTGGTATATCCCTTGTATATTTACATCACAGTGCTGTTGAATTTCTCAAATGCTGTTGGTGTTAATTAATTTTCTATAATACAACACAGCAATGATGATACATTACGCTTTCAATCGGGTTATCACATCAACTACAGCTAAGTACTGTAGCAGGGACATGGATGCTCCATATCAGGCATCTAAATGGTCCGGATCCGGGCCGAATGACAGTTTTATCCGGACCCTGATGCTTTTCTGATAAATGTGAACAATTAATGTACTAGTAATCTAGCGTTTTTTTTTCTCCCTCGAGGTAGGCGCGGCCATACGCGTCATTGAACAGATACCAATCAACACGATAAACAGAGAGTGTGCAGAACATACAGAAACTTGCTTACTCCTTCAAAGATGTATGGACAGATCAATATGTTTATTCTTTCTGTGGGAAGTTTGAAACAACTTCGTCTCATAAGATATGAAACAGTGGCGATAATAAAAAGTAGTCATGTGAAGCAAAAAAATATGGGTGGTTAGAGGAAACATATCCACAGTGATCTGAGGTGAAGTCATGTAAAATGCCTGAATTGAGACCCTGGTGTGTCAGAGCAAGCAGAGTCCTTTCAAACATTCATTTACAACCCAAAACAATTTACTAAATATTGATTAAACATTGTTGTTTCTATTCTGTACAATTATAAGGAAATGTGCAAGATCAAACTGTCCACATGTTTGACATAGTGAAATATGATGCAATAAATATTATTTAAATGTTTTGGAAATTGTAAACTTGCAACTTGGACCTTGGCTTGGGTCAGACCTTCTAAATAATCAAAATATGATAAAAAGACTAAAAAAAAAATTAGAATATATTTTTTAAATGGGCCCCCAAGTGGCGCAGTGGTAAAGCGCTCACCCTATCTTCCGGAGGTTGCTAGTTCGATTCCCGGGTGATGCCGTAGCCTCTCTTAGCCGATTGGCCGAGCTCTCCCAGAGGGGAGGGAGGAGAGGTACTTGGTGCTCCCACATTAATCACGGCTCTACGCCCAATCAGGGGCGTCTCTGAGCTCACGCATACGGATGAAACAGATCGAGTCTTACAAGAACAGTCTTACGAGTATGCAACGCCGCCCCTGATGGTGTGTGATCGAGCAGTTCGAAAAGATGCGTTCGATGACGTCAATGACGTCATGTTCGAACACATGATAGTCGGTCCTCCCGACTGAGTGGTCTTAGTAGCCTTAATGTGGAGCCCCCTAGTGGCGGGGAGAAAATGGGGGGAAAAATATTAATAAAAAAAAAATATGAAAGTGTCCTTGTTTTAAAAGAGGATAATCATTAATATGGTGAACGATGGATTACTAAGCAGGCCTCCTGGATGCAGGAACAAGAGCCCAAGTCAGCGGAGGAGGGGGGGGGGGGGGGGCGCAAATCCACTGGGGTCCATATTGGGCCACAATTCTCCCTGAACAATAAGATCTATCATGTCACAACCCATAACCATCAAAGTGAGTGTTTATCACTTTAGTCTTCTAAAGTGTGGGCGCAGAATCCTCTGACACCTAGGTCAGAGAGAAATACACAAGGACCCTGTTTCAAAACAAAAAATTTAAAATACATGTAGCAGTTACCAAAATGCATTTCTGAGGAAGTTGAAAGCCAAATTACGGCATTTTAATTATTTTTCATTATTTCTGTTCTTATAATTTTTTCCTTATCAGACAGAAAAGAACTGCAGTAGTGCCCACAATCAATGTGTTTTAGACGTGAGAGACTTCATCAAACGCAGCACACAGGCGTTGCTTTTTTTAGCACAAAGATGTGCACATTTTGTACAGTGATGATTGTTGCACCATTGTGAAAATTCTGTAGACAAGTAGATACTGCAGGCTCATTCTGTAACGGTCCGCAGGGCTAAAGGTAAAGGGGCCGCAAGTACGTTTTTTCATTGATAGACCTCGATAGACACATGCTATTTGATGAATGTTCAGTACTTGACAATGGGGAGTAAATGTGGGACATTTGGCCGTTTTGTGGGTTCACGTCCATTGTCTCATATACCTATATGAGTTTTCTGAAAGGAGATATTTAACATTCATGATGTAAGTGCTTTGTAATTTTTCTGTGATGACAAAGTCTTCAGGATAGGGACTTTCCAGTTTCTTGGTAACAAGACAAGCTTTTATTATTATTATTATTATTATTATTATTATTATTTATGATAGTCAATTCAAGAGAGAAAGAGAAAAAGGTGTTTCTCCAAACAACTGTTTATAGGTAAAATATGATAAGAGTAACTAACTTGTTTACACAACATTAAATATGAAAAAATATTTTTTTTCTTCAATTATTAAAATGACATCACAAATACAGAAAATAATATAAGAATAAAAAAAAATGCCTGGTTGTTAAAAAATAATTATATTCTGCATGGTATTTTGCACACCTCCTATTATGTATGCATCATTCCTTGGTGACAAAAAAACAAACAAAAAAACTAAAGCATAAATTTGAGAATGTACAATAAATGCTACTGTATTCAGCACAAAAAACAACAACAAAAAAAGCTTTATAGTTTCTGCCATGCTTGCAAAGTACATGTAGTAGGCAAGACGAGTTGATTTGTCAAATCTCCACCATGTAAAATGAATAATAAACAGTGAAAAAGTAATACAATATAATTGTAGTGATCTGGTATATTTTTCAAAAAGAAAAAAACCCATTTTCCCAGAAAAAGTGTGCACAAAATCCAAACTTTAAGCTGCATTCATGAAACCATTGACCCATCTTGCAAAATCAATCACTGAAAATTATTTGATCTTTGCTCAAAACCAAACACTGTCTTCAGATGGCACGGAAAGCCAGCGAATGCATAAGCACTACACAGCAGTCCTCACATCCGACATGAAAAATGCAAAGCGCTATCCTCTTGGCATAGCAATACAAAAATAAAATAAAAACTTTATTCAGGAATTTTGCATATATTTGTATGAATGTTTTATTAAACATGAGCTCCGATATATTTATTTACAGTATGCGATGTCGGTCAGTTATTCATTCTGCTTCAGCACATCATGCCTCTGGGCTGGATGAGGCCACAGGACTTCACAGGCGACGTTCTCTCTTGCTACACAGCGTGGAAGGGATTATTTGGCATGCATTTGGGATCCAGCCTTGAAAAGAATCTACACTCAGGTCATCACATGACTCGAGTAGACGTTCCCAGGAATAGATGTTTCAGTCATAAACCTTCCATCACCATGCTGAGAAAATCTTGTATCTTGTATAGTGGAAAGCAAGGATTTATAAAATGGTTGGTATTGATAAATCACTCATACTGTATACTCCTGGAGTAGCATGAAGGCTCGCACTGTAGCAGGGAATACAGTAACTTACAGAGGATGCTCTCGCATGAGGTGCTCAGGGTCCCTCTGCTCATGTCCATGCAAAACTTCCTGCAGACCAGCCAGAAATGTTACGGCTGTACAGTAACATGGTGATGAAGAACGGCACAGCTGCTTCACATACTGTACCACTATGCTGGTCAGGATCTTCTATAATGGCATGTTCTCCTCTGCACCTGCATTTGAACTGGCTTTTACCCTGCTTATTTATTTAGGGCTCAAACTCCCTGACTGATTCCCGGTTTTTACCTGTAGTGTGCGACAATAAATAGTGTGCTAGTTGTGTTTAATCATCGTGGCTTGTGTGTGCCAACTGCACAGAATCTGTTCACAGTTTTGAAAAAAAGTCATAATGAGATCTAAAAACTAGGTGAATATTGTTTAATACTTTGCGCAAGGAGTGATTTATTCAGTAAATGAGTTTTGCCAGAGTTTTGGACAGAGAATGAGGTGTAGCGTTTAAGCAGTTTAGGAAAAAAACTGTAATAGCAGGTATCTAAGCTGACCAGAAGGAGAAGAATAATATGCTCTATTTCTTTCACTGTTCTTTTTTCTTAATGACATAATTATTTACCCGCATTAGCTTACAGAATAAATAATGCTTTTGGCCGAGTTTTCACCACTGACAGTTACTGACTTTGCACAGTATTTTTTCCTGTGTGTGTGTGTGTGTGTGTGTGTGTTTTGCCAAGATGCCCTTGGAACCAACAAACAAAGGCTCCACAGCGTGCACTCATTGTGTGCAGACCATCTGCCACCTGCCACTGAACCTTAGTGCAAAATGAGGAAAGTGTGTGTGCGCCAATTCTGAAACAGCGCTAGCTTCCCAATCATCAAAATCCAATACTACACAGATTCAAAATGTTGTTCGTTTAACCGAGAAAAATGTAAAATCCTCGATACGGTGAAGTTTCCTGTAAGAAGCTTTTTGAAGTCTTAAGGCAGTAATTTTCAACCAAAAGAGAGAGAGAGAGAGAAAAAAAATAGAGAGCCTCATAAATAACCTGTCTACTGCTGCCATAACCTTGAAAGAGTGATAAACAGGAACTAACCCTAAATCTCCTGGATATTCAACAATATTAAAAAGTGATGACAATGTGATATTCTTTACTTAATAGGAAATTTTTAAAGCTGTCAAATGTGACATTAAAAGAGAATAAAACACTTTAGGATGTTCTATTATAGGAAGAATGGTAGATGGATTTTATAGGAGAGACACCATCTTTCAATCATTGATTGTTTTTCCATATCAGCATGCACCCACGGCTTACACTGTATTCCTCACAAAAGAGCGAAGCCTTTTGTGATATACTGTACATACGTACTGTATACTGCTGAGCTTAAAGTAAAAGCTGACCTTTATTACAGAAGGGTCCTTCATAAGCCGTACCGCCTGCAGTCGCACGAGTAGCCGTTGTATTTCTCCACACACTTTCCGCCGTTGCGGCAGAACATCCCGAAACTAGTGCAGTGACCTGAACATCCGGGTTTAACTCCGGGAGTGACCTTCGCTCTGTCCTCCAGGTCCAGGGTGACGCCGTTCATCTTTAGGGAACGGATACATCCCAGGAAGCCTCTCTGCCCTCCTGACGCACCTTGAAGGTTAACACACAACCAGATCAAGTCAAGGTTTCACCACGACACTTCACAGAAGTATTTACAGGTTAATTCATACAATATAATGACTACTGAAGAAGGTGGCGTAGTGGTTAGCACTGTCGCCTTGCACCAGATCCTGGGTTCGATTCCCGCGTATGGTGGGTTGGTGGGTTTCCTCCGGGTACTCCGGTTTCGTCCCACAGTCCAAAAACATGCAAATTAGGCTAATGAGCGTTCCCAAATTGCCCCATAGTGTCACCATTGGCCTCCACGGTCCCCCAATTGGACTACAGATGCTCTTAGATGGATGGAGTTGGACTACTATAAAAGGATTTAAGAGGACTAACTCATTTAAGTATAATGGTGAAAAATTAAAGAGCAAAATCTAGAAATGACAAAATATATACATAGGAGCTAAAGTACTTCAGTAGAATGGGGAAATAATTTAACATTATTCCATTTCCTAGAGAAATTTGATTCTAACAACACTGTGTGTGTATGTGTGTGTGTGTGTGTGTGTGTTTAGGAGTGGAAATACACTTGAAGCCCTGCTCACTGTAATGTCTAAGCGGTTTTACATTACAGAAAGCTGACCATTAAAGTGGAAGATACAGAGGCGTCTGGGGAGACATTATACATGACAGAGTAAGAGACCATAATTTCGAACCTAATAATTAATATGATGGCAGAGCTGTGAGGAAAGTTAAACGGCAAGCAAGAAAAGAAGCAGTTAAGGTTATTAAACTCTGTCACTTTATCAGCGGTTGATTAGAAGCTGTGTGGCTCCCTTAGCAGTCTTTTTCTTTTCTTTTCTTTTTCTTTTTTTACACACACTCCGGTCCAAAGCAAAACAATCCTTATCATATTATCGTATTAAGTGTTCAACAGGCACTGGATTCAATTAGCATCCAGTTTAACAGTGCTGCGTATGGATATGAGTTTGTGCGCTCCACTGCAGACTGCATAGACATTTCCGGCTTTTAAATAAAACTATCCATGAAAGCAGTGTAGCATTTTACTTGAATATACTTGCTGTTAAACCATGCATTCATCTAGTCATCCAGCAACGTGGTGAGTGTATTTGTTTGCATTTTTGTCTATATATTATGTGTTTTACCGGAGGATTCCAGTAGGGGGCACACTGAAGAATTCAATCAGACAGTTTTACATGAGGTAAACAAACATGAGGTGCGTTCCAATCAGGCTTGAAGTACCCTGCGAAGGGTGTACAGCCATGGTAAGTGCGATTCCAAACCGCATGGAGCAAAAATGTTCAAGAACAGAAAGGGAACTGCGAATGATACACGGACCAACTGAACAACGGGTCTTCACTTTACCGGGAAAGAAAATGAAAAACTTCCCATCAGTCATTGCGTTTCACTCGAGAGTGAAAAAAATGGGGCTTGAAAAAGGATTTATATATTTATTATTATTATCAATGACGACATCATATTAATAGGACACAATAATTTTAATTGAATCAAGAACAATTACTATTATTATTATTATTATTATTATTATTAATAAAAAATTTAGTAAGTTATACATGTTTCAGTAGCATACGTTTTATAATGGTATCAGTTTTTGTTTCGATATTAAATGCGACATTTACACGGCAGCAGCGACAGGTATCCGAGGTGCTTATGTTACCATGGTAACGCAGGAAGGAAGTGACGTCTACGCTTGTGACTTTGTGCTGGTGTTCTGAATGGTGGGGTTTTATCGAGGGAAGTTCCCTTCACCGACATTCCCTGCAAACACGGTGAAGTACACTTTGGAATGGAACGCAGCCATGGTGACACTTAATAGTATGTACTGTATGTCCTGCCAATTGTTTTGACATGCATATTTGTCACTGCTCAGCGGTAAATATATATCAACCTTCTCTTTACAATGAGATGATAATAAAACCCTTGAAAAGATTGACAAGCATGTCATAAGAAGGTCTTAGGTCTAATGCCCACTTCCAAAAAGTATTCACCCCAATAACAATAACAACAACAATAATTATATTAATATTATATTAAATTATATAATTTATAATAATATATAATATTAATAATAATAATAATAATAATAATAATAATAATAATTGAATGGCAGATCAAATCAGTCCTGCTGTGATGAGGACCAAGATACGTCCTGTGAAGCTTTGATGTGAAGTTTTAAGCAGGAAAAAAACATGGAGAAGGTTATTAAAACATAAAACTTTTAACCTTTTAGAAGCCCTCTGAAATCAATTACAATAATATGGGAAAATTATGGCACAACCGAGACACTACCAAAAGGGAGAATGGAAATCAGTGGCTACAGTGCTTGAAGGGGTTTCAGAGCTCACTGGCTGAAGTAGAAGCGCCTGTACAGACAGGAATAGTATCATCAGCTTTTTATTGGAGTGTGGACAGAAGCAAGGCACTTCTGAGAAAGACCATGTTAGAAAATCTGAGCGCTTTTGAAAAGAAAAAAAAAAAAGATTCTGTGATCTGATGAAACCATGAGCCAATTGGTTGAAAGCCAAAACATTAAGCAACTTTTGCCAACCTAATACAATGGAAATAAAAAGCAATTTACCATACGACTGTTGAATAATGAAATGGATTTATGTAGAAATGACTGATTAGGCTAAACTGCATTGGAGTCTTCTTTAATGAAAGAGAACATTTTATGCTTTTAATAGTCTTCAGCTCTGCAGGTTCTAAACTGAGACATTTTAATGATGTGAAATATTACCAGGTGAATTAATCCTAAAAAAAAACACCCTCTAACGGAAAATCAATTTGAACATTTTATATTCCTATAAAAATACAAAATGTAAAGTAAATATCTTCTGGAGATCGCGAGTTCGATTCCTGGGTGATGCTGAAATCTCTCGCAGCCGGAGGTCCGTGAGCGAGCAGATCAAAAAGATGCAGTCGGCTGGCGTCACATGGTTTGAAGGAAACACGTGATAGTCTTCAGCCCTCCTGACTGAGTGGTAGTAGTAGCCTTAATGTGGGAGCGCCCCTAGTGACAGGGAGGAATTGGACGCAGCTAAATTAAGGAGAAATTCGGAACGAGTTAAGTAAAAATAAAACAACTTAATCTGCACTTTACCTTTGAAAAGAATCCTGGCAGAACAGAGTTTCCATTATACCGCATATATATTCTGTATACCGGGTCATGGGGACCCTGGAGCCTATCCCAGGAGAATTAGGGCACAAGGCAGGGTACACCCTGAACAGGGTGCCGATCCATCGTGGGGCACACACACATATACACACACACTCATTCACACACTACGGGCAATTTGGGAACGCCAATTAGCCTAGTCTGCATGTCTTTGGACTGTGAGGGGAAACCGGAGTACCCGGAGGAAACGTGGCCGGGAATCGAACCCGGACCCTGGAGGTACTGAATTATCAACTTTGTGGAAGAAATTTGGTCAGAAAAAAATAATGATCACTTAAAACCCTTGTTGAAGTTACATAAAAAGCCAATCATAGGTATTTATGCTAGTTTTAATAGGTAAAATAAGAGCATTTCCATATGCACACAATGTGTTGAGAACTTTCAGGATTTGGACTAAACCACTGTGTGGCCATAAGAAATTCATAAGTGAATTCCAGTGTGGTACCGTGATAGGATGCCACCTGTGCAATATAAGTCCAGTCGGGAAATGTCCTCGCTTCTAAATATTCCACAGTCAACTGTTAGTGGTTTCATAACAAACTGGAAACAACTGGAAACAGCAGCAACACAGCTGCAAAGTGGTAGACCGCATAAAAGACAGCACAGAGCAGGGTCAGCGGTGCATAGAGGTCACCAAGTTTTTGACTTCCAAACTTCAGATCAGCTCAACAACAGTGTGTGGACGGTTTCATGGAATTGGTTTCCATGGCTGAGCAGCTGCAACCTAGCCATACATCACCAAGTGGAATTCAAAGCATCGGATGCAGTGGTATAAAGCACGCCGTCACTGGACTCTCGGGCAGTGGAGACTCCAGTTCTCTGGAGTCACGAATCATGCGTCTCAGCCAGGCCTTCTTGTCCAACATTATGTCTGACCTCACAAATGAACTTCTGGAAGGATGGTCAAAACACTCCTAAACTTTGTGGAAATCCTTCCTAGAAGCGTTAAAGCTGTTATCGGCCAGCACCCTATTAAAGCCTATGGATTAAGAATTGGATGTTACTCAAGTTCATACAGTACAGTATGCATTTGAAGGCAGGCGAGCGAATACTTTTGGCAATACAGTGTATATGTACAGTTGTATACTGTATGTCAGCAGTCCAAAAAGGTTATATTTAGTAAAATCTGACTGCGTAGCCTTTTGCGTTGCAACATGATCTCCCATTAAAAAGTCACACTATAAGTATGCAACGTCAAGATCTGTCCCAAATCCATTTAAACCCTGATTCACCATCTCCACATTACTAGTTGGAGCACAAGTGCTGATTATGAGTGCAGGCATTTAAAAAATAAATTATTGTTATTATTTCTTTTCTGCCCTTAAATAAATCAGGTAGACACAATTGTAGGCTGTACATTTGGAACTTCATTTTGCTACTCAGACAAGAGAGATAGCCCCTCACCCCCCTCATCCCTAAAAAATGGAAGAAATGAAAGAAAAGAAGTAGGGAAGAAAGAAAGAAAGAAAGAAAGAAAACTTCCTCCTTTAGGTTTACGGGTTTAGCATTGAGCCTATTATAGACAGTATCTTTATCAATAGACAGATAGAAAGACAGATCTGACCGACTGGAACAAAGAACAGATTGAAGTATCTTCTGTGTTAAAATACTTTAATAAAATAAAATAAAATAAAATAATTAATGAGGACATTGATATGCAGGTCATTAATTCCTCCGATCTGGAAAAAGAAACAACGTTTTCAGGAGCTCTGAGTTTTGCATAATGAGGCTGTGATACAGAATCTAATCAGAGTTGGACTGATTAACGCTAGCCGCGACTACACGTTACTCAGGAGTCGAGCAGTCACTTGGGTTCATATGTTTAATTATGATCAATCCAACTGTAGACACTGTGTCCAGAACACTGCAGAATTTTTCTTCAGGTTTTAGATAATCTGCTGTGCTAGTGCCTGACATGGGAGAGCAATTGCTCGGGAAACTTCCCGAACATGGCTGAGAGGTATTTGTTAAGAGAATGTACAGGCAACAACAACAACAACAAAAAAAAACGGAGCAGGAGAAAGTAGTAGGCGTTCTTTTTCAAGGATAATTACCTTGTAAGAGACTCAACATATTCAAAGTTTCACACTATTAATAGCACAAAAAAAACAAAATGACATTTTTTTTGTTACTTTTCTGTTGCATTTTTTGAATAAAAATGTATTTATTATTATTATTATTATTATTATTATTATTATTATTATTTTTAAGAATCCAAATTTCATGCACTTTGGTCACCAGGCAGGGTGTAGATTATTAAGCTCTAGACATGTGAAGCCAGCTTTCATGTATTCTTTCAACCATTGTCCAAGCTACATCACCGGGAAAATTGTGAGCTACTGTAGCATTAAGAATTATGCACATTTGTAATGCTCCTACCCTTCAGAATACCTCAGTATCTCAAGGAACATGATGGAAAGTTGCTGTTGTGATCAAAGGCAAGAATATTATATCATTACATAGAAAATAAACCCTCCAAACACTGTATTTAAAACCTTCCTGTCAATCATGTTACGAACACAACGGCTCTTCAGTGCGTGTCTGTGTCTTACCCACATACAGCTGGCTGTAAAGCTCCAGGCGTGTGTGTCCTTGTGCAGGTGCAGCTCGAACCTTTCTGTATTGCTGATCCAGTTCCAGCACAGCCTCTTTTACATTCCTCTCGGCTCTGACGCGATGCCACTGGTCATCGTTTAGTGGCGTTGGCGAGTGGACCTTCAGCTCGACCGGTCCATTGCCCACATCAAAGGAGAAGGAAACCACACTTGGTGCTGGAGAGTAATAAGAATACATAAATGTACCACCAACTGTTTAGTTACATTCAATAATAATCAGTTGGATTATAGCAAGACAAGACCAATCCTAGTTCAATCCTCAATGCTTGTGACTGTACGCTTCAGGATATCTGTAATTTGTGGTCTTTCGGCTGGTCCCGGCAAAGGATCGCCGCAGAGGACCATCCGGTCCGAACAAACAAGCCTGGCACAGGTTTTACGCCTGACAGCGCTTTCAATCCACAGGCTTCGGACCAGCACTGCATCCAGTCTCTGAGGTTTGGCATTGGCCGGGACTCGAACTCGGGCCTTCCGCATGGCAGGCAAAACATCTACCTCTTAATCTTATCACAAGCGAACAGGGATCTTATTATTGAGGAGATGTTTTTAAAACATGCCAAATCAAAAAAAAAAAAAAAAGTCTGACAGAGGTGTTTTTTTTTATTTTTTACTCATGGACAAGAAAAAAAATGCTGCACTTATAAACAAAAATTTATAAAAGACATGGTCCTGTATAACCTACACCTCATATCTTCGTAAGGAGCGCCGCACACATGCACAAAATCTCCCCTGAGATTATGTCCAGCTGACACCAAATCAAATGAAATTAAAATTTATTCGTCACATAGACAATCATACACAGTATGATACGATGTGAAATGCTTATATGACTGCTGATGACCTCAAGATTTCAAAAAGAAAGTTTCGAAATAAGAGAAGAATTAGAAATACAAGAGAAATATGGAAATAAACTTGGATGTAAAGGACTTTTACATAATGTACAAGCAATAGAAATAATGAAAAGAAAATAGAATAAAAATAGAAATATAGAAACTATATAATAAAATAATAACATTTTAATAATAAAAAATATAGTTGAAATGTAATGTAGTGTAGAAGTTGCAGTTCAAAGTTCACAGTACACTGGTGTGCAAAATGTGCAAATGTAGAAATGTTCCATGTGTAATGTGTGTGTCCTAGTACAAGGTTCGCAGTCCTGTGGTGTGCAAAATGTGCAAGTGTGCCATATGAGCGATGTGGTGGGTAGTCAGAAAGCAGCTCAGAGTGTTAAGTCCTATGTGGTGTTGGGATTGAGATTCCTCATAGCCTGCGGGAAGAAGCGCCTCAGTCTCTCTGTGCTGGCCTTCAGGGAGCGGAAGCGCTTTCAAGGACCATCGGAACGCTTCAACTTAAAATTGCAACATAAACAGACGTCACCAGACAGCTTGGAGTTGCCAGGAATAACGTTTCCGGAACAGATTCTGAACAACCGGTTTCATTGCTCTAGGTCTGGAGGGCCTAATTTGATAGTGTCATTTGGGAAATCATGCAGAAATTAGTGCCACTGCTGCTGCTGGTATTCCAGGGTTACTAAATCGTCACACTGTTTAACACTGTTTCCTGCAGCTGGACTTGCTGGATGTGTCATAGGCAAATGTTAACGCTACGTAATTGTCCATGTTGTCTGAATTTCGAATTTCTAGTAAATTTTTAAAAAATCTATCTTTCTTATGAATGTTGTAAAGAATTTAGATGTGTAATGTTTCTTTTGTCCATGAGTACATTTATAAAACACTTATTACATTACTAAATATTTAATGATCACTAAAAATACAAAAACATTATGAAAATCACAAATTCTCAGGCAGGAGTTTTTTTTCCCCTTCTTTTTCCACTTTATTAGGCACACCTGTAACCTGTAGTAATTATCTAGTCAGACAATCATATGAAAGTCATGCAATGCCTTTAATCATGAAGATACAGATCAAGAGTTTCGGTTGACATTCATGGCTGAATCAAAAAACAAAATGGGGGGAAAAAAGTGATCTTAGTGATTTTGCTCATGGCATGGTTGTTGTTGCCAGGCAGGCTGGGTTGAATATTTCAGAAACTACTGGCATTTTTACACACTTTACATTACAGACTCTGGAGCTTACACGGAAAAACAGTGACCAACTATACAATACTAAAATAACTCACCTACAATAAATCAAATGATCACTTTAACAAAATTCTGAATGAATTCAAATGAATAAAACTTATGCAGAACACTGTGTGTATGTACAGTGTATGAGTGTGTATGTATATGTGTGTGTGTGTGTGTGTGTGTGTGTGTGTGTGTGTGTGTGTGTGTGTGTGTGTGTGTAAGAAAGAGACTCACATTTTAGCTCCAGGCGGATAAAATCTGTGTTACCCAAGTTCTCCAGGAAAACTCCACGAGGTGCAGAGGTCTTAAAGTAGAAGGAAATATCAGCACTCGTTTCCGCTTGAAAAGTGGAGAAATGCAGATAAGATGATGGTGTGGTGAAGGACGCCGCATTCCAGTAACTACCTGCAAAATTGCAGAAGAAAAATCAAGTCATGCTTTCTTTTTCACACTTTCATCTTTGTTTGTTGACTCCGGTTTCTGACGTGATGATGCTTAATATAGTACAGCACTTGTCTTTTAAATATTTGACCATTACAGGGAAAATATGAACCAATTACAGTATAAATGAGAACTAGGTCGTTCTATAAACCTTAAAATGAGCTGAACTAAATTTTGCAGATGTTGTTTACTTTTACAAATCTTTATAAAAACATTCAAAAAAATGTCATAATTATTGTTTTTTATTGAATTTAATTGGAAATATTTATTTTACCTGCCTTTATTCATATTCACCTTGTTAAAAATGACAGCTGTTAATCTTTACCCAAGCAGAGAAATATACCTTTAAACGCGCTTTTATCAAAAACAAATTGTTAAAAGGTTTAAGATTTTAAACATACTGTAGATAATGTATGTGATACAGGTATGTGATACAGGTGCTGTGGAAAAATATATAAAGCGATACCATTTTTTGTAATACACTTGCAATACAGTGTAATCCGTTGTCCGGCTGATTTATTTTTCAGATTAGACTTCAGTATTCACATACATAGTGAGGTAATTAATTATTAATTTACAGGGTCGCGTGAGGCCTGGGGCCTATCCTAGGTGACTTGGGGCAGGGTACACCCTGAATGGGCTGCCAATCCATCACAAAGCACACACTCATACACACACTACAGGTAATTTGGGAACGCCAATTAGCCTAATCTGCATGTCTTTGGACCATGGGAAGAAATCGGAGTTCCCAGCGGAAACCCACCAAGCACAGAGAGAACATGCAAACTCCACGGACAGACCTGAGGCGAGATTCAAACCCTCGGTCCTGGAAGTGAAGGCCTCCATTATGGACCATTATGTCACCATGGTGCCCCAAAATCCAACACTTTTAATTATATGGTTTTTACATTTATTATTTTTATTTTACTTGACTAGGTTAAAAAAATACAAGCTTGTATTCATACATATGTCAATAAATTAAATGTAGTGATTTTTGTTAAATTTAGTAACAATGTGGGTCTCGCGAGGGGCAGAGCCACAAGAAAATACTCTGCACACAGAGCCATGGCCATCTAGACATGCAGTTGCTAGGCGATGCCACCACAAATGCAAAGAGTATGGACATGCTGCACCTGTCGTTGGTCTATTTAAGGCCCCTGCATGTGATCATTAGGTAGCACCAGTAAGGTATAAGGGCCAAAGACAATGGCAAATGGCCTAAAAACCTTAAAAGGAACAAAAAAAAGCTTAAAAAGCACAAAAACCACACATAACCCTTAGTAAGGGTCGACTCATCCAGTTAGGGCGAAAGAGCTTTATTTTTAGTTTCCAGAGCCCCATTCGGTCTTGAGGAGACGGCAGAGCTCTGGTTAGTTTGTGTTTTCAGTTTTCTTTGGTTTCCTTTTTTAGTTCCCAAATAATAATCCCACACTATCTCAAAACGGGAAAGTTCTTCCTCCGCGTGTGTCATAAGCCCTCGCACAAACTCCTATTTCGCTGACCCCCTCAGAAGCCCTGCATCTCATGATGCGGGTTAAATATATTAATGCATAGTGACATTAATGAATAGTTTAGTTGTCTATAACTCATTAGCTGCATCAATATAACAGTCTGAAATGTGTCCTATTTCTTACATTCCTGTTATTTCACACAGTCTGAGACAAGTTTAATATAAATGATTAATGCACAAACACAAAGCAAATATTATTTATCAAAGTAATTGCTTTGCCTCAGAAAAAAAAAAAAAAAAAACGTGTTATGTGTCTGAAAATGTAAACTAAGCTTTCACTGACATAAATAACAAGGCCAGGCAGTGTTACATAAAAACGATTAATGCAACAAGACAGAACACACACCGCATTCTGGATGAGATCTGAGGCAGTAATGATGGAAGATCAGAATTTTTTCACCCAGTAGTAATTCAGTGCATAACCATGCATTACAGTTGAGTCTTGCATGTCTGAGATCTCATTATAAGCTATTAGACATACCATATAAAAAAATAACCTAACAGGATGGCAGTATTGGTATTCAACAGTACACATATATGAATATGAAATGCAACAATATACAATTCAGTAACACCAAATAAGATATGGATGGCAACATGTATTTCTTTTTCTTGGGAGAGAGAGTTCTAACCCTCTAGTGCATTTACACCAGCCAGCTCTATTAGGCATTAACATCTCCCTCCTCATCTGTACATGTCTTGCTTTCCTCTCACTCAATTTATTACAGCTAGTACAGAAGTTCTTGACAAATCAAACTAGTGCTGTCGCTTGTTGCTCTTTCACAGAGTCAGCAGAAGTCATTAAGAAAGTGAAAGCTTTTCTTTAGCTTCTGAGAATGGATGCGGAGGAGAAATATTAATAAGGTAGTTTCCAAGAATCATACAAAACTACGGAAAAATTTGTTAAAGGAAAAAATTGAGTTTGGAATCTGGGGAAGATAAAAAAAAAAAAAAAAAACGAGACATAGGAGGAAACAAAACCGAGACCACGTGACTCATACTTCCGGTGCCAAAATACAGAAAGTGCAAGCTCTGAGTACAAACTGAAGGTCTTTATATTTAAGCCCAAGCTTAAAGTAAAACTCAGCTACTCAGAATTCTACCCAGTAATTCTCTCCATGCCTGTTTAACAACGCATGTGTAACTGTGGCGACTAAAATGCTTACGTGTTTTTTCCGTGTCTGCAGATTCGGACACCACTGAGAGCCGGCCCCCGCGTATTTCTCTGAGACAGGGACAACGCCGTCGCACGCCTCTCATCCCCGAGCGTGTCTCCCCGGCTCAGGCGCCCACAGCCTCTCGTGCCAGCGCGCCCGAGGCAGGAGTACACACTGGGAACTGTCACCTCTGCGATCTCACCTACTCTTCCTATTCAAACTAAAACCGACGGAGCCCCGTTACTGCGCAAAGCCTTTTTTTATTTTATTTTTTAGTTTCACTTTTGCTCTCTTTTGTTGCCCCGTTGATATATACCCTTTGTTTGTTCCTGCGCAGAAAAAAAGGGAATCCCCTCAACGCTTTACATTGGTGGAGAATGCGTGCTCAGAACACGGACCCTGGGGCACCAACGTCCTCAGAACATTACCTCGGCCATCTGCTGGAAAGGAGTATCCAACAGCAGACACTCCTACAACAGCTCACGCAGGGTCTACAGACCGCGACCGCTGAACTCACCCGGCTCCAGCAGCGGGGCGGACGTGATGTACCCCTCCCAGACCCAAGAAAGGATGCCCAACACCTGTTGTCAAAGCTCACTCCCCATGACGACCTCGAGTCATACCTTCAGACGTTTGAGAGAACAGCGGAGCTGGAAGGATGGCCGAAACGTGACTGGAGCAATATCTTAGTTACTCTTTTAACTGGGGAAGCACAAAGAGCTTACTTTGCCCTCCCGGCGGATGATGCGGAGGACTATGAGTTGTTAAAAGCCGAAATTTTAGCACGTTGTGGATTATCCAGCACTCAGGCTGCCTTAGAATTCCACCGCTGGGTTTATGACTCACAAGTTCCTCCACGTACGCAGCTCGATAAACTGTCTAAGATCGCCGCCCGGTGGCTGCAGCCTGGAAACTCTGACGGCCAAGGAAGTTACAGACAGGGTAGTCATGGACAGAGTAATGCGTGCCTTGCCGAGGGAAGAGAGAAAAGCAGTGGGTATGCGAGCTCCGTCCTCCCTACGGTAAATGACCGAAGCTTTAGAATGTGCGTTGGCCACGCTCTCTCTAGGACCAGAAAAAAACGGTTTTTAGAGAGAGGACCTCAGCCATATGTACCACCTCATCGACGCAATTCCTTCCCCCGAGCGCCCCGGTCAGAGACGCCGCAGGATGAACCTATGCCTACAGAGCCAGATCTATCTCGCTCAGCCTCTTCCCGGGGCCTTTGGACTGAAAGCCGAACGGAGAAAAACCACCTCCCGGCTCCCACCCACTGGGTCCGAGTTGGCGGAACCCCACTCCCAGCCCTCATAGACACAGGAAGCGCTGTCATGCTAGTCCGCCCTTCAGTCGTCCCCGCAGGAGCGCGGCCTTGTGAAACCCTCCCCATCACTTGTGTACACGGCGACCGGAGAGAGGTCCCAGCGGCTCGGTTCGTAGTCGAGGACGAGAGAGGAAAGCACACCGTAATAGCCGGGATCATGCCCAACCTCCCAGTCCCATTGTTACTAGGACAAGACTGGCCGGGAATATGCCAAGAAAAAAAAGTCAGAAACAGGAGAAAGATAATCGCAAAGACCCAGCGAAAATCGAAACCTGTGACGTCCTGACCGGCGTGGCTCGCACAGACAGAGGAGGAAGCAGACGCAGAGGCAGAAGGTGAGGAAAGCCACCAAATTAATCCCTTTCTTTCCCTGTCTCAGCAGGTGCAAAAAGCCGGCAACTTTGCCCGGCTGCAACACGAAGACCAGAGAGTGCGACAGGCGGGGGTAACGGAAGGAAACGAGAGAGGGAAGCCAACTTCATACTTTCTAGAAAAAAACGGACTTCTGTACTATCACACTGAACGGAGAGGGGAACCCCGGGACCTACTAGTCGTTCCTCAAGGTAAAACGGAAGCCGTCCTACACCTCGCGCACACGCACCCCCTCGGCGGCCATCTCGGAGAAAGAAATACTAAAGAAAAAATTAAAGACAGATTTCACTGGCCAGGTTTGGAAGCCGAAGTAAAGAATTTCTGTCAGCGATGCCCCGAGTGCCAAAAAACCGCCCCACAGAAGCCGGCCCCCGCCCCTTTAATCCCACTGCCCATTATCAGCGTCCCCTTTGAACGCATCGGGATGGATCTCATCGACCCACTCCCAAAGTCATCGAAAGGACATCAGCACATCCTAGTCATTGTTGACTACGCCACGCGTTACCCCGAGGCGGTCCCACTGCGGAAGACAACGTCCCGAAACATAGCTAAAGAGTTAGTGCTATTATTCAGCCGGGTGGGTCTTCCAAAGGAAATACTGACAGACCAGGGGACACCGTTCATGTCCAAACTGATGGCTGATGTCTGCCGGCTACTACAGGTTAAACAGCTGCGCACCTCTGTATACCATCCACAAACGGATGGGCTCGTTGAGAGGTTTAATCAGACGCTAAAGAGGATGTTACGGCGAGTAGTGGATGAAGGAGGTTGGAACTGGGACCAACTACTCCCGTACGTTCTCTTTGCGGTACGGGAAACTCCCCAAGCCTCCACCGGTTTCACCCCATTCGAGCTGCTATTTGGGAGAAGACCACGAGGTCTCCTAGATGTCGCGAAGGAGGCGTGGGAGGAGCAGCCATCACCTTTTCGCTCGGTAGTTGAGTATGTACAAGACTTACATAAAAAATAAATAAAGTACTCCCCATAGTTCGGGAACATATGGAAAAAGCGCAAACAGAGCAGCAGCGTACATACAATCGCTCGTCATGACCGCGCGAATTCCAGCTGGAAGATCGCGTACTATTGCTCCTCCCCAGAGCCAACTGCAAATTCCTCGCTCGGTGGCAAGGGCCCAACACAGTAATAGAAAGAGTGGGACCAGTAAACTACCGCCTGCAGCAGCCTGGTAAGAAAAAACATACCCAACTTTACCACATAAATTTACTGAAACGCTGGATTGAACCGTTGCCACGCGTCTCAGCTCTCGCTGCTCTTTCATCCTCGACTATAGGTCAGCCGAAATGGTTCAGAGGGGAGAGGATCTAACGAAGGCACAACACCAGGACCTGAACGAACTCCTCGATCAGTTTCAGGATGTGTTCTCTTTGGACCCGGGGCTAACACACCTGGTACGGCACGACATTAGAACACCGCCTGGCATGGTTATCCGTCAAAGACCGTACCGAGCCCCGGAGGCCCGTCGCCGTGCCATCGAAGCTGAGGTGGCAAATATGCTTCAAAATGGCATAATAGAGGAGTCGATTAGTCCCTGGTCCAGTCCCATAGTAGCGGTACCTAAGCCCGACGGGTCGCTCAGAATTTGTAACGATTTCAGACGCGTAAATCAAATTTCTGAATTCGATGCTTACCCCTTACCCCGAGTGGATGATCTCATCGACAGACTGGGAAAAGCCAGGTTCATATCTACCCTCGACTTCACAAAAGGTTATTGGCAGGTAGCTCTGACACCAGAGGCTAAAGTGAAAACGGCTTTCTCTACCGGACAGGGGCACTGGCAGTATCGGGTGTTACCGTTCGGGCTTCACGAGGCCCCAGCTGCATTTCAGAGACTAATGGACATCGTGCTTCGCCACCACCGCCCATACGCAGCTGCATATCTGGATGATGTGGTGATCCACTCAGGGGACTGGGGTGAACACTTGCATCATCTCAAGGCAATACTAGAAGAACTCCGGAAGGCAGGTCTGACTGCCAACCCAAAAAAATGCCACCTGGGGCTGACCGAAGCACAGTACCTAGGGTACAGAATCGGACGCGGTCTCTTAAAACCACAGGAGAAAAAGGTGGAAGCAGTCCGTAAGTACCTGCGGCCAACATCAAAAAAGCAGGTACGTGCCTTTCTGGGTCTAGCGAGCTACTACAGACGTTTCGTACCTAATTTCTCCTCTGTTGCAGCGCCCCTCTCTAGTTTTTTAAAAAAGGGTCTTCCGGAGAAAGTACAGTGGACGCGAGAAGCAGAAGCAGCGTTCGAACGACGCATCAGATACAGGGCTCGGGGCCATTCTGTCACAGGAGTTCAGCGGAGAAGAACACCCAATCTTGTACGTGAGTAGGAAACTTTCAGCAGCAGAACAAAAATATGCTACTATAGAGCGAGAGGCCCTTGCCATTAAGTGGGCGGTGGAGGAGCTAAAATATTATCTAACGGGGCGAAAATTTACATTGGTCACAGACCATGCCCCTCTACAGTGGCTGGCAAGGGCTAAAGATACGAATCCTCGCATCACGCGCTGGTTCCTCTCACTGCAAGATTTCTCCTTCTCAGTCCAACACAGGTCCGGGGCACAGCATGGAAATGCACACACTCTTCTCATCGACAAAGACAAGCTCGAAGCTGAGGGGGGGGGGGGGGGGGTGCTGTGGCGACGGGCTCATAACCAGCACGCCCCATGGAAATGCAACTCCTCACTCGTCAAAAAGCCTCTATTTATCAAAGGAAGTCAGCACCACGGACAGCTACCAACGGCCTCAAAAAGGGCCGGGGCGCCACAAATCACCGGCATCGGCCACAGCAAATCGCCTGCCGTCCACCTGTCACCGGCTCCCTATAAAAGGACCCCAGTGGTGTATGCCGGTGAGTAGGAGGTTAAAACTAAAATGCTTACGTGTTTTTTCCGTGTCTGCAGATTCGGACACCACTGAGAGCTGGCCCCCGCGTATTTCTCTGAGACGGGGACAACGCCGTCGCACGCCTCTCATCCCCGAGCGTGTCTCCCCGGCTCAGGCGCCCACAGCCTCTCGTGCCAACGCGCCCGAGGCAGGAGTACACACTGGGAACTGTCACCTCTGCGATCTCACCTACTCTTCCTATTCAAACTAAAACCGACGGAGCCTCGTTACTGCGCAAACACTTTTTTTTTTTTTTTTTGGCTTCACTTTTGCTCTCTTTTGTTGCCCCGTTGATATATACCCTTTGTTTGTTCCTGCGCAGAAAAAAAGGGAATTAAACATATTTTTTTGTGTCTGCATCAGCCCTCGTGTCTGTGACATTTGTTCTGAATCCCCTCAACGCTTTACAGTAACCCATTATCCGAGTATTATTCCCCCCTAATGACCCAGTCGCCAGTTCACTGGTGTTAATCTTTTCTTGGATAACTTTTGGTAGGGCCCACATCCAATAACATCTCACAAAACGTGCAGTTTTGGAGTTTCTCTGATCCTCTAGCCATCACAATTTTTGCCCTTGTCACTTAAGTCACCTTATGCTTGCCCTTTTTTTCTGCTTCCAATACATAAACTTCAGGAAAAACAGTTTACTTGCTGCCTAATACTGTATATCCAACTTCCAGACGCCATTGTAACGAGATATTGAAAATGTAGGTACTGTACTATGAGAAGGGCCGAATCTTTATGGCTAGACAACTGGGTCAGAGCAACTCAAAAACTGTAGCTCTGGTACGATGTGCCCAGGAGGCGGTGGTCAGGACATACTAAAAAAAGTGATCCAATGAAGGAAAACCAGTGAAATGGCAACAGGTTCATGGGTGGCCAAGGCTCACTGATGCACATGGGGAGTGAAGGCTGGCCAGTATAGTCCGTTTCAATAGAAGTGCTACTGTAGCTCAAATTGATGAAAAGGTTAATGCTGGTTCTAATAGAAAAGTGTCAGAACACACAGTGCATCACAGTTTTGGTGGCAAAGTGGAGACCTATTCATAATTAGGCGGGTGGTCATAATGTTATGGCTGATCAGTATATTAAAGTAGAAATATCAATTTTTAATTACTTCAATAAATTCAACAGTGCACAGTATAATATACATCAGAAATGAAAGTTGCAGTGTTTGTTTTTTTAGTGTTGGATAAATATCATGTACTAGGTAAAATATTACTTCACTAAGAATAGAAGCCCTCTATTTACTGTACATTTGAGTAAAATTCCCAGTGTACTTGCCTTGAAATATCAACTATCATAAGTAAAACTGTACTTTGATTTATTTTGACTCTCATGTTATATTATTGCTGTATCTGTATTGCTGATTAGACTCTTGCTTAATCTACTTATTGAGGCGGCTCTTTAACTTAGTCTAATTTAAGGTCATTAATTTACTGTAGTCTGACACTGATAAACATTATTACATACAGTCAATATGTACATGTGTAATTTCTGTTACGGAGATCTGAGCGGGGTTGAAATGATAGGATTTGAGAACAGGCAAAAACATTTTTAATCAAATATCCACGATATCCCTCTCTTAGATGCATAAAAATCAATATTTCATTTGCTTGGTGTGTAATATGTAGATGAACATGTATGATTACAGTTAGTGGAAGCTGAATTTATGGAAAGATCAATTTCATTTGGTTATGGTAGTACTTCACCACATCTGTTTTAGGATCATCTACTGCATGCAAGATTAGTCCAATTTTTATGGTTACTATTTCATGATATGAGGATGTTCAACTGATAAGCTTTGCCCCCAACTGAGGTGAATTACCTAGCTAGCTAATTAAAACAAATAAAACATCAAGTGATTACTAGCTCCATTACTTGCTGTTGCTGTATTGGGCTGAGGTCTGGTAAAGCTTTGCTGCGCAAGAGTAACCAATTACTTGGCTAAATCACGTAACCATGACGTAACCATGGTAATTACAGATTTATTTTCACTACATACACAATAAAAGATTTCACTGCTTCAATCCAAGAAAGAAAGAAAGAAATTGATTACTAGAAAAAAAAGCTCTTACCTATGTGTTTGCTCAGGTTTAAAAGAGAATTCTTGTAAGAAGGAATTACATGGGAATGAGCCAGCCAGAGAAGGCATTTGAAAATAAATGACTCGGTTCACAACCAAAAAAAATCGTTCAAATAAGGTGTTTGAATAGTTAGAGACAGACACTCAATATTGTAGGCTCTTGCATTGATCTTGTAATAGTATTGTTCTGTGTTTGCTATGTAGATACACCTAATAGGTACAACCACCAGGCACAAAACAAATGAGACAAAATAAATAGTGTGTTCTACCCTGATTTGGTGTGCTTGCTACAGTATGCTTCAATTTGGACCAGTGCTCCCACACACACTAGTAAGTAAGTCCTAAGTAAGAAGGACCAAGAATCTCACAATTTAGTGAAGTATAAAATATGATGTTTTACTTTTACATGTAGTGGAGTTAAAGTAAAAGTCGACCAAAATGGAAATACCTAAGTAATGTACAGTACAGATAGTTAAAATGTACTTAAGTACAGTAACAGATTATATGTACTCCATTACTCTCCGTAATGGAGGCTTGGCTTGGCTTCAAGCATCTTTCTAATTACAGACCTGACAGATTTTCCATATGCAATATCTGACTAACAAAGATCACACCTTAGCATTTGACCTTTTATAAGCTCTGTCAACCGAGCGCAATAAATGAGGCACAAATGAGCCCTGGCAGCTAAACACTAATGACCTTCTAGAAAAGACAGATTTCCAGCATTTGCCATGCAAACTGTGCTGTGGCCTTGTGGCTTTTAGAACTTGAACTGATCTCATAAGCCAGAACTTCATCAGTTACTGCCTTTTAAAGGAAGGCAATTTGTGCAGGAAACCTTCTCAGGAACTTCTCCACAATCTTTTATGTTTTCATTAAGTACAGGCCTCACTTATCAACCTTTTGGTATATTTTGGTGTGAATGTTTTTGTGTAAGAAAAACTAAACAAAAAAGCTACTTCTGTAATTAGAAAAGTTTCAGAAATGCTGATTTTTTTCATATTCCGATATAGCTAAATGCAAATAACCCATACATGACCAGATGTGCACACCTCACAGCTGCGGGGGAGGTTCTAGAGGGGGGCAGGGAGTGGCACCGCCCCCCCACCCACGAAATATAATTGGCCCCCCCAATATCATTTGGCAAATTTATGGACTACTACCACGTGTATGCCGAGGCTGTTCAACTACCAAAGTAAAGCTGAAAATAATACTGGAGATAGCTGATGCTGCACTCTTAACTAACGTTTTGGTACTGCAAATTTGAACAAAAAAAAAAAAGAAACTTGTTTCTTGTTGCACACCTTTTTAGTTTCAAAGATATGCAACAAAAAAACCTTCCTTACTGTATTACCTCAATACAAAAACACAACCAACTGCTATTATTTTTTAGTTAAACTCAACCAATATATTTTTTACAGATACAACTGCAGGCTGATGTATCAGTTTTGATAAAACTGTTGTATGTGTATTTATCGTGTTTTGAAAAAATACACAATAAAATACACTAATATTACTAAAACAAGTGCCATACTATTTTTTGAATTTGCACTTTATTAAACCCTTGAGAATAAATCATGCAAAAAATATTTTATATCAGTTGGTAATATTTTTGTTTCTTATTGATGGATTGCATGGATTTGTCTAGTTTTGCTCTGAAAAACATTAGTTATGTCCAAGATCTTACAGAGATTATGGATCTTTCTATGCATTCATGATCACCAGTCATCATAGAAACAGGCACTGACCTTTAAGACCTAGGGAAAAAAGCAAAGTAGAAAGAGCAAAACAAAAGTGACATGTGAGAGGTTGCCTCTGTGCATTTAAAAGTTCAAGACTTTAGAGGGAATGAAGTGCTGCTCTCAGTGACTGCTAATGATAAGTCAATGTTCTTCACATCATTTCCCATCCTCTAAAAGGTCACTTTCATCATCGGAGGTTCTAACTTTCACAAGTTTTACAGAGGCTCCAAAGTCTTTATGGCTCATCACTAGAAAAGGTCATTTTTGAACAATGCGCTCAAATATTAACCCAAATAAGACAATAAGTATAGGATACGTTAGCGTTTCAAACACCACACAATGAAATATATAACAGGCGAATGACCACTAGCTTCCAGTTCAAATATCTGCATCCTTACAGGGTGCAGGTTTATAGAATGGAAAATATTTCTCTTAGTGTTATTTAATACACGAGGGAGTATCAAAACGTTTATGAACTGTTTTTTTTTTTTTTTTTTGCGTATGTCCTTCCTCAGATGCCTTAAGACCTGCTATTAGAATTTACTATTGACGATCTGGCACATGGGGACAAATTCTTGATGCACAATGTCACGAATGTCGAAAATCACAATGACAATGCACTTGGTCAAGCTGCGGATCTGCCTTGCATTTCTCAGTTGTAGAGATGATGGACTCTTCCATTGGGAAAACTGTTGCTTTGTCTCAGAGTCGTACCCATGCACCCAAGTTTTGTCACCCATAATGATTCTCGACATAAAGGATGGGCCATCTACGTAACGCTGATAAAGTTCTTGGCAGACTTTGTCACGATGTTCCTGCTGCTCTTGGCTCAGTAGTCTGGGGACAGACTTGGCAGCAAACACGACGCATGTTCAAATCACACGTAAAAATTTCCAAAAATCTTAGCAATGTTGTGGTTTGTTCTCCGACATTTTCAGCGGTTAATCTTGTTGAAGGTCTTCCTGATCTACAGTACTGTTGACTTCCAATGATGTTCTACCAGTCTTGAAGCATGTGTGCCACTCAAAAAACTTTAAACAACTGATTACAGCATCGTTGTAAACTTGCAGAATCATGTTGAACATGTCGGTGGCAGATTTAAACAGTTTCAGGCAGAATTTCACATCCCAGTGGCTATATCTTAAATATCAAGCAAATGGCTCGAAGACTTATGTGTTGACCTTGCACCTGTCCCTTTCTCATTAATTAATTTCAATTCTAAGCACAAACATAAATGAGGGCTCTTGAAAACCATTTGCACTATTATTTGGAGATCATGGAGCTCATCAAATTGTCTACCTGGTTGGTAATTGCTGTGTTATTGAAAGACCTATCTCACTGGTGGGACCTGGCCATGGCAAAGTTAGGGAGAAAATTGGGGAACCCACTCCTCATGAAAAAGTCTAATAAGATATAGATATTGATAATTTGGTAACATTTTCTGGCAATTTAGATTTGGCGATTATCTTTGCTAATTAGATCAGCATAAATTTCCAAGTCAGTGGTTAACCTACTGTAAGTTTCCTTGTCAAATTCCAGTTAATTGTAAATATTGTTTATTTTCATGATATTTTGCTTAATTAACAAATTGCATAACATTAGTTATAACTATTTTTCTAATTATTAGTTAATTAATTAATACCCAAGTACATTTAAGGCATTTTACGTCACTATTTTACTTCCCATCCTTCCTGTTTATTTCCTTCCTTCTCCCCGGTGGTACAGGTAATGCAACTGCAATATTTGACACAAGACAGAAAAGTAAAACTTCATAATTCCAGTAAAATAAAATATTTTCTCTCGGGAATTGCACTATAATTAGCCGGCTAGCTAGCAGGTATTACACAGTGCAGATACAAAGTCACTGATTTAAGTGCCTCAAATTTACGAGAAAATATAAGTTCGCTAGAAACCCTGCTCTTTCGATCCTACTTTTTTTCTCAGTTAAAAGTTAAAAAGAACTTCCATCACTAACTTCTTTTAAGTTGAAATTCCATTCTGGTTATAATTTATGAGGGTGTCTCCCATTTTATTGAGTGCTTCTCAACTGGTTTTTATCTCAGAGTGAACAATACCACATGGCACCTCTTCCTACTGAAACTACTGAGGAAAAAGCTGAGATAACCAGTAATGACTAGGGAGTATCTATAGATTTCAGGCAGCTTCCACACCCTAATAAACATTCGCCGCTCTATCAAATACCCGCTCTCTGAACACATCCATTTATTACAGGCTTACGAACACTAATGTGCACTAATTAAAGAGATAATCCAGTGGCGTCTTTCTCAACCTTTCTACATCCACTGTGTGTGTAGTGTATGTGCAATTACCAAAAACATTAATATACCAATAATAAATATCTATTTATCAGCAAGTTCTTGAAGTCGTTGTTGTGAAGCGGGAAATAAGGGGAACATAAGAGTCTGAGAGATAAACAACTGGCCACCGCCCATTATACCACAAGTATCTACAATGGGCAGGTGAGAATGAGAACTCGACCATGGATCAATGGAAGAAGGTGGCCTGTTTTGGTGAATCACAATTTCTTTTACATTATGTGGACAACTGGGTGTATGTGTGTGTATCAGCCATGTAAAGACATGTAAAGACCTGCGATCAATGATGAATGCATTGCTATTTCTAATACACATTTCAACTTGCTATTTGATACTCCCCTTTGTTAGTGTGAAAACAGTGTGATCGAAACAATCTCATTGATTGTGGCTGGAGTTAACACTTGTTAAAAACTACATGGACTAGCCATCTTCTCCACTGAGCAAAAACATGCCCAAAGACTGAACATCAAGGATGTGATCAGAACGTTTGCTGTGTGTAAGGTCAGGTGACTTGCATTTGAACCTAAACACTAGTCAGTAAAACATTACAAGTCATAGAATACAGTTGTACAATAAACAAGATAGTTACAATAAATTAAGCCATACATGTGGGTAATCTTTTAATATTATCATCATCATTTTAGTGGACAGTTCTGTCTACTGTACATACTCTACAAATTACTTCAATTCTCAAAACAATCTGACCAATACTTTCATTAATGTTGCCTGCTATATTAAATTGATAGGTGAGGTAAATTTATTTATCCACCCATGGCCTAATCTAATTCATTTTATTTAATGTAATGCTTTTCTATAATTAGCATTGGATTTTACTGAAAGTACTTTTTCCCTGGGTTTTAAAATAACTGAAACCTTTTTACTTTCTAATCATATCTGACATCATCTGGGTGTCACTTAATGGCATAATGGATCAGAATTGATTCATGATCCATCTTTACATTTCCCCACAGTTCAGCACGCATGTGAAGTATGGATTAATCATATTGTATGTTTACTACTGCTGTATGGTGTTATGTACTTGTGGCTATTCCTAGGCAAAACCTTTTTTTTTTTTTTTTGTAAATTATATCTCAGTTTCTCAGACTCTTTTGCACACTAATTAACTGTAGCATCTAAGCCTCCAGGCTTGTGCTGGCCAGGGTTGTCAAATCACACCTACAAAATCCTCCTATACAATGCTGGAACCCCACCCACTCTGATAAAAACTGCCCAAATAAAAGCAGTAATAGAACTCATACTGTAGCTCAGTTAAATATTCACATACGCTATCATTATTTTTTAAAAATGTATTGTTGTTCAAAGAAAGCAATGACCTTCTCCCGTAAAAGTATGGTGAATAATAAAATTGTCTAATCATAAAAAAATAATCATGCCTCATATTGCAATTAAATTTGATTTTATTTTGTAGGTGTGATTAAATATTTTATTTTAAGATTTAATTGAAACACCATCATCTTGAATAGTTTTTTTTCTCCTTTTTATGTCAGACAATGGGTGAGACTTCCTTGCAGGTGTCAAATTTCCCTTGTTCTTTAAATTCTATAACAAACAAAGAAATAAACAGAAAGCAAGATTATATTTTTCTCCTTTTTTTGCTAATCCAAAAATAAAAATCACGACCAAAAGCGTGGTACAAGCTGAACCATAAATTTTGTGATCCATTGCATCTCAAGGGTCACTACAAGACGATTTAAAATAATGATCTGTGTTAGTATTAGAGAGTACTGTACAATGCGTGGCTATTGGAGGTGCTGAAGTGGGTGTAGATGAGGGACCCAATTTGGAAGGTTTTGTCCCCCTGTCCAAAATTTCTAAAGCCTGACCTGGTGTGAAACCTGGAGCACAGATGGCATCAGGATGCACTGTGAGAAGAAGACGAGCTGGCACAGTCAATGTCATGGTAAATTAGATAAGTAAAGTGTAAAATAGAGGTGTGAAGTAAGTCAAAGCAGGTGTTGTGATAAAATTTCTCAGGAATGAAAGCTTAAAACCAATTGATTTATATTTATAGTACGCTGATGATAATCAAGATAAAACAACTAAAACATTTTAAAGAAAGCCATATGTCCATGAATGATGATCCCATCTGAGGTAGCTCGGAGCTCACTAAACATGCAGCGAGTGGAATGTCTGATCCTTGAAAATCAATAGACAACTTGTCATAACTTGCGGAAGAGACGCATCTGTCTGCGGGAACTATATACATAATCATTCATAAACGTTAAGGGATCTCGGCTGAAATTTACTACGACATCCTCCGTACAGTCCGGACTTCACTCCAAGCCATTTCTACATGCTTGGGCCATTAAAGGAGTTCCTATCACATTTCATATCACATGCAACAGGAGTTGCCCATCACAAGCAGGCAGTCCGATCATGGCTCCAGCAGACTGAGAAAATCTTGAGGGTATTCAAGCAGTAGGAAAATGCTAGGATAAGTGCAGTAACAGTGTCCAGTTATTCTGTGCAATCAAAAGTCTTGGTTTGATTTGAACACCCCTCATAACAGTAGTAGAAATAATAATAATAATAATAATAATAATAATAATAATAATAATAATTTCAGCCCTGAAAAGTCCTGTAGATACCATAAAGATCCCAAAAAGGGTACAACACACACATACACACACACACACACACTTAAACATGACTAAGGCTTACAGTATTTCCAGAGTGACACTTCCAATGAGGAAAATCTATGTTGAACTAAATGCTAATTCTGGTTTATTTGATCCAGTACAGCTGAGGTCATGACACCAGAAATGATATTATGTGACACATGCTGTAGCCTAAATTGCTTCATACATAAAAGTCATAAAAGATCAGAGGACACCCATACACTACCATCAATCACAGACCATGTTCCCACATGCTTAATGGAAATTGATTACAAGGTCTAACTGTGAGAACAGCTGAGTAGTAAGACCCTTATTTCCTCCTGTTGCACCAGCCCATTTTGCATTCCTGTGTAGTTAATCTAGGCTTAAACAGCGGAGATTTTTTTTCTTGGCAGTTTTGATCAGAGGAAATGAGACAGCTCTGAATATATTCTGTCAAGACAGCTTCAAGAATTTCCTAATTCCTGTTATACAAGGAACGTCTTTTTTGTGCATTTAGATATTTAGGCACCGAATGAAGGATTTTTTTTTCTCTCTAATTTAGGTGATCATTACTAATTTAAGCAATACCACTAGATATATTGGATACAGTATAATGCTTATATCAATAGAATATTAACATATTTCTAAAAAATTATTTTATTCTGCTCAACGTCTATATACTGTATTGTGGACAAACTGATTTATTACACTTGATGGCTGGCCACAGGATATACACACGTGGACAAAATTGTTGGCCCTTCGGTCAATGAAAGTAAAACTCACAATGGTCACAGAAATAACTTTAATCTGACAAAAGTAATAATAAATAAGAATTCTATGAATGTTAACCAATGAAAGTCAGACATTGCTTTTCAACCATGCTTCAACGGAATTATTAAAAAAAAATAACTCATGGAACAGGCCTGGACAAAAATGATGGTACCCCTAACTTAATAGTTTGTTGCACAACCTTTTGAGGCAATCACTGCAATCAAATGATTCCTGTAACTGTCAATGAGACTTCTGCACCTCTCTGCAGGTATTTTGGCCCACTCCTCATGAGCAAGCTGCTCCAGTTGTTTCCGGTTTGAAGGGTGCCTTTTCCAGACAGCATGTTTCAGCTCCTTCCAAAGATGCTCAATAGGCTTGAGGTCAGGGCTCATAGAAGGCCACTTTAGAATAGTCCAATGTTTTCCTCTTAGCCATTCTTGGGTGTTTTTAGCTGTGTTTTGGGTCATTGTCCTGTTGCAAGACCCATGACCTGCGACTGAGACCCAGCTTTCTGACACTGGCCAGCACATTTCTCTCTTGAATCCCTTGATAGTCTTGAGATTTCATTGTACCCTGCACAGATTCAAGACACCCTGTGCCAGATGCAGCAAAGCAGCCCCAGAACATAACAGAGTCTCCTCCATGTTTCACAGTAGGGACAGTGTCCTTTTCTTGACATGCTTAATTTCAAGAAATGTAGTCCACTTTGGCTCAAACAACGACGGATGGTGCGATCTGACACTGATGTTCCTTGAGCACGAAGTTCACCTTGGATCTCTTTAGAAGTCTTTCTGGGCTCTTTTGTTACCATTCAGATTATCCGTCTCTTTGATTTGTCATCAATTTTTTTCCTGCGGCCACATCCAGGGAGGTTGGCTACAGTCCCATGGATCTTAAATTTCTGAATAATATGTGCAACTGTAGTCACAGGAAGCTGCTTGGAAATGGTCTTGTAGCCTTGACCTTTAACATGCTTGTCTATAATTTTCTTTCGAATCTCCTGAGACAACTCTTTCCTTCGCTTCCTCTGGTCCATGTTGAGTGTGGTACATACCATGTCACCAAACAACACAGTGACTACCTGGAGCCCTATATATAGGCCCACTGACTGATTACAAGATTGTAGACCCCTTTGATGCTAATTAGTGGACACACCTTGAATTAACATGTCCCTTTGGTCACATTATTTTCAGTATTTTCTAGGGGTACCATCATTTTTGTCCAGGCCTGTTCCATGAGTTTATTTTTTAAAATAATTCTGTTGAAGCATGGTTGAAAAGCAATGTCTGACTTTCATTGGTTAACATTCATAGAATTTTTTTTAATTATTACTTTTGTCAGATTAAAGTTATTTATGTGAGCATGGTGAGTTTTTCTTTCATTGACTGAAGGGTACCAACAATTTTGTCCACGTGTGTATAGTACACCGTTCAGCGTAACATTAACACCACATGATTTTAATACATTTGTATTGATTATTAATTATATACCGGCAAACTGATGAAAGGATCATGGACAACCAAGATTCACCCATGCTTGGGGCGACCAAACTGCCAAAAAAGTCAATGCTGGCCATGATAGAAAGGCACCAAAAGACCCAATGTATCACCTCTCGCCAAGCACGGGGCCTGGCAAGCAAACAGCTTAGGGCCGCAGACCAAGCCTCCAAACTCAACTGATTATTTCATAGTCAAAGTACAAAAAAGTAAGTGCATTGATTGAAATCAGGAGGCCACATGCAATTAAAAAAAAACTTCAGGTTTCCATCGAAACAGCATGCTTGGAATCTCTACCAGAAACATGGGAAAGGGGACCAGGTTTATTTCCTTCCAGAAAATATCCTGGTAATACACACACTTCTATAAACTATATATTGTCACTGTTTTTTTCTGCATTCATCTGAAAAAACAAACAAACAAGTGAAAATCTATAGTTCTACAGTCAAGAGAAAATTTACTGTGTACTGTACTGTACACATTACACATGATATTGTATTCTCAAATCTGCATCACAAAACACTTTGGCATTACTGTTCCTATAACTGTGAGGCAAGACACAGTAAGATATCACTTTTACAGTGGTTGATAATACATTTTAGATAAATGTGATAATACAGTATAAGATTTAAAGTTTTAAGCATTTCTATCTTTAAAGAAGAAGAATTGTCTGCCGAAGAGAATAAGAAATGTACATTAAAAAAAAATATAAACTGTGTCTATAAATAGGCATATATTCTACATAAATGAATGTATATTTAAATTGTTTTAATTTTATATTAAGAAATTGTAGATAAATTTGACTAGATTCCAGAGATTTTCACTTTCCTTTTTCGCAGTAAATATCACATAACATGGTAAATCTGGCAACACCATCACCCTGTCTCAGTTTGCTCAATTTTTAAAGAAAACACACTAGCTCTCTCCTCACTGTGTAAATTTTTGGTTCTTCAAACTGTAAAACACTGGAGATGCCAAGTAAAACAGACTTATAGAACATAAGATTCCGAATTTGGTAGATTTCAGGTTTATGGATTTTTTAAATCCGTGTACTGAAATAGTCTCTGAAGCCTACAGTATACTGCAAAAAGTGACATCTTAGCAAGTCAAACTATCTGTGATGCAGTTAAATTCATCGAGATTTTCTTACAATAAGATTAGAACAAACCAAATATAAGATTCTAAGGCTATTTTAATCAACTTCTACAAAGATATATTTAAGCTAGTTTTTCTTCTTCTATCAGCAGCTAGTTTTAGGAATTTCTTTTTTGAAAGAAGCAACATTGTCCTCCAATAGAACAAGAAATTTTCACATACAATTTTAGTAACATTTGACTAGAAATGAGATTAATCATATATTTGGTTTGGTGTCAACATTGTTTAAGAAATTATGGATAGGTTTAGCGAGATTCATGTATATTTTAAGTGCTTAGATGCTACGATTTTTTTGCAGTGTAAAGAGAGACGTAAGTAAAGTTTAGATAGCAAAGTATGTTTTAAGAAATTGGTGCACCACCCTCTGTACAGTATATATGTTTCTTTGCTGCATCATACTTCAAGATAATTCTGTAAGACATTCAGGGTAACATGTGGCTTGAAACAATTAAGCCTGGCATAACAATTAAGCCTGGGACAAGTTTACTTTAAGCAATGACTATAGACCTATCTGCTTCTTAGATATTTCGGTTAATTCCACCCATAAAAAAAAATAATAATAAATAAAAAAACAAACCATCTTAACCAGTGTAAGGATGTATCCAATGATGGAAACTCAAAGTACATTTGCAGTTTTGGAAGTCACTCTGGATAAGAGCATCTTCCATAAGTTATTAAAGATTTAGAAAGTGTGATGCATGCAGTAGGTCAATACATAAACAGTATGAGTAAATTTTAATTAATCTGAAAAGGATAGAATGGAAAAAAATTACCTGTTATGAGAAGTTCATGCCACTTTCAAAATATTATGTACTAAATAACTGTTGAGTTTTCATCTAACCCTCCATCATTATTAGAAATTGTAAATTGTTAAAATAACTAATAATAATAATAATAATAATAATAATAATAATAAGCACCTACCATACACACTCATTTTGACTTTTTACTGCCAAGCTGGATGTAAGGCCAAATCTTTGACCCCTTTCTATAAACCTTTGCAGATGAGTGATTTTTTCTTTTCTGGTGACTTGTTAAAGCTCCTTCAATGACTTCACATATTACATACCCGCCCCAAAAAAGGAAAGAAAGAAAGAAAGAAAGAAAAAAAAGAAACAGACCACAATACACAATCTGAAACCTGTCCAAATGAGAATGATTCCTTCATGGATCACATCATACTGTAGATGAGCTTAAAGGTCCTATATTTTACTCTCAGATATCTCAGGTCTCAGATATCCCTCAAAGGTAATGCTCCAGTTGAAATACCCTTTAGATAATGCATTTTCGAATACCTCAAACTACTGCTGACCCAGCAACAAACTGGGGGAGGGTATCTTCTTATATGAAGTCATAATAGGAGGAAAATCTAATTGGATTGTTTAAACACCGGGCAGTACATAAATGGAAAAAACAAAAAGCAGGATTTTTTTTTTCTCATGTTTTTGGTTTATACATACACAATGGAGACACATTTAAAAATAAAAAATGCAAAATAGGTCCCCTTTCAGTGTTGACATATAAAACCTTAGACAAATGATCTTACAGGGTCTATTAATTAAAACATTTATTTGCTGACTTTCTTTTTGCCTGACATCTGATTTTGTATGAATATTCACTTTTCCCCCACTACTTATTTGGGTAAATGTCTTTCAAAATCCAAATGCAGGTCATTTTGGATCTATGACTGAGTATCTTAATATCAAATTCTAAAAACTAACTATTATACCAATGAATTAACTCAAACTAACAAAAGAGCTGTGTGAGCTGTATTACCATCAACATGATGACTGCAATCAGTAACATGATTTACTTTGCTATTAAAAGTCTTGATACAAACCAAATGCTAATTATTTAATAATGAAAAGTCTAATTTCATCAGGAGCATCAGACATCTTATTAGTCTCTCATAGAAACTAGTCAGATGTGAAATGTCAAATACATAATAATGTGAATAAGGTTTTTTTCCCTCCTAATATCAGTGAACCATCACCAAAACCATCATTGGAGATTCATTCATAATTTCTACCTGATGCTGGTGTAATAATGCAAAATGGTGATATTACAGCATTTAATTCCAGGGTTATTGATCTCGATTTCGCAACAGCAAGCCCATCGAAACTCACACTGAAGCCCATATTTGCAGCACCATTAAATCATATTAAATTATCATTTGCTTGTTATCTTTATTAAATCTCCTAACAATTAATGGAAATGAATTACGTTACCTTGCTAGAAATGACTTCAGCCTAATTATGCCAAAGTGACACTGTAATAAATCATTTCTAGTTCTCATATCAGTGATGTACGAAATCGTTAACTTCTATACCTTTTAAAGGACAAATGAGACAAACATGAAGAGTGTCTATAAATTAATAGTAATTGTCCTTCACTGGAATGTAGCCGTGCGCTAAAATAATTATATTTAGGCATGTAAGGTTGAAGTTTTATCCCCAACCAGAGACAAGCTGATTTATTTCGGTAGAAAATAATGAATTTGTCATGCACACTCGCTCTCGCCCACTCCCCCCCCCCCTTCTGACATTTTCATTGCTTTACCAGATAAGCGGGATGGCACAGATGGGAAGTGCAGTGTGTTTTTAACAGCATTAGATCTTGTGTTTGAGTTCAATTCCACCAGGTACTCCACAGACCGACTGCGCGTTGCACTTCTTGTCTCGTTGCTATCCGGGCAGGCAGCTGAGTGGGCCACGGCGGTTCTCAGGTCAGATTCGGACACAGCCTATTCATACGGAGAATTCACCCGCCAACTCAAACTGACCTTCGAACATCCTGCTGCTGAGGTGGAGACCGACAGCAAACTGTACCATCTGCGGCAGGGTGGGTCGTCTGTGAGCCACTACACCGCGGATTTCCGTACCCTCGCCGTGCAGATCACCTGGGGGGACTCTGCCCTCCGGACGGCTTACTAAGAAGGACTGGCTTCTCACATCAAGGACGAGCTCGCCAGACGAGAGCTTCCGGCTACACTGGAGGGTTTGGTCCAGCTCGCCCTCCGGATTGACCAGCGCCTGCTCGCTCGTCCGAAGCCAGCCCCCGCACCCTGCCGCCCATCACGCCCCTTTTTTCACATTCCACGCCCCGATCACCAGCTTCCACCACCACCACTAGGACGTCTGCCGGATCTCCACCTCCCACCGTGGTTGACACGGGAGTCGGGGAACCCAAGCAACTAGGACGCGCCTCCTTGAACCCTGCAGAGCGAGAACGACGTTTCAGGGAGGGACTCTGCGCCTATTGTGGGTCAGCGGCACACCATAGAGCTATATGCCCTTCACGCCCGGGAAACGATCAGGCCCGGTGAGTCAGGGGGGCAGCTCACCGGGTCACCTCCATCTCGCCGCCACCACATCCAACATCTCGCGTCTCATGGTTCAGGTGCACCTCCAATTTGGCCACAGACGAGTCAAAAGTTCCGTGTTCATCGACTCTGGGGCCGCCGGGAACTTTATTGACTCCTCCTATGCAAAGAGATTGCGGGTGGAGACTGAGGCGTTATCCCAGCCGGTTCGAGTGACGTCCGTCGACGGTCGGCCCCTTTCCTCCAGCCCTATCACCACCCAGACTCGGCCCATCACCCTCACCATTGACCAACACCACGAGGAGATCTGCTTCCACCTCACCTCCATTTCCTCGTCACCCATCATCCTAGGATACTCCTGGTTACTCCAGCATGACCCTCTCATCTCCTGGTCTCAAAACCAGATCCTACAATGGGGCCCGACCTGCCTCGAACTCTGCCTACGGGCGCCGGCTGGGACGTGCTCTAGGGAGTCCGAGGCCCCCGATGTCGACAACAACGCCATCCCTTCAGCATATCGGAACCTGGCTGAGGTCTTTTGCAAGAGACGTGCTAACCACCTTCCTCCGCATCGCCCCTACGACCTGGCGATTGAGATCCAGCCAGGCTCCACTCCACCCCGCGGCCGTCTATACTCTCTCTCTTCCACCGAGATACGGGCGATGGAGGAGTATGTGTCCTCCGCTCTCCGTCAGGGTACCATCCGACCCTCTTCCTCGCCCGCTGCCGCGGGGTTTTTCTTCGTAAAGAAGAGTTCGGGCGAATTACGTCCATGTGTCGACTACCAGGGGTTAAACATCATCACCCTAAAAAACCAACACCCGCTGCCGCTTACCAACTCAGCCCTGGACGCCCTCTCTGGTGCCACCATTTTCTCAAAGTTGGACCTCCGGAGCGCCTACAACTTGGTGCGTATCAGAGAGGGCAATGAGTGGAAGACGACCTTCATCACCCCTACTGGACACTATGAGTTTGGTCATCCCATTTGGACTCTGTAACGCTCCCGCAGCTTTCCAGCAGTTCATCAATGACGTTCTCCGGGACATGTTGGGAAAGTGGGTATTCGTCTACCTAGACGATATACTTATCTACTCCCGCACCGCCGAAGAACACATCCGACACGTCAGGGCAGTTCTTATGAGATTGCTTGCCCACTGACTGTACTGTAAGCTGGAGAAATGCACTTTTCACAAGCGCTCCACCACGTTCCTGGGTTTTGTCATCTCGTCCCAGGGTGTGGCCATGGACCCGCAGAAACTGGAAGCTGTACGTCATTGACCCCTACCCAAGACTCTCAGGCAGCTTCAATGGTTTCTCGGGTTTGCGAACTTTTATCATCGCTTTATCCGGGGCTACAGTACAGTTGCAGCACCCCTAACCGCATTGACTCGCCCCTCATCTCGTCCCTTCCAACTCGACTCCACGGCCATCAACGCCTTCTCCAAACTCTGCCACCGATTCACCACCGCTCCGATTCTCCTCCATCCAGATGCCGATCAACCATTCGTTGTGGAGCCTGGACGCCTCAGAGGTGGGCGCTGGGGCGGTTCTCTCCCAGCGGAGTCCAGACCAGAAACTACACCCTTGTAGTTTCTTCTCCAAAAAATTTAACCCCACTCAGCAGTGATACGGGGTGGGGGACCGCGAGCTGCTGGCCATAAAGTGGGCATTGGGAGAATGGCGACACTGGCTCCAGGGTGCCAGAGAACCATTTATCGTCTGGACCGACCACCAAAACCTCAGCTCCATCAAGACACTAAAACAACTCAACCCCAGGCAGGCGCGGTGGGCTCTCTTCTTCGAGCATTACAATTTTCATCTATCCTACCGTCCGGGGTCAAAAAACACCAAAGCCGACGCCCTCTCCCGACAACATGAGGGGGACGTTCCCTGGGCGGACCCCGCGCCTGTCCTGTCACCCTCCAAGATCATCGCGCCACTCCGCTGGGAACTGGAGACGAGGGTCCGCCAGGCGCAAGCCACGGAGACCGAGCCGGCAGGTGCGCCGCCTGGACGACTTTTCGTTCCAAGGACCGTCAAGGCCCACGTCATTAAATGGGGCCATTCTTCATCGCTGTCGGGGCACCCAGGCACACAACGCACCCTTCAATATATCCAGCGCGCCTTCTGGTGGCCCTCCATGGCCAAGGACGTCGAGGAGTTCGTTCGGGCGTGCCCAGTGTGCGCCAGAGCCAAGACCTCTAACCAACCGACACCGGGGGAACTCCAACCACTCCCAGTTCCCCGTCGACCCTGGACGCACATTGCCGTCGTCTTCATCACGGGCCTGCCGGTATCCGAAGGGAAGAGCGTCATCATGACGATAATAGATCGGTTCTCCAAAGCTGTGCACCTGGTGGCCCTTCCCGGACTTCCGTCAGCCAAAGGGACAGCCGAGCTGATTTTAGAGCACGTAGTCCGTCTGCATGGGTTCCCAAAGAACATCGTCTCGGACAGGAGGCCCCAGTTCACTGCACGGTTCTGGAAGGCCTTCTGCCATCTGATCAATTCTTCCTGCAGTCTCTCCTCGGGCTATCACCCCCAAACAAATGGTCAGACGGAACGGGCCAACCAACAACTGGAGCGCTACCTGAGGTGCTTTGTTGCCGACCGTCAGCGCTGCTGGGCTCGCTATCTCATTTGGGCGGAGCTCTCCCACAACCTCCACGTCTCCTCCGCCACGAAGCTGAGTCCATTTGAGGTATGCCAGGGTTTCCAACCTCCGATGTTCGAACATCAAGAACCGGAGGTCGAAGTACCCTCAGCCCAACAGTTGGTCCGAAGGTGTCGGCGGTCCTGGACTCAAGCCAAGGAGGCCATTCAGCACGCCAATACCCGCTACACCTCACAACATCGCCGTCGACACCCTCCGGAACGATTGTACCACACAGGTGACAAGGTATGGCTCTCCACCAAAAATCTAAACCTCCATACAGAGTCCAAAAAACTCTCACCTAGATTCATCGGTCCATATCACATCACCCTCCGTGTCAACCCTGTCACCTATCGGCTCCAGCTGCCTGCGGCGCTCCGGAATCACCCAGTATTCCATACCTCTCAGCTCAAACCCTTCATCACGTCACCAATGGTTTATTTGTGTAGATCCTTGCTCTTTTTGTAAGAGAGTTCTAAAATTAAATGCGTGGTTATCCTGCCTGCTCGCGCTGCTTCCGCGTTTGGGTTTACCGTCCACGCAACACGGGCTAACTGCTAAGGCTGCTGTGTTCGTCCCTCGGTTGCTCGTGACAGAATTATTCATAGTTTTTACAGCTTTTTCATTTTAAATAATATTTATTAATGTTTACTAAGTATAGTCAGTTGTAAAATGACTTTATTAATTAATATCGTTTTAGCTTATGACATGTAGTTCAATTATTCATTTTAATTTACTTCTCATGTTAAAACATTTACTGTAAGTACAACAAAAATTCAAGAATTTTGGTAAAGATATACTATGGTTAAGGATTACTTGGATTAGTTTTCTGGAAGGGGGATTTAGTTGGATTAATGTTTTTGATCAAACAAGAGCTTCAACAAATCCAAGAAGCTGTGTGTAGAGAGACTTTTGCACCTTTGACTGGATTCAATGAAAGGCACTGCTGGATGCCAATCTTTATCTATCCTATCCTTTTGGCCACTGGCCACTTTATTAGGAAGACCAGTACAGGCCAAGAGCCTCTGTGAATGTTTAAAAAATTGTTTTTTTTTTTGCATTAAATTAAAAATCATATGGGGGAACATATTGATATCACAGTATCATTATCAATTCAGCTAGATTCTTTTTTATACTGTATTTCTAAATTAATTTACATTAGATAAAACAAACAAACAACAACCTAAAAAAATATGAGAAATATAAGCATTTGCCATAGTAAAGCTTCAAGCACTGATCTACACATGCTCTCCTCTCTTCCCATTTCAACTTCATAAATAAATAAAGTGATGAATACACAATAACTGTTTCATCCACTAAGTCTGCGCAGACATTTTTCATGTAGTCCCTTGAGGCACATAGGACTATAATCAAAATCTCGAGAGTTCAGATTTCCTCTAAGAGGATTCCAGTGGCTTTAGGTATAACGTATAACATGGCTGCAAATGCCCAGGTGCACAGGCACAAAAAGAGTTTAATCAGAAATCTAATGAAGACTGATTTTTCCACATTGCCTTCTGTGATCGAAAGTTATATTTGTTCATATTTTCTGCCATGTTGAGCCACAGGTGTGAAAGGGGAAAAAAGTTAAGGTGGAACATTCACTGGAAGAATTTCGCTTTACATTACTGCTGAACAGGTGACTGCAATTAAATGCAGCGAATCTGAAAAATACGCCTGAAGCAATTAACAGGAATAATGAGGCATGAAAACACATTTCATGCAGTGATGAAACCAGTGGGATGATCAGGCACCGTGATTGTGCTCTTGTTTCCAGTCTGGCGATTGCAGCTATCCGTATATCTTGGCTGGTAGTGAAAATAGCCACTATTTTAAGATACACTCTGCGCTTCAACATATAAAATAGAATATGTGTGTGCTTTAACTGTATATGCACATAAAAAGCACAAATATCTCCTGAATTAACTCAGTTCCTTCACTAATAACTTCTTTGCCTGTAGCTTGACAAGCTGCTCTCTGAATTTTTGTCTGTTCTTTTTGGTGTTTGTTTAAACACAAACAGACCACATACACACATGGACAAAATTGTTGGTACCCTTCGGTCAATGAAAGAAAAACTCACAATGGTCACATTAACTGTAATCTGACAAAAGTAATAATTAAAAAAAATTCTATAAATGTTAACCAATGAAAGTCAGACATTGCTTTTCAACCATGCTTCAACAGAATTATTTAAAAAAAATAAACTCATGGAACAGGCCTGGACAAAAATGATGGTACCCCTAGAAAATACTGAAAATAATGTGACCAAAGGGACATGTTAATTCAAGGTGTGTCCACTAATTAGCATCACAGGTGTCTACAATCTTGTAATCAGTCAGTGGGCCTAAATATAGGGCTCCAGGTAGTCACTGTGTTGTTTGGTGACATGGTGTTGTACCACACTCAACATGGACCAGAGGAAGCGAAGGAAAGAGTTGTCTCAGGAGATTTGAAAGAAAATTATAGACAAGCATGTTAAAGGTAAAGGCTATAAGACCATCTCTAAGCAGCTAGATGTTCCTGTGACTACAGTTGCACATATTATTCAGAAATTTAAGATCCATGGGACTGTAGCCAACCTCCCTGGATGTGGCCGCAGGAGGAAAATTGATGACAAATCAAAGAGACAGATAATCCGAATGGTAACAAAAGAGCCCAGAAAGACTTCTAAAGAGATCCAAGGTGAACTTCATGGTCAAGGAACATCAGTGTCGGATTGCACCATCCGTCATTGTTTGAGCCATGGGAGACGACCAAGGAGGACACCATTGTTGAAAACAAATCATAAAAAAGCCAGACTGGAATATGCCAAACTACATGTTGACAAGCCACAAAGCTTCTGGGAGAATGCCCTATGGACAGATGAGACAAAAATGGAACTTTTTGCCAAGGCAAATCAGCTCTATGTTCACAGATGGAAAAATGAAGCATATCAAGAAAAGAACACTGTCCCTACTGTGAAACATGGAGGAGGCTCTGTTATGTTCTGGGGCTGCTTTGCTGCATCTGGCACAGGGTGTCTTGAATCTGTGCAGGGTACAATTAAATCTCAAGACTATCAAGGGATTCTAGAGAGAAATGTGCTGGCCAGTGTCAGAAAGCTGGGTCTCAGTCGCAGGTCATGGGTCTTGCAACAGGACAATGACCCAAAACACAGCTAAAAACACCCAAGAATGGCTAAGAGGAAAACATTGGACTATTCTAAAGTGGCCTTCTATGAGCCCTGACCTCAATCCTATTGAGCATCTTTGGAAGGAGCTGAAACATGCTGTCTGGAAAAGGCACCCTTCAAACCGGAAACAACTGGAGCAGGTTGCTCATGAGGAGTGGGCCAAAATACCTGCAGAGAGGTGCAGAAGTCTCATTGACAGTTACAGGAATCATTTGATTGCAGTGATTGCCTCAAAAGGTTGTGCAACAAACTATTAAGTTAGGGGTACCATCATTTTTGTCCAGGCCTGTTCCATGAGGTCATTTTTTAAAATAATTCCGTTGAAGCATGGTTGAAAAGCAATGTCTGACTTTCACTGGTTAACATTCATAGAATTCTTATTTATTATTACTTTTGTCAGATTAAAGTTATTTCTGTGACCATTGTGAGTTTTTCTTTCATTGACCGAAGGGTACCAACAATTTTGTCCACGTGTGTAGTCACCTTCTTAGGTTGTACGCATCGTGTCAAAACTTTTATATTGTTTCTAACATTGGTCTTATTGATTTTGACAAAATACTCACACTTTTTGAACATCATGGAATTCTACAGTATGTTTTATGTTGAAAGAGTGCAAAATGCAGACATGGGGTGCAAAGATGCCCGTTGTATGAAAGAAAAATATTTATTTTACAGTGGATCAGCTTTAAGGTATTCACATTAAAAATACTTGCAGATGAAAGAATGGACTATAGGCGGAAGATAGGAGGAAATTTCCAGGAGGAAATCCAATCAGCGCAGCAAAAAACATACAAAATCCATGATCAGAGGTGAAATTCGAACGAGGTAAAATATTAACCGTTCACCGCTGACTCTTTTCTTCACATCTTATAATAAAAGGAAATAAACAGTGATTTAGGATGCTCTTGTTTTTTTTTTTTTTCTGGGGTGTGGAATGGTTTAACCCTAGATTTTAATGACTATTATTGTAACTGTAGTTATTATAACTGTATTATTGTACTATTGTGAAACTAAAGTTAATGGTTGCTGCTAAAACAGCATTTTTTCACTTTAAAACCAAACTACCAAACATGCTACCCTATATATGTATAGTGTGGAATAATGCAATGTGTTGCTGGCATAGGAACAGTGGCATGCACTCGAATTGTAATTTTCTCATGGCCTCTGTAATAAAATATTTCATATGCTAGTGCCCTATGTGAATAAAGCTCTGACACTTAAACAGATCACATAATAAATTGCAAAGACTTTATTTTCCTGGATATTTGCTTCACCTGGTTCCCCTGCCTCCAAATGCATGGATAATGTTTTTAGCAGTTATGTCATTGGATGCCATTACTGCACCAAACAATATAAAAAATATAATATAATATAATGGCTTAAACACATATAGAAGAAGACTAAAATTCTTATCTAAAATTAAATGACTGGTAATACAGATAATATTGTTCTCTGTCATGGGTCATCTATTTCCATAAACAATACATACAATTTCTGTCATAGTTTTATAGTTTTTATTTTATTAGAAATACTGTTTTATCTTCAAACCATATATGTATTTAGTTGCTCTAATCTACAAAAGCTTTCTATAAAAAAAAAATACTTTCAATCCTTGCTGCCTTCAATGCATGAGCATTGCATGAACTAAGATTATTATAACCTTATTAAAAGATTTCTGACTGACTTAGTTAATCTTCCGTCTTTTCAGAAGTCACATGTAGACTTCATATGCAAACTGCAAAGACCTAATGTTCTTGCACTTTCACACAATTGAATAAATCTTAATTAGCTGCATTTCCAATTTATAGAAAAGAACTCACGGTCTCCATGACACTGCAGTGCTCCAACAGAGAGCTTGGCCTCTGATCCGGCTCGATTTGTGTCACCTACAGCCACCTGACTCACAGGTAAGTGGTCCTTATAGACCAGAAGCCCAGAGTCCTCTCGCCTGTGAAGAAAGAAAAAAATATTAAGTTAATGGATACCTAATGACAATGTTTGATACTGAAAACTCCAAGTGTCGTTTTTTCACCATTAAAACAATTTCTATATCATGATAATAATAGTAGTGCATTTTTTGACATCTGTAATTGTCTTACAGTATACTGTATGTTTGGAAGTTCCATTTTTGTGTCCACATTGATTTTTTTTAATGCTCCAAGACTGACCTTTTAACTGCAGAAATACAGCTTACTCCCTACAGTGAAACAGTGAAATACAGTGAAACAAACGACAATCCCAGGGACTAAATATTAATGTGTCTGTTTAAGACACATTGTATTACTTTTGGCTATTGCACAATTGCATCATGGTGAAATAAAATACACATAAAATACTGATTGGATGAGAGGTATTCCACAAGTGGTGATAACAGACAGTAACAACACTGGTATGTTTAACTTTACTGTATGTGTCACTCCACGTCCCCACTAACTGCTGGTTGCCAGCATGGGTGAAAGTAGGTTGGTATGGTCTGCAGTACTGAGGAGAGAGCAACTGCCTGCCAAAAATCACATTCAAAACTAGTAACTGAGACACGTTCAGCAAGAAAACACATCTTTATTTCATCTTTTTAAAAACATTTTGACTAATTATTAATTGCTTCTTAGTCATTCCCGAAAAGCATGTGAACCATCCGTGTTCTTTTATTTACGGCTTCAAAGCTAACTAATACCCAACACATCGTTGAATTACAAATCGCTCTCCAACAACTGGCCTACAGTACTTGGTGGGTGGAACTAGTGACGTTTACTGATATTCTGAAGTGAAATATATGTAAATATAAAGAAAAAGTTATGAGATTTACGTGACTGTCTACCACCTCAATTTTTTAATCTTCTCACCTTTTAGCTACATAGTACCAGTAAGAATTTAGAACTGTTTCCAACCTTATTAATTACACTAACTGCTGGTCACTTAACTATCGGCCAGCAGCTCTGCCAGGCGTGCTTAGTTAGTTCTGCTAGTTGTGAAAGGATATATGATACATCTGTGGAAGGCACTGTGTAGTGTTGAAACCAAATTACAGTATATACTGTAAGAGTTATACTGTAACAGCCAACGCATGTGCATGTGCAAATGGGCGGACAATGCACATATCCTGGCCTCCCATACTGCTGTTAGACATGCCCTTCTTTAGATTTCCTAATTGCATAACTGAGCTCAGGTGCAGATTTGTCTTAAAAGCTGGCTGGTGAGTGAATAGTTAGCTACACCATTCTCATTTTTATAATGAAATTTGTGGATACAGGGTGTTCTTTTGTGATTCCAGTTAAATCCATTTACAGACTGAACCGATTCATTGATGGTTAATGAAAGAGATCTTGGTTCTGGATTATCATTTTTATCTTGTGGAGATGTGTAGCAAGTCTTGGCAGTGGCAGAACTTTGTGAAAATGTCCATAGTACCCATAGCCTAGCATTTTATTTGCATATTCTTAATCCCACACCTTTAATGTTTTTTAAATTAAAATTTTTATTTTTTATTTTTACAAAAAACAGTAATCTGGTAATTCCGTTATGGCCAATAGTACTGTCTGAATCTGATTACCATCCACCATTATCATAGCAAAGCAGAAACAACCAAAGCCAGTTAACAGCAAGTAATTCTCACACACACACACACACACACACACACACACACACAATAATAGCATTTATACTGTATCTACTGAATGCATCCACAGGGGGGCGCAATCCAGTAGTGTCTTCTTGTGCCAGTCACAAGTCTGGATTAATGCAGAGGGTTGTGGCAGGAAGGGCATCCGACGTAAAACATTTGCCAAATCAAATAATGCTCATCATTAACAGGACTTCCATACCGGATAGGTCGTGGACTGGGTTAACTACGACCGCCACTGGTTCTGTTGACCTACTGGGTGGTGGTGGAAATTGGGCTACTGTTGGTCGAAGAAGAAGAGGAGGAAAGCGTGTTCATAGACAGAGAGAGAAGAGGAAAGGCAAGTGTTTAGGAGTGACAGTAGGGACTTTGAATGTAGGAACTATGACAGGGAAGGCAAGAGAGTTGGCTGACATGATGCAGAGAAGGGAGGTGGATATACTGTGTGTCCAGGAGATCAGGTGGAAAGGTAGCAAGGCTAAAAGCTTAGGAGCAGGGTTCAAGTTGTTTTAAAATGGTGTCGATAGGAAAAGAAATGGAGTAGGAGTTATCTTGAAAGAGGAGTTTGTAAGGAATGTTTTGGAGGTGAAAAGAGTATCAGACAGGTTGATGACTTTGAAGCTGGAAATTGATAGTATGATGTGCCATGTTGTTAGTGCTTATGCCCCACAGGTAACTCTGGAGTGAGCTAGATGAAGTGATGCAGAGCATCCCCAGAGATGAGAGAGTGGTGATTGATGCAGAATTTAATGGACATGTTGGGGAAGGGAACAGAGGTGATGAGAATATGATGGGCAGGTTTGGTCTTCAGGACAGTAAAATAGAAAGACCTATGGTGGTGGACTTTGCAAAGAGGATGGAAATGGCAGTAGTAAATACTTTCTTTCAGAAGACGCAGAAGGCAGAAGCACTCAGGTGGACTACATCTTTTGTCGACGTTGTAATCTTAAGGACTGCAAAGTATTGGTAGTGGAGAGTGTAGGCAGACAACACAGGATGGTGGTGTACAAAATGACCCTGGTGGTGAGGAAGCGGAAGAGGACAAAGGCAGAGCAGAGGACAAAGTGGTGGAAGTTGAAAAAGGCTCTGGGTTGTCAGGAGGTGCTTCCAATTGACTGGACAATTACAGCTAAGGTGATCAGGGAGACAGGTAGGGGGGTACTTGGTGTATTATCAGGAAAGGGAAAAACAGGCAAGGAGACTTGGTGGTGGAACAAGGAAGTCCAGGAGTGTATACAGGGAAAGAGGCTAGCTAGGAAGAAGTGGAACACTGAGAGGACTGAAGAGAGTAGACAGAAAAACAGGGAGATGCAGCATAAGGTGAAGGTAGAGGTGGCAAAGGCCAAACAAAGAGCATATAAGGACTTGTATGCTAGACTGGACAGTAAGGAGGGAGATGTGGATCTGTGTAGGTTGGTGAGGTAAAGAGATTTACATGAAAATGATGTGCAGCATATTAGAGTTATCAAAGATAGAGACAGAAATGTACTCACAGGTGCTAGGAGGGTCATGTGAAGATGAAAGAAGTACTTTGAAGATTTGATGAATGAGGAAAATGAAAGAGAACAAAGAGTTGAAGAGGTGAATGTTGTGGAGAAGGAAGTAGCAAAAATCAGTAAGAGTGAGGTAAGGAGAGCGCTAAAGAGGAAAGGCAGTTGGTTCTGATGACATACCTGTGGAGGTATGGAAGTGCTTAGCAGAGGTTGCAGTAGAGTTTCGGACTAGTCTGTTTAACAAGATTTGAGAGTGAGAGGATCTCAGTGGAATAAAGGTGAAGTGTATTAGTGCCGCTCTTTAAGAACAAGGGGGATGTGCAGAGCTGTAGCAACTACAGAGGAATAAAGCTGATGAGCCACACAATGAAGCATTGGTAAAGAGTATTGGAAGGGCAGAGGTGAGCATTCGTGAGCAGCAATATCGTTCCATGCCCAGAAAGAGTACAACAGATACAGTATTTGCTTTGAGGATGCTGACGGAGAAGTACAGAGAAGGTAATATGGAGATGCATTGTGTCTTTGAAGATTTAGAGAAAGTGTATGACAGGGTGCCGAGAGAGGAGCTGTGGTATCGTATGAGGAAGTCTGGAGTGGCAGAGAAGTATGTTATAGTGGTGCAGGACATGTATGAGAGCTATAAGACAGTGGTGAGATGTGCTGTGGGTGTGACAGAAGAGTTCAAGGTGGAGGTAGGTCTGCATCAAGGACCGGCACTGAGCCCCTTCTTGTTTGCTATGGTAATAGACAGGATGACAGATGAGGTTAGGACTCTGGACAATGATGTTTGCAGATGACATTGTGCTTTATAGCGAGACCAGGGAACAGATGGAGGAAAATCTAGAGAGGTGAAGGTATGCTTTAGAAAGCAGAGGAATGAATGTTAGCCGTAGCAAGACAGAATATGTCTGTGAATCAGAGGAATCTAAGTGCAACGATAAGGCTACAGGGAGCAGAGGTAAAGAAGGTGCAGGACTTTAAGTACTTAGAGTAAATGCTCCAGAGGAACGAGAGTGTGGAAAGGGGGTGAAGAAGCGGGTACAGACAGGTTGGAATGGGTGGAGAAAAGTGATAAAAGAGTATCAGTTAGAATGAAAGGAAATGTCTACAAGACAGTGGTGAGACCAGCAATGCTCTACGGCTTAGAGACAGCGGCAGTAAAGAAAAGACAGGAGGCAGCGTTGGAGGTAGCAGAGATGAAGATGTTGAAGTTCTCTTTGGAAGTGACAAGGATGAACAGTATCAAGAATGATTTAATCTGAGGGACAACCCATGTTACGTAGATGTTTTGGAGATAAAGTCAGAGAGGCCAGATTGAGGTGGTTTGGACATGTTCAGAGGAGAGATTGTGAGCATATTGGTGGAAGGATGCTGAGGTTTTAACTGCCAGACAGGAGGTCTATGAAGTCCTTTAAGTGAGAGAGGACATGAAGTTATTTGGGGTGAAAGAAGACGATACAGACAGTCAGACGGAGGCAGATAATTCGCTGTGGCGACCCCTGAAAGGGAATAGCCAAAAGACGAAGAAGAAGATACTGTATCTACTGAAATGCTGCCTTTGATCAAACTGAGTTACAAACCTGAGCATTATATGAAAATACAGTCAAGAAAACCATGACCAAAAACAAGGAAAGCCAGTTAGGTTACGCACTTATTTAACACACCCACAAGAACAGTAAAAAGCTACGTATTTCACAGGGAGTAATTTATACCTCTAAAATCAAAAACTTGCTTTACAATTTCACAACATTAACACAAAATAATGCATTCATTGAGCAAAAAAAGTTTAAGTGACATGTAAAGTTACAATTTGGTTTCAATATTTTTATTGATTTTTCAATTTTCAATTAATTCAAACAATTCAAACCCCAGGCCCAGTCAACCAATTCACAAACAGGGTGGCGCTCACATTAACAGACACACAATTGTATATGTAGGTCTTGAAAGAAGAAAAAGAGAGAAGAAAAAAAGAAGAAGAAAAAAATCATCCAGAAATATAATTTTAATTTTGCAACAGAGTATATAACTATATACCATGAGTATGATGAAATAAATTAAGGTTGTTTGAGATTGTCCACATAATCAATAAATGGCTGCCACACCTTAAAAAAAAGTTTATCTGACCCTCTCAATGAGAATCTAATTTTTTCCATATGAAGGCAGGACACAGTCTCTCTCACCCACTGGGTATGAGTAGGAGGGCGAGGTTCCCTCCACTTTAACAAAATAGCTCTACGTGCCAGCAATGAAGAAAAGGCAATGATTTTACGCTGTGGCGAAGATAACTGTAATTCCACTGGGACAACCCCAAACAGAGCCACCTGCGGGTCCGGCTCCAGTCTATGGTGGAAAACTGTAGACCATGAGTCAAATATTGACCGCCAGAAAAGTTCTAAATCTGGGCACGACCAGAACATGTGAAATAGCGTGCCTTCAGCTCCTCGACATCTATTACACAAGGAACTAGTGTCAGGAAACATTCGGGCTAACTTAGTCTTAGATATATAAGCCCTGTGTACTACTTTAAATTGTATGAGAGAGTGCCGGGCACACATTGATGATGTAAAGTTACAATTTAAAGAAAATAAAGATAGATTAATTTACCTTACTCAAAAACCCAAAAGAAAGGTGGCGAGCAGCGGGTAAAGGAAGAATGTAACTAGTGGATAGTGCTAATATCCATGCTTCCACTGTTGAAGTGTATAATTAGTATATAAAGTGGTATCTGTGCATGGGTACTCCTTTGTTGCAGGCCTCTATGTAAGTGCACAGTATCAATTCTGACTCTCAGCATGTGTGTCACCAAAATCACACACGTTACCGAGTTTTAAAAGTGCACATTAACGTAGCAAAGCAGTAAACAACATTCCATTAGTCCAATCTACTTGTCATCTTGCGTAGCACTAACAAGTACACTAGAAAGCTAGAAATCTCTGAATGATATGATAAACATATATTTCACAATGGGTAATTTAGACCTCTATGTAATGACAGAGATGGATTTATCTGAGGTTCCTCAGGATCCCAAAACCACTCTTTCATAATCCACTCTTCCTGGAATATGCCTGCGCCATCATGGAAGAACATTCAGTACATGCAGTTAGTCAACTAACTTAATTTTTGCCACATAATGTTGCTGAACCTAGACCTGACCAACTGAAGCAACCTCATAACACTGCCTTCAGAGGATTGTACAGAGAGCACTATGCATGATGGGTGCATTGCTTCATGAGCTCCCTCCTTTTACCCTGACACGCCTGTCGCTCCAGAATAGGATCAATCTGAACTCATCAGACCACATGACCTTTTTCCATCGCTCCAAAGTCCAATCTTAATGCTCCGTCAGAAACTGATTAATCTCATTAACAAGTGGTTTACGCATGGCCACACAGCTGTTTAGTCCTAATCCCATGAGTTGTGCATATGGAAATGCTATTACACTATTAAAAATAGCATTGATGATACTCTATTCATTAATTTTTTTATTTTTAAACAGTGCAACTTTGGCAAGCGTTTAAGTGATCTCTGATTTGGTTCATGAAGTTTTAGGAGTTTTAATAATGTGTTCCTTAACCCAATTACACTAATTTTATTGTTTTCTTTGCTTGATGCAGGACAATAATTTGGCCTCTCTGAATTTCTTGACTTAGTCTTGGCCAGGCAGTGTATATTAAATATTTACAAGTGGCTTGCACAAGGACTTTTTCTTGTCATCACTGCTCAGACACCTGCATTTAAGGTTGACTCCTTTTATAGAGGATGATTTCCTTGAGAACATCACAGATCAACTAATATGTGACACAGACCCATCTGATGCTCCCTTTCCAATGTGTGAATGATATGTTCTACTAAAATTAAATTCATACAGGCACCCAAAACAATCCCATCACAAACACTTTGTGTCATGTACATCTGTTACATCAGATACATGGACTACAGGAAGTATCGCCATATAAGGAATGAGGAATGAAAGGATTCAATACTGTCTAGGGGGAATCTAAAAATACACAAGCAGAAGGGTTAGGCCACTTTGTCTCTTGTCACTATGCATCCTAATGCCATTTAACCCACTAAATGTACAAATACATACAACAACCTGATCTGACTAAGAAGAGAGCATATTTCTAAACCCAGAAATCATAGTGCCATTATAATAACAGGAATTCACAAAGTAAAAAAAAAAAAAAAAAAGACAGTTTTTAGGACCAGAATGAAAACAATATAGCAAATATCGGGCTGTGGAGAAAGGTACTTTTTAATCTACATTTCAACCTGTACAGCAAAACAGTACAAAAACAATCTTATAACAATCCACAGTTATATGTCCCATCTTCACCCCATCTGGATAAAACCCCATCTCAGTTTCACAAAGGCAAGCACTAAGAGAAGTGTTAAACATTGAATGTACCCACCACTGTTTGTGATCAGCATCACAGTTGCAGTGATATTTGGGGTCTGTGCAATTGCGTTCAATTCCACAGGCACATTTCTTGATTCCTGGAGCAGAACCACCCCAGTAGAAGTGCTTTTCATTACCTCTGCCAACCCACCATGTGTACGGACTGCCATCTGCAAAAAATAAACACACACACAATTTCACTGCAGCTAAAAAATTTGATTATCTTTTTTTAATGTATGTTAACAGTCCCTTACAGCATTTTGATATTGTATTAAACAACTTACTGAATTACACATGAGCTCATTCACATCCAAAACAGGCAATTTAAAAAGTAACTTCACATTCAAGCCGCAGGGTTTACACATTCAAAAGTTACAATATACAGTATATAATGGGAATAGAGCTATCCATTCTCCTTTAATAAGTACAGTGACTATCTGGGGTAGACAGAGACAGTCACCGGGGTAGTTTAGTGGTTAAGGCATTGGACTACGGTTCGAAAGATCCCAGGTTCAAACCCCACAATCACCAAGTTGCCATTGTTGGGCCCCTGAGCAAGGCCCTTAACCCTCAACTGCTCAGGTGGATGAGATAAAAATGTAAGTCGCTCTGGATAAAGGCATCTGCCAAATGCCTAGATGTGGATGTCTCTGGATTGTAATAGCATAAAATGACATTTTTGTTCAGGGGTTTAAGGTGTAATTGTGCTGGTTTTAAGACCAAACTTGTATAGAGCCATTTTTGTAACAAAAAAAGTAAATTAATGGTAGTTGACTCAGACTTCTTAAACACATTAAGAAGTCCTTGCTTGGATCTAAAGCTAAAATTATATATGTCTATAATGGGGTCCTCCTCATCGTTAGACAATTGTGCGTTTAATTTCCAATAATGTTACACCCAGGGGTGCAAAATTTACCACGCTGTCTGTTCAGGCTGGAATATTTGCTTCCCTGTTAATCATAGAGCTGATTTTGGTGTCTCTCAGCTCATGTACAGGCGCATTTCAATAAATTCATTATACACAGACTGATGTATTTTCAAGTATTTACTTCTTTTAATTTTGATGATTATGACTTACAGCTAATGATTAAAAATTCAGTATTGAAATTTTTATTTTGTGAAAAAGTTCAATATTGGAGACTCATTGTGTCACTGTCATACTTTAATCAGCTAATTAACTGAAAACACTTGCAAAGGTTTCCTGAGCCTTTAAATGGACTCTCAGTTTGGTTCAGCAGCCTACACAATCATGGGAAAGACTGCTGGCTTGACAGTTGTCCAGAAGACGAACATCGTCCCTGCACATGGAGGGTAAGACACAAAAGGTCACTACTAAAGAAGTTGTGCTGTATCCAAGCTCATTAATGGAGAGTGTAATGGAAGGAAAAAAATTATGGATTCATTGAGAGAGGACATGAAGTCAGTTGGTGTGAGAGAAGAGGATGCAGCCAAAAGACAAAGAAGAAGAATGGGAGGAAAAAGTGTGGTAGAAAAAGGTGCAATTTTGTGGAAGATCCACAAGAAGTGGACTGAACTTGGAGTCAGTGCTTCAAGAGCCACCATGCACAGACATATCCAGGACAAGGGCTACAACGTTCAAATTCCTTGTATCAAGCCACTCTTGAACCAGAAACAACTTCAGAGGAATCTTACCTGGGCAAAGTGGGTAAATTTTGCATTTCATTTGGAAATCAAGGTCCCAGAGTCTGAAGGAAGAGAGGAGAGGCACAGAAGCCAAGTTGCTTGAGGTCCAGTCTAAAGTTTGTGCAGTCAGTGGTGGTTTGGGGAGCCCTGTCATCTGTTGGTGTTGATCCACTGTGTTTGATCAGGTCCAAGGTCAGCACAGCTGTCTACAGGAGGTTTTCGAGCACTTTATGTTTTCCTGATGACCAGCTTTATGGAGATGCTGTTTTCTTTTTCCAGCAGGACCTGGTACCTGCTCACACTGCCAGAAGTACTAATACCTGGTTTAAGGACCATGGAATCCCTGTGCTTGATTGGCCACCAAACTTGCCCGACCTAAACCTCATAGAGAACCTATGTGGTACTGTGAAGAGGAAGATGCGAGACACCAGAACAAACAACACAGAAGAGCTGAAGGCTGCTATCAGAGCAACCTGGGCTTCCAAAAACACCACAGACTGATCGCCTGCATGCCACTCCGCATTGTTTCAGTAATTCATGTAATGGGACTGAATAATTCCAGTAGGGGCAACCGGAGGTTCCAATCTGACAGCTTTGCATAATGTAAACAAACATGGTGACACTCGAGGAGCTAATTTTCCATGTCGACATTTAGGACTTATCTCCAGGCAACTGTTTTGACATGGATATTTGTCACTGTGCAGTTATAAAGATACATCATGCAGATAGATGTATTTGGTCACACAACCTCCCGACATTTTTGAAGTGCCAGCTGACTACACCGCCCCTACTGCGTATATGCGCATTGCATCTTGATAACGCGTACTGGAGTGTCAGGTTAATTTACGAGGACGCACAGAAGCTACGGACCAAACAAATGTAGGATATGTGACGCAACCTTCATGCATGTGTGGACGCGTAGTTGAAAGCAAGTATGTTAAAAAGCAAATATACGGCAGGGCAAAAAGATGCCACTAGTTGTCTTCACATGTCTCAGAGGAAGCATGCATTAGACTTCACTCTCCCTGGTTCGACAGCTGTTGTTAGTATCTACTTAAAATGATTTTGTATAACTATGGTGAAACTAATAAGAAAGGTAGACTATGTTCAGGGATTAAGGACACATGTTAGGAGGCGAGGACATAAGTGCAGTGAAATGAGTTTTCTTGAAACTCTTAATCAGGTGAACAAAAGTAATTGGAGGATGGTGTCGGATTTGGCTTTATTTGAATGAGTGATATTCACTGAACAAATTAAATTGAACTATTTCTTTTTTGGGCCTATGATCTTATTTTGCATTAGCTTTTGTAAAGTGTGAACTTACTCAGCACTGTATTTATACATGGATAGCTAGATTGCTGATACACATGTCCCATTAGGTGCTCCAAGGGCGGACTTCTGTAACAAATGTAATCATAAGCAGTGTGTATGATGCTTTTTTCAGCATTATACCAGAAGTCCTTCTAAAAATTCTAAGAGAAACCGTGATGTACTATACTGAACTCTCTGATTCCTGATTTCTGTATGGATTTCTAGGATCATGATCATACTTATTAGGAATCAAATTGAGAAATGTGCAGAAGCCCCCTAACCAGCAATCCATAATGGCCATCCTTAGTCTAATTAGCATCAGCATGGATCTTCTGGTTTTTACTATTACTATTGATGACCTCCACCGAGCCAAAGCCGATCAATGATCCATTGCTTGAGTTGCCATAATTACCGCATAATTTCAATGTATTCTGCATTAATAAAGCCACAGATCTTATAACCAAAACAATTCTATGCTTGAAAATAAGACCTAACTGTCCAATATTAATTGTCATTTCCACTAAGAAGGACACAGCAGCTTTGTTCCCACCTGTTTTGTATTCTAGGATCACCAAATTATATCCCAGCCTGTTTCAAGACACAAGTCATTGTTCTTTAGACTCGCTCCCGTTCTAAGCTGAAGGGCATCAAACACAAATAATAGGATGAACTGTTACTGCAGGCCATCTGACTCTGTAAGCCTAGAAGAAAATGAGAAAAGGAAAAAGAATGAAGCTATGTCTGTCTGCTCCGCCTGTCACCAGAACAAGTCTCTAACAGCCACAGAAAATTGAAGGCAAAAGTGCACTACTGTTAAACACAGAACACAACAGGATGTTGGAGCGAACGTGACACCATGGAGAGGGAAAAACACAGAGAATGAGAGTGATGTGGGTTTGTGGGAAAGGGAGGTGTTTACATACCGAGGAAGACAAAATGAGAAAACAGAGAACGTGTAAACTTTTAATCACCCTTATTACAAAAATGTAATTTTTCTGTTCCCCAGCTCATTGATTAATTTTAAAGCATACAACTCAATACTTCCTCCCAATTTTTTCAGTAACTACAGTGCTTTGAATTTCATTTTTTAACACAAGCCCTGTTCTTTATTATGTTTTTTTTTACTTGTCATGTGACCATTCCTCTTAAATTCAATATGTTATAAATTGAATAAACCTAAAGTTCTCACTCCACTGAAGACACTGACTTTGGTTCAAACATTCAAAATAAAAGTGCTAAAGTAATGCAAAAGTGGAGATTTATTTATACATTTTTTTTTTACAACTGACATCGGTTGTTCAAATAGCACATGTTTTTGAAGATGTAACTCTTTCTCTACACAAAGTCATTACCCAACGTAGTCTTCATCTCAAGTGATGCATTTGTACCATTGCTGAACCCAACTCCCGAATCCTTTTTGAAAATTCCTTTTTGTCACAGTTGATGGTCTCCCACTGTCTCGTTTGTCTTCAATGCTGGTTTCTCCTTCTTTAAACTTCTTCATCCATCTGCCAAGGTCGCCCCGTCAATGGTGTCATCTCCGTAAACATTCTGTAGCGTAGTGGGAGACCCAGTGGGAGACCTTGACAAGAGGATTTTCAAAGAGGATTCAAGAGCTGGGTTCAACGATGGAGCAAATTCATCAGACAAAGTTGGGTAGTACCTTTGCATAGAGGAAGAGCAACGCTACCAACATGTGCAATTTGAGCTCTTGGCCTTCTTTTAGCCAAATGGGAAATTTAAGTTACTGAAATTAATTACATTTATATGAATAAAAAAGGGTTTTGTCTGTATATTGTCAGAACTCACACTTTCAATTATATATTTACATTTCATACATTGGATGACCCAAAAGTAGTCTCAGAAAATTTTCTCTCAAATTCAAATTCAAATTCAAATTTTATTTGTCACATACACAATCCTACACAGTACGATATGCAGTGAAATGCTCTCCGTACAGTATGTCTATTAGTGATGGGAAGTTTGGATCGTTTTAGTGACCTGGTTCTTTGAATTTCGTCATCAAAATGAACAAAGCTTTTTTTGAGTCATTTAAGTTCATTTCGTTTTTTTAATCAAAAATAAAATAAAATCTTCCATTTTCAGTAAACAGACACCCAACACGTCTACATACACAAATTTTGTCTATAGTTCCAGCAATGAAGATATTACAGTACAGCTAAGAACATATTATAATAAACAGAATGAGCAGCTCACGTCTTATATCATCTGGTCCGAATCGCTTGTTCCTTTACACTATTAGTGTCTATGAAAGTCACATGGCAAAAGAATGAACGATTTGAACCAGAAAACGAATGAATCACTCTCTGAGACTACTCGTTCTTCTGAGTCACTTTAAAGACTCGTTCAAAAAGAACGAATCGTTAATGAATGACCCATCGCTAATGTCTATATGTCTGTCCTGCAAGATTTTGTCAAAGCAACATGCAAAATTGGCTGGACAGAATTTAATAAAACTAAACTGGTTAAACCTGCGCTATAAATGAAATCAAAATGTTGAATAGAAGAGATGAGCAGTTATGTGCCAGATAATGTCATAGCATCTAGCACTTTTTGGATGAATATAGTACATTATTTCCTCGAGGTGGGTGTGTCTATGCACGTCATTCAAATAGAACCACACCATCAACGTGATAGTGTACCGCGTATGCACAGAGTATGCAGAAGACACAGAAATGACCGTAATGCACCTACAATGTACCAAAACCTTACGAAACAAAAGCAAAAGTGCGACACAGCATAGCTTACTCAAAACAAAAAAGGCAAGTAGATTATGAAAACTGAACCCTCAAAGATGACGGGACAGATCAAAGTATGTTTATTCTTCCTGCGGTAAGTTTAAAACCAGTTTGTCTCATATGAAACCATGGCGCTAATAACAAGCAGTGTTATAAGACCGACAATGAGATAAGACACAGGTCTTAATAGCAAACACCCGAACCGAGACCCCAGTGTTATGCGCATAAATCAAAATGTTGAGTGAAAGTGATGTTATGCCGGATTTAATTATCTATTTTCAAATAAGATCCTAATAATCTGCTTGCTCAACGTAAACAAACCCCTGCACTAAAAAATATTAATTAGAAAAGCTAATCTCATCTATGATTCATTCACCAATTACTTATTATTAATGTATTTGGCTGATAATGAAAGAAGTACAACTTCTAGCGTAAACATGACACTAATTGGCAATTTGGGAATGCCAATTAACCTAACCTACATGTCTTTGGACTGTGGGAGGAAACCCACCAAGCACAGGGAGAACATGCAAACTCCAAGCACACAGAGACGGGAATCGAGTCTGGACCCTGGAAGTGCACGGCGACAGTGCTAACCACTACAGCACTGTGCCGCCCCGTTATATTACTGATTACATTAAAGCTAGGCAGCTTATTTTTAGCTTTAACCTATAAACTCTTTCTACAAACTGCTTGTCTGTCAACAACGGATACTTACGCTAATTAAGAATTATTAATTACATATGCAGTATTTGTATAACAGACTATGATGATCTAATGTAAACTTATTAATGTTGTAAAAATGGGTAGAATAGTATGGTGAATCCAAGAAGCAAAGTCTTAGCATAATTCGTAACATCCCAGCAGTGACAGCTGTCGCCCCTGTAAAAGAGATTGTTGCTCTCAGAGGGATTTCTGGTAAAATAAAGATGAATGAATGATTGACTTAATTATGTGCAGTACTCTGATTCTGAGCATTTAATAAAAGGAATAATAGGTGTGAAAATGCCCAAAGTGTTTTAAAGCACATTTTAATGAAATGAGGCAGCACTTTAAATATCAATTATCTTTTTCCTTTCATCAGAATATTACAGCCAAACTTCAGATCATTTAAGCGAACAATTCTTTATAACATTCTTAGACATCAGATCACATCTAAAGACATGAAAGTGACTGAGGAGAATGTTAATGTCTTTTATTGTTAAATCTCCTTTTTCATTCACACTCTAGCTGCTGCATGTTCTTTGGTCAAAATGTGATCCTGCCTGAAGCACAGAAACAGAGAATTGTCGTATTAACTGCAATTCTTTTATTCATGCGGCTGAAACACAAGGTTAAACAAAGACAGTGTGAAAAAAGCTAACAATGGAATGGTTTTATTTATCTTTCAACTACAAAGTTGTGAAGACTTTTAGATTTCTGAATCTAGGATTATATAACTGTCTAGCAATTAATTAATTAATTAATTAATTAATTTTTGTACCTTTCTGGATCAATAATGTTGAAAACAAGTGAAAAGTTTTCTAAAGATGATCTTCTTAGTGTTTTTTCTTGCCCAGAATTCTATGTTTTATGGTTCTACATCAGTGGTTCCCAACCCTGCTCCTGGGAGATCCCCTGCTCTGACCTTTTTAATGTGTTCTCAGCTCATAGCACACCTGATTTAACTAATCGGCTAATTAACAGCCTTTTTCTAAATAGCTTGCAGCAGGAAATACTCCAGGAGCAGGGTTGGGAATTACTGTCCTACATAATACTCTTGAGGGTTTTCTGGAGTCTTTTAACTGAAAAAGAAAAATCCTTTAGGGCATTAGGTACAATGAGTACTGTATATACAATATAGAAAATGGGTTAAGCACCTTTCAACACATTATCAGAACCAGGAAGGATAGTGCTGACTGTCAACTAGTGAAGGGTGGTTCATGAACGATTTATTCTTTTTGAACGAGTCTTTAATGTGACTCAGAAGAACGAGTCGTCTCAGAGAGTGATTTGTTATTTTTTTGCTGGGCGAGCAAAACCTCTGTAGGTTATGTACAGGAAACAGAAATGGGTAGTTGAGTCTTTGGTCCGAATTGTTCATTCTTTTGTCACATGACTCCCATAGACGCTATGCAGTGCAGTACACAGGAAACAGAACTGAGCGATTCTTCTAAATGAGTCTTCTAGCCTGAGTCGTTCATTCTTTTGTCATGTGATTCCCATAGACGCTACAGTATGCAGTGCAATAGATTCAAAAGAACGACTCGGACCAGAAGATATGAGAGGTGAGATGCTCATTCTGTTTATTATAATATGTCCTTATTGTAGCTGCATCATAATATTTTCATTACTGGAACTATAGCCAAAATTTGTACGTAGGCATGTTGGGGGTCTGTTTATTGAAAATGTAACATTTTATTTTATTTCTGATCAAAAGAACGAAATGAACTAAATGACTAAAAAAAAAAAAAGATTCGTTCATTTGGTGAACGAGATTCAAAGAACCGAGTCACTAAAATCATCCAAACTGCCCATCACTACTGTCAACTTTGTGGAACAAATGTGATCGGGAAAAAAAACAAACATAAATGAACACTGAAGTGTGAAAGTACTGTAAGAGCATTTCCATACACACCATGTGAAGAGAACTTACAGGATTGGGGCTAAACAGTTGTGTGACTTTGTTAGTAAGACCTTTGGAGCAATGGAAATAGGTAATGTGGACTGATGAATTCCAATTAACCCCATTCCAGAGTGTGTCAGGGTCATGATCATGAATTCTGCTTGCGCATATTTGCATACAATAGCGAACATCAGCATCTTACTTAGTTGAAGAACTTCTACTTATGTGTGTTTTGCTGAATGAATGTACCTGGCAGCTTTAAATCCTCAGTATACTGTATTTAATGAAGTTACAAAGTCTTTTAGCAGTGAGAATTCTGCCCACACTGCTGGCACTCTGCAATAACCTGGTTTTGAGGTGTTAAATCATCCTCCCTATAGTCCTGATCTTGCTCCATTGGACTCTTACCCTGTTTGTTCCTCTGAAAGCAGCCCAACGAGGATGTAGATTCACTTCTGATGAAGAAGCTTGTATTTATGCAGCCACAAAAGCAAAAAGAAAACATTTTTTATGTGTTTGTGTATGTATGTATAATAATAATTTATTATTATTATTATTATTATTATTAGTAGTAGTAGTAGTAGTAGTAGTAATAGTAGTAGTAGTAGTAGTGTCTTCCTGAAGGCCATCTAAAACAAAGAAAACAGGCAACCATAACTCTGCCCTATAAAATTTTATGACAATTTCCAATTTGAATAAAATGCCTGAATCTAATATCTGACATAAAGTGTACTCCCAATCCAAAACCACAAGTGTATACACCTGTTTCGCTCTAATCTCCCACAGCTGGAGAAGAATAATCTCAATAAGCAGCTCCAGCTGTGTATGTGGGTGAAGCTAAATAAAATTATGGCACCCTAGTGAAAATGACAGAGAAAATCCATGTCTTTTTTTCCCCCATATCCTACAATAAACTGCTTATTTCTTGTTAGCCGGCCACCATCGTGCTACTGAAGAATTAAGCTTTCTTTACAGGCACAACTTCAGTGACAATACGGGGGCGCAGGGGCACCGCCCCCCCTTAAAGTAAGGCAGAGAAGAATGCTACCTTAACCTGTAATTACTGCATTTAACATAATAATTATTTATTTCAATAAATGAATAAAGTCATTTAGTCACAATATTCCACTGTATTTTTTAATATCATTTATTTACAATAAAAAAAATCTAAACTGTATTACGTTCGTTTGTGTTCGTGTACGCGGGGCACATGACAAACGAGTGTCTATGTAGGGACGTAAATTTTTTAAAAGCATGTGACTTGAGCCTGAGCTCTAACTGGATTTTTTCAAATCATCCTTGGGGTGCAGCACTGTGCGCCCCGAACCCTTCCACTTTTGTCCTTAGAATCACTCTTCGATCACTATTGTTTTTAAATATTTGGGCTCATGTGATTGGACCATTCTCAATGAGTCTTATTAACGGTCAGCAGATTGTTAGTTAATGTATTGAATAGTGATTGACGTGGATGCCAGCTAAATATGAGAAAAAAAAATCTGTAATTTCTTTGCTAAGATGCCCCTTCGCAAGGCGATCGGAGGAAGAAAGAAAAAAGTTAAAGAGCTTGGACCAGATCGTCCTGATCCTCTAATTAAGCAGCAGCCAAGTGATCACGGCCGAGCTTACACTCGGTGCTTTTCCAGCACTTCTTATGGCAAGCGGAGCTAGGTGACTGGATGCGATGTGAGTCATGCCTTTATGTTATACTAGTAGTAATGATGATTAATCACCTGATGAATGGCTATTTACAAGCGATTATTAAAAGAATCATTTAAATTTTTTTTTATTTTTCAGCCACCACGGATGACCACCATCACTTCTCCACACATAATTATGATCTGTGGATCATCTTTTCCAGAAAAGCATCAACAATAAGCGATCATGATTTTCCTTGAAAAACAACACATGCTGAGATTTAGCAAATATACTTCAAGTTAATACACGAGGTGCTGTTTAACAGATGTAAGCATCGCTGATCTTCCAAGTGAAGAAAACTGCTAATCATCTTGTGTTGCCGGGATTATCATGAAGTGTTAATTATGATCAAGCATATGCCCAGAATATTAATTAATCACTTTTTTCATCTGTGCTCATAAGATGTGTTGAAACTATCATAGGGAAAGTAGCACAGGCAAGAGTGTCAGAGTTACACTGATCAGACATAACATTATGACTACCCACCTAATATTGAGCAGGTCCCCCACCTACCCTTTGCTACCAAAACAGTAATGACTGTTTCTATCACAATCAGCGTTAACCTTTTCATCAATACGAGTTACAGCAGAGGCACAGTGGTCTAGTGGTTAGCACTGTCGCCTTGCACTTCCAGGGTTTGAGTTCGATTCCCGTCTGTGTGTGCATGGAGTTTGCATGTTCTTCCCGTGCTTGGTGGGTTTCCTCCGGGTATTCCGGTTTCCTCCCACAGGCTGAGGACATCTAGGTTAGGTTAATTGGCATTCCCAAATTGGCCGTAGTGTGAGAGTCTTCTAATTTATGTGTTTGTGCACTGCGATGGATTGGCACCCTGTCCAGGGTGAACCACGCCTTATGGCCTATGTCTCCTGGGATTGGCTCCATGCCCTGAATACAGGATAAAGCGGTATAGATGAGTGAGAGCGAGTTACAGCAGCTCTTCTATTGGATCAGACTTTGTGGGCCAGTCTTGAGTGAGCCCTGGCCACCGATAACCCTGTCGCCAGTTCACTGGTTTTCCTTCCTTGGATCACTTTTGGTATGTCCTGACCACCACATCCTGTGCACAAGAGCTGTAGTTTTGGAGTTGCCATTACAAGTTGCCACTTCTTACAGTTGCTATATTTTCAATATATGGTTAAAATAAAGGCTGAGAATGGGTGGGTGTACAGTACTAGGCAGCAAAAAAACAGCAATTTTTTTTCCCTTAAGTTGATGTGTTGGAAGCAGAAAAAATGGGCAAGCATAAGGATTTGTGTGACTTTGACAAGGGCCAAATTGTGATGGCTAGAGGACTGGGTCAGAGCAGCTCCAAAAACTGCAGCTCTTGTGGGATGTTCCTTATCTGCAGGGGTCTGGAACGAGTAAAAGTAATCCAAGGAAGGAAAACCGATGGACTGGTGACAGGATCATGGGTGGCCAAGGCTCACTGATGCACATGGGGGGGTGCGAAGGCAGGCCCTTAATAGAAGTGGTAGTGTAGATCAAATTGAGGTTAATGCTGGTTCTAATAAAATCGTGTCAGAACACACAGTGCATCACTCTTATGGTGGCAAAAGGGGGGGGCCGACTCAATATTATGTTATTGCTGATTGGTGTATATTTGTTGAATAAAACTAAGATTTTCAGTATGCTTTACGAATGCTTTTTCATAGTATTAATCTTAAGCAAGCTTGTGCAAATCAGTCTGACCGCACTAATGAAAATGATTCGACATTCTTTTCTAATGTAATACAACGGTTGTATATCGTTATAACTTATATATTATTGGAAACATAGAATATTATGAGTGAAACATAGAATCCCTGAAACATACACATACATTACGTAAATTTCTTGGTATGCCTTATGATCTAGTCTAGTTAAAAGGCTGAGTAGTAAACCGGGTGCAGATGAGTGTGATTTTTAAGCTGGTGAACCCGTGTGGTTCAGCTAAGAAGTGGGTGTGGTATTCATAAAGGGATTCTAGGAGCTCAATTTTCCTGAACGACATTATAATTTCACATGTGTGATCTATAAAAAAAAAAAAAAAACGAATTTCTCTTCAGACAAGATCAAATGAGTGCTGCTATATTCATATTAGCACCTTCAGACATTTCATTATCATGCCGTTTTAAAGCCATCACCGATAGAACAATTTCCTGTGCATACATGCCACAAGTGATGAGCGTGAAATCCCAAATTATTATTTTTTTTTATACATTAACAATAGCTTGACAGTTTCACAGCATAGAATAGCACATCATCATTCAAAAAAGATCATAGAAGAAGGCTGCAGAGATTTGAAGAATAGAGGTTCCAGTTTCTCTTTAATGTACCGTTCCTGACTACAGCAGCATTTCTCTTTTAGCAGGGATTATGGAAGAATCGTGAAACCTCCACTGTCATCAAATGTGTTACAGGAAACTGTGAGTTCTACAGACCATGTCTGACCATCTACAGACTTTTTTTCTTTCTAATGAGTAGGAAAAACAAACAAACCAAACAAATCCTAGGAAACGTATGCCTTTTCAGCTATTATCATCTAAGAAGTCTGAAAAGAATGTCCCTCACATCTAAGTGGTCTCTAAAGGTGACATTGATATATTTTTTAACTGTTTTTTTCAGTGCCACTCTTAGAACGGATTTACACCGGGAGTGGATCTCTGATGTACTGTCTGTGACGAGGTTTTGTTCCGTCCTCCGTGTGTTTTCATGCCTCAATAGCAGCATATTCGCTGCAGAAAGACTTGACTTGACAATTGGCCTGGGAAATAATATTCATGAGGAAATCTCTATCTATTTCAGAGTGCTTGTCCAGATATAGACTTTGGTCGCCGATGTACCATCCAAAATTATTTAAAAAAAATTGACATAATAGTATAATATAACATGAAATGATATAATATAACGTTATATTTTCTTATATTATACTATAGCGGGACAGTGGATTAGTGCTTAACACGATCACCTTGCACCTCTGAGTTTTTGTTTCGATTCCCACCTCGGGTCTGTGTGCATGGAGTTTTCATGTTCTCCCCGTGCTTGGTGGGTTTCCTCTGTGTATTCTGGTTTCCTCCCACAGTCCAAAGACATGCAGACTAGGCTAATTGCTTGTAGTCTGTGTATGTGTGTGTGTGAATATTGACTGGAGATTCTATCAAGGTTGTAAACCGGGAATAATACAATGGCAATCATCAGTTGTTTCCATGGTCCCTAGCTGGACTACGGTGGTTGCTAGATGGATGGATATTATATATTACATTTAAATTTTATATTAATAACATGCCATAAAATCTAGATTTTTTTATTGTGCTTATGCTATGACCAGAAGTGTGCATTCATGTTTGTATAGTAGTAAAAAAAAAGCTCCCTAATTTGTTGAACTGCGGTTTGAAGCATACTAGAAGCGGCTGAAACGCTGCAGCGCAAATGGTAGAAATGCAGCCATTTACTAAAGTGAAAACTAATTACCCTGGCAACCCGGTCACACCTGGAATGTGCCGCTTCTGGTCCCGGTGTAACTCTGAGGTTACTATGTCACTATAACTATGATCCATTATATATCAATACGGACTGCATGGGAAAGGTCCCTGTTTTCAGGCTTCTGTGCACACACATTGCTGATAATCTCTCCTGTTCCACTAAACCCACAGCAGAAGTAAAAAAAAAAAAAAAAAAAAAAGCACACCAGCGACTCTGCTTTCTGACGATCTTCAGGAAAAAAACAGAAACAATTTGCAGTAGAAGCTGCAGGTGTCCCACTACTGCCACTTCGTCAAAAGCGGGCTGGTGTTTTGGATTCCCACATGGCATGCCAGCTGCTTGGCAGCGGACAAGGGTGTCCTTCGGAGGGTCTTCAACAACTCCCATAAAATCACTGGCTTCTCAATGCCTTCCTTGCAAGACTGCCTTCCTTCCTGAGCTCTTGCTGTCTCAGCAAGTGATCAATATGTTGAAAGATCCCACCCTAGACATCATCAATTTTGCCAGCCCTCTGGCAAACACTTTAGGTCCCTCATACTGCAGACAAGCTAGTTTAAGAACAGCTTTTATTAGAGTGTCCTACAAGAACTAAATCGTGGCACTGAGTGTTGGGGACCATCTGCACTAGGCAATTGTACACTTAAAAACAAATGCTTATTTCAGCAAACATGCAATATTATCAAGTGCAATAATATAAGCTGCTTCTTATTTAAAATAAATATATAAATATATATCATCAATATATTAACAGCAACCTTGAACCAAATTGCTTCACAGCACTAAAAATGACAATGAAGTGGCAATAAAATAGAAATAAAAAATACCAAAACAAGAGAAAACACATAATTATAAATAAATTAATGAATGACAAATTAAATAATAATAATGATAATAATAATAAATAAAACAAAATGATAAAATTGTAAAATAAAAACGCATAAAATTATATGATATTAAAAGCCATTCTAAATAAGTGAGTCTTTAGCTTAGCTTTAAACAGAGGAAGGTAATGTCATGTAACTCAGGTGGAATGGTGTTCCAGAGTTTAGAACCAGCCACTGCAAAGGGTTTGCCGAGGGTTGTTTGCACCTTGACCTTGACTCAGGCTGTGTGCATTGAGTTTGCATGTTATACCCATGCTTGGTGAGTTTGTGTGCGTGTACACCCTGTGATGGATCGGCACCCCGTCCAGCGTGTACTCCTGGGATAGGCTTTAGGACCCCTGAGACCCTGTATACAGGATAAAGTGGTGTAGATCATGAGTCAGTGATAGAGTGTAATGCCTGATCACATTGTTTATTATATATTCTCTTTCTGTTTTTATTGCTTTTTTTCTGCATCATCAGGACTTCTACTTAATTTTGTCTAACCTGCATCTCATCAGCTGTAAAGAGCAACAGGAAGTGGCCTTTTGGGAAAAAAACAAAAAGTTTAGCCTGTTTAGAACTGCAGAGGCTTGATCTCTACCTGGGGGAAAAAAAAAAAAGGAAAATGGTCCATCTTTTGTCACAGTGGGATACAAAAACAGGTCATCTTGAAAAATAAGCCACAAGTTTCTGCCAGCATGAAACATGGCCAAGTGCTCAGCACTGACAACACTAGCTCTCAGGTATTTCCCATGACTCCTCAGAGAGGATAACAAAAAGGCAGGTCTTATTGTGATAAAGTGAGAAGCTCGTGTTTTATGAAAACCCATTTTCTCCTTTTTTAAAAATCCATCACCCTTTTAAAAGCCTGAGTCAAATTAACACTTTTATTAAAAATGATATAATGCCAGATGACAAATAAATGACTAAAAGCTACCAACTGTTGAATTTGGAAATTACACAAATTCTTTACTTGAGTAAAAATAGAGATAATCTGACTAAAATATTACTCAAGGAAAAGTATAAGTCCTCCATTCACAATTGTACTTGATTAAAAGTAGTGAGGGGTCATTCATGAACGATTTGTTCGTTTTGAACGAGTCTTTAACGCGACTCAGAAGAACGAGTAGTCTCGAAGAGTGATTTGTTCCATTTCTACTGGGCGCGTATGCACAAAGCATTGCAAAACCTCCGTAGGTTATACTGTATACAGAAACAGAAATTAATAGTTACTTTCGAGTCTTCTGGTCCGAATCGTTCGTTCTTTTGTCATGTGACTCCCATAGATGCTATGCAGTGCAGAATAGATTCAAAAGTACGAATGTTTGAATATCCTACTAGGTTCATACTGTGCTCCAAACTACAGGATACATCCCAGGTAAAAAAAGTGCCTCTTCCTTATGTGGTCTCTGAACTACTCAAACCACCCATCTGTCACCAACATGATTAAAGCCATTGAGTCATAATTACTGTTTGCTTAATTTTAGTCAGATCTATACCCGTGATAGGATCCGTGAAACAGTGAACAGCATGAACAGCAAAGTGTGTCTATACTATTCCACCTGGCACAGAGAGCACTGGAGTGTGTGCTTTGATGTCAGATTTCTCAGCATATCCACAGTGTTTTTTTTTTGTTTCTGGCACTCATTTTTGATCTGGGTCCTTAACAGCTTCAAACACAGAATAAACAGATCAAAGAAGTGAATAAGTATAATTGATGTGAACGATCTCTGTATAATGGCTATATGGCATTTGTGAGCAGTCATTAGTAAAATATTCTTTTGCCTTGTTGTTGTTTTAGTTTAGTTTGAATGATCTGCTCTAAAAAAATGTGGCACACTAAAACATAGTTCTTGTAGTATTTTACATGCAATATTAGATGCTTTATGCTGTATGCTACTTTAATGACATGGGATTTCTTTTTTGGTGAAACCAAGTTTGACCACTGTCAAAACAAAAATTCTATGACTGTTTGATGTCTATTTTAACAAAAAAAAAGAAAGAAAGAAAGAAATTATCCATAATTTCCAGTTATGATCATCCTATTCTCTGACCTCAATCAGCTCCACTTCGTTCTCTATCGGTACTCTCACTAAGAGCATCTTTGGGACTGTGCTTCTTCTACTGTTGGAAATGCCACAGCCAGAAAGTAGTAAAATTGAGTCAAGCCAGAAAAGCAGATTGAAAAAATCCTGCTGAATTCATTTAACCAAATTAAGATTTTGCCCCAGTAAGCTCCATACAAGATGGAGAATAAATGTATCCAAATAAAAGACAATGCAAATAAATAAATAAATAAATTTCAGTAACTCCGTATACCTATACATATAATAAAATTGTAAAGTTGCCGAGTCTGTACATTGAAGATATGCGCATGAATATGGAGGGACACAAGACTGTCTGTTTGTCTGTTTGTGCACACATCACGTAAAAACTAAATGTATTTTAATGGGGTTTTCACAGATGTATTTGGTCAAGCTTGCGGTAACATATAGGCTTTGTTTCATCACAGGAGGAGAAGATTATACTTTGAACTTTAAATAGGAAACGCTCTTATATCATAAAAAATCGACCTTGAAAAAAGCATTACTTCATCTCAAAATTCAATAAATGGCGCTGTACATTTTTTAATACGCCCTTATGAATGTGCAATTGAGATCTACTTAATAAACGCGATTTCACGCCTTCATTCTGTGGATTTCACTGTAACACATAAGTTAATTCCAAAAGTCTACAGATAGTGTTGTACATTTTTTAAAATGCGCTTATGAGCGGGCAATTAAATTCCATGCAAACAAATGCTTGGGCACATCTAGTACTGTATAAATAAAAATAAATCAATGTGCAATTTTTCAATGTGTTAATTCATTCATTTAAATATGTGGATAAAACTGAAAGTATATATCTTATCTTATTTAGCTTACTGGGTTAAATGATTTTGCAAGTGCTCATTAATGGTAGGTAATCAACTCATGGCAAGAAGAAAATGATCATGTGCATATGGAGGTGCTGTTTACTTTCTGTTTATTTATATATGCTTCGTAATAAAGCAATTTCTAAGCACTATGAATTGAATTTGAAACAAATGTGCTGTGTTTGGCGAAAAAAGCTAACTATAAAACTAACTAGCTTCTAAAGCAAGGCTGAATCCCAAATTCCTCTCTTACACCTGATCAAGGGCATGCGATTTTTCATTCAACCCTTGAACAGTTAGTTAGCTATTAATTCAAAAACCTGAAATGTCGATATTACACACGTGGACAAAATTGTTGGTACCCTTCGGTCAATGAAAGAAAAACTCACAATGGTCACATAAATAACTTTAATCTGACAAAAGTAATAATTAAAAAAAAATTCTATGAATGTTAACCAATGAAAGTCAGACATTGCTTTGCAACCATGCTTCAACAGAATTATTAAAAAAAATTAACTCATGGAACAGGCCTGGGCAAAAATGATGGTAACCCTAGAAAATACTGAAAATAATGTGACAAAAGGGACATGTTAATTCAAGGTGTGTCCACTAATTAGCATCACAGGTGTCTACAATCTTGTAATCAGTCAGTGGGCCTATATATAGGGCTCCAGGTAGTCACTGTGTTGTTTGGTGACATGGTATGTACCACACTCAACATGGACCAGAGGAAGCGAAGGAAAGAGTTGTCTCAGGAGATTCGAAAGAAAATTATAGACAAGCATGTTAAAGGTAAAGGCTATAAGACCATTTCCAAGCAGCTAGATGTTCCTGTGAGTACAGTTGCACATATTATTCAGAAATTTAAGATCCATGGGACTGTAGCCAACCTCCCTGGACGTGGCCGCAGGAGGAAAATTGATGACAAATCAAAGAGACGGATAATCCGAATGGTAACAAAAGAGCCCAGAAAGACTTCTAAAGAGATCCAAGGTGAACTTCATGCTCAAGGAACATCAGTGTCAGATCACACCATCCGTCGTTGTTTGAGCCAAAGTGGACTACATGGGAGACGACCAAGGAGGACACTATTGTTGAAAACAAATCATAAAAAAGCCAGACTGGAATATGCCAAACTACATGTTGACAAGCAACAAAGCTTCTGAGAGAATGTCCTATGGACAGATGAGACAAAAATGGAACTTTTTGCCAAGGCACATCAGCTCTATGTTCACAGACGGAAAAATGAAGCATATCAAGAAAAGAACACTGTCCCTACTGTGAAACATGGAGGAGGCTCTGTTATGTTCTGGGGCTGCTTTGCTGCATCTGGCACAGGGTGTCTTGAATCTGTGCAGGGTAAAATGAAATCTCAAGACTATCCAGGGATTCTAGAGAGAAATGTGATGGCCAGTGTCAGAAAGCTGGGTCTCAGTCGCAGGTCATGGGTCTTGCAACAGGACAATGACCCAAAACACACAGCTAAAAACACCCAAGACTGGCTAAGAGGAAAACATTGGACTATTCTAAAGTGGCCTTCTATGAGCCCTGACCTCAAAGCATTTTGGAAGGAGCTGAAACATGCTGTCTGGAAAAGGCACCCTTCAAACCGGAAACAACTGGAGCAGCTTGCTCATGAGGAGTGGGCCAAAATACCTGCAGAGAGGTGCAGAAGTCTCATTGACAGTTACAGGAATCATTTGATTGCAGTGATTGCCTCAAAAGGTTGTGCAACAAACTATTAAGTTAGGGGTACCATAATTTTTGTCCAGGCCTTTCCATGAGTTCTTTTTTTTTTATAATTCCGTTGAAGCATGGTTGAAAAGCAATGTCTGACTTTCATTGGTTAACATTCATAGAATTCTTATTATTACTTTTGTCAGATTAAAGTTATTTCTGTGACCATTGTGAGTTTTCTTTCATTGACCGAAGGGTACCAACAATTTTGTCCACGTGTTACCAGTTCGGAAGCATAAAGCACAGCATTTTCTGCACTAATGTTAACGCTAGCAGATGGCACCATGAGGATCCATGAGGAATTACATATTTGTACACCATCAGTGAGGTAACCACATAACGATAACATATTCAAACTTTTTCAAGTTAATATCCATATACACTTGTTCTGTTTTGAATAAATCGTGATGTCCTCTACAACATACACTGCATATGAAAATAATTGGCAAACATCATCTATCAACTGCTATGTTATTCTTTATGTGTGCAAAAAAGCATCACAATCTATTCTGTAATCAGCTAATCTTTGTTTTTTTGGCTCTGAAATCCACTTTGAATGAATGTAATTTTTAACAAAAATACATAGTAATCCACTGTCGAAATTAACATCTTGTAGTCACATGACTGCAAAACATCTATACCTACCTACTGTACTACCTATACCACCCTCTATATGGACCACATCCTGCCCCAGTAGTTCCACCAAATGAAAGACACCAAGACAACATATGGATCACTTGTTGGTTTCTAGCACTCCAGCTCAAATCTGAGATGATCCACAGGCAGGGGGAACAGGTGGCTGCGGCAAACGTCCTCCTCCTGCCAAGGGAACAGGGGTGTTGGCTGCAGGCTGGACAGCTCCCTGACCTGAGACAGATGCTGGGGCTGTGTAACAGTGGAGGCATGGTCAAGCTCTACTCTGTGAAGGGAGCTAGGGGCAGGAGAGTGGGCAGGAAAGCACACCTGAGAAGAATACGTTTAATTAGTGTTTTATCTGTCTGCAGTGAGCCAGGGGGAAACTAAAAGATCGAGCAGAGCAAGTTGGCGAGAGAAAGACGATTTTCTCCCAGCTCCCGGCATCTACTCATATGTGCGTACACATGTTAAAACACCTTACTCAGTAACCATGTGAACTACTGCATAACAAGCAAGAGAATAAAAACCGTGACTCTCTTCGACTGCCAGTGCCTTTCATCCTTCTGACCTGTATCTTGTCACATCCACTTTTGCAATAATTGCAATATGCTGAAAGTGATTCAGTATATGGTATACAGTATAGCGTACTGTAAATGTTGGTTCTACGGAAATTCCTTGTGAGCTGTGGATAAAAGACCAGCAACTTGTCACAATACGCTTGTTTCTTAACTGAGCATTGGGTTCAAGTCTGAGCTCTCTGCTAATTCATCTGAGCTGAGCTGCACAGAGCTGAGAGAGACAGTGTGTGCGCGCGCGTGTTTGCTGCCTAGATGGAAAGCGATAAATTAAAAGAAAAAGAAAATTCGCTACGGAGAGTCACAGCCTGCTTCCTGCTTCGAACCCGCTACGATATTATATAGTGGTGGCCAAAAGTGTTGAGATGAAAAGTGAAATTTAATGAAATGACTAACCCGAACCCTAACCCTGGGGTTTGAACCCAAACCCTTTTAAAAATTACATTATAAAATAAATTTGTGTATTTAGGAAATGGAATAGTTAAATAACAATCAACACTTAAAAGTCCTTTTTGCGTCCTTTAGTCCCCCAGGAGACTTAGGGCACAAGGTGGGGGACAGGGTGTCAATCTATCGCAGGGCACACACTCACATACACTCACACATTCATTCACACGCTATGAGTAATTTGCAAACGGCAATTAGCATACCCTGCATGTTTGTGGACTGAGGGAGGAAACCAGAGCATCCAGAGGAAACCCACCAATCACGGGGAGAACATGCAAGACGACAGTGCTAACCACTAACTTACCAAGGGTCAGACCAGACTATATATTTTTTCATTTCAGAAAAAGGACAACACAAGAGAAGCACACAGCACATATAAAGTTTTCTTTTCATGTCTGAAAATAACATTTAGAGTTAAGAGTATGACTAAAGCAGAATATCGAGCACAAATACTGGATAGAGGAGAGAGTGGTTTTTTGTCATGCCATCTGACTGCTGCTTTTATCCCTGGCACAGAAAACATTAAGAGAACCATTTTAAGCCTCTGATTCACAAACCTTGTTTCAAGATGACAGTAAAAGCATTGCTGTTAAAATAGGTCGAAATATTTCTCTCTGTTTCTCCCCCACTTGAATCAATATGTGTCGTTTTAAAATGCTGTTGTGTGAATAACTGTCAGCTTGCAAGAAGACTCAATAATTGCAAATAATTGTCAGCGATTGTTAGAGGAGGTGGATGCAAGCGCAGATTATTTATTATGTGAAGTGCAAACATCCAAAAGTATGAAAACAGGAACCATAAACATGAACTGTGTATATGAGTCAAAAAACATTCAGACTAAAATCGATAACACGACAAAAAAAAAAAAATAGTTCCAACAATTACACATATACTTTACATTACACTTACAAAAGATGACTGACAGTGAAACACTGAAGAGCAGCTAAAACATAAATAGTGGTGCTTAATTAAGACGTGGAATGACGACACCCTCTTTCAAGCAAGAAAGCAATGCAACGTCAGTATCAGAGCAAGTGGCCAGAGCATTGTCTGACGTTCTGATCCCTGCATTCTGATCGACTAGGAAATGTAATTTCTCAAAGACGTGTTTGTGGCAGTTCATTTGAAGCCACTGACACTGAAACAGCACGTTCGGAAAAGGAGTGAAAAACAAAGAAATTCAAGTATTCCATAAGGCATTATCAGAGTGATATTTCTAATGGAACATTGAATGACATTTTGGAGACCTCCAAGTCTTATGCAAACCAGTTTACACAGGACTATAATACGTGATCTTTAATCAAAGCATATCAAGACATAAATGGCATCAATTGAAACATGTGACATGCTGGGGCTGATGGATTGTGTTTGAACATTAATAGACTTCAATCCCATACTTGTGTACAGGATGAATCAGATTGAAATGCATGATAATAACTGGATAATGTTGCGATTACGATTGTTTTTTTTTTTTTTTTGGCTCTGTTCCTAAGCCAACTCGCACTGGACATATCTCAGCAACCAGACATGATAAATTTTGCTACATAATTTGGTAGCAAAATGGAGCTTATTGAACCAGGAATCTGAAAATATGCATAACATAAAACACGATGTGACTTAATACCTGATTAGATGGCAATGCAGGAATGACTATTTGCATTGACGCAGAGTCCACTTTTCATCTCATCGGTCTCATCTGACATCTCTTAACATCAAATGTAATTTAGGATCAGAACAAATGGTGCAAAAATGCATTATAGATGTACTGTATAATCAAAGGGTTTTATTAAACTATACAGGATAACTATGCAAAGACAAATGAATGCATACAAAATCAGACATACTGTATGGTCAATAAGAATGAACTAAAAGTAGCACCATCAGGTACTGTAAGAGGTAAAAAAGCATTTTTCCACTGGTTGGCAAATTGCTTTATAATTTGCCCATCATTGCTTTAACTACAAAAAGAACACACATCCTGAGTTAAAGTCTGTATTTGAGGCAAAGTATGAGGCACTATGGTGCTACCAGTACAGTATAAAGAAACAGGAAACCCGCAGTAGCCTATTAATGGGGCCAGTGGTCATACTGTATGATGGAGTATAGGTCTTTCATTAAGCTTTCAATGGGCTTGATTAAGCTAAATGGTGCAACTGTAGAAGATTTGTCTACTCTCTAACAAGCAGGAAGAAAATATCTCTATCTTTTTTTCTTTGCATATTCATCACCACTTGCACCCAATTAACCTCCAGCGACGACAAATTTGGAAAGCACCCAAAGCCATATTACCTTCTGTGCAATGGAACTGACTCCCGTGGCATCTTGCCTTAGTGTCCAAGTGGTCAAGTCTTCAGGTACACACTGGAGTTAAGAAATGCTATCAAAAGCAGCAATACATATATATTGTTACCTTTTATATCTATAATATCGCACAAAACTTTAATCTCCTACCTAACAAATGATCCAAAAGATATATATAACATGTGAATACCCCCTCATTAAAGCATTAAATGAAAATGAATCCGAGACCAGCACTGTGATCCTTCACCCAGTAACAAACAGCTGTCATGAATTTGACTAATTTCTCACAAATGCCTAAACTAGTGCTCTTTCCCTCTCTCTTTTTTGCCTTTTGTTCCAAGTTGCCTTTTTCTAAACATTAAGTTGCATTTGTAAGGCACGAATGGAAGAGTCTATTCTGTTTGAATCAAACTGATTGATTGTTTATTCAGTTTAATGTAGCATGGTTGCATTGCTAACAGGTGAACAGAATATCGAGACCGACTCACTAGCTCCTATATTCATCACGCCTGTCACTCTCTCTCTCTCTCTCTCTCTCTCTCTCTCTCTCTCACTAGTAACCATCTCCATTTTCCTTCCTTAAACCAGGAAGGTCTGCTAAGTGACCTTCCTGAATGAAGGTATTTTGAAAAGAGGGAAAGCGCTAAAATGTGTACAGGCAGTCATTCAGGACCAGGAACAGGCAAAAAAGATGCTAATAATCAGAGCTGACACAATAATAAATGTGAATCCTGATGAATTGGAAAAAGACCCAGAGGAACCAATATACACTTTCTCTATTTCTTTTTTTGTTGCATAGGGTGCAAAAAAACTCTAGAGTACATTTAAAGCACTGTCAATAGAGCAGGTAAGAGTTACTAAAAATTCTGTATGAAAAACAAAGTCCATCCTAAAATACTTGCTGCTTTATTTCAGACAAATTAGGAAACATATCCTAGATTCCTCACCTTACACAGACACAGCAGTCTATACTAGACCTTAGTCTTCTTGCTTTCACAGGCTAATGAATGATTACTTGTACAGTATAAGTCACTAAATAAAACTTTACTTCAAGTAATATGTAGATGCTCGATAGAACATATGTTTTAGACCATGCAGAGACAAAGACAATCTGTATCACAATTACTGTAAACAGGAAGAATCAAAGGCCACAATTCTTAATTACTAATACTGTCTAAGGAACTTGCTTGATTGGACATCTGCTCTATGTGTTTTGCAGCTGTTGGACAAGAAGCTGCTTCAGTAAAGAAAGCTCCACGTTTGGTTTTGTCCTCCTTCTCTGATTTTGTCTCATTTTGTTGTCGTCCATCAACTCAGGAGGCTGATGGTTGGCAGGTAGAATGCTGTGACACCCATTTAGCACATTACATGTGACGGATGATATGACAAGTGACCTTTCTCTGGCATGGGCAATGAGGCAGTGTGGGTAGTGGCCAAGTGAAATGAGAAAGCCAGAATCACGTAACATACAGTACCTGGTACAACGTACACAGGGGCAAATCCCCTGCAGCACTAAGGCTCGAGCAACATTCAGACCAGTGCAGCTCCACTTCAAACATGAGTCAGTAGACAATGGGGCACAGAAAAGGTTAGAAAAATTCATGAAATGTATACATGTTATTATGTCATCTTGTCTACACTAGTACTGTAAATCATAAGGTAGGGTCAAGTGAGCCACAATGTTCTGTGAATCTGTGGCTTTTGTGAGGGTTGGATTTAGGTACAGAAGTAAAAGAAAAAAACAATTTTAAGACATTTACTGTATGGTTAGTATAGAGTTCATGAGTTCTTTTGATTATTAATCTTAAACAAAATATTTGAGATCTCCTGACCTAGCCTAATGTCTAGTGTAATGTCTTGTATATACTGTAGGTGCTGAAAGACCAGATACAGTTAGCACAGAATGCAGCTCCAAGTCCTCATTTTAGCATTTGTCCATATGATCACTGTTCACTAAAGAATCCAATTTGAGATTAAAAGAATACTCCAGTGGCATGAACAGTACGTCCCCATATCCCTAAACCTGGTCTGGTTTAAAAACACAAGTATGACTACGCTGTTTTAGGTAAATTACAACTTACTGGACTTTAGATCGATCTGCTTTCACTTTCACAGTTTGAGAACACTCAATACATATTTTGTATATTAGCTTTTTAGATTTTGGTTGTCAGTTGTTGCTTGTTTTTGCATCTGCTCTGTCTGATTTTGTGTTTTCTTTTTAAACTTGTTGCAATTTATAGCATGTTGTGGGAGGCAGGATGCAATTGCACAAAAAATAGTAAGAGTAATTAGAAAATTGTAAGACAGTAAATAGCAAGTAGAGATTTTGCTATTGAAAGGATGTGGTCAGAACTTGTATATCTTTTGTCATTTTTTGTCTGCAGCATAACTCTATCTTTGCAAGCTTTCTAGACAAAAGAAAATAAATGCCAAATTAATTTTAACTAGATATTTCTGAAGACGTACCTTTTTGTAACATTTGAAATCTATTATACCATGCCACAGTTGTAAATGTTTTTTAGTAATAATAATAATAATAATAATAATCAATAAATAAAATAGACAACTAAATGTTTAAATGTCAAGAGTTTTGCTATTATTTTATCCTGTGATGGCCGTACAGCCAAATCAATATCGCTCCACGCTTACTCCGAAGCTCACTAGTTAGACGGCATTCCCTTCTGCAGGTGAGCGAAGGATCGGAGCTGCGGAATTAGGCACGGCTGGTGAAGCATCGCCACTAAAGGTCCTGGGCTTCTCTCCACGCTATAACACAGCGGGAAGTGTAGCTCGGGTTCTGTTGGGTTATGGGACTGACAGCCGCAAGCCAGCGAGGCAATGGAACACGCCCCAGGGACTTCAAAGAGTCAAGTACGCGTTTGATCGCCGCAACAGGGACAGCCGCGGCACTTTCGCTCTCACAATGGAGTCAGATTCGCGACCCTGCATCTGAGGAAAAAAAGGCTGCAGGAGCTACAGTACACGGCACGACCCCTGTTCAAAGTCGCCCAGCCCGGACGTCAGAGAGGAGAGGCGCGCCCACAGAGAGAGCTCGGAGGGGCTGGTCCGGCCATCCGCTGAGAACACAGTCAGTACAAGCCGGTGGAGGCAGGAGCTGCTGTCCACGCCGGCCTACACCGCCAATCTGCCCACCGCCAATGCTCACCAGCCTGTGCCTGCATGCCAGTGGGGCACTGCCCACCAGCCCAGCACAACATTCCTTTCCCTTTCATTCCATTCTCCCTCCTTTAACCCTTTCCTTCCCTATTTTTCCTAAATAAATTACCCTTTTTCCCATAAGACCTCGCCTCGTGTCCGTGCTTCATGGTGCCGCCCGTGCACATAGGGTCGAACCCGTTACAACCATTTACAGCATTTACTTTTTCCCTTAACACTTACTGTCTTTTTAATGTAAAACCAATATAAAAAAAAAAGTTACAATTCAGATCACATGCAGTTGAAATCACTAAAATTCCTTAACAATCTTGACATGTTAAACAAATGTATGCATAAGCTTTAAAAGAAATAAGGTACAACAGGCAATCATGAAATTGTTATTATTACTAAGAATAAATAATATAATGAAAACAAACGTTGGTCATGAGTTTAGTCCTTCTCTACATATCCTCCACCTAAGGCAACACACTTCACCAAATGATGGATGAGCTAGTGGAGAGGAAAAGTTCCACCCTGGTAATCACCTCGTTGTCGTCTTTGAAACGCCTGTCACGAATTGGTCTCTTAAAGTGATGGAAGTTGAAGAAGTCACTTGGTGCGAGGTTGGGGGAGTGAGCGGGTGAGGCAGATTTTCGTTCCCCAAGCCAACCAGTTTGTCTTAAATCTTCTTCGCATTGTTTCCTTTCAAATGCAAGAAACGAATAACAGCATACACTTAAATTTTTTCAAAATGTGCCATTTTGGTTTTGACCCTCTAGCGATATTGTGTGGAACTGCAGGATTTTTATACCAGAATGAAATGTTTATTAATATTTTCATTTTTTTTCATACAATAATACAAATTTTATGACCGCCCCTCATAGAACACTTTTTTCAGGGAAGCCCCATGGAAGGGCTTGACTGCACTTTCGTGCAAATACTGTTGGTCACATGTTGGTAATCACAAGCACATGTTTTGCCACTAATTTATGTTTGTCACTAATTAATGTTTTTGTCTCGCATCTGTTGCGTGTACTACATCTTAACAATTAGCTCAGCTCACCTCGGTAGTCATTGTTGCTGTTTCTTATTTGAGTTGAGTGTGTTTGTTGCAAAATCTTTATTAAAGAAGAGTCTGCACCTGCATCTTATATGAATCTTAATCCTGACACTTTTCAGACACTGTCTGGTTGAAGATTGCCTTTGCCTGATGCTGTGGGCCATTTGGTTATTGCACTAAAATTGGCAACAGCTGAATGCTAATGATAGACACTTCTGCATCAGTTTGCGCCGAGCTTGTTCTCTGTTTCAGGCAAGTATACTCACTCACTCACTCATCATCTATACCGCTTAATCCTGTATTCAGGGTCACGGGGCCTGGAACCTATCCCAGGAGACTTAGGTCACATGGCAGGGTACACCCTGGACAGGCAGGGTGCCAATCCATTGCAGGGCACAGACACACACTCACTCATTCACACACTACGGGCAATTTGGGAATGCCAATTAGCCTAACCTACATGTCTTTGGACTGTGGAAGTACCCGGAGGAAAGCCACCAAGCACGGGGAGAACATGCAAACTCCATGCACACAGAGACGGGAATCGAGCCTGGCCGGGGATCGAACCCGGACCCTGGCGGTGCAAGGCGACAGTGCTTACCACTACACCACCGTGCCGCCCTCAGGCAAGTATAGTACATTTTAAATAGTCAAATGAAAATGAAGATGCAATGAAAAAAAAATAGCTATAGCTATTAATATATACTCTGAAAATTGGGATCAAAATCGCATAAAATAGAATTGCAACACTTAATTCACAAAAAGCATTCATTAATACTAATTCGTCCATCCTTTCTGGGAACCATCACCTTAACCTGGGAGCTGTGGGGTCTGGAGCCATGCGCTCCTGTTAGGGTCTCCCAAGTCAAATTGGTCTCAGACGAGGGCTGGACTGGTTCAAATTAGACCCCCATGGAAATGAGGGAGAAAGGTGATCCTGCCCGGAGGAAGCCTGGGTCACCTGTGTGAGGAACTGATGGGGTTGGATGCGGTGCTATTTGGGTGGCACTGAATGTCGAGGGCCTCAACAAACCTGGGTGGCAGGGGCAGGCTCTGGGGACTGTCACTTCTCTGTAAGGGAAGGAGCTAGAGCTTGTTCAGAAAGTGATTTGTTATCAGTTAGATCTGGTGGGGCTTACAGCCTTGGCTCTGGATCCCTACTCTTGAATAGGGGTTGGACTTTGTCTGTTCTGTGTTTATGCACTGGAGAGCAGTTGAGAGTATTCAGCCTTCATGGAGAACCTAAATGGAGTCTTGCACCAGGTCTCAGTAGGAGACTCCATAGGCCTGCTAGGGGAAGTCAACGCACTTGTTGGCAATGCTGTGACTGTGTCAACGCACATGTGGGCAGGTGCTGTGTCTCACCACAGATGACGTGAGGAAAACTATACAGAGTCAACTCATGTAAAGATGACCTTTACCAGAATGTGCTGAACAGCTGGCAGGTGTTCTTACTGACATCGTCAACATCTCTCTGAGCAGTGCCATCGTTCCCATGTGCTTCAAGACCACCAACATCATCCCCATGCTGAAGCATGTCCTGTCTCAATGACTACCATCCTGTTACACTCACACCCATCATCATGAAGTGCTTCGAGCGGCTAATCATGAGACACATCAAGATCCTGTTGCACACCTCATTGGACCCGCTGCAGTCTGCATATCGCCCCAACCGCTCAACGAACGTCACCATCTCCAACACAGTCCATCTGGCCCTAACACACCTAGATAAGAAGGACACCTACATTCGAATGCTGTTCATAGACTTCAGCTCAGCATTCAATATTATTATCCCCCAGCACCTGATCGGGAAGCTGAGCCTGTTGGGCCTGAACACCTTGCTCTGTAACTGGATCCTGTACTTTTTGACCAGGAAGCCTCAGTCTGTGCGGATCAGAGACAGCACCTCCAGCAGCACCACACTTAGCACTGGGGACGCCAGTCCCTTGCCGTTCACACTGCTGTGTAGCTACACACAGCTCCAATCACATCATCAAGTTTGCTGATGACACTACAATGGTGGGTCTCATCAGCAAGAATGACCAGTCAATGTACATAGAGGACGAACGTCTCGGGTTACTTAGCTCTTAAAGCGGGAACGAGATGCTGCGTGAAAACGCTATGGGAAAATCTCTTTGTTCTCCGGTTGTGAAGCCTGTGCATGTCAAAACCGCCGAATACTTCGGCTTATAACCTCTGCCAAGCATGACATCACCAAATAAGGTGCACCTGCAGGTTATAAATAGGAGTGAACCCGGAAACATCCTCAGGTCAATTTTGTCTGAAGGACGTCCAGGCACGCCAGCAGTGCGGCATTGAAATGCAGCATCTCGTTCCTGCTTTATCAGGGAACAGGGTTACAGCTAAGTAACCCGAGACAAAAAGCTCCCTTTCAAAAGCTACACTCGATGCTGCGTGAAAACGCTATGGGAACAAGAATACCAACGCCGCCGCACTGCAAGTGTCTGGACCCCCAGGTTGTGTAGCATGTGCGCACAATAGCCAAGGAGGTCTCAGACCTAGCTCTGGGATGCTGACTCAAGGATCCGCGAACCCGGAGTAGCATTGACATCCAGACTAAAATCTAACAAACGTGTATGGAGAGGACTAGCCTGCCGCATCACACACCTGCTGCAGGGGGACGCCTCTTGCCAGAGCAATTGATGAGGTAATCCCCTGGTTGAATGAGCCCTGATTGCCAGTGGCGAAGTGTGACCACGCGCCTCATAGGTTAGGGCAATAGCATCTCTCACCCAGTGTGACAGAGTCTGTCTAGTGGCGGCCGCCCCCCGGTTGCGACCCCCATGGCAAATAAAGAGCTGCTCTGACTTACGCCACTGGCTAGTGCGGTGGACGTAAATCCGAAGAGTGCTCCGGAGCTGTGAAAGACGGAGGACAGAAGGCTTCGAGAACGACTGGGTGCATGGTCGAGAATGGAACCTTGGGAAGATAGTTCGGGTAAGGATGCAGAATAGCTTTGACTAGCCCAGGGGCAAAGTCTAGGCAGGATGGGGAGACTGAAAGAGTGGTTCGAAAGGGGTGTCAGTCAGGCCTTACGATAGTTAAGTCCCATGAAGGGACCGTCGCTCTAGTGGGCGGCCTCAACCGTTTAGCTCCACGAATAAAACAGGCAACTAAATGGTACTTCCCCACAGAAACCCCATCAGTCAGAGCATGACAAGCCGAAATAGCGGCTATGTACGTTCTGAGAGTACTAGGACAACTTTTCTTGCAGAAACTCCAGCACTGAAACAATCTGGCAGTGAACTGGGTCTACATGTCTTGCCATGCACCAGCATGTCTTAGTTGGTCCCCTTCAGGGGCCAAACGTGAAGTTTCCAGAGCTTGGGCTGGGGATGAAATATTGTCCCCTGCGCCTGAGACAGAAGATCCCTCCTCACTGGAATCACCCAGGGTGAGCCGTCGAGGAGACACTCTGGTCGGCCAATGGGGCGCTATCAATAAGAGGCACAAACCCTGTTGATGGACCCTCGCCAGGACTCCTGGGAGCAGAACTATGGGTGGAAACACAAAGGCGTAATCTGGGCAACGTGTGGGCCATCGTGTCCAGACCCAGGGGAGCTGGAGGAGTCAGAGAGTAGTAAAGGGGACATTGTGCTGCCTCTTGTGAGGCAAAGAGGTCCACCTCTGCTACATATAAATCTTTCCCAGATTTGACTGACTACTTCGGGGTGGAGTTTCCATTCCCCATGTTTCACAGCTTGTCTGGATAGCAAGTCCGCTCCTACATTCATATGCCCCAGAATGTAAATCGCCCTGAGGGACAGGAACTTGTCCTGTGCCCAAACCAGAACCTGGTGTGCTAGCTTGTTCAAGCGGCGCAAGCGCAGTCCACCCTGGCAATTTATGTACGAGACTACCGCAGTGTTCTCCACCCACACTAGGACATGGTAGCCTCTCAACTGCTGGAGGAAATGTTTCAGGGCCAGATACAGAGTCATCATTTTGAGGCAATTGATGTGCCATGCAAGAAGATGACCTCTCCAGCTCCCTTGTGTTGGACGGCCATCCAAGACTGCACCCCAGCCCGTGAGGGAAGCGTCTGTCGTTAGCATCTTGCGACGACAAGACGGACCTAAAGTGGGACCCAAAGTCAGAAACCGGGGTCTGAACCACATAGAAAGGGAACGAAGCCCCCGGCGCGTAACCCTTATTAGCCTCTGGGGATTGGCCCTTGAATGAAATCCCCTGGCTCTTAGCCACAGCTGAAACGCTCTCATGTGCAGAAGGCCCAAAGGTATCACTGTGGACGCAGCTTCCATGAGGCCTAGAGATCTCTTAAAGTGATGAACAGTCGCCTTCTGGCCTAGCTTGATTTCCTTCAGGGTGTTGAGAATGGATTCGACACAAGCAGGAGACAGCTGTGCCCGCATTGTGACCGAATCCCATGTGACACCTAAATATGTTGTCCTCTGAACAGGAAAGAGAATGCTCTTCGTGGCGTTGAGTCTCAATCCTAAAGAATGGAGATGAGCTAGGACGACATTTCGATGTCAAAGCGCTAGCTCCTGACACTGAGCCAGAATCAGCCAGTTGTCTATGTAATTCAAAATACGAATGCCCTGGAGTCGTAAAGGAGCCAGGGCCGCATCCATGCATTTTGTATATGTGTGGGGTGACAGAGCTAGGCCAAATGGAAGGACCCGATACTGGTAAGCCTCGCCCCCGAAAGCGAACCTCAGGAACTTCCTGTGCTGTGGCAATATTTCTACATGAAAATATGCGTCCTTGAGATCGATTGTCACAAACCAATCCTCTGGTTGGATTTGAGAAACACTCATTTTGACAGTCAACATTTTGAATCTGAATTTCCTGAGATAGCGGTTCAAGCTGCAAAGATCCAAAATAGGACGCAACCCCCCATCTCTCTTGGGCACCAAAAAGTACCAACTATAGTAGCCCGACTCTCTGTCTGGGAGGGGAACATGTTCTATGGCCCCTTTGTCCAGCAGAGTCTGTAACTCCTGGGCCAGCAGATGTGCTCGGTCCGGTTTCACGGAAGTGGAGACCACGCCGTTGAAACGTCGTTTCGTTGAAACGCCATTGAAATGTGCAAATTGAATCCTGTAGCCTGTGGCTACAGTCCTTTGTACCCAAGGAGATACCCCTGGCAGTAGTTTCCACGCTGCCAGCTTCTCCGAAAGGGTCACAAGCTTTGACACTTCGGCTGGATGGGGGGGTGTTAGGTGTTTGGTATCCTGAAGTGTGGCAGGAGATGAGCGAACACCCAACATTTCGTTGGAGGAGGCCAAGGAGGAGGCCCTGTTTTGTGAAGGAAATCCAGGCGCCCTCCCTGGGGGGAGACACCCCCATGGACCCGGGCGCACGAGCCTCAAGACTTCCTCTTTGGTCCGGTCTCTTTGAGGCAGATTGAGAAGAGCGGCGAGCCCCACCCCAGTCTTTATGAGGGGGTGCACGGCTGGTCACGCTCTCCTTCTGCACCAAACGCCTAATAGGGGCCAGACCTGGTTGGGACCAGGTGGCCGACGGTCCCGATTCTTGAGCATGGCGGGGAAGGAACCTCCCAAAGGCCTGTTCATATAGCTTCACCTCCCGAAACCTAGTGGCGACAGAATGGTCGCCAAAGAGGCCGGAAGGCGAGATGGGGGCATCAAGGAGGACAGCACGATCACTTTCCTTGATGCCCGTGAGGTTCAGCCACAGATGCCTCTCCGTGGATACCATGGCAGCCATAGAACGGCCCACAGCACGGGCCGTCTGCTTGGTTGCACGGAGAGACTGGTCTACCTTGAACAGAGTGATGTACACCAGTGGTTAGGGAAACCGTCCAAATAAAAAATATCCCTGAGTCCTTCAGGGATATGTTATCCCTGGGGACTCTCAAGGCAGTTGCAAGGTACCAACAGACTCGAAGGATGGCAGCCACAGCTGTAGTAGAAGCAAAGCAGTGGGTTTGGGAGGAGCTCCGAGAAGCAATGGAGTACTGCACCAAAGTGCTTCTGAGAAACCATCCAGCACCTCAGGAGGGGGAAATGGGGAACCACCCAAACTGTGTACAGCAGGGATGGGACACTGTTGACCTCGACTGAGGAGGTAATCAGGTGGTGGAAGGAGCACTTTGAGGAATTCCTGAAGCCAACTAATCCACCCTCTACTGTAGTAGAGGTAGTCAAACAACTCCACAGTGGCAAAGCCCCAGGAATTGACAAGATCCACCCGGGGATGCTGAAGGCTGTGGGTGTTGAGGGGCCTCTTAAACATTGTGTGGAAGTCAGGGACAGTGCCTAAGTAGTTCCTGACTGGGGTGGTGGTTCCCCTCTTCAAAAAGGGGAACCAGAGGGTGTCTGTCAAATACAGGGGCATCATACTACTCGGCCTGCTTGGGAAAGTGTACTTTAAGTTGGTGGAAAGGAGCGTTTTACTTTTTCAGGAATCCTGGAAGTGGCTTAAGAATATGCCCATCCAGGCTACACGTGTTTTGTGGATTTGGAGAAGACATATCAGATCACAGATGATTTTCTTTGGGAGGTACTGTGGAAGTATGGGGTGAGGGGGTCACTTCTCAGGGCCGTCCTATCCCTTTACGCCCAAATTCAGAGCTGTTTTTGGGTTCAAGGCAGCAAGACAGACTTTTTTATGGTGGTTGTTGTCCTCCACCATGGCTGCGCTCTGGTGCCAATCCTCTTTGTGGATTTCATGGACAGGATATCAAGGCGCAGCCGTGGAGGAGATGGTATCCAGTTTGAATGGCTAAGCAATGCATCGCTGCTTTTTTGCAGATAATATGGTCCTGGCAATGGATTGTCTACTAAAGTCAAGGAGTTAAGGAGTATTTCAGGGTCTTGTTCACGAGTGATACAACATTGGAGGGTGAGGTTGACCAGAAAATCGGAGCAGTGGGGGTAGTATTGCACCATTGTGACAAACTTTTAATTTACAGGTCGATCTACATGACTCAGAGGACACGACTGTGGATACAAGTGGTTGAAATGGTTTTTCTGGATGGCTGGATAAAGGGTAGTTTGGGGTTCCTTGCTGGAACTGCTACTCTGATTTCGAGCGATTAAAAATGGATGGATGGATAATTCTTCTATAATGATGACTTAATGGCCATTAACTAACCCATCAAAAAATAAAGTATATGTATTAACACTTTCTGAGTCTTACAATATTTAAAATGGTAAAAGTATAGACATCTTGGTAACTAAGTACTGTATATTCATTAATACCATATCTTGCAATATTAAAACAATAAAACAAACTATTTACAATAAAAACTATTTACACAATCAAATATTTTATACACTGCTAAGATCAATCAACATGGCTAAACACTTGATTTGTTAAAAAATAATCTGATTATATTGGTACGCTTTGCGAAATTTTGCATACATGTGTTTTTAAACATTTAAACATTTAAAAGGGGGTTAGCTTAAATTATTTTCAAATACACATATATAGCATAAACATTCTCTATTATTACTGCATGTCATTCTTGCCCAAAATGAGTAAACATGCTATTAATATTTAATTATTATCATTACTAATGACTATTCATATGTGACTGAGCTACAGTAGGTGTTAATACATACACCTCATTATTTCCTTAATACGCTAGGGATTAAAGCATGCATTTTTATCATCTCTATTAAAGCAGTGGTTACTGTTAGTATTAATTCATCCCTAAACTCATTAGCATTTCCAATAAAAATACATACCAAGATAAACCATATACATTATGAACTGTGATTTGAGCATAAATGTGACAGTAATAAATTGAGGTGAACTCATACAGGTGTAATCTTTCAGAAGGTTAAATTAAAAGATCTGCTCGGTGGGAGTTTGTTTTTCAGAGTCAGTTCATTGCTTCATAAGGAGTCGTGGGCTTAAGTACGCAATAATTTCACACTTGCCCTGCTGTTTGATCCTTTACATACACAGACGGCATTCCTGTCAGCGACGTCAATAGGGAAAGACAAGACGGTTTTTCTATTAGCTGAGAATTCAAGGTGCAAACGCCTCCATGGTTTCTTTCCAAAAATAAAGAAAAAAAGCTTTTTCAACTAAAATAAGTTAAACTAAAAGGTTATGAGTGCCAGATCGACTTAAAAAAACATCCATGACCTTCAGGTGCTCCTAAAACTTGCTAAAATACACCTGTTACGCATAACCTTGAAATATTTGGATTTTCGAACAGCTATAAAATTCTTATACCCTAGTTGTGTCTTACCTTTTCTTTGTAGAATTTGCAAGGGTAGTAGAAGAATAATTAACACATAATAAGAACCTAAGTACAATAATGTTCACTATTCAGGGAAATTATGATATTTCCAGTTGACCAATATGTTTCCATTTTGCAAATTTTAATTCCCTACTCACAGTAGGTAAACTTTCACACTGGCTTTGTTACATGTGAACAGTTTGGACAGTTGGAAAGAATTCCTAATGAACTCTTTACAAGTGCACTGCATACTACAATGTGTGCTACAAGTAAATTTTTCATTATATAATTAAAATCTTCATTCACATGCATGTTATATGTAACCTTATCCAAAATTGTGCACATTCCAGTTTATTGAATAGTCAGGTTTCAATAAAGTAAATACTGTATTACACAAGATCGTTGTCCAGCATTTGCATGACATGACTTTTGAAAGAAATACACTCAGGATGTCGAAATTAAGTCATGTATAACTGGTAGGTACAATAGAATGAAAAATTATATATTATAATATTATATATTATAATATTGTTTTATATATATATATATATATATATATATATATATATATATATATATATATTATTATTATTATTTATTTTATTTTTTTTTCCATTGAGGTACAGTACATAAAATCATAAACCTGTGAGACCTGATGATTTCCAGACCTCATACAACCACATTGTTGCTTAAACCCGAGAGAATAATAGATGACGATCTGTTTTCTATAGAACACTACAGTATGTCTGATAAAATTGGTTTTGTACTTTAGACGAAAAGCATTTTCCTTGGAACACATCACTTTCAAATTACTTTTGATATCTTAAGAGACATTCACTTTAAAAAGGATGATAGCTGATGCACTTACTTGAAACTGTGTCATTATAAATCAAATTAAACACTGTTTGTGTGTCAAAAAATATTACTGCGTAATAAGCAGTCTATAATTGCGTTCACAGCCCAACAGTAACTTGAACAGACCAGAGTCCCAGAGGTGCAGATTCACAAAATGATACTGGGAGTGTGATATTTATTTCTAGTGTAACAAACACACAGTTATGTATGTTGCATTATACATTCTGATTGAGAAAAAAAATCCAAATTATTTACATCAATGCTAAAACATCAATCTCTACTTTTATTTGGCTTTTTAGACTAAAAATACAGTCAGTAAAGGAAAGGCTTTATGAAATACCACATACTGTAAGAGTTAATGCCTCTTGTACTAATGCCTCTTAAGTACACCAGCAAGGCAATGATATACAGATTTAAATATGAGCACAATGATTTATAATATATGACATGACATCTGGGAACCACAAATAGTCCAGTGTAAAATAAAAGGAATTCCTGCAAAAGAAATGCAATAGGAAAGTGTTGAAGTACAGAAGTGCTCCGCTTTTGGTACCCTTTTGGTTAAATTCCAAACTAAAACTATAAGTTATAACTGCCACGGACACTATATAGCCAAAGGTTTGTGAACGTCTGACCCTCATACACTTATAATTCCCATTATTGATTTAGTATTCCCTTTGCTGTTACAATAGCCTCTACTCTTCAAGAAAGGATTTACACTAGATTTTGGGGTGTGACTATGGAGGGTTGCCCATTCAGCCACAACAATACGAGTGGAATATTTCCTGAGCAGAGCAACTTCTCAAACCATTTGTTATCATCTTTCTTAGATACACTGCCTGTCCAAAGCAAATCATCATATGCACACACAGTGAGTATACAAAAGAATCACCCCCCATTTGAAATAATCACACTTTGTTGCTTTGTAGCCTGAAATGAAGACACAGTTTTTGTTTTAACAAGTGAAATATATAACACCAACATGTCAGGAAAAAAAAACAAAAAACAGAATCACTGATTTGGAGAAGGATAACCCCCCTAAAAATTACTTATTACTTAAAAATTACTTAAGCTAATGGTTAATACGCTTCTAAACGGCACATAGAAAGCCATTTGACTTTCAACTGTAATCAGCGGTGGTCATTTTGATTAGCTCAGCATGAAACCTAGATTACAGTTTGGAAGGTCCCAGATTCAAACCTCACGACCGCCAAGTTACCACTGTTAGACCCTTGAGCAAGGCCTTTAACACACAACTGCTTGGATGCGTAATCAGACAATAATGTAAGTTGCTCTGGATAAGGGTGCCTGCCAAATGCCTAAATGTAAATTGTTAAAAGATCCACAGGATAAAGGTGCACACAGAAGTCAGGAGATGGATACAAAAAAATTCAAAGGCCTCATCAGTACCTAAAAGTACAGTGAAGTCTGTTAAGAAGTGGTAGGTATTTGGTACTGTAACATGCCCACATGGGGACGATAGGGTAGAACAGCCGCTCACCGAAGAACAGCTGCCTCTGCCTCCTCGACCCGTTGACACCAAGGATGATCAAAGCCTAATTTCCATGGTGCTGGCAACCTGTCTTAGCCAGGGAATATCTAGCCTTACATCCACTAGCTGATGGTGAGATACTGGCCGCGCTCCCCTCCGTACTCTTCCATACTGCAAAAGACTGGTGGACTGCAGAAAAACACGGTGTAAAAAGCTGGGTGTCATTTAAATCTGCTTTGTTAAAGGCATTCCTTACCAAGGACCATGATGTCGAAGCGGAGAAGCGTCTGAGGGAACGGATCCAGCACCCTGACGAGAGCATTAGGGACTTCGCCTTTCAATATCATGCTCTGTGCCTAAGGTGGAAACCAGGGATGACAGAGAGGGAAATGGTGCAGGCAACACTGCGGAACTGTAATCCCCATATTGCCAGCCTGTTGCGAAGCACAGTGCGAATTGGAACACTGGTGGAGAGGGATTTTAATGCGGCCAAGATGTTTAGGCAAAAGCAAAATCCTGTTCCAACACCCAAACAGATAAAGGAGGAAAAAAGACCCACCAGCCTCTGCATTCTCTGTTGATGGTACAAATCACCCTAAACCATGTTCCCTGTACAGCCATCATCGACACGGGCAGCACCTTTTTCCTCATGGAAGAAGATAAGGAAACCGACCGAAAAATGGCAGTCAGCAAGGGGACAATCATGCTCATTAGCCAATGGTTTAGTACAGGCGGCTGTAGGTAAACTGCAGACCCAATGTTCCTTGCAGGGGGTAGTATCCGAAGTTTGTCAGAAGAAAACCAATATCAGTTACAGGAGTTGTTGTTAGAGTGGCCAACTGTATGCACTGATAGAATTGGCCACACAAAGGTTATAACCCATCATGTTTACACCACCGATGAGAGACCAGTTAGGAAGAAAGCATACCCTATTCCTGTCGACAAGCAGCAAATTGTGGAAGAGGTTGCTAAAATGCTGGAAGCAGGGATCATTAGGCCGTCTACCTCACCTTGGACCGCCCCTGTCGTGCTGGTGGGGAAAAAGGACCGTGGGACCCGTTTTTGTGTGGACTTTAGGGCCCTGAACAGCAAAATGCCACTAGACAGTTTCCCTACGCCCCAGGTCCACAAGATCCTAGAGGCGCTCTATGGGGCAACTGTAGTCAGCTCGTTAGAACTGCGTAGTGGATATTGGCAGGTGGAAATGCATCCAGACAGCATCCCTAAAACGGCTTTCGTCACCAAAAACAACCAATACGAGTTTACCCGTCTTCCATTTGGCCTGAAAAATGCAGGAGCTACGATTCAGAGATTAATGACATCTGTGTTAGCAGAAACCATTGGTAAATATTGTTTTGTCGTGATCCAGACCCCTCTGCCCTCTGGAGCCGTCTAACCCGTCCTGGAGTCCTGCTTCTGGTTGGAGATCTCGTCGCATGGATGCCCCGTGTGGTCTGCCTGGATTCGTATGGTGGCTGGGGATGGTTTCCATGAAGACTGTCCCTGTCATCGATTGATGCTCTGGGGACCTGTGACTTCAGTTGTTCGATAACTCAGGACCGGAATCCCCTACAGTCTACCTGAGCCTGCGGGAACAAACTGGACTCATTTTAATTTTAATTTTAACACATCTCCTGTTATACTGAACTTCCAGTCTTACACATTATTATGCTGAGCAATCCCTGCTATCCGTTATCACCCAGATGAGGATGGGTTCCCTGTTGAGTCTGGTTCCTCTCAAGGTTTCTTCCTATTACCATCTCAGGGAGTTTTTCCTTGCCACCGTCGCCCTCGGCTTGCTCATCAGGGACAATCTTATCATTTTGATTCATATACATTGCATAAAAACTTACTTCTTTTTGTTGTGTAAAGCTGCTTTGCGACAATGTCAATTGTTAAAAGCGCTATATAAATAAAATTGACTTGACTTGACTTGACTTATTGTGTGTAGGTATAACATGTGTCCACTGGTCAAATGTTACACCCCTGGATGCATGACCATATCACATCAATGGAGTTTTTCTGACACATACACACACACAGTATACGTGTGTGTGCGTGTGTGTGTGTAGCACCTGATGGCTTTTTAACAAAAACTGCTCTCTCCTTGGTGCTTAATTTCAGTGTTATTCTTTGTGTCATTTATAAATAATTAAATCCCACAGAGGGTATAATTAAGTCATGACATTTAGGTGGACTTGAAATGCTAGTTGAAATCTGTTAAAAGCTTTCATGCTGTTCACAGTGATGAGACAATGTCCAGGAGGACGTTGGTGTTAATTGTGCTGGGTGACCACACTGCAGTATGTCTTATGTGCTCCAGATGGTCGGGGACAAAACAAGCTGCAGCAATATCAACATGATCAGCTCGGTGTGTACTGCCACTGGTGCATTTATTATGTGACCATACTCGGAATTAGAAACACTCTATTAAAAAAAAAAAAGAAAGCCCCCAATCACCCCCCTACCCCTGCTAGTCCTTTAATTGTGTTTGTCCTTTTCAGTACACTGCCATTTAATCTGCATAATCTGATTGCTTTGTGACATTGTGAGTAGTGAGTTATGATCACCTGCATTTAAACCCTGTCCTCATTGCTAATTGCAGCATTCTGTATTCCTCCACTACTGTCTCATACTACAGGGTGATTCACTCGAAAGAGGCCCTGAATATTTTGTAATAACTCTCGATAGGACGAAGCAATCTAAACGAAACCACATACAACCTTCTCCTCAGTATATGGAGCTTCGAAAATGCCAAGCAATGTCAGAGTGAAATTAAGTGCATCTGACTGAAGATTTGAAACGTGAATATCGCTGATATTCAGGAACATGGAGTGTGTGTCTGGCAGAAAACAGAGATCACTTCCAGCATCGCAGGGAACATGCGCATATGTCAAGGTATGTAGCAGGTTTTTTTTTGGCTCAGATTGCTTCATAATAGCGATAGTTATTACAGAATATTCTGGGCATCTTTCAAGTGAATCGAATCAATCTTCCAGACAAACCCTTAAATTGCATTAAATAAAAGCATTGTTCACATACTTCCTTGCATATCTTAAGTACATCCTGATGACTAAAAGTGCTATCCACTAGATGGGAACATCTCAGAACACAGTTAAACCACAGTGGGTGAAATATAAGACTAGATTAAGTCTAAAAATGGTCCAATAAATTTTCCTTGTGTGTATTTTTGAGTAATGCATTAAAAGTATTGTACAGAAATGTTTTTGAATTAGATTTTTTTTCTAAAAGAAATTTATTTTGACACATTGAGAGTCACAGTGTTCCATGCCACATGGCATATATGTGCAAAAATGAATACTGATACACATTATTCAAACACACAAATACTATATACAGACATATGTATATAAAATCATGTTTAAAGACGTATTCTCAAAGACAAAAGTTTTAGAAGGGTAAAAATTTTGTCCTGCATCAAACACGAAAAACAAATCACTGAAACTACTAAACTTGGGTTAAGTATTCTCTAACTCATTATTAAAACATAATTTTCGAAAAAGAAATGTGGTTGGACAAAGTTTTTGAATGACTGCGATCAGCGATCACTTAAACATTTTGTGAAATCAAATGATAAAACAATAGTACAACTCACTTCACTATTTCACTGTTTAATAGTGAAAGTAAGAGCACTTCTACATGCACAATGTGGAGAGAACTCAAGGGATTGTGACTAATCAACTGTGTAAGCTTAAGAAAACCATTTATTAGTGAGACTAATTGGAACAAAAAGGCATCACTCTGCTGTGGAGCGTAAAGAGTGGACAATCGGAAAAAAAATGTCATTTGGTCTGATGAGTCCCTTTATCAGACTGATCCTATTCCATATGGTGTGTGCATCAAAGTAAATATAAAAGCAGATGAATTGATGAAAAACTCGCGTCTCGGACTCAACGAAGCATAGCTCCAGCCACACTTGTACCCAGTAGTGAAAAGGTTGTTGTGTTGTGCAAGTGTTGTTGGACATGGGTGTCTCGACGAAGGAAAAAGTATTCATAGTTGAGAATTATTTTCGCTCATAGAGAAGAAAAAAAATGTCACTCCTTTGGCACCCTCGTTTGAAAAAAGATGGCAGAACAATTCCTTCCCATACAGTACTTCTATACCTGATGCCGAGTTGTGGTGAATGTTAAAGGGGTGTGTGTTTACTGTAACTATGAAGACCCGCAAAGAACTGTGTCTGCATTATGTGAGTAAATCATCTCCTTTTCCAGGAGTCTGCAGCAACCTTTCAGCAGTATATTTATATACTATATTGTGGCGGCGCGTCAACGACAGAATGCATGTAACAAGGGGGCGGGTCACTAGAACTGACCTGGGCTGGAGGCTCATCAATTGCTCCACTCAGCATTCGCGCAGCCTCCTCAGCTGAGTAGCATCAAAACTAACCTTAACTTACGCAAGTCTCTTGGATTCCTAGACTCAAATACTTCCGAGTCCTGCTCGCCTAGAAGAAAGCCGTCTGCCGTCCACCCACACTCCCCGTTCTGCTGTCTCTGCATACAACGCGCAACCTGTTCAGCGCTGCTGGTCTCACCTGCTCTGCACAAACCGGTGCGTCTCTGATCACAACGCGCCTGCTGAGGATCGACCCGCGGAGCCGCGACATTCACAGAGTAGGCCTGCACTTTCGTGGCACATAGCATATTCAAAAAGAACTGCATACTTTGCTGCTTAAACTAAGCTTTCATTAAAGAACTTTTTTGAAACGTTGACATCTGCTTCCCGTGTGTTCTCTCCGTTTGCCAGACCCGTAGACAATACACACACACACACACACACACACACACACACATACACACACACACATACACACACACACATACACACACACACACATACACACACACACAAAAAGGTTTTGTGTGCAACTTTACTCAACTGCAGGCTGATTTATCCATTGTGCCAAAACTGTGGGAGATGGAGATGTTTGAAAAATAACACAAAATTCACAAAAAAATGAAAAAAGATATTTTGGAATTTGTGCTTTTTAAGAACCTTGTGACTCAAGGAAAACATGCACAATTCTTTTCTCTATACTTTGCAATATTTTCATGCAGTGTACATGCTTAATTAGAAATAATAATAATAATAATAATAATAATAATAATAATAATAATAAATACAAATTCTCAAAAACTGCAAAAATTGAGTTCTCATTTTGCTGTCAAACAGGTTTATATAATCCAATTTTCCTGATTAGGTGATCACCTGAATCAAATCTTATTTAATGAGGAAAAAAATATGAAAGCTCCTGCTGTGATCATCACTCTCTCCCGTAGAGCGTCCAGCTGGATGGCAAAAACAGTGCTAGTAGTACCTCACAAACTTGAGAAGGAAAGTTTTGGGTGAAGAAAAGAAGGGTTAAATCCTGGCACAGGGATACAGTGAGTGTCACATTTGTTCCATCTTTAAAATGTAGAAGATGGCAGTACATAACAGCAAGGTTATGCAGCAGACACCTGGAGACAATGTAGCTACAGGCTGGCAGAGGGCAAAACCAGGTCTCTACTGACAGGGATTTCTGCAAACTCATTCGAATGTCACTCAGCAAGCATAGGATGACATCAAGTGGCACACTGAAGCTGGGGTGAAGTGCACGGTGAAGTTTGAAACAGGCTCCTGCTCTCCCAGGCTGAGATTTGCAAAGGACCACAGCAATTTTGACCAGAGAACTGGATTAAGATCACCTTCACTAATGAGTCCATTTCTTTCAGCTTTGTCCAACAGCTGAAACATCTTTCTGTTTCTGGGATACCTGGAGAGGCCTACTGTACAAGCCAAAGTGTCTTACAACCACTGTGAAATGTGGAGGAGGATCATCTGAGGGTGCTTTAGCAAGCCTGGGATCAGCCAGATTGGTTTTTGTGAAGGACACATGAATCAAGCCACATACAGTATACACACGCGGACAAAATTGTTGGTACCCTTCGGTCAATGAAAGAAAAACTCACAATGGTCACATAAATAACTTTAATCTGACAAAAGTAATAATTAAAAAAAATTCTATGAATGTTAACCAATGAAAGTCAGACATTGCTTTTCAACCATGCTTCAACGGAATTATTTAAAAAAATAAACTCATGGAACAGGCCTGGACAAAAATGATGGTACCCCTAGAAAATACTGAAAATAATGTGACCAAAGGGACATGTTAATTCAAGGTGTGTCCACTAATTAGCATCACAGGTGTCTACAATCTTGTAATCAGTCAGTGGGCCTATATATAGGGCTCCAGGTAGTCACTGTGTTGTTTGGTGACATGGTATGTACCACACTCAACATGGACCAGAGGAAGCGAAGGAAAGAGTTGTCTCAGGAGATTCGAAAGAAAATTAAAGACAAGCATGTTAAAGGTAAAGAATATAAGACCATTTCCAAGCAGCTAGATGTTCCTGTGACTACAGTTGCACATATTATTCAGAAATTTAAGATCCATGGGACTGTAGCCAACCTCCCTGGACGTGGCCACAGGAGGAAAATTGATGACAAATCAAAGAGACAGATAATCCTGAATGGTAACAAAAGAGCCCAGAAAGACTTCTAAAGAGATCCAAGGTGAACTTCATGCTCAAGGAACATCAGTGTCAGGATCGCACCATCCGTCGTTGTTTGAGCCAAAGTGGACTACATGGGAGACGACCAAGGAGGACACCATTGTTGAAAACAAATCATAAAAAAGCCAGACTGGAATATGCCAAACTACATGTTGACAAGCCACAAAGCTTCTGGGAGAATGTCCTATGGACAGATGAGACAAAAATTGAACTTTTTGCCAAGGCACATCAGCTCTATGTTCACAGACGGGAAAATGAAGCATATCAAGAAAAAAACACTGTCCCTACTGTGAAACATGGAGGAGGCTCTGTTATGTTCTGGGGCTGCTTTGCTGCATCTGGCACAGGGTGTCTTGAATCTGTGCAGGGTACAATGAAATCTCAAGACTATCAAGGGATTCTAGAGAGAAATGTACTGGCCAGTGTCAGAAAGCTGGGTCTCAGTCGCAGGTCATGGATCTTGCAACAGGACAATGACCCAAAACACAGCTAAAAACACCAAAGAATGGCTAAGGAGGAAAACATTGGACTATTCTAAAGTGGCCTATGAGCCCTGACCTCAATCCTATTGAGCATCTTTGGAAGGAGCTGAAACATGCTGTCTGGAAAAGGCGCCCTTCAAACCAGAAACAACTGGCAGCAGCTTGCTCATGAGGAGTGGGCCAAAATACCTGCAGAGAGGTGCAGAAGTCTCATTGACAGTTACAGGAATCGTTTGATTGCAGTGATTGCCTCAAAAGGTTGTGCAACAAACTATTAAGTTAGGGGTACCATCATTTTTGTCCAGGCCTGTTCCATGAGTTAATTTTTTTTTTATAATTCCGTTGAAGCATGGTTGAAAAGCAATGTCTGACTTTCATTAGGTTAACATTCATAGAATTCTTATTTATTATTACTTTTGTCAGATTAAAGTTATTTCTGTGACCATTGTGAGTATTTCTTTCATTGACCAAAGGGTACCAACAATTTTGTCCATGTGTGTAAGCTTATCCTAGAAGAACATTTGGTTCATTCTGCTTTCAATGCGTTTCCCAGTTCAGAGGATTGTTTTTGTTTCTGCCAGGACAATGCCCCATGCCACATAGCCAGGCCAATCAAGGTGTGGATGGAGGACCGCAGATCAAAACCTTGTCATGACAAGCCCAATCTCAAAATCTGAAAGCCCACTGAAAACCTTTGGAATGTGATCAAAAAGAAGATGGATGGTCAAAACTGCTTTAATTTTGCCCCAAGAGTGGCAAGTTATCCAACAGGAAAAAGACATGTGGAGAGGATGTCAAGACACTAGTGATGGGTGGTTCACGAATGATTCCTTCTTTTTGAATGAGTCTTTAACGTGACTCAGAAGAACAAGTAGTCTCAAAGAGTGATTTGTTCATTTTCTACTTGGTGTGCATGCACAAAGCATGGCAAAACCTCTGTAGGTAATGTACAGGAAACAGAAATGAGTAGTTACCTTTGGGTCTTCTAGTCCGAATTGTTCGCTCTTTTGTCACGACTCTCATAGATGCTATGCAGTGCAATAGATTAAAAAGAATGAACAACTTGGACTAGAAGACTCAAAGGTAACTACTCATTTCTTTTTCCTGAACCGCTCAATTCTGTTTCCTGTGTAATGCACTGCATAGCGTCTATGAGAGTCATGTGACAAAAGAACGAACGATTCGGACCAGAAGATAAGAGAGGTGAGCCCCTCATTCTGTTTATCATAATATGTCCTTAACTGCATTGTAATATTTTCATTATTGGAACTATAGCCAAAATCTGTGTATGTAGACGTGTTGGGTGTCTGTTTATTGAAAATGTAACATTTTATTTCATTTCTGATCAAAAGAACGAAATGAACTAAATTACTCAAAAAAGATTCATTCATTTTGTTGAAAGTAAGCAAATCACTAAAATGATCCAAACTTCCCATCACTACATGAAAACTGTGACTGTAAATCAGGGTTACTTCACAAAATACTAATTTCTGAATGTCCTAAGTTGAAACATTAGTATTTGTCATCAAACCAAGTCAAACCAGCTCTTGTGGTATAGAGCTTTATTGCCTCAACAAATACAACTCATGCCTGACTGTTTTTTGCATGAAACCTGAATTGCATAATCAGGATAAGACTGATGGAATGTGTAAAGTTTTGAGCATGATCATTTATAGGCGGCAGTGTTATGTTTTGAAAAAACAATTGAACCAAAAGTCCAATTAAAATGAAATTTGATATGCATATACATTTTAACCACATTTTTTTATCTTTAATTAATAAAATGATCATCACCTAATAAACCTTTAACTGCCATTTCATAGAGATGGCATTAAGCTATTGTCACAGGACTTAAACCATTGAACATACAGTACATTCAACTATGGTCTCTGTGGATGTGGCAAGAACTGGCCACTCGAACTCTATTCGCAAAAGTGTTTGGACCCAATGGGGTATTATTATTTATGAAGCTCAGCAGCTTACCATTATTGTCAGGATTTTTAGGAGTTATATCTCCAATGCGGTCTAAATCCCCTTCTGTCTGCAAAGCCAAATGTGGTCTCTAAACATATGAAAACATTAACAGAGGTAATGATGCAATAAATTATGCAAAATGCACATATTTCAGGTTGCAGATCAGTTGAGCAAGATGGATGTTTGTTTTTTCTGCCTGATCAGTACTTTTGAAATATACCCAAAGCTGAACTCAATAAAACATGGAAATACACCTCTTACCTGTAATAATACAGTATAGTGTGCCAGTGAGCCCACTTTCTGGGTCTTGAATGACAGAGATATAGCACGGTAAGGTGCTTTCCATTACTGTTAAGCACCTTTTGAAGGCCAGATTCAGCACCCCTGTTTCCTAGCTGCAGTGAGTGTGATAGGATTATTACACATGGCTGAGGAAGATGGCCCTCCTACCCATACATGAGGCAGTAAACTGGGTCACACACCCAGGAATGTACTGTATGGAGACCCCCCATAGGGGTCATAAAAAAGTATATATTTAGGTTACAAACAGTGTGCATGTTTAACTAAACTAAGTTGACTACATTTATTCTTAGATAATGAAAAAAATCTGTTGCACTACACTTTTGCTTTTGATACTGTACTTTCAGCATTTTACATTATTATAGTTGTTGTATCTCCACTAATGAAACTAAAATCACAACCAGGCATCATACTTAATTCTATTATCTGACTTTCAAATAAGCCTCCAGAAGACAGTAAAACAAATAAATGTATCTAACATGTGCCAAAGGTGACACATTGAGTATGAATTTGAAAACAATACCTGGGTCTGTTTTGGGAAGCATGATATAATTTCGAGCATGGGAATTGTAAATTTTGTTTTATCGATCCTAGGAAGGCCAAACTGAATTTGTTTACTTTCTAAAAATTTTTTTAGATAACACTTTTAAAGACCACCATAGTAAGCAGTCTAATATACAACCTACTTAAGGAGCCCTAATGGTCCGAATGTGGAGATTGTTTTCTTTCTTTTTTTTTTTTTTTACATTGCTGCATCAATTTTACCTCTGCTGTCATTAATTTTATGTCCACTGATATACTAGATACTTTGAATAAGAGTCCTTGATGCTGATGGAGGATCGTTCGGTTTAGCCCAAATATACAGCTCAAGGCTCTTTAAGTGCTTTCTGTAGCCGGATGCTGCATGATTACAGCTCCCCAGAGACTAAATATTCTGCTGGCACAATGCAAAACTGAATCATCCAGTGGACACATGTTTGTGTTGTCCTCCCTACCACTATCAAGGAACAAACTGCTTTGCACCTATATAAGAAGGATGAATAAGCTTTTTAGATCAAATTAAATAAAAAAGAAAAATATCACATTATTAGGAGAAAAATATAAAAAAATCTATATATATATCAGGTTATTACATAAAAATATGAAGGTTATTATGAGAAAAAAAAACATTACTGCAAATCTATATAATCTTGCAAAAGCAACATAACTAATGTTATTTTTACAATTTAGTTTCAGTTTCTAGGATTTGGCAAATGAAGCAGTTTCAGCACTCAATCACTCATAGGTCTATACCACTTTACCTGTATACAGGGCCTAGTCCCTGGAGTTTTTAGGGCACAAGGCGGGGTAGACTTTGTACAGGGTGCCAATCCATCGCAGGGCACACACACTCATTCACACATTAGGGGCAACTTAGGAATGACAATTAGCCTAACCTGCAGGTCCTTAGACTTGACTGTGGGACGAAACCGGAAAACCCAGATGAAACCTACCAATCATGGGGAAGAACATGCAAACTCCATGCACACAGAGGTGGGAATCGAAGATGGCTAGGAATCGAACCCAGACCCTGGAGGTGCAAGGTGACAGTGCTAACCACTAACCCACTGTGCTGCTGTAGATTTAACAGCAAGTATGGAATTGTACTTCATGTTTGGCTTACACTGTAACAAGACTTATATGTCACAGTACTGTTAACAGTTTTGTCACTAGCTTATGGATATTATGAAGGATTCTCAATTCACAGCAGAGCAGTTATTCAAACCCAAAATCTGGTCAGACATCTCAGATCGTGCATTATTCATAACTAATCAATTTGAATGACATACAGTAGGAAACCTCCTGGGTACTATTTAGAACGTAGTACAGTGGAAGCTTGGATTACAAGCATAATTCATCCCAGAAGTGGGCTCATATTCCAAAACACTCGTAAACCAAATTGAATTTGCCCATAAGAAATAATGAAAACTCAAATGATTCATTCCACAGCCCAAAAAAATACAGTACAGACCAAAAGTTTGGACACACCTTCTCATTCAAAGAGTTTTCTTTATTGTGTTCTTTATTGTGTTATTTAGCCCAAACAAGTCTCTTCTGCTTGTTGCCTGTCCTTAGTAGTGGTTTCCTAGCAGACATTCTACCATGAAGGCCTGATTCACACAGTCTCCTCTTAACAGTTGTTCTAGAGATGTGTCTGCTGCTAGAACTCTGTGTGGCATTGACCTGCTCTCTGATCTGAGCTGCTGTTAACCTGCAATTTCTGAGGCTGGTGACTCGGATTAACTTATCCTCCGCAGCAGAGGTGACTCTTGGTCTTCCTTTCCTGGTATGTGAGCCAGTTTCTTTGTAGCGCTTGATGGTTTTTGTGACTGCACTTGGGGACACTTTCAAAGTTTTCAAAATTTTACGGACTGACTGACCTTCATTACTCAAAGTAATGATGGCCACTCGTTTTTTTCTTCACTTAGCTGCTTTTTTCTTGCCATAATACAAATTCAACCTCTTTGAATGAGAAGGTGTGTCCAAACTTTTGGTTTGTACTGTAAATACATAAAAATAATTAGTACAATATATAAGGTAAAAATAAAACAAATTAACCTGCAATTTACTTTAAAAAAAAAGTAAAATAAATCCCGACAGATAAGTTTTTCCATTTGTGCGTGCAGGCGTGTGTGTGTGTGTGTGTGTGTGTGTGTGTGTGTGTGTGTGTGTGTGTGTGTGTGTGAATTAGCCCCTTCCCTCACCTGTCTTACACAGTAAAACTCCTCCTCCCTCCCCACCTCGCTTTTTAAGTTTCCCAACAAACATACACACAACAGAAACACTGTTAATGGGAAACAAAACAAAATCTCTCTAATGACACTTGCAATCACTAACGGAATAACGGAATCACTGCTGTAAAGTAAAAAAAAACCCCAAAAAACCCAAATGAACCAGAACTTTACCTTTGAAAAGAATCGCGACAGAGCAGAGTTTTCTGTGTAAAGCAGAGAGTGTGTGTCTGTACAGTGTGTATGTGTGAAGCCGAGGAAGGGGGTGTAAAGGCAAGAGAGTGTGTATACATGTGTTGGTGTCAAATTACACGTGTGCGCACACACATAAGAGACACGCTGAAATAGAGAGAGAGATGTTAATTATACCAGTAACAGACTAGCACTAAGATTCCGCAGCGCCTGTGAGAGAAAAATCATTGGCTCAGTTGTGATCACATGACGCTCAGTGTTAAAACAAGAGTGCATGTGTGATACATGATACTCAACACTCGTAAACCAAAACTTGCTCGTTTTTCAAGTCAAAATTTATTAAAAAGCATTGCTCGTCTTGCAGAACACTTGTAAACCGCATTACTCGCAATCCGAGGTTCCACTGTAGATACATTTTAGTGCTATAAGCTTGGTACAGTATGCTCTTACGCAAAACGCTGTCTGGCTTCTATTAAACACTTTGGATTCTTGTGGAAACAATTTTTATTATTGAGTGATGTAGTGGATTAAAGCGGCATATTCTTGCAGTTCATCTTACACATCAGTGGTTATTATGTTTGTAAAAGAAATGTTTACGTAGGTCACAGAGCAAGAAACCATTGCAAGGAAGGTGTCACGCTCTCCACTAGGAGGGAAACACGCAGATCCAATAGAGAGAATGAGCGATGAGTGATGGGGGCCAGGAAACAACCATCGAGGGCCTGCACAGTGAGTGAGTGACTCAGGGGCGTGGAAAGAATGCCAAGGAGGTTCGCCAGTGAAGAGCAGATCAGATTTTGGTCGGCCCCTGAATCCAGCAGGGCATACGTGTCATGGGATTGGTTATTGTGGGTCAGGGTTACTGAAAAATAGGAGCGATGGTTGGGAAAAGATTTAAGATCCGGGCCCCCTGGTGCACCCAAAATTACCGAGGGGCCTGGCCTTTTACCGGGCAGTTTCGTGAGAAACATGCTCCCTTATCCCGTCTCCGTTGTCGTTCCTCAGGAGAAATACGGGTCCGGCCCACCTGCATTGGTTCAGGAGGGGTCTCCATAAAGCTGGTGGAAGCTGCGGGTGGTGATGGCCAGAGGCTCAGGCTGCGCTCCTGCTGCCTGAGGCGCTTACGAGCATCAATGCGTGCTGCCAAATCAATGAGGTCTTGGAGATTGGAAGGTGGTTCGCGTGCTGACAGTTCATCTTTGACATTATCTGAGAGACCATGGAGAAATGCGTCAAAGAGTGCTTGGTCGTCCCAGCCACATGAAGCCGCTAACGTGCGAAACTCAATGGCATAATCATGGACAGATCGGGTTCCCTGTTGAAGAGTTAATATCTGTCCAGCCGCCAGACGTCCGGTGGATGAGCAATCAAAAACCCTTCTCATTTCTTCGGTAAATGATTTATAGGTGAAACAGCAGGGCAGTTGGGCATCCCACATAGCGGTTCCCCACTCTCTCGCCCTACCGGAGAGGAGGGTGATAATGTATGCCACCTTAGCTCGTTCTGTAGTAAAAGACGAAGCCTATAACTCAAGAACTAGAGAACACTGAGACAAGAAAGAACGGCAGGTGTTAGGATCCCCATCATAGGTAGGCGGGGCAGGCAGGCGTGGCTCATGGGGCGATGCGGCAGCTGCGGCTGCCAAGGGGCGAGGAGCTAGGGTAGGAGCTGGAGGTGTTTGTAGTTGCTGAATTTGGTTGGCGAGTGAAGTCAGGGTTTCAGTTACTGTTTTAAGGGTACTGGTGACCTCCTGAATGTCACGCTGATGTGAACCCAGGAGCGCTCCCTGACTTTCCAGTGCTGATCTCAAGTGGGTAAACTCCGGGCCTCCGAGTGGCGCAGTGGTTAAAGCGCTCGCCCTATCATCTGGAGATCGCTAGTTCGAATCCCGGGTGGTGCTGTAACCTCTCGCAGCCGGAGGTCTAGAGAGAGCTGATTGGCCGAGCTCTCTCAGAGGGGAGGGATGAGAGGTACTTAGTGCTCCCACATTAATCACGGCTCTACAGCCAATCAGGGGCGTCTGTGAGCTCGCGCGAGGGAGCGGATAGCGCTGTCCTCTGAGTGTGTTACGCCGCCCCCAACGGTGCGCGAGCGAGCAGTTCGAAAAGATGCGGTCGGCTGGCGTCACGTGGTTCGGAGGAAACACGTGATAGTCTTCGGCCCTCCCGGCTGAGTGGTAGTAGTAGCCTTAATGTGGGAGCCCCCTAGTGACGGGGAGGAATTGGACACGACTAAAAATCCAAAAAAAAAAAAAAAAAAAGTGGGTAAACTCCGCTGGATCCATAATGGCCAGATTATACGGTCACGCTCTCCACTAGGAGGGAAACACGCAGATCCAATAGCAGAGAATGAGAGAGAGAGAAATCAGGAAGAAGACTTACGGCCAGCAGAGGGCGTTCCGGTGCGGAGAGGTAGGGGGGGCGGTGCCCAAATCCACGTCGGGGAAATATTGTCCCGTAATCCAAATAAACTCTCAATTTTATTTTAGTCAATGAGGAAGCTGATAAATAATCCACTAAAGTCTATAGCTTCCTTGTGAGAAGTAATCCCGAAGCATGCAGTTAGACGCGAGCAGGGATCAGAGCTGACAGGCGCATAAACATCCAGGGCAGACAATCTCGTAGTCAGACGTGAGCGTAGGTCAAAAGTCGGTATTCCAAATAACATCAATCCGAAGCGCGAAGACGGAGCCGAAAACGGGAAGCAAAGCGGGGTCGTAACCGGAGAAACAGAGACATAAACAAAACGCGAGAATAAGGGCAATACGGCACAATAATCTGGCAACAGGTGGGTGTCTAGCAGCGTCTTAAATAAGCCGATCTGATCACTCCAAATCGGTAACAGGTGAGCTCGAGCCGTGACTGAGGCGGCAAAAACCAAGAGGCGGCGCGGCGCTAGAACCAGAGTGATTTTTATTATTTTCAGAGGCGCTATGTTGTGGGCGAAATCCGGCGCGTTGTGACAGAAGGAATATAGCAGAATATTAAGAAAAGGCTGAACAAGAGTCAAATTAAATACCTTGCTCTGTTCAAGTCTTTGTAGAAGAATGTCAACTCATTGAACTTAATGAAAGACAGATTCATTCATTTATTATGTCTGTTCTCAGAAACCATCATATCTTCTCTGAATGGGATGACAATCCATCACAAGGCACAACAAGGGGAAGTCTTTACAGTAGACAATTTTTCAGAGAGGTGTGAGGAAGCCAGAGAACCTGAAAGAAACCCATGTGGGAGAACATACTCATCTCTCCCGAGTCAGTTAGACAATGCTAAACTGAGAGAACATACTACGCTCTGCACAGACATCTAATCAAACTCAGGACTGAGCCTGCTGAAGCTACGAGACAGCAATGCTACTCGCAGTGCCACGCTGCAGCCCATTAAATAACCAAGCGGCATATTTCTGCCTACATTTGAAATAGCAAATGATTTCAGAGAGATGTGTAAACAACTTCTGAAGGCCATTAACAAGCTAAGGCATTAATGAATATGGGGGGCTGTTTATGAGAGAGAAGCGGGGTGTCTGGGAAAAGAAGCTGTGGGTAGTACAGGCTACACAGCCGGTTTATTAAAAATATACAGATATGAGTTTCAGGGTAAAAAATTCATGTGCGAGATGTCTTTGCTAGACAGTAGTGACTAATACAAACTTCCTGGAATATATTAAGCAACAGTATATAACATCCAACCTCCTGTAGCAGAGTGAATGAAGATAACGATAAAGTGTATGTCCTTTTAGGTGCTATTTCGTAAATATGTTTTTGAAATAAATTTAGGTATTAAAAAAAAAAAAAAAAATATATATATATATATATATTTTTTTTTTTTTTTTTTTTTTTTGTGGTTTTTAAGATTTTCTTTGTATGTCAGTATATACACTTATATACACACGTGGACAAAATTGTTGGTACCCTTCGGTCAATGAAAGAAAAACTCACAATGGTCACAGAAATAACTTTAATCTGACAAAAGTAATAATAAATAAGAATTCTATGAATGTTAACCAATGAAAGTCAGACATTGCTTTTCAACCATGCTTCAACGGAATTATAAAAAAAAATGAACTCATGGAACAGGCCTGGACAAAAATGATGGTACCCCTAGAAAATACTGAAAATAATGTGACCAAAGGGACATGTTAATTCAAGGTGTGTCCACTAATTAGCATCACTGGTGTCTACAATCTTGTAATCAGTCAGTGGGCCTATATATAGGCATAGAAATTTTTAATTATTACTTTTGTCATATTAAAGTTATTTATGTGACCATTGTGAGTTTTTCTTTCATTGACCGAAGGGTACCAACAATTTTGTCCACGTGTGTACCTTATGCCTCTCTTCTGATAGTCACATCATAGCATCAAGGGTAATGTGACTATTGACAACTTTAGAGCAAATGTACATTATTCAATTCGAGTTTTAAAAAAGGGCATAGATAAAAACTGTTTGCGTATACTGAACATGTGTGTATACATTTTTGGGCCCCCCAATATACATCTACAGTTTAAATGTAAAAAGAACGCTTCATTTATCAAACACTGACTTTTCACTGTTAAATGGACACGTAATCTGTTTAATATTAGGCTTAGATTATATGGTGCATCTCCAGTACCATTCAAGTCCCTGTTTATGAGCTGTTACAGAAATAATAAAATATTCGACTAAGCACATTACCATAAGCCAGTCATTCATGTTACGATCATAAATATTCAGCTCCATGCTGTGAAAATGACTCAGCATTTTATTTTTTTCATTCGAGAATTTGGTTGAGGTGTTGCATACAGTAATTACTAATCTCTGATAAAACAATTCACTGACTATCGTTTGGGTGTGACGCCATAACGAGCCCTTGTAACCACAATTGTTCGCCACCACCGCCATAGCTAAGGTCTCAAACCGAAATTAGGAGTATAGCATACGGGCTCCAAACCATTAAGGTCATGCGCCACTGTCATCAGTAGAGTAACAGTTTAATCATAGGTGTAGTACTAGTTGATATAAGAATCGGAGAGCACCTATGAAGTGCGCATACTGTATGTGCATTTGCATGGTTAAGCTGTGGAAAAAATCTCATTTGGAAAAAAGTTACATAAGCCAATTATAACTAACAAGATTATCACATGTTAAACTGTTTAAATGTCTTTATTTACATCATATTTAGAATATTATGTGCCAGTAGCTATGTACATTAATTATGTTATTATGTAGATGTTGGCTAAAATCCAATTAGAAACTGAAATAATAATGGCTTAAACCACTAAGCCATTGACTAAGGATTCAAACCAATTGCTAAGGCCTAACAAGTGGTTCTGTGGACTAGTCATGATGCACCAAATATACCGCTTAAAACAACAGCATCCCCAATGCAACATGCCTCTCTGCATCCTGCATGCAAAAGTACCAGTACTACTACAGTACATCTGTAGTATAGATTCAGTTCACTAACTTGTAATGTACATTTTTGGTAGGTGTATATGGGATAATATTTGATACGAGTATGGAAACAAATTAAAATACAGTGCCAAATGGACAATTTAGTACCTTAGATAACATTAACCACATTTTTATTTGTCTTTTTATAGCCCAATGCTTTCTCTTTATTGGTAGTAAAAATAGCAACAAACACAGAACAATCTACTGACTGTTAGTTAATCTGCCTGTGTAGTCTGAGGTCTGGTAATCATTTCTGAATTCAAAATGAAAACCTGAATTTTAATGCTGCTGCCATTTATTTATGAACTGCTCTGCTCCATCACATTCTGATTGCATGTGCTGCACTGATGTGCTGTAATCTCAGAGATGATAGGACATGACAACCATCAACAATCATTTGAAAGGTGGCACTTAAAATAATGCATTCGATCTTTAAACTTTATTAGTTAAACGTTCAACGGCAATGATACAGAAATAGATCAAATACATTGTTTACATTGACCTACTGTATTTACAGTGTTGTAATGTAACAAAGTACAAAGCAGAAACTTCACATATCCGTGCTTCCTTATTTACTGTATATTTCTGCCGACTTTCACATTTACTCCACAACATTTCATAAATAAAATGCGAAAATGTGTACTTTTCCTCTGATACACTTCTCCTGAGCATCTTTACCTATAGTTGGCTAGAGCCAGTGGAGCCAAAACCGTCTGAGGAGCAAATGTGTCTAGGGCACGTCAAACTTTCATGTCGACACATAAAAATTGCATGTGTACAGGTTGTAAAAAATTTATGTCTCAAGCATCATGATGTCTCACATCCAATCAATAAACATGTACATGTAAAACTTCAGTGTCTGGGTGTTTTTCTGTAATGTTTTTGGGCCTGATTGCTTGCCATACACACCCAGAGCAAAAAATGTTTTTGTGCGATGGATTGAAAAATTCTTCTTCTTGGATGAGGTGCCTTTCATGCCTACCAAAAATCACTGCTTTCAAAAACTCCCTATCTAACCTGAATAAGCACATTGAGGTAAGTTAAATTAATATTGATTTAGTTGAGCCACAACATCAATATTAGTTAATTAGTTATCACCATAAGCCTGTTCAAATATCTGGCTAAAATAACGGCCAGGCAGTCAAATGTGTCAAAATTTTAATCAAAATTCTAACTTCACACTTTTCTTCATACTTTACTTCTTTCTTCTAATACTTTAGTAAATTTATGTTATTTATACCACTTTTATACTGTTCTGTATTCAGGGTCGAAGGGGCCTGGCGTCTATCCCAGGAGACTTGGGGCACGAGACAGGGTACACCCTGGACAGGGCGCCAGTATATCGCAGGGTACACACACACTATGGGCAATTTGGGAATGCCACTTAGGTTAATTTGCATGTCTTTGGACCGTAGGAGGAAACCGGAGTACCCGGAGGAATCCCACCAAGAACAGGGAGAACATGCAAACTCCATGCACACAGATCCGAGGCGTGGAGGTGTGAGGCCACAGAGCTGGCCACTACTCCGCTGTACCATACATTTAAAAGTACATTTAATATTACTTTTAATGTTTAAGTAGCGTAAATATACTTTAAGATGGGGTATAACTCAAATAATATAAATTTTAAGGCAAATTTTACTTCTCCCAAAGTCATTTTCGGGTGAGAAACTTGTACGCCAAGTGTCGCTTTCAAGTGCTACTGTATATACAGTCCACAACTTCTAATTTATCAAAGTTAATTGAAACAGTACTAAACTAATGCTGCTGCTATTTATCTCATGCAACATGCATAAATGTTAAAAAGGATAAAAAGTATATTAATGCATTCTTTCCCAAATCCCAGCATGTAATCTCAAACTGTAGTTTACAGGCAATACTGTATACTGTATTTTTATTTTAGAGATGGGTGTTATTCTTGTAAAACACAACAAAACATTACAAAGTTTTTGTTGTAAAGGGTCCTGATATCAATTAACGGTCTTCTATGAAAGACTATTTAATGTTTTTTTGGTTTTTAGCATCTTTAAAAAAAAAAATACAATTTACATACAAAATCTTCAGCACCCTGTGTCTGGCAATAATTTACAGTCTGCTTTTCACCACATATACGACCAAGGTCAATGACCATAATACAAACCACTGTTGTAAAGCTTGTATTAATGCAATTATTTGACACTAATGTTGTTCATCATTCATCCTCAGGAAGCACCCTATACTGCTTTTCAAGGCCCTCTCTGTGGATTCATGAAATGCAGGAATACACCTTTGAAAGGACTCCAAAAAAGCACCATACACTCTCATTAAGCTACTTGTCACGGTAGACTATCTCGCGAAAACTGAAGGAAAAGTGGAAATATTTACCCCAGATGGGACACCTGCCGATTACCGGCCACCATTCATACGTGTATTTCATTGAATGTAAAATGCCACAAAGACAGAGAAAAAAAAAAGAGTTTAGGGTTGAACCTGGGATGCTAGAACAGTGAGGTGGAAAAAATCCCGCTTCCTTGTGTTACAGTACAAACTAGGTAGCTTTATACAGTAGACGGTTGCCTCAAAGCAGCAAGTTGAGTCATGAACCTGTCAGTGAGTTGGGGGAAGCTCACACTCCACACATGGACAGTTCAGAGGCGATTCTGATATGATGTATCATACACGGGTTTAATATGGGTTTTGGCAGGCAGCCACTCTCCCCTCTTTTCGGTAATGCATAATGCCACTGTAAATATGATGTAAACTAGCCCTAAGACCACTGTTTCAAGCAATGTGTCCATTGGTGACACCAGTAATCCGAATAATCCAATCACAACTTGTTTTCCTAATCAAAATATTATAGTATCTTGTTTTGTCTAAAACCATTCATTTCAACAAATCAGACATCATAGTTTTTCAACCCACAATACTCCAGCTGGGATTGAAGAAACCAAAATACACACAATAGAGTCAACTTGATCTAAAGGTAACTAATATAATCAATAATTTATTATAATAATTCAATTCAATTCAACTGCTGGATATATAAGTAATGCATGCTGCTGATGGAATTCCTCTACTGAACAGAAACAGAAATGAAAGAAAGCATGAGGTTTATTTATTTATTTATTTATCTATCTATTTATTTATTATATATGTTGTAACACCCTGGAGGATGAAGGAGCTGCAGATTAATATGACCCTGAAGTCTCACTTGTCTGAGGGACTAAGGAATCATAAAATTAAGGAAACAGCAGTTTAACATCCCAATTACTGAACTCGATGCACTTTGGAAGCAATTTTGAGTTAACACTTCATTTGGCAGCAGAATTGAGGCCCACGCTGTAATGTGATGAAATCTGGAAGCCAGTGTGGAAAGCATATTTTTGAGCAATTTTTTTTTCTCTCCTTGTATTAGGCAAGTTTATTAGATAGCATATTAGTCTTCATAGCAGACATTCATCATAGAGTGTGTCACAGAATAATACGCTCTATAAATAACAAATCTCACAAATGGATTAGCTGGGCAATAATATTCACAGACAGCAGAGTGAAGGTACAGAACTGAAACCAGGACAAGTCTCCACAGTATACGAATAAGACACATCATAAAATATTTTATTTTATATATAAAATATATATATAAATATATATATATATATATATATATATATATATATATATATATATATATATATATATATATATATATAAAAGTATATGTATTTTTATATAGGGAGTTACTTTTACTTTAATGCGAGACATTTATGGACATTTATGGAATGAAGAAAGGCCATGCTCATTATTGCAGGAATATCCAAACCTTTTACTGAATGTGTAACCACGGTGCTTTCTGAGATGTTTTTGCAGTAAAGAAAGTTCTAAATCTCCAGCTTTGCCATGTCCCATTCATATTGTACCTTTAAACTATTACAAATACTGTACTTATACAGTAAGTATAAGTTTAACCATTAACATTAAAACCACCTTGAGTTTAGATTCCCCGTGTGCACCGGGGTTACCCTGGCCCCTTGGGGTGTGGATCCACAAGACCTTTCGATCAGACTTGTTTGTCCGGCGCATCCCATGTATCCTTGATCAGATTGGGATCTGGGGAATTTGGAGGAAACCTTGACCTCTTTGTCTGCTAATCCCCTTATGCAACAGGCTGTGATGAACTGGGTTTTGATACCTTTCTGTCATGGCTAGTGTTTATTTTACTCTGCGGTTTGTGCTGTATTGGCTTTTCTGTAAACTTAGGCTGTGTGGACTGGCTTTTGGTTCCAATGAGTGTAGGTGGGCCTTGGCTGCCCATGATCCTGTCACCAGGTTACTTGTACTGTATATAATTGATAATCAATGTTATTCAATAGGGCAATTAATGGTAGTGTTAACAGTATGGATGGGAAAAGACCCAGACATGTTATATTGTAGAAGTTCAGATAACCAAATGCACAGAGCTTAACACTTTACACAACAGCCAAAAAACATACTATTTTCATGGTAACAAAGTGAAAGTTACATACCTGGTGTGTTGAGTAGCCGTGATGAGCGACAGACGTAGGCAATGTATTGCTCGCAGTGTTCTGCAGCATCTGTAATGGCACTGATCTGCTCTGTTGTGGCACTGTAGTTTAGATACAGCACTGTGCGTCTCTCCCTGCTTGAACCTGACACCACCGTCCGAGCTGGAAGGCTGTTCACTACCATTGTCCACACCTTGTCCTCTGTCGTTAGAAATCAAAATTGTAATTTTAGCCTCTTGAGATCAAACGTCCCCTTAAGAACATTACATTATCTCCCAAATATATTGTCTATGTATCCTTGTGTGATGCTCATATGATAATTATTTTGCTAAACCTCTTCACTGATTAAGTTCACAGTTATCAGGTGCTAATAAAGAGAAACAGTGTGGAGAAAATGCACTGTACGCAGCAGTAGTCTGGGTCTCAGGAGGTTAATTGAAAAATAAATGGAACATTCAAGAGATGTTGAAATAATTTAGATGATATTACCCATTTTATTTTTGTATTGCCTGTTAACTGCTTGTCATTGAAGTACTTAGTGTAGAACTTCTTACATTTTGTGTTTTAAGACTATAAAATAAATATAATGTAATGATTAAAAGTGTTAATTTAAATAATTTACATTTTTACTTATAACAACATTTAGGTTTTGTGAATTTGCTTGTCGGTCCCAAATCATGCTTATATCCATTGTAAATTCTTCTGACTATAAAAGTTATTACAGTATACACTGTGACGACATAATGAATGTTGGCCATGGTCCTGTATGTTCATCATGAGCCCACATCTGGATGGCAAAACAAAATCAAGATTATTTACCGGAGGTCAGTGCAAAGACCTTCATACAAAACCAGTCACTGTAGCACTTTCAGCAAGAAAACACATGATAGCATTACAGTATGTCACCTTAAACAGCACTTTGTCTCCTTAGTAACTGCTTCTAAGTTGTTCTGATTTGCCCCTAACATATCTGTGTTGTGTTTTGCAGCTAACACAAGCTACAAAGCTAAGCAGCTCCTAACACAAAACTCAATCCGAAGTCTCTCTCTAACCCCTAAACAACTTGAATTCTACTGTATACCCTACATTTCGTAGCACGTTCATTTTCCATTTCATGCTATTTGGGATTCAACCCAAAGACTGCTAGTTTGCTATTAATTAGAAAGCTTGAAATTTCAGTATTAGTTAACGTTTCCTGCACATCATTTTATGAGGCGTAAAGCAGACCCAATAGAAACTTCTGCAAATGACCATCTATATGACCTCCGTCATCCATTTTTACAGTCTTATTTATCTTTTGAATAAGTTGCAAAGTCCACCACATCATACAGCATATGAAAAATAACTAGCAGGACAGAAGCTATCGATTGCTAGGTTACTCTTTCTTTCTGTGTAACAAAGCATCAGGTCATCTCTATAGGTCATCACGCTACCACCAGGTAATCATTCTGTTATACTTTTGGCTCAAAAATACACATCAAATTAAATAATCAACAAAAATACATAGAAGGCTTATATCGGTTAATGGCACTTCCTCTGTACACCGTCATGATTGACATCATGTTTGAAAAATGTCTATACTTACTAGTGCCTGGAAACAATGAAACCGAATTAAAGAATAGAAATAGAAAATATGAGAAAGAAAAACCATAATGTTTTGCTCATTTTTGACCTAAAAATGCTTCTGCACACTTTATAGGTCTCTTTCTGAAATATTTTTCTTCGCTTTCCATCTGCTTGATTTTGTAGTCAGTTTGATTTAATCAGTGCCTCTGATGCTCACTGGAGGGATTTGCCATGTTTCTTGAAGATGCCATTCATTCTGCATCTCAGAAACTGACATTGTTTTATGTACTGATATATTACATATTCCATATGGCTACAGATAGTGATTTAATTTAATGGATGGTATTTAATAGAGTACAAAGACAACTTAAAAACAGAATCTAAGGGCCTCCGAGTGGCGTAGCGGTAAAGTTCGATTCCCGGGTGATGCTGTAACCTCTCATAGCCGGAGGCCTAGAGAGAGCGGATTGGAAGAGCTCTCTTAGAGGGGAGGGATGAGAGGTACATAGTGCTCCCACATTAATCACAGCCACTCAGGGGCGTCTGTGAGCTCACACGGATAGCCTCAGAGTGTGTTACACCGCCCCCAACGGTGCGTGAGCGAGCAGTTCGAAAAGATGCGGTTCATGTCTTTGGTCCTCCCGACTGAGTGGTAGTAGTAGCCTTAATGTTGAGCACCCTAGTGACGGGGAGGAATTGAATTGAATACGACTAAATTAGGGAGAAAATCAGGGGAAAAAAAAAACAACCTAAGATGTCTACTCTGTTACAGCTTCAGGTTGACTTGGAGGCTAATGCTGATACATGGCCTTTTCAGGGGAGCATGTTGGATTAGCTTGTAGACTGCCACTTAGGGTAAAGAATGTGACTATGCTTAAGAAGTTGTTTGTTTGTAAAACTAGTGATTAAATGAATCGCAAAAAGCAGTAATATGCAATGTCTAAAATCAAACATATAGAAATATTTTAGAATTTTGCTAAATAAAGTACTTGGTCCTGTTACAAATATCCACATTCATATGCATTTATATACAATATGAATATGCTGCATGAAGGATTTCTTTGTAAGGCTTATAACAGAAAAATATATAAAAACATTGATCTAATATTTACTGCTTTTCCAGTAAAAGAAAACAATTTAAGAGCCTAATTGTTATTGTGGGTCAGCTGTTAATTAGACTGTTTTATTGGTAATGATTATACCTGTAATTGCACCAAACAGTCATTACTGATAAACCTTTCATCATGTATCCACACCTCTTAGTAAATTTATTTACCTCTGTACCTCCTACAATATCATATCAGTGTAATCAGTGTAATTTCTTTTCAGCCTACACATAATAACAGCAGAAATTCTCTATTCTTGTTCTTGTAAACATGTTTAAGTAAACGTGAATGACAAAATTCTCCATAAATTCTCCAGCATTATCGTACTTAAAAAAAGATGGATGCATTTTAAATTTTAAAAAGCTTTATGTAACGTATGCTTAAAAACAAAGAATTGGCAAGAAAATAATTTTTATATGCTTTAATTTTTATATGCTATTTAAATTAGATAATACTGTATGTGACACTTTGTTTCTTTATACAATTATGAATATAATTTGACAAAATGGCTTTGGTGTTTCTATTACTGAGGATACAAAATTGGTTAATTTCTTAATACTGGGATCAATGGGATGCTGCTACAGTATATAAATTACCTGTCATGTTGCAGATGACTCTGAATGGCCCAAGAGGTCCACTGCCATCAGGATCGATCCAGTAGACGTCTGAAGTTTTCCCCAGGTGCTTGTAAGCCTCACATGACTGCTCATAGACAGCTAAACCAAAACACAACAACAAAAGCATACGTTAAAATGTGACAGCAGAACCATGAGCACAAATTTGAACTTCTTGTTGGAGAGCTGTAGGATGTAGGATGTGTCAGTATAGTATGTGAATGCAGAAAACCCACTTAAAGGGGGACAGAATAGGCAGAAGACAGAATTGCCCATCTAAAACATATTTTATATATAAAACATTGAACATAACAATTGATAATAACATTTGATATAATATATTGTCATTTAATTACATTTAAACAATGTTGTATAAGCAGCAATGGATTTTGCAGTTATAGACCACGACAGTTTCATTTTCAGTAACAAAATCATGAGGATTGGAGATGCTGAAACATGATGTTTCAAAACAGATTAAAAAAAAATACGTCTCATGATAGGCAATAAGCAAAATGCAACTATTATATATATTGCGTTTTCTCTTTGTAATAATGAAATGGTAAAGTTTTTTTCAAGGCAGAGCTGCTTAATGCATTATGTAAAGATCTTTGTGGACATTTGTGCATCAAGAGTCACATAAGTCAACAATCAAAAGAAGCTCAGGTTAGATGTTGAGTGATTTAGCTGGGTAGTGGGTGGTGCTGAAAAGAATATGTCCTTCATGCAGTTTTGAAATCAATAGAATAAAAGAAATACAAGTGTCAAGGTTTGTGCCAGTCTGCATTATAAATGATATTCCATCAAAAATGTCTGTGAACTCTAAAAGAAGAAATGAAGCATCCCTGTTTACTTCCTTGTCTGGTGCATGTCAGCTCTGCGCGAACATACTGTATCCGTTTAGCAGATTCGAGAGTCGCACCACGTGATGTAATAATATTAATAAGAGCCCTTACGTCTTATGAGGGTTCTGAGGCGGTCAATGCAATAGGAGTTTGTGAGAGTGCTTATGACACATGGAAAGACCTTCCCGTTGGGACATATTGCAATTATTAATTAGGGAAATAGAAAGAAATGAAAGAAAACTGAAAACATAAAATAAACACAGAGCTCCACCATCTCCTCGAGACCTGATGGGGGTCTAGAAAATAAAAATAAAACTCCTGATCCTTTCGAGGGCGTTCGCCCTTACCAAGGTATTACAGTATGTGTGTTTTATGTGTTTAACACTTTTACTCAGAGTCTCGTCGGCTTGTTTTAGGAAAACTGTGGCTGGGTCTTTTGCCCTGTCTTGTCTTGTCTTGAACGCGCGCTTTGTCTTTGTCTTGCGTTGGCCCTGATACCTTTACCAGTGCTACCTAATGATTGCACAGCATGCTAGGTCGTCTAGCAACCACACATCTGGGTGACTGTAAATGAATAAATAAATTAAAAATGAAAATAAATTAATTAATTAAAAAAAAACTTTGTCCCCACAGCTAAAAAACGAAACTGACCAGGTATGGTTTTCCTAAAAAAATTACACTTTGGTGATGACTCTAAAAAAACTAATTCTAGTATAACATTTTCTCCCTTGAAAATGTCTGAAATTGTCAAGCTGCAACATGTTCAGGAAACACATTTCATATCAGTGACTGAATGGAGTTACTGGAATTGCAGGACTGAGTGTACGTACCGGAGTGACACGTAGCTCCAGCATACCCTGTATCATAACAGGAACAGCTGAAAGTGTCCCAGGTCTGACTGCATCTTCCTCCATGCTCACAGTGATTGGGCAAACATCTGGAAAGCAAGACAGAGGATCATTAGCATACAGTAAAATCAGGCTTACATCAACTGCAACTGCAAAAAGGGCAAATTAATGTGCAACAAGATAGAGCGTGTGCATTTTCAGGATTTATAAATTTCAGTTCCTTTTAGGCACAAAATCCTTTAATTAAGGAGTTTCCAATGGAAACATAGGCATGAGGCAAAAATAGCATAATTATTAACAGACATCATGTATCTTTGGCATTTTTAAAGGAAATAAGATGTAAAAAAAAAATTTATTTTACATGAAAAGTGTATATAGCCTCAACGTATCTCTATTTAGATACATGTTTAAAAGGACCCATTGATTATGTGGTGTGGCCACCATAGTACCATAGTTCACCATACAGAAGCAGAACTAATATACTATTACATTAAAATGAGAGTTGTGTTATTTGAATTGCAGCCAGCACAGCAATTTGCCAACAATTACAGTGAAATGCTATTAATGAACATGTAGGACATTTTAGAGTTAGGTTTAATGTCCAATGAAATAATACAGTACATTATGGATTTAATGTTGTGTGTAATGGTTGGTTCTTATTATCACTTTTGTTATACCCGTGCAAAATCTCTCTCTCTCTCTCTCTCTCTCTCTCTCTCTCTCGTAACTTAAGATGCAAGATTAATCATAAGTTAAAGCCTAAAGATAATCTTAAGCCTTAGGTTATCAATAGTTTGTTTGTATGTAGTGCAGTGTAGAATTTCTATTTTGTGCATCATAACTATTAGTGGCAAGATCAAAACACCGTTGGACCATTATCAGACAATCAGAAACAAAATCAAACATGAGCAGAAAATATTATATCCACTATCAAATGCTTTTTTTACTGTAACATCCACACAACAAGTGAAACCATAAAGGTATTACTCACACTCATAGCAAAGCTGAACAACCAGTTTTAGGGGTGTGTGTGTGTGTGGGTGTGGGGTGGAGACCACATATAAAAAAAAGTTGTAATCTGTAAAAAAGTTGCAACTGTCTCGTTGTCCAAATATTCATATTTGACCTTGATGATGCCTCAGGTTTCTGAGTATAGTGTCTGTGATGATATTCAGTACTACAGCATGATTATGAGAGTGATTTGAATCTATTTTAATACTTATGTTACAATAATGTAATGTAATGACTAAATATTATATTGTAATAAAATTATATCCAAATTTACAGTAATGTTTTGATAATCAATTAACAAAGTCTGTTATTTAAAGTAACATTTTATTTTATTACTGATCCATCAACAATAATCATTCTCAAAGAAGCCACTGCGAAATAAAATGTTACATGTTGCCATGCCAACACACAGACTAAATAGCAGCCCAGAATCTGAATCTGCTAGAAATACTTGTGTTCATGTGTCTGCATCATGACACGAAGCTTAGGCAGGAGTAAAAAGAGTTGTAAATACTGTTAAATGTTCCAAAAGGTTGACTGGGTGGGGAATTAAAACTGTTTTGTTTGTTTGTTTTTTATACAGCACAAGCTAGGCTGATATGAGATACTAAATAAATATTTATATAATATGCTGCAATATTGGTCCTGAAAAACAACCCAAAAAATTTATTCATTTGACTATTTCATGATATAATTTACTCAATTTAAAATTTATTTCTTTTCATGTTAAATAAAACAGTCTCTAGTTTACTTATTTGGCTTGAAAAACATTGTTGCAGTATGGAAAATGTCCAACCCCTTTTAGTGAAAATCAGAGTGTAAAATATTTTACTGTATATCAAGGCTATGATGATCATCCTGAAAACGTATGGAAAACATTAGCATATTGATCCTTCATAGATCATCTTTGTCCCTAGGTACAGTGGAAGGTCTAATTAAAGAGGCAAAGATATCATTAAAAGCTTAACTGTGTTTTCTTCTTGATGCAATTAGTCACCCAAGCAAGTTCTTTAAATTAGCCAAGGGTCTTTCATTTGAAGGATAATACAGTATTATCAGGATAGCATTTTGCAATTTTAAAAATATTGCCAAGATAAGGAATATATTGTTACTAAATGAAACAGAAAAATTAGTTCATGATTTTGTCACCTCTAGGTTGGATTATTGTAACGTCTTACTGTCTGAATGTGCAACTAGGTGCATAAACAAGCTCCGGTTAATCCAGAATGCAGCAGCCAGAGTCTTCACTGGAACCAGAAGATACGAGCACATCACCCCTATCTTATAGAGACTACATTGGCTCCCTGTGAAATTTTGCATTGATTTTAAAATACTACTATTGACCTATAAGCACAAAATGGTTTCGTGTCACAGCACCTAGTGTTTTATGATCCATTTGATCAAAGAAAGCAGGCTACTTGTCAGTATCTCGTTTTATGAAAACTACAGCAGGGAGTAAAGCTTTATCCTACAAAGCCCCAAAGTTATGGAATAGACCTCCAATTAATGTTTGGGACTAAGACAGCTTCTCAGTGTTTAGGTCTAGGCTGAAAACCCATGTATTTAGCCAAGCCTTTTGTGAATAGTGTCATGGCAGATCTATGTGCACTATTGATTACCCTGTAGCTCTTCAATCTTGCAAAATACGAAACACATTCAGCACCATGGCCAGCTCCACTGCACACAGGTGAAGGGTGGGGCAACATAACTCTCCATGGCTGGCAGTGCAAAATTCCCCACCGTCCGGGGATCGACAACAGCATATAAATGCAGCTGGCGAATGGCCCGCTTTTTTGCACTCTCTGTGTTGCCCAAGCAGACTTTGACCAAGCTAAAAGCCCATGAAAATGAGACAAAGCACAAACAAGGCATCTAAAACTCGGCAACTTCATCCTCAGCCACGGCCAGCCTGGCCCATCAAACGACCTCAACTTCCCGCTGCTACTGCCAAGAAAGCGGAGACTCCTTCTCCTTCCTTCCCCACTGTGCCTTTTTCCCTTCACTTTCCATACTTGCACAGAAACTTGCCAATTAAGCAAATTCGACTGCACTCATCTCCTGCCTCTGAGTCTGTGTCTGATTTGCCCTGCTGAAAAAGATTTACAATAGTTTAGCCTTAGGCAAAGGTGCAGATCTGTGGAACTCAAGGACATAGAGTATAATGGTATACTGGAATGTTTGGATGTTGTCTTTAGGGTTAGGGCCTTGCTCAAGCACCCAACAGGGGTAACTTGGTGGTGCTGTGGTTTGAATCCATGAGCTTCTGATCCGTAGGCCAAAAACTTAACCACTCCAACTGAGAAGTTGTAATATGGCGGTACACGCACCAGGTTTCATAGAAAGAATGAGAGGCTGCTGATGTCATTTGTTGGGCGTCTTTATTAGCACAGCTGAATGCACAATGTTGGTCTCATGCTTTGTAGGCAGAGTTATGAATATGGACTTTTTTTTCTGCCACCCTCTCTTGGAGGGTGGTATATGTTCTGTTGGGACTTGATCTGTCAAGAATGTTAGGATTAATTGGGATAGGGCCCCAACCATCTGGTGCTGGAGCATTAGACCATGAACTCATCCAACACCCACAACATCTCTGTCACTGAGCACACACATTGGTGGCCTTGCCACTAATGCCATATATAATAAAGAAAAAGTTAGACAGTGGGAAGACTAATTTGTCTAAGGTCGCGTTCATTTTTATTTCTTTTTGATGACCTTTCTTATCACGGTTTAACAAGGTGGAGGTCATACTGTGAATCATACCTGTGGTTCAGAGGGACATGGCAGAGTGATGGTGAATCAGAAGTATTCAAACCAGCTTTTAAATGGGTAACTCATTTTGGATGGTTTATTCCTGAGTCAAGTTTAACAAATTTCCTTAGGAGCTACTGTTAATAATATGTTAATAATGAAAAAGCAATCTCTTTAAAAAAATAATAAAAATTGTGCATATATTTTGTGAATCTTTGTGTGCTAGGATTTGTGTCGTGTTAGGAAAGCTTTTAACTCATAGCTTTTAACTCAGACCTACAATTAGAAAAGCCAAAGAGTTGAAAATCAGGATGACCAGAATAACAAGAAAGCAGAAGGAAATCAACAACAACAAATGAGAGAAAGGTCTGGGATAGAAGACAGACTTTTTATGCTGATCTTCCACTTTCAACTGTTCTTAATCATAACATGCAATTTAAACCGCTCATTGTTGCAATACCAAATAATAAATGTAATCTTTTGGCGACATTCTCCCTATGATTAAACTTGACATAGCTGATCTTTTTGGGCCTTTATTTGCCAGAAAACACATCACTGATTATAATTAATGTAGTAAAATCATTAAAAAATTAAATATTAAGGGCATGCATTTACTTTGATCTAAAAGGATATTTTACTGTAATCTTTAAAACATTTTTTTTTTAATTGTGCATATTTTATAAACATACTGTATCAGTATTCTCTCAGGAAGCTGCAAACTATTTAGCCTTAATGTTTTTCTTGTTGAGAGTCATCATGGTGCCGGATGTAGAATCGTCTTATCAATTACATGTGATTATCAAAGCGATAAATGGTGTCTACCTTAAATAGAAAACCAACCTTGCATGCACACTTTTGTAAATCTAGCACTAAATTTTCATTTGTTTTGGTTTATGCAAAAAAAAAAATACACACCGATAAATGATAAACAAGGACACGGAAAACAATTCAATCTATATTGTTCCATTTTTAGGTATAAAGTGCTCAACTGGTTAATAATAATAGACTGGTTAATAAATTATATCTTCTTTTGCTTTTTTTTTGCACAATTAAAAATCTTGTGTATAATCTCTTATATCCTGCCTGCCAGGGTACAGGATGATTTACTATTAAATAGCCAGTATGGGCAAATTTGTGAAAATCTTGAATGTAGAATGTTTGGGTTAGTTTTTTTTTTTTTTTTGCCACACACAACAGCAATCACAACACAAAGCACAAAAATGCTCTGAAAATACATTGCAAATACATTTTTCAGTATGCTATCATAAGCAAAGATCTACAGGAGAGTAACATCACAAGACCAAACTGTTTACATACAAAGACATCACATTCTCTCCCAACTACTGTACACTGCATGTGAGCACTGGGTATTACTTAGGTATAACTCTTCTGCCAAACTTCCTCCTGTTTGAGGACACTGATCAAGTTAGAAACAAAACAAGTTAGAAGAAAAGGTTTGGGCTTGAGAAGGTTGACCATTCATTTATTTCATTCTAACCAGCTTCCAAATAAAGAGAGGGCGTAGAATCAGGAGTGGAACAATATTGTGTTTGTTCAGACCAAAAAACAAATAGTTAAAACAAATAGTTTCTAATAAACATTACTGTGAGTCCCAGATTATCTGTTTCAGATAGCCTTCTAGCTAAACCTCTATAAGCAAATACTCATTACTTCTATAATTAATAGCTGAGATTTAACAGAATTGTTTGGATTTCTCAACTTTTAGCCTTGAACCTGGATGAAAAATTAGATTACTACTGTCACAATCGGGCCAGGCTCCGAATCAAGGCAGACACCACGCCCCCATCTCCAGAATACTGATTAGCACCACCTGATAGCAATCAGGATTAATCCATAAAAGCGCACACCACACAGCAGTCAACGTCCGGGCTCGTATGCACGACAGTGGACCGAAACGCTACTCCAAGTAAGACAAGAATTATATGTCTATTGCTACTTACCTGATCTCTTTGTGCTTAGCAGAAGTGATTCCAGTAAAGTCTCCTTATCGGCATCTCCGTGGCTGCGTGTGTGGGTGTGTGTCTTCCTTCGCCGGTTCTCCAGTGGCTCCAGCTTCGGCTCTCCTCTCTTCCATTTCATTCCCCACGCAGCAACAAAAAGAACTCTGTCGGCGTCACTGCTCCAGCGACAGTAACGTGTTACATTCAAACAGTATCTCCCTGCATCAGCGTGAATCTGACTTGCTCTCTGTTGATTTCAATAAACGTTTCTCATCTTGGAAACTTACCCCTCTGTGTCAGTCCGCCTTTGTTACAGAAGCCCGGACCATAACAACAAAACAGAATGAGTGAGCCTGATCCAATCCATGCGCTGGTGGAGCAGCTACGCCGAGTGGTAATACGTCCAGCACCGCCATCCACCGGCGAGCCTGGCTCTTTTTCGGCGCTCCCGGCATCCAGCCCCATGGCGCGACCAGCGCCCTTCTCTGGCGCGGTGGGGAATTGCAAGGGGTTTTTGCTTCAATGCTCATTGACGTTTTCAATGCAACCTTCCAGTTACCCTACCGACCAGGCAAAAATCGCCTATATTATTTCCCTGTTGTCTGGACAGGCGCTACAGTGGGCGGAGTCAATTTGGTCTCAGGGAGGACCACTCACCACCTCATATGATCTCTTCGTCTCCCATTTCAGGGAGGTATTTGAACGGGCGGACAGCGAAGGGTCTGCAGGAGAACAACTCTACCATCTGAAGCAAAATAACCAACCTATACAAGATTATGCTCTCCAGTTTCGTACGCTAGATGCCTCCAGCGGATGGAATGAGCAAGCTCTCATAACAACATATCGTCAAGGACTCGACCCAAACCTACGAATTACGCTCGCTACCCACGATGACTCTCTGGGACTAAAACAATTTATTCAACTCTCCATCCGCTGTTCAGCACGTCTCACTTCCTGTCACGCCAGCACCCTGGGTTCAGCAGACCTCCTCCACAATTCCTCCACAAAAACGTCGGTATCTGGTAATCCGGAACCCCCACTGGAACCCACGCAAGTGGACAGGGGACGACTCTCATCGACCGAGCGAGAGAGAAGATTAGCCCAGAATCGATGCCTGTATTGTGGTAATGCGGGGCACCGCAGGAGTGAGTGCCCCATCCGACCTCCTCGTCCAGTGGTGAGTGTTTGGTCATCTGATATAGAAAAAATACAACCGCTGACCACACCTGTAAGCCTTACTGCATCCCATGTTACTATTTCAGTGGCCGCACTCCTGGACTCAGGGTCGGCAGGGAACTTCATCTCTGGCAACCTATGCAGGCACCTCAGGATCAAGACCACCCTGACGGAACGACTCTTCCAGGTACAGTCAATAACCGGAAAACCCCTGTCCAGAAAGTCTGTACGGTCATCTGCTGGCCCCGTTACTCTACAGGTGGGCCTACTACATCAGGAAGAGATTACATTCTTAGTCCTAGAGGAATCCATGGCGGATGTTATCTTGGGACGCCCCTGGTTAATGAAGCACGAACCTATCCTTTCTTGGTCCACAGGAGAGGTACTCAAGTGGGGAAGGACATGTTCATCCAACTGTTTTTCCTCACTTCCATTGAAACCCCAAGCATTACCATTGCAGGCTACATCCATTGAAAGCCCTGTGGAAAAACTGTCCGTGGAAGTGCCCCCACAATACTCTGCCTTCCGGGACGTGTTCTGCCCCAAGAGGGCTACACAACTGCCACCACATCGGCAATGGGATTGCGCAATAGATCTGCTTCCTGGTGAACCCCTGCCACGGGGGTGAATCTGTCCCCTCTCCATCCCAGAAAGAAAGGCCATGGAGGAGTACATCTCGGAGGCTCTCCAACAAGGCTTCATCCGTCCATCAACTTCTCCTGCAGCGTCCAGTTTTTTCTTTGTGGCAAAAAAAGATGGCGGTCTCAGGCCATGTATCGACTTCCGTACCCTCAACACGGCCACCGTCAAATTTCGCTACCCGTTGCCTCTGGTCCCTGCAGCCTTAGAATGTCTCAGAGAAGCGAAAATTTTCACAAAACTAGATCTTCGCAGTGCCTATAACCTTATCCGTATTCGAAGGGGAGACGAATGGAAGACGGCCTTTATCACCCCTACAGGGCATTATGAATATCGGGTGATGCCCTATGGCCTTGTCAACGCCCCAGCCGTTTTCCAAAACTTCATGCACGAAATCCTCAGAGACTTCCTCAACCAGTTCATTATGGTTTACATTGATGACATCCTCATATTTTCCAAATCCCCAGCGGAACATCACCTGCATGTCATGAGGGTACTCCAACGTCTCCGTAAGTTCCATCTATTTCTTAAAGCTGAAAAATGCACATTTCACCAATCATCTGTCCATATTCTAGGATATGTCATAGATCAAAATGGGGTGAGGATGGATGAAGAGAAGGTAACAGCCATTACCAACTGGCCACAACCCACGACGATCAAAGAGTTACAACGCTTCCTGGGCTTCGCAAACTTTTACTGCAGATTCATCGAAAACTACAGCGTCATCGCCAGTCCGTTAACGTCCTTGCTCCAAGGTAAACCCAGAACCCTGAAATGGACCCCGGAGGCTACAGTTGCATTCCAACGATTAAAACAAACGTTCATTTCGGCCCCCATTCTCACACACCCCAATCCTGAACTCCCATTCGTGGTGGAAGTGGATGCCTCGACCAATGGCGTGGAGGCCATTCTCTCCTAACAGCAAGGGAAGCCCGCAACACTCCATCCATGTGCCTTCTTTTCTAGGAAATTCAGTCCAACCGAAAAGAATTATGACATTGGGGATCGTGAATTGCTGGCTATCAAGATGGCCTTGGATGAATAGAGACATTGGTTGGAGGGGGCTACTCATCAGTTCCTTGTCTTAACCGATCATAAAAATCTGCAATATCTGAGGGAAGCAAAAAGACTTAATCCCAGACAGGCACAGTGGGCAATGTTCTTCTCCCGATTCAACTTTAAGATCTCCTATCGTCCAGGGTCGAAGAACACAAAAGCAGACGCTCTTTCACGATTACATGACAGTAATATCTCCAACGATGGACCTGTTGCAATACTCCCGGAAAAGCTCTTTGTCAATCCCATCCACTGGGAACTTCCTCGGTCAGTATCCGAACCTGCTCCAGTCACTCCCCCAAATTGTCCACCAGTTAATCCAGGAACAAGATCGGAATGCACTAATTCACTCCATCCACTCCTCACTGGGCACAGGGCACCTCGGAATCGACCATACTCTCTCACTTCTACAAGAACGCTTCTGGTGGCCCAATATGGAGAGGGATGTGAGGAGGTATGTCTCCGGATGTGCTGAGTGCGCCATGTCAAAAAGTCCTCAACATTTACCTGCGGGGAAACTCATGCCTCTGCCACTGCCGCACCGCCCCTGGTCACACATAAGAGTAGATTTCATCACAGACCTACCCAACTCTGATGGTCATACCTGCATCCTCGACATAGTGGACAGATTTTCAAAGGGTTGTCGACTGATTCCTCTCAGAGGTCTCCCCTCCTCAATGACAACAGCAGAACTCCTCTTTAATAAAGTCTTTCGTTACTTCGGCATCACTGAAGACATTGTCTCAGACCGAGGCCCACAATTCATTTCCCGGGTATGGCATGGGTTCTTTCGACTCCTAGGTGTGACTGTGAGTCTATCATCTGGATATCACCCTCAAACAAACAGACAGACTGAGCGCAAGATCCAGGAAGTCGGAAGATTTCTTAGAACCTTCTGTCATGGCCACCAGGACACTAAGGTTATCAACCCCCGCCTATTCCCCTGGAATGAGGAACCTTCCAATCTCCCGGCAGTCGACAGCTAGTTCAGAGAGAGTGAGGGAGTATGGGAAGATGCTCACCACCATTTGCAACGTGCTGTATGCAGATACCAAGCCAATGCAGATAGGCGTCGATCTGTCGCACCAACAATCCAACCGGGAGACAAGGTACGGCTCTCCACCCGAGACATGCATCTGCGCCAACCTTGTAGGAAACTCGGCCCTAGGTATGTCGGTCCCTTCACTGTTCTGGAGCAGGTAAACCCGGTCACATACAAGTTACAACTACCTCCACAATATCATATTCACCCCACTTTCCATGTCTCCCTGCTGAAGAAATACCATAACCCTGTCTTCTCACCCACAGAGCCTGGCCCCGAAGAAGAAACACCTCCTCCTCCGATCATAGTAGATGAAGGAACCACCTACCAAGTTCGGGATATCCTGAATTCCCGCCGCCGTGGTGGGCGCCTGGAGTATCTGGTGGACTGGGAGGGTTATGGTCCAGAGGAGAGGTCATGGGTGCCACGAAATGACATCCTTGATCCTACAATGCTAGAAGAGTTCCACCGACACCCATCCAGATTGCCCAGCACCAAGGGGAAGAGGTAGACCACCACGTTGGCGGAGGGGTCGACCCTCAGGAGCGGGTCGTGGAGGGGGGGGTTAATGTCACAATAGGGCCAGGCTCCGAATCAAGACAGACACCACGCCCCCCCATCTCCAGAATACTGATTAGCACCACCTGATAGCAATCAGGATTAATCCACAAAAGCGCACACCACACAGCAGTCAACGTCCGGGCTCGTATGCACGACAGTGGACCGAAACGCTACTCCAAGTAAGACAAGAATTATATGTCTATTGCTACTTACCTGATCTCTTTGTGCTTAGTAGAAGTGATTCCAGTAAAGCCTCCTTATCGGCATTTCCGTGGCTGCGTGTGTGGGTGTGTGTCTTCCTTCGCCGGTTCTCCAGTGGCTCCAGCTTCGGCTCTCCTCTCCTCCATTTCATTCCCCACGCAGCAACGAAAAGAACTCTGTCGGCGCCGCTGCTCCAGCGACAGTAACGTGTTACATTCAAACAGTATCTCCCGGCATCAGCGTGAATCTGACTTGCTCTCTGTTGATTTCAATAAACGTTTCTCATCTTGGAAACTTACCCCTCTGTGTCAGTCCGCCTTTGTTACAACTACTACTATAATAATAATAATAATAATAATAATAATAATAATAATAATTATTATTATTATTATTATTATTATTATTATTATTATTCATAGCAAAAATTGTTTCACAGGCTTAACCTTTTTCTCAAAGAGGAAACTCTTTGCTGTAGGGTTTTTCATACATCTGAAAACAGCTTCCCAATGTGGCAAACAATTAATTGTTTATGATGTTGGAGCCCTTTTGTTTAAACTACAGCATGTCAGGTACAATGTGGAGAGTGCTCAAGACTATTACCTGTCTATGATGGCACACATATCCAGACTGACGTTCTCAAATGCCCCTATCCTGCCCTTCTCCACTGCTGATATGTCGGCCAGTTGATCATCCACCTGAATGCGCTGCATGCAGCCCTGAAATGAGCGCTGTGAGGGAGATGCCAGTGTCCGCAGGAAATAACCTGTACATAGTGTAGCAACAGACAAAGAAAAAAAATATTACAATATAATATATATAACCTCTTTTAAGAAAAAAACAAATAAAACAAACACTAATTAACTGCATTTTAGTCATTTTGACTTGATATGACTAAGAAGATGGCAAGCATTGAAAAAGCTCTAACAGGAGTCTACTGTACTGTATACTGTACTGTAATTAGAATTATGTTAATCAATGCAAAATTGCTTTCATTAACAATATGGCTTTTTTGGCTATTTATATATAAAAAAAGAGTTAGATTTTTTTTTTTTTTTGGAAAATTAACTAGAAGTGACTCCAATGTTCTTCAGACCCCCCAGTCAAGCTCATATAGGAACTTTTTAAATAACAACATTTCCTCTATTCAAAGGCTTAACACATTTGTAAAAAAACAAACAAACAAACAAACAAACCAAAAAAAAAAAACAATAGAGTGGGTGATGGATAGCTCCTGTCCTGAAGTCCAACCAGTTAACCCTACTTGTTCAGCTACATTCCCTTGAAATTTGTCAAATTATGTTGTTTATATACATTACTTAGCAAGATACTCCAATTCATCATATTTTGATTCCATGTAGACAGACTTTCTTCAGTTCTCCAGGCTTCCCAAAGGACTATGAATCATTCAAGCATAAAAACATCTAACTTAAGGCATGAACCAGTAAGAGATGCACATGATGACAGATGATCAGGCCGGTGATTAGTATACTGGTAATGCTGAATGATGTGGTTGGTACAGAAGAGAGGGGAATCGAGTTTGCTGCTGAGGTTGTTACATAAACTCTCTCTTTAGGCACTTTGCAGCCTTTCACAATAATTTAATTTAATTTAACTCATGCTTTGTTTGTAGTTTTGTAGCAAGTCAAACAGCAAGGAGTGGCGGCAACTTAGATCAAGGAAAATTGTGTTAAGTTTTGCTGCACATGAAGCATTTTTTTAAATCATAATAATTGTTGAAGGAACCGTTGAGGAGTTTGAATTTAATGGAATTGTTCAGGAGCAAACGATACGAAAATTTCAATTTACAGGATCATCCTCTTCCTCTTCTACCCATTTTAGTTTCATTTAAAGGCAGCATCATATCATAGTTCAGGTATTTGCCATTTAATGCCTGGTCCTGCATTTGCTGACTGCACATAATGCAGGTGGTACCTTATGATTGTAACACAGTTCAGAAATCCCAATGTAGAACAAGAGCAGAAACAGCAAATCCAACAGCATCCTACACAAAATGCTCATTTGTGCATCATTAGAGTGGGGTACTATCATACTGTAACTCTGCTTAATTTTAAATTGAAAATATTACTGTATGTGAATCATGGCTTCTAAATGCAACAGGAGCTAGAGGGGAAAAACAGACGTATCCATTTAGAGGTGAAACAGAAGGTTACACTACATACTAATTTGACTTCAACATTCTTCCATTAATCCACTTAGTGACTTAACAGCAGCCGCTGCTCTGGGCAGGTCATACTTTCCTTTTACTGATCGCCTGACAGAAAGAAGCAATGTGATGGACTTGTTAGAAAATGTTGGCATTGGTTTAAAAATCTGGCCGCTATCCATTGTGGTTAAAACGTGGACGTTGCTTCTAAAATAAGACTATATAGCAGTTTTTAAATTAAAAAGGTTTAATTATAGTCACCCTTGTGTGCCAGGGAGGAATAATTTGCCAAATTGAGTAAAAGTCAAAAAGAGTTTATCATGTTTCATTGCCAAACTGTTCACATGGTTTCTTTCACACTAAAGACTCACTGACTCACAGTCCATACCGCTTTGTCCTGAATACAAGGTTGCGGAGGGTCTGCAGACTTAGGGCACAGTGTCAGTCACAAACACACACACACGCTCATTTGGGATCACCAATTAACCTAATCTGCATGTCTTTGAACTGTTGGAGGAAACCAGAGCAGCCAAAGGAAACCCACCAAACATGGGGAGAAATGAAAACTCCAAGCACACAGGCCTGAGACGGGAATCGAACCTGCACCCTGTAGGTGCAAGGCGACAGTGCTAACCACTAAGTAGTAATATCCACACATTTACATTTTTATTAAACTTTCCTAAATGTTTTTAAAAATTTTACATCAATACAAAGGAAACACACAGACATCTTAATCTTCCACAGGCTGAGCTATTCCCAAACACTGAATGCTTACAGTAGATTACAGTAAAAAAACAAAAAACGAATAAAGAAAAACAGGCAGTATGTCACTGAGAACTTTAGAAATATGGAATGCTACCTATTAAACAGTAATTGAACCAAATATAGTGAAAATATTTTTTCAAAAAATATATATTTAATCTACAGTCGTGGCCAAAAGAATGACACAAATATTAGTTTTCATATAGTTTGCTGCTAAACTGCTTTTAGATCTTTGTTTCAGTTGTTTCAGTGATGTACTGAAATATAATTTAAAGCACTTCATATGTTTCAAAGGCTTTTATCGACAATCACATGACATTTATGCAAAGAGTCAGTATTTGCAGTGTTGGCCCTTCTTTTTCAGGACCTCTGCAATTCGACTGGGCTGCTCTCAATCAACTTCTGAGCCAATTCCTGACTGATAGCAACCCATTCTTTCATAATCACTTCTTGGAGTTTGTTAGAATTAGTGGGTTTTTGTTTGTCCACCCACCTCTTGAGGATTGACCACAAGTTCTCAATGGGATTAAGATCTGGGGAGTTTCCAGGCCATGGACCCAAAATTGAACGTTTTGGTCCCCGAGCCACTTAGTTATCACTTTTGACTTATGTGCTCCATCGTCCTGGAAAATGCATTGTTCTTCACCAAACTGTTGTTGGATTGTGGGAAGAAGTTGCTGTTGGAGTGTGTTTTGGTACCATTCTTTATTCATGGCTGTGTTTTGGGGCAAAATTGTGAGTGAGCCCACTCCCTTGGATGAGAAGCAACCCCACATATGAATGGTCTCAGGATGCTTTACTGTTGGCATGACACAGGACTGATGGTAGCGCTCACCTTTTCTGCTCTGGAAAAGCCTTTTTCTAGATGCCCCAAACTATCGGAAAGAGGCTTCATCCGAGAATATGACTTTGCCCCAGTGCAGATGTGCTCACACCTGCCTGCTGCCATTCCTGAGCAAGCTCTGCACTGGTGGCACGCCGATCCCGCAGCTGAATCCTCTTTAGGAGACGATCCTGGCATTTGCTGGACTTTCTTGGACGCCCTGAAGCCTTCTTAACAAGAATTGAACCTCTTTCCTTGAAGTTCTTGATGATCCTATTAATTGTTGATTTAGGTGCAATTTTAGTAGCCACAATATCCTTGCCTGTGAAGCCATTTTTATGCAACGCAATGATGGCTGCACGTGTTTCTTTGCAGGTCACCATGGTTAACAATGAAAGAACAATGATTTCAAGCATCACCCTCCTTTTAACATGTCAAGTCTGCCATTCTAACCCAATCAGCCTGACATAATGATCTCCAGCCTTGTGCTCGTCAACATTCTCACCTGAGTTAACAAGACGATTACTGAAATGATCTCAGCAGGTCCTTTAATGACAGTAATGAAAAGCAGTGGAAAGTTTTTTTTCAGGATTAAGTTAATTTTCATGGCAAAGAAGGACTATGCAATTCATCTGATCACTCTTCTGGAGTGTATGCAAATTGCTATTATAAAAACTTAAGCAGCAACTTTTCCAATTTTCAATATTTATGTAATTCTCAAAACTTTTGACCACGACTGTACAATTCAATTTTATTTACAGTATATAGTGCTTTTAACAGTGGATATTTTTGCATGGTTATTTGATAAATACAGTGCCGTATCTTTGTACGTCTAGTCCTGGGAATGTTTTTTTTAAAGAGAGAAAGGTATGTGCTTGTTCATAACTTATGTGTTCAGACTGTGTCTTATGGTCAGTTTGCCACTTTTGACAAGTTTTTACAAGTTTATATGTTTAAATGTTTATATGTATAAAAGAATAATGTCTCTATGTTTAAAAAAAGAGCATGAGTTTTCATAAAATGCATCAATACTGTGGACAATAACATCAAGTTTCCACAGGAGGATGCTACAAATGTGTGGCTTCCTGGATTGTGCAGCAAACATTGAAGGGGACAACAATAAGATATACAAGAACCCACATACACAGATCAATATTTACTCTTTGGCTCTCAGCACCCTCTGGAACACAAACTGGAAGTGTTCAGATGCCATTGGGCTGAGAACGTGCCTACTAGGCAGGAAAGAAAGAGGAAGAAAAACAAACACATCAAGGAATCACTCAAAATGCATGGCTGTCCAAACAGGGCTTCCATCAAATTCACATAAAAATGCAGTAGGAGTCCTTCCACAATGGACAGAGAAGAAAAGACGCTGGTGTACCTGAAAACCTTTTCAGATTTTCAACAAACACAATATCCATGTACATTTTCAAACCCAGCAACACACTCAGCCAGAAGCCGGATCATCCCTTTGACAAAAACAGTGCAATTTGGCATAAACAATGCAATGCGGTGAGAGATGCGTTGGAGAAACCAAACCAAACAACTGCTTCACAAACACATGGCACAATTCAACAGGAACAGCTTTTCAGGACAAAACTCAACAGCATCGTAAAGGCATCTTAACGACAAGGAAGACTTCTTTAAAGTCATCAGTGTCCACATTTTGGACAGGTATAAGCAATGGTTTGAAAGAGGAGTAAAGCAGGTCTTCTACATCAACCTGAAAGAACACTCTCTACAAAGGAGGTTTAACCCTAAGACACCACTTGTCACTCACCTACAGTGCAGTTCCTGCAGTTCCCCAAGGCGGTTTCTGGGATGTTTATGCCTTTATAACAACCCACGGGTCAACATCAGGGTGTCAACGACTTAATGACTCCACAGAATTTATATACCTGCCACACCAAACCAGATGAAGCCATTTGTACGAGTGGTGAAATGTCTTCAAGAACAACAAACAACTAAGCTGCCACTGAATAACATGTCGCAGGAATAACATGAAAAAAAAAGAGACTGGACTTTTAGCAGATCAAAGATTTAAAAAAAAAGTTCTCTCTTTTAAATAATATACTGTAGTTCCAATTTTTCATATTAATGTTTGATATCATGCTACAGTATATGGCTCCTCAAGGGAAATATCTTAAAAACTCCTAGAAAAAACCTTGAAAAAAGTGTGAAACTGAATGCACTACATGATAGTATAAAAATTTAAGCAGGTTTACTGAAAATCATAGTAATGAGCATTTGTTTTCAACTTTTATTCATTTGCTCATGCATTAAATAACTTAAAGATTAATTCATCTTTAAACTGCTTTATATTGATGGGAAAAAAAAAAAGATTAACCCGAGAACTGGGAGCCATGAGCCAGCATTGCTTCACGCTGTACCAACCTTTTGTCCTTTTGGCTCCATTTCTATTCGCCAACCCTTAGGGCACATGGCAGGTGGACCGTGGACAGGGTGCCAATCCATTGCATGGCACACACACACACACACTACAGGCAATTTGGGATGCCAATTAACCAAGTCTGCATGTCTTTGGACTCTGAAAACCGGGGCACCCAGAGGAGACCCACCAAGCGCAGGAATCGAACCTTCGACCTTGGCAGGTGCAAGGCCATCATAACCAGGACTTTTCATGACTATTGACCCCAAAACCATATCTATTAACAATGTTTGTGGCAAGATGCTCATTTACTTTTTTACCTTCTTCTCATTTGCATATTATCCTGTAAGCTGTAAATATTGCTGTGGTCAGCAGTTTCTCTTGTAACATTTTCTGCTTTATCAGTATTTCTGTTGTCAGCAAGTGGGCGGTGAAGATTTAATGGAAAAAAGAATCCCATATCACCTCCGCACTTTCAAGGGAAACACCAGAGGGAGGTAAACATTAAGTTTTTAAAATTACCCAGCCCATCTGTTGTCTGTCTGAAGTGTTTTTCCGAGTGTCTGGCTGCCTAATCAATGGAGAGACAGAGCTGTGTAAAACAAGAGAAATAATATCCCAGTTGTATCATGATAGGAAACAGCTCTCCAACGAAGGGAAGTGAGGAATAGTAGAAATAAAGTAGCACCTGATAAGGGAGGAGAGCTGTATAGTACCTGAATGGTGTCTTTTTGAAACAAAGCCAGAGAGATACAGGTGGTCAATAAGGAAAGGAAGGCGGAGACAGGATCCTGTTAGATTTATCTGGATAACAATGCTATTAATGGCTGACTTTTCAAACACATACACATATCTAATGACATTATTGAGCAAGAGGACAGCAACGACAAGTGTGTGTTTGTGTGTTGGTGTGATTTTGACAGCCGTGGGTAATTTATAGGGAACTATGGCAAGAGTAATGAATACCTGTGTCCTCTATGTATAATTCATGACAAGCAGATTGATTCAAGGCATCCTCTTGGGAATGCAGGATTAGGAAACTCTTACCCTCATCAATACAGCCTGAGCAGATGTTCACCATGTTTTTTTTTTCTACCTTTGAAACTTTTTGCAGTATTGACCATATTCTTTGCACATACTGTTTGCTGTAAGTTAATCTTATAATGAGAAACACTAAAGCTTTGCTTTAAATACTAAAATTAATAAGCGGTATAGGTGATGCGATGAGATGAGAGACATCCATGATGCAAATCTTTTGTTGGGATCTGTTGACTGTGGAGTCCATTTGAATACCAATTCAATTCGATTCAATTCAATTATATTTGTACCGCGCTTTTAACAATTGTTATTGTCGCAAAGCAGCTTTGCACAATCATCAGAATTATGGACGTCTGTATGAAATGTGAATGTGTATGAATCAGAATGATCAGATTGTCCCTGATGAGCAAGCCAAGGGTGTGAACGACAAAGGCAAGGAAAAACTCCCGGAGATGGCAATAGGAAGAAACCTTCAGAGGAACCAGACTCAACAGGGAACCCATCCTGATTTGGGTGATAACGGAAAGCAGGGATTGTTCTGCAGTCATACTATGTAAATGTAATAAAATGAACTCATTGTCATGTTCAAGAAGGATGGACAGGGTCAGCAACAATTCTAAGGCAACAAGGTGACAAAAACATTTAACCCACATCATTACACCATCATCATCTGACTCTAACATCTGAATTTGCAGCAGAAATTGTGACTCATCTTTTTCCGATCTTCTGCTGTCTGATTTTGGTGGGTCCATGCAAATGGTAGCCACGGATTCCTGTGTGGTCTTCTGCTGCTGTAGCCAACCTGCTTCAAGGTTTGGATTCAGAAGTGCTCTTCAGCATACCTTGGTTGTAATGAGATGTTATTTAGGTTACTGTTGCCTTTCTTTCAGTCTGGCTAGCTCCTCTGACCACTGACATCAACAAGACATTGTTTACCAGAGAAATGCTACTCAGTTGATATTTTCTCTTATTTAGCCCATCCTCTGTCACCCTATAGGTGGTTGTGCAGGAAAATCACAGTAGATCAGCAGTTTCACAGTAGATCAGCAATACTCTGACCTGCTTGTCTGGGACAAACATCTATGCCATGTTTAAACTCACTTATTTGCATTTCGTTGCCACTTTAATGCTGGTTTGAACTTCAGTAGATCGTCATGGCCATGTCTTCATGCCTAAATGCATTTAGTTGCTGCTGTATGATTGGCTGATTAGATATTTATATATTTATGGGGCAGGGCTAGCTTAGCGGTCTTAGGCACTGAGTTACTGATCGGAAGATTGGCGGTTCGATCCCCAGCTCCACTTGGGCCCTTGAGCAAGGCCCCTAACCCTATCTGCTCCAGGGGCTGTATTTTCACTGTGCTGTAATGTTTGATTGGGTAAATAAAGGCTTAACTATACAGTATTTGCATTAGTGGGCATTTGAACATGTGTACCTGACTGTATTTGTTTTATGTCATGATACAGATGAAGTCACTGAGAATTGTGACTTACATGTGAAAGCCATTCAACTTGGTTATTATCATTACCTTTAACACAGTGTCACCATTAGATGGCATTTCTTATTTGAAAAACAAATTCATACATAAACCAAAGTTTGACTGACAAAAGGACTAATAAGGTATAATTCAAAGAGATTTAGATAAACATTTACTGAAGGAAAACGTTGGAACATCAGAATGCCCAACTTGCATTAAGATTCAGTACTGTATTGAAGTAGCACAGCAGTTGCATCAATTTCTGTATGTAGTCAACAACTGACACTCAGGTCAAATAAAAAATGTAGAATCTAATAATTTGAATAAATATTTCAAGAATATTTGTCAGTTTTTGCATTTAATATGTGTGTGTGTGTGTGTGTGTGTGTGTGTGTGTGTGTGTGTGTGTGTGTGTTGTGTGTGTGTGTAATTGCCACATTATTAGTACTTTTTTTTGGAGGATTCTGCAGTCTCCAATTTGAAATGAATGTATATTTTAATAAACATTTAAATTCATATGGTAACTAATCAAATAATAAGTACTTGTGTGGTTTTCAATAACAGAGTAACATCTTTGCCACAATCACAGGATATGTCTTCTGACATAGTTGTTTAACAAATAAGAAGCTACTTACTCTTCCAGTTAGGTCATCACTACAGTAATTATCCAATTGGAAGGCTTCGTTAGTTAAACATACAGTAGGTGATCACTTTTTTTGTCCAGGGCCGTGTATATTTGATATATATTTAATTATATACATTTTAATATTCCCAGGTTTTGTTGGTAAAAGTATGGTCAATGACATTCCAGTATGTTATGCCAGAGATTTAAAACCCCTCTATCTTTCCATTGATTTATATACAACCTTGTGAAAGTAGCAATAAGCTATAAAGGCATAAATCATATAACTTACAGTGCCAAAATCTAAATCCAGGACTGAAATGGCAAACCTTTATGAATAAACACAATCTGCTTAAAGTCAAACAGACAGTTATGAGAAGTACGTCAGATATACAAAAGCTACAGATGGGGCTTTATCTTTTACAGACACCTGTTTGTGTTTTCACACGTTTAGGTATTGACCGCCATATGGATGAAGATGTCAATCTAAACAAAATGGACAAACATGATACTCCACTACAGCAGCACTATAATGAATATGCTATTTTTAATTTTATGGTACTCTACATCACCCAGCCCGGGAAATGTCAACAGGCATGAGTACTCGATAAATCTGTGCTCCATCACTGGCATAATTCTTAGTCATTTAAAAGTCAAATACAGTGATAATACTGATTCCAGCATGTGGAAATGGTCTTGCATTGACCGTGCCACAATTTAAATACCTATCCAGCCAACAATAAACAAGCCAATCATATTTGGTGGCCAGTCCAGAGAATGAGTTAGGCAGCAACTAATATGCTGTGCTGATGAAAATGGTTTTGGAATGGATACAACAGATCTTTGACAGAAGAACAAGCTTCAGATGAGCTACAGCAGTAATGGCTTTTCCCAGTCTGGCCTGGTGATTTGTGGCTTTGACCTTGATGTCACTGAGGTTCTAATTGGACAGGGCCCTTGGTTTGATGCAAATACCCAATTAAATCCACTGTGCTCTCACTCGTGTCTCCAAATTAGTCTCTTAGTATCAACATGCTTAATTAGACTGCCTTACTAGCAAAGCACTGGGACTAACTACTGGGCAGGATCTTTACCCTTTGCAATAAGACATGATTTTTTCATTAAAAATGCACCAAGGATCTATGGGGCCTACCACTGGACACCATTTTTTAAATCTGTAATTAGATAATATTTTTTCTACGTGACTGAATTAACTTGAACACATATTTTTGATACACTCTTTCAGTGTACAACCTGGTGTATGAAGAGTTTCTCATTCTGATGTACAGTAACCAGCATTCAAAAGAAATTATTCAGACTTTTTGTCAAACTGATGTTAATTTATTGCAGCACAGTCAATGATATAGTTATCTAATTTATTTCAAATTTATGTACACTGTGTTTCTTATATCTAAATTACATGGTAGGGAAATGGACTGGCCAGTTTTATTTTTAGTGTCAGAAATCTATTCTCAGGATGAAAAATAGCCATAAATATATGAGACAGCACAAATGCATTAGCCCTAGGCTACAAGTAGATAATACATTTAATAATGACTTACAGTTGAATCAGTGTGAATTTGAATCTTGCTCTTTGTGCTGTTGTGCGTAAATGTCTAAGTAGGACTGAGGGGGTGAATTTTGTACCTCCATTCTCATTTAGGCCTTTATTAAAGATGAGTATGAGCTATGAATTTATCGTAGAGTCTATACACACACATACACACTGCCTGGCCAAATAATTAAAAAGTAGCTATTTCAGGAGGGTCAATTTATTAAGTTATTGGAATGCATCGGGGGAAAAAAAGCCCTAAGGACATTTGTAATTACTGGAACTGGGTTAAGAACCCTTCAACACATTATCTCAAATTGAAAGGGTAGTGCTGCACTATCAACATAAATTAACCTGAACTTAAAGTTGCATGGTAAACAACTCAACAGTAAAACGCATACAGTAGCTATGTTACAGCAGTATGTATGTAAGTAAGAGCATTACCATACACACAATGTGATAAGAATTTGTCCATGTAAGAAGGAAACACATGAAGTGATGCACCCATCAGTGCCAAGGGTACAAGCCTCTGAAGGCAGTGTTATGGTGTGCTTCAGTTGATCAGGTTTATGCTCAGCAACATTATGTGGTAATAAAATGATGTCATCTGACGACCAGAATGTATCGAATATATATACACATACATATACAATATACAGTATATAGGAGTCATCATCTCAGACGCTAAGACTCACAAATATTGGCTTACTTAAGCCGACCATCACCTCTCTGAGGTTTGCTTGACACTAAATGAATTACTTAAACTTAAATTTCAGGGGCCGTATTCACAAAGCTTCTTAGAATTATCTCGGAGAGCTCCTATCTTATCCTAAAAAGTCCTATTTGAGAGTCCTAGACTAAAAGTGACTTAGGAAGCTTCTCAGAGCAACTCTGAGGAAGGAAAGTACAAAAACCTTTATCTTAGTGAAGAGGTGTGGTTGACCTCGTTGCTAGGGATGATGCAGCAATTCAAAGACTGTGATTGGTTAATTAAAATAATAACCTCTGACCTGTGTAAAGGTCTTGAAATGGACTGTTTTTGAACATAGAATACATGATAATAGAAAGACAGTCAAATCATAATGTTTGTATATGATGAAATTGTATAATCATGGATACAGGCTACTAGGCTAAATGTCTTAAGGATAATTAAACAGCTAAATGTTGTCTACAATTTCCCTACAGTAGTTACTATATTCAAGTTCTCACATTTATTTACAATACTGTTTTTATTACTTGTAATCCATTTTAGATTGATGGAAGCAAAATGGCTCACCTTTTACCACCTTTTACATGATTGCAGGACAGTCTATTTAACTTTTGGATGATATGTAGCCAACAATCCAAGAGAGATGGAAGGAAGTAGAAGAATAAGAAAACCAAACTGGACAGAAGAGCAGTGTTTACTTTTAGCTTTACGTTCAGTGTTTGGAGTATAATTCCTCCTTCCTCCATTTTGTCCTCTGCTCTAGAAACTCTTAAGCTTCTATTTTCTTCGAATTTCATCACTAGGAGCAACTTTAGGCTTAAGAAGCTTTGTGAATACGGGCCCAGAAGTTTACCTGTTAACCTTTTAGCTTTATGTCCATTGTTTGGAGAATATTTCTTCTTTCTGCCATTTTGTCCTCTGCTATAGAAAATCTTACGCCTCTTAAAAGTCCTCCTCTCTACTCTTAACAAGTTTTCACCATAGGAGCTGTTTTTAAAAGGCCTAAGATGTTTCGTGAATCACTTTCATTTTTACTAAAATTTTGTCCTAAATTTAAGGGTAAATTCTAAGAAAATGTCATAATTCCAAGAATGCTCTCTACGAATTTCATCACTAGGAGCAACTTTTAGACTTAAGAAGCTTTGTGAATATTGGCCCAGATGTACAAGGCTTCGAAATAAAATTGTCTCAGTGCATTTTTGAGAGCTCAGAAAGGTTTTTCCTCCTTTATAGTGCAGATTTCACTAGTCTTTAGATGAGATAAACTGAGATAAACGATATGTCGTTGTACATTGACTCCGCTTTTGAGCAGGAATCCGTTAAAGATTTAAAGCCATTCTTTTAAGATACTGTACATTAAGCGCAATCCATTCCGTTTTTCTAAAGCAATTCAAACATTCATTTTCAATGATGTTGTTTGTTCAAGTCAAGATATTGTTTTAAAATTTCCAGGCTGACCTCCAAAATGATACGTTCCTCCGGTGGTAATGTGAATGTCTGCATTGGTCCTCACAGCCGAGGACTCATCACCATCTATGGTTAGCATGGCAAAGTTTTCTTTGGCTAGGAAGCGAACATCATGCCATTCTCCATCATTCAGCCCTGAACCTGTAGTTATAAAAAAAATATATATATATACAAATATTAAAAGCAATTTTATACATATTGCATAGTATAGGTTTTACCTTGAGATGGGAAAAGCATATTACTACGTAAGTTCATTTCAAGCAATAATAAATCCAGATGGATTATTTAATGAAGACTTTGTACACCTTTTATAAATTAGATGGTACAACACTACACAAGGAAGTAGGCCACTAATGGAAAAAAGCTTGATAAAATAAATAAGTAAATAAAATTGAGATACAGATAAAATAAGGAGAGCAAATATACGGCACAAGCACAATAACCAGATTTGTATAAGGCAAGCGTAATGACAGATGAGCCCTTCACAGTGAAGTCAATGTTCTGTGTGCTCATTAACGAGATTGTTAGTACTCATGGGGAGTACAGTCTTAAGGATGAGCTGCTCCATATAGATTAGTACTAATTGTCAGGTAGCTGTTTCAAAAATTCAGAGCATCAGAACATCTATACTGTAAGTAGCATCTACTATACCTCATGTGAGCACATTCTAATCATAAACATTTTCAAATGTATTTTAAAATTGTAAACCTGTAAAACGTATTCAATCAGTGAATACAATTGTTAATTGCATTATTTATACTGCATCTTTATTAATTCGATCTGTTCACTATAAGGATTTACTCTACTGTGTGTCTTTGTTAGAAAAGCATCAAGAGACATTCAAACAACAGGACAACACACACACACACACACACACACACACACACACACACACACACACACACACACACACACACACACACACACTGCATATAATGTAATCAGCCAATCTAATGTAATCCTAGATAATTAAAGCTTGCTATCCATATACCCAGCTCAGACAACAAAAGCCCATTACGCAGCTTAATATGGGGATGAGTGGCAAACACAAGACACTTTAAATGTCAGCCACAAACAAGATCTTGTCTGAAAGCCTCAAAGCTCAGGTAACCATCTAACTACATAAGTATAGCCACTGTTTTGAAAGCTATAATCGATAAATCACTGGAATGTGCTATCTACTTCTGAGCCATTACAATAACTGAAAGCCAAAACAAAATAACAAGCCTTGCTTGCTTAATGAAATATTAAGGATGTAACAATATGGGATATGGTCTTGTATTGATTGATATGAGGCTCTTGATCTGATACGTTTGCATATTGAAAAACACATTTAACAGATTGCATAATAAAGTATTCTATTCATCATGAAATACAATCTATATTACATGACGTGTAAAGATTTTCACTTTTTCAGGCCCACTTTTTATTCAAATCAGCAGAGGCTATAATGGTTCTTATACAGTAGCATTCTCTTTCATGAGCTAATACACTGGCATACAGTACATTATGCTAAGCCAACATCAAAGATTCACGCACTTGTCTATTCATCCATAGTCTATACTGATGAGGGGCATGGAGCCAATCCCAGGGGACTTGGGGCACGAGGACACACATAGACGCCCTCACGCGCTCATTTGCACACTACCTGAAAAACCTATTAGCCTTATGTGCATGACTTTGGAAATCTGTATACCCAGATGAAACCCACCAAGCACGGGGAGAACATGCAAACTCTATGCACAGACCTGAGGCGAGAATCAAACCCGGACCCTGGAGGTACATGGCGGCAGTGCTAACCACTAAGTCACCACACCGCTGCTAGTCAACCAGCTTAAGGAAAAAACAGTATTTTTGGTCAACTTTCATTTCTAAAGCATGAAAGCCTTTTTGCCTCCTGGTACAGTAAGTTACAACAGTGGCTAGCAAGTTGTCGGCTGAAACATTACAGTCTGCCAAATCCACCAAATGTGCCCAATAGAGCAATGCTAACACAACAGACACAACCACGCATCTGAACTAACATCATCCTTCTGTGCCGTTTTAAAAACTAGTTAAAATATGAAGCAGCAGATGCAACTACGCATATACAGACAGGCCTGCACATGCACAGCAAACTCTCTTCATTATTCAAGTATGCTTTTCTCACTGATTTAATTTGGGATAAAGCACCACTCTGGCTTTGGTCACACAGAGTTATGAGAACGGTTTTAACAGACAGTGGATTTTGGAAATAGCTTTTAGTTTTATTATGTCTCTACATGTCTAAATGGATTACACAAACACAATAATTAATTTTATTTGAATTATTGTTATTTTCTAAAGTTAAATCTTTCGATCAATTGAAAAGGAAAATCTTGCTAAATATATTTGTTGACTTCTCCTTCATGAAATCGGGAGAATTTGTCTATTTCTATCCACAGGGCCCACTCAGGGTCTGGTCTTGTTATTTCAAGACCGCACTACTGGTCTGCCTCTGTGCACCATTCAACCTCTGAACTGATCCGGAAAGCAACTTCCCGAGTTAACCCTCAGCATGCCACTGTCGCACTTTCTCCACTGGTTTCCTGAAGCTACCCTTTCAACACTAGTGCTCACTCACAAAGCCAACAATGACCCAGCAGACCCCTGACATCACTCACTGAACCATCTTGCCTTTGATCCTTCTCCTTGGTTGGACTCACCATTTATCAAGGTAAACTTTTTTTTTACCAAGAAATCACAGATATGAAACAAAACAGCTATTGTTTAATAGCTGCACATTCTGGCTTTGTGAAACATACATCTAACAAAATTCAGTAAATTATTTAAATTAATCGCATATTTTCCAGTTCCAATGTGGAAAAAAGAGTAGTCCAAGTCCTGCAAATGCAAAGCACTAGGATAGAAAACAAAGTGATTGAAAATAGAAATACACAAAATCAAATGGGTGGAAACAATTTTTGTGTAAGAAATTAGCTGAATGAAATGGGATTTATGGTTAGGAATGGCAAACGAAAATCAGCACTTACTGTACAGTCAAACAGAAGAAAGCAAGGTTGTTATGGGATTAATTCGATAAAAGTGATATTCAGTAATGAATCATGAATCTGCATTGGCCAAGGTGATTATGCTGGAACTTTTGTATAATGATGTTCTTCAGGCAATCTAATTTCCCCTACCCCTTCATCATATGGGGTTGCATGTTAGCTAATGGACCAGGGGAGATGATAATCAATGCCTCAGCAGTCTATTGATATAAAATAGGTTTGGTGATGACAAAATCATGTTACAGGACGATAATGCATTTTGCAAGGAGTATTAAAGCATTTCTTTAGGAGAGGCATATCAACACAATGACATAGCCAGCAAACAATCATGATGCCAGTTGAAAGTGTTAATTCAAAAAATGACATGATTCTGTCCGTCATCTAGACATAGATGTCCTAGTGTCTGAATAACTTGGTGTCTTCAAATAATAACTACAGACCAACCTCAATCTCTTTTCATAAACATTCGCTTTTAGGCAAAGTACTGTACATTACAGATAAATATAATAATCTAAATATAAAATGACTCTTTCATAATCTCATTTTATGAATAAAGACCAAGAGACCTTACAAGAAACCAACATACAATGATGCAAATAGCCCCTCTGCCATGCTTGTAGTTTTATTTCATGGGAGCTCTGGCTAAAAATAAATTGTTGATTGACTGTTAAAAATGTAAAGTTTTAGTTTCTAGTAGTCAGTGCTGAACAGGTTGGCAACATGTCTTGTTGAAAAAATCAACCCAGATAAATGTGCTTTGTATTTTCCACAAATGCCGATTATAAATGAGAGCTTATTAATTTACTGAAGTTAATGAAATGGACGCACTGGACATGATGCCATGACTTGCTGATAGTGACAAGACTTGAAATTAATTAAATGAATGGCAAGCAGCATTGATAGCATGTTGCTATACTTCAGTAGTTAAACTAGCTAGTTGCTACCATTGCTAACACGTACAGTGCAAGTAGTATAAGCAATTAAACATGTGAGGAGAAAAAAAGAAAAATAATTATTTGCAGGAAACACAAACCAAACACTTAATAGTTCACAATCATTTGCTCTGTTTGTTAGCTAGTTAGCCAGATCACTTCTAATCTTATCTTAGGACTGCATCTGTTCGAGATACTTAAGAAAATGGGGCGGGATCTATTGCCCAGGTAATCGTTAATCACTTTGGTGCATTGGTGGATTGGTGAAACTGTTTTGTTTTTGTCCTTTTCGCATGGGGTGTAGCCCAGTCATGACATGGTGTAAAGGGCAGTGTAAATGCTTTTATTTAGATCACAAATCTGTGTGTGATCTTTATCTGAAAAGTAACCAGTTAATTAATTTTTTTTAGTGAGTAAAAGTACAGGCTTTGTATTGAGTAGAAGTAAAAATGATCACAGACAGAAAATACGCAAGTAAAGTAAAAATACATACACGCACGCACGCGCGCACGCGCGCACAGACACACACACAGACACACACACAGACACACACACAGACACACACACACATTGATTACAGTAAGGAAATATTTGAAATTCATTACTTGCCACATCGGCTAAATGCTTTATTGACCTCTCTAACAGGTCTTTTAGACTGCTTTGGACTTTTGATGGTACTCTTGGTGCCTAGCTGGCCAGTATGAGGATGCATTTAGGACGCATATAAAGACTTCAAAAAACTTCTGTGAGTCAGTGTGAATAACAATAAATAATACTAGAATTAATACATATCTGATATTTGTGGGACAAAGTGACAGCATTCAGAAGGTATGGGAAATAAATAAAATAAAATTCTATTTTTTGAGACACAAAACAGTATGATGTGTATCACTTGGTCTTGCACTACAGTATGTACAGTAACATGTGGTCTCCTTATAACAATCAGGGTGATCACCCTGCAGGAACTATAACATTGGCTGATCAATTGTATGACATTGACATTGTATTTTGTCTGTAATGATGTTGGAATGATGCTCAAGTTCACACAACATCTGGACAACTTTGTTTTTGAAACAACTTCAAATCTTTATATAAACATGGATTAACAACCATTTGCTTAATGTCTGACCACACCCATGGTCCCTTAAGTTTCTAGAAGGGTTTAGAATTCAGATTCCAAGATTAAAATTTCTTTTTGAACCATTACCAGTGTGGATCATCACTCAGAGCTCTTACTGCAGTGACTGGAGTTTGAGTCCTGCCGCTGGTTTTGAAGTAGTTTTTGCAATATTTTTCTGTGGGAATTCATTTGTCGTTATCCCACCGTCAAGTAGTCAACACTGTTCCAACAAAATAATTGTAACTTTCAAAAAACGACCCAATACGATGTTGTCCTGACGTCTGTACTGTTGCTAAATTAATATCACCACAATGTTTTGACAACCAAAAATTCCTGCCGGATATAGATTTAGATATTTGGAGAAACACGACAATCATCTAAGTGTTGTATTTCAAACATGTGAGACAACATAATATGCATTTACCCAATGTATAATACATAATATCTGTCAAAAGAAGAATTTGGATTATTATTGACTTAAAAAATAATAAAATCTGATAAAGACAGACTATGAAAGAGAAAATATCCCTCAGCAGTTTCCCTCAAAAGTCCAGACATTTTGCATTGTGGCAACATAGAACATTATACCAGTTTAGAGTGGAAATATGATAATTATAGAGCGCTCCAGGAAACTGTATTACTTTTTGAAAGAAACCAGTGGGGATAAACATTATGTAGGCTGTCATCTATCCATCAGAGTGAACTGCATTTTTCACACAAAACTGTGCATTTAAAAAGAGATAATTATGTGGTAACAATTATAAATACTTTGACAATAATTACAATATCAATTAATAAAAAATATATTTAAAAAAAATTATACTGTATGGGGGGGACCAGTTTTAATTTCGTCAACAAAAATAATGACGAAAAATCTTTGCTGATGACCTTTTTTTTCACGATGAAGACAAGATTAAAACTCAATAAATAGCAATCTTTGGAAATTCTAAATAGTTTCATACTTTTCATCAACGGATAAAAAATAAACGATAATGTTAACAACAGATGAAGGGACAAATGACTATCACATAATTTTATCTTTCTGTCCAATAATCTAAACACGTACTTTATAAACTGCAGTTCAACTTACAGTATGATCAGTGGGATCAGAGGAATTCACAATCACATACGGTATGCATGCAGAATCCCACTTTATATTCACCATATTTTTTCCTTTACTTTTTTTCCTGTTTTCAGTTGTATCAAAAATGATTCTTCTTTGACTATACTTTCTCTATTTATTATTATTATTATTATTATTATTATTATTATTATTTTAGTAGTTCTCATCACTTTGTGTACATTTTGTGACTTGATTCTGAGCTTTGGCAATATGATGTCCATATTTCTCATGCCAATAAAGCACCCTTTAAATATTTGATTCTCTCTCTCTCTCATGCACGCTTATCTGTGAGAATTCACCCTCAGGACCAGTGGTTGATCCGCTTTGGTGGACTTTTCCATCCAACAGTTTATAATATCTTGATTTTCCTCTCTTTCATCTGCTTCTGCATGGACCAAGTTCCCTCACTACAATCATACATTCTCTTTGTTCGCTCAAGTTATTGTAATTTTCTCTGTCCTGTGTATAAATAATTTAACTACCCTAAGGTTAATCATCATGATAAAATGTTTAAATACAATAATGCTATTAATCTATTTGATTACTAAAAACTTTTTGTTTATGTTTTGGTTTGGTCTTTTTGACTAAAATGCACATTGGTTTTAGTCACATTTTAGTCATGCTACTGTACTAACTTTGATAAACATTAATGTAAAATTTGAATACTGAAGTCAGAAGGGTACTTTTTACACAGTAACAAATGTAATTGCAAATAAGACTGTTGTACTGTACGCTTCAACAATGCTGTCAGAGCATAACTCCATCTCCTTTTTAAAACCATCTGTGAGTCATAGATAAACACTGGAAGTGCCATGTTAATACTTGCTTGAGTTAAAGTGGCTTCACACAGCTGACATTAATTAGCTTGGAGTGAGGTTCTGAAAATAAGGTATTGATTCGGCGTGTAAAGTACTTGCACACGACCCCCAGCCATTTTATTCCACAACCCTCACTATACAGTACACCTTACCCAGTTCTATATATTTAAGCATTACAGTGAAACAACAGATGCATATCACTGTATTTATTAAATTTGCAACAATTGACATTTGAAAAAAAAAATAGATATATATATTTTTTTCATATATATATATATATATATATATATATAATTTTTTTTTTTCAAATGTCAATACTTCTGATATACTGTGTGTATGTATATATATATATATATATATATATATATATATATATATTTTTTTTTTTTTTTTTTTTTTTTTTTTTACCTCGATGCCCTTATTTTGAGAATCTCACTCCAAGCTTTTCTGAAAAATTGCCAGAAAAATTAACAGAGATCCATTCTTGAATTTGTAACATTAGTTTAACTTTATGCTGCATTCCCATCTAAACCCTGGTCTCAGTTTAAATTACAGTAACTACAAGTGAATGCAATTCCTGCAACATTTATAGCATCGGAAATACTTCTGATTTAATTGAACGAAGCTAACAGTGCAAATTAATGTCAGCTGTGAAGCCACTTTAACTCAAGCAGGAATGATTCAAGTATTAACATGGCACTTCCAGCATTTATCTCATTCACAGCTGTTTTTAAAAAGGAGATGGAGGTACAATATTCTGACAGCATTGTTGAAGCTTATGGTACAACAGTCTTGTTGTTCTTGTGATGCTTTTTGCAGTTACACTAATTATAAACAAAGTACTCTACTTTCTTCAGAGTTATTGTATTAATACATTGAAATGAAAGATTTTACATTAATGTTTATAAAAGTTAGTATACATGACTAAACATAGGCTAATCATTAAAAGACTATAGTACTTTTTAATCCAAAAGACTAAGCCTAAAACTAAATCAAAAGCAGCTGCCAAAATTAACAATTTTAATCAGATTAATTAAAATTAATCAGATAGATTAATAGCATTATTCTATTTAAACTTAATAAATCAACATTTTATCATATACCCCTGGTATTATTTGAATTATATGCACTGAAGATCACTCGTGGTCGTGAGACGGGCGGGGATCAAAGCCGGTGAGTCGAGAGAGTCCGTAATCCAAGTTCGTAGTCGAGAGAGAATTCCGGAGGTCGGCAACAGTAAATACGAGAAGGCAATATATCCAAGACGTGAGACAGAGACGAGGTCGGTGAAACAGAGCGTGGTCGTGATCCGGAAAGTCGAAATGGAAAAGAACGCTGGAATACTGGGCATGAGTAGCACACAATAATCTGGCAACGTGATGCTGTTAGAGCGTGGTATAAATAGGTAGTTGAGATGATTAGTAATTGAGAACAGGTGTGATGAGAGTGGTGAATGAGGCGTTGAAAAGCAGGAGGCGGGGAGTATATGGAGCTGGAATGCACAGGTGATCAGGTCTTTGCTTGAGACATGGGCGTTACCTGGCATGCCGTGACAGTACCCCCTCCTCTACGAACGCCTCCTGGCGTTCTTGCAGGTGCCTCTGGGTGAAGGTTGTGGAAGTCGGTAATCAAAGAACGATCCAAGATGAACCTGGCTGGTACCCAACTTCTTTCCTCCGGTCCATAGCCCTCCCAATCCACCAAATACTGGAGGCCTCGTCCACGGCGGCGGGACTTAAGGAGTTTGCGGACTGTGAAAGCTTCACCTCCGTCAATAAGTCGAGGTGGAGGCGGAGGGCGGGGAGGGGGTGACAAAGGACATGGGACCAGTCGACGGACCTGGGAGACATGGAATGTGGGGTTAATTCGTCGCATGGATAACGGCAGAGCCAATCTGATAGAACATGGGTTAATTACGCGAGAGATTGTGAACGGGCCGATGAACCTAGGCGAGAGTTTCTTGGACGTAGTCTTGAGTGGTAGGTCACGTGTGGAGAGCATAACTCTTTGGCCAACACGATAAACTGGAGCGGTTGAGCGGTGGCGATTGGCTTTTCGCTGAAAGATGGTCACAGTATGTTGTAGTTGAGCGCGAGCCCGCTGCCATGTTCTCTTACAGCGGCGAATGAAGGCTTGAGCTGAAGGGACTGCAGTCTCTTCCTCCTGGGTGGGAAATAGTGGTGGCTGATAGCCAAGACAGCACTGAAAGGGTGATAGCCCGGTGGAGGATGTGGGGAGCGAGTTATGGGCGTACTCAATCCAGGGGAGAAAATGACTCCAAGAAGCTGCATCCCGTGAAGCCATGCATCTCAGTGATTTCTCTAATTCTTGGTTCATGCGCTCAGTTTGGCCGTTGCTCTGGGGGTGGAACCCTGATGAGAGGCTGGGTGTGGCGCCAATAAGACTACAAAAGGCTTTCCAGAATTGCGCCGAGAATTGTGGTCCCCTGTCCGATACAATGTCCAATGGAAGGCCGTGAAGTCGAAAGACATGGGAGACGAGGAGTTCAGCCGTTTCCTTGGCAGATGGGAGCTTGGGTAGAGGGATGAAATGGGCTGACTTGGAAAACCGGTCGACCACTGTTAGAATGCAGGTATTATTGTCGGAAGGTGGCAATCCGGTTACAAAGTCGAGTGAAATGTGGGACCAGGGGCGATGAGGGATGGGGAGGGGTCTTAAGAGACCCTCAGGGGGACGATTTGTCGTCTTATTTCTGGCGCATACATCACAGGATGCCACAAAACTCTTTACGTCCTCCTTGATGGTTGGCCACCAGAAACGTTGATGGAGCAACGAAAGGGTGCGGGTCGCCCCCGGGTGACAAGCTAGCCTGGAGCTGTGGCCCCATTCTAAGACTTGAGGGCGAACAGATAGAGGGACAAAAAGTAGCCCGAATGGGACATTACTGGGACCTGGTTCCTGTTCAAGAGATTGTAGAACTAGGTTTTCCACATCCAGCTCGGTCGCAGCTACAAGACACTGAGGTGGGAGGATGGTCTCCATAGCGGATATATCCTGGGGTGCGGGGAACTGTCGGGAAAGAGCATCGGGCTTGGTATTCTTGGATCCTGGACGGTATGACAGTGTGAAATTGAAGCGGGAAAAGAAAAGTGACCAGCGTGCCTGACGTGAGTTGAGTCTCTTTGCTGACCTGAGATATTCAAGATTCTTATGATCGGTCCAGACAAGAAATGGGTGTTCAGCACCTTCTAGCCAGTGTCTCCACTCCTCGAGGGCTAGCTTAACTGCTAGTAATTCGCGATCCCCAATGTCGTAGTTGCGTTCGGGGGGAGTGAGACGACGGGAAAAGAAGGAGCACGGGTGAAGTTTGTTGTCCGTGATTGTCCTTTGAGAGAGCACGGCTCCAACCCCCGTTTCAGATGCATCCACTTCAACCACAAACTGGAGGGATGGATCAGGGAAGGTGAGGATGGGTGCTGTGGTGAAGTGCTGCTTGAGCTCCATGAATGCCTTCTCTGCTAGGGGGTTCCATCGGAAAGGGGTCTTGGTGGATGTGAGAGATGTGAGTGGGGCTGCCGCTGTGCTGTAGCCACGGATGAAACGCCGATAGAAATTGGCGAAGCCCAAAAAGCGTTGAAGCTCCCGCCTTGATGATGGTGTGGGCCAATCCGTGACGGCCTTTACCTTGACCGGGTCCATCTGAATGCCTGAAGGTGAGATGGTATACCCCAGGAAGGAGGTGGACTCACAATGAAACTCACATTTCTCAGCCTTGACGAAGAGTTTATTTTCCAGCAGACGTTGAAGGATCTGACGCACATGAAGCTTATGTTCCACTAGGGACTGGGAAAAAATTAGAATGTCGTCAAGATAAGCGAATGCAAAAACATTGAGAAAATCTCTGAGTACGTCATTAATTAATGCCTGGAAGACTGCTGGTGCATTGGTCAGACCGAATGGAACCACCAGATATTCATAGTGACCAGTGGGGGTGTTGAAAGCAGTCTTCCACTCATCACCTTCTCTTATCCTGACCAGGTGGTAGGCGTTTCTTAAGTCTAACTTGGTGAAAACACGGGCATCTTGGAGTAATTCAAATGCAGTGGACATAAGAGGCAACGGGTAGCGGTTCTTTACCGTGATCTCATTGAGCCCTCTATAATCAATACATGGTCTGAGGGACTTGTCCTTTTTCTCCACGAAGAAGAAGCCCGCCCCTGCGGGGGAAGAAGAAGGGCGGATGATGCCGGCTGATAAAGACTCTGAGATATATTGCTCCATGGCTTCTCTTTCGGGCCGGGAGAGCGAGTAGAGTCGCCCTTTAGGTGGAGTAGTACCAGGAAGAAGATCAATGGCACAGTCATATGGACGGTGAGGAGGTAAGGAGATGGCGCGTAACTTGCTGAACACCTGGCGAAGGTCGTGATACTCAGCGGGTACTTTAGATAAGTTGGGGATCTCCTCCAGAGAGATGGGCCAGATCTTTCTCGTGGCAGCAGAGCGGAGACATGAGGAGTGGCAGGTAGAACTCCAATCCAGGACGCTTCTCTTTGCCCAGTCGATGTGAGGGTTATGCAGTCTCAACCATGGGAGACCCAGAACTATTGGTGCATGAGCACTTTTAATAATGAGGAAAGTAATGACTTCAGTGTGGTTGCCGGAAACCTGCAGTGTGACTGGGCTAGTGCGATGGGTGATAGAGGAGAGCTTGCTGCCATCGAGGGCCTGTACACTGAATGGTTGGTTCAATGGCGTGGACGGAATCTTAAGCTGAGAAACCATAGCCGAGGAGATTAAATTCTGGTCTGCTCCGGAGTCTACTAGAGCATGTGTGGCATGGGGGTAACTGTCGTGGATCAGAGTTACTGGAAATCGAGCGCGAAGGTTTGGAGACGAGAAGTGTGTAGGACACCCCTGTACACCCAGAACCATCGGGGGGGCCTGGCTTTTTAACAGGCAGGTTCGTACAACATGGCCGATCTGACCACAGTAGAAGCACGCACCCTCGTCCCTCCGACGCTGGCGTTCCTTGGGCGAGATGTGCATGCGCTCGATCTGCATGGGTTCTGGGGAAAGTTTAGGTGGGACTGGGTTGACGGCTGGAATCTTCTGGTCGATGGCCTGATGGCACTCCTTTTGTCGGGTTCGTTTCCTGGCATCAATGCTTGTGGCTAGATCAATGAGCCCTTGAAGGTTGGACGGAAGCTCTCGGGCTGCTAATTCATCCTTAACTGGATCGGAGAGTCCATGAAGAAATATGTCAAACAATGCTTGATCCCCCCATCCACAAGAGGGAACCAAAGTCCGGAAATCAATAGCATAATCAGTGACAGATCGGGATCCCTGACGTAGTTTGAGTATCTGAGCCGCCGCCTGATGCCCCGTGAATGAACGATCGAAAACCCTCCTCATTTCGTCCGTGAAAGTCTTGTATGTGTGGCAACAGGGGATCTGGGCATCCCATAGGGCAGTTCCCCATTCTCTCGCCCTTCCAGAGAGGAGGGTAATTATATAGGCGACCTTAGAGCGCTCAGTGGGGAAAGATGAGGCCTGTAACTCAAGCACAAGGGAACACTGAGACAAAAATGAGCGGCAGGTGGACGGGTTTCCGTCATATGTGGGCGGTGCAGGAAGTTGTGGTTCATGACTGATGGAGCACACAGGAGGAGGCTGGAGAGAACTGGGAGCTGGAGGTGGTTGTGTCTGCTTTATCTGTACAGTGAGAGCAGTTAATGCTTCTGTAACTGTCTGAAGGGTAGAAGTGATCTGCTGGATATCCTGCTGATGCATACCCAAGAGCGCCCCCTGTTTCTCTAGCGCCACTCTCAGTTGAGCAGCCTCTGCTGGATCCATTATTGGCCAGATTATACTGTCACGCGGGTTCGTGGGGGTGAAGGATCCAAGCGCAGAGCAAGTGCTGCCGTTACTCTGAACGAGCTCCGCGGCGAAAATGCGGAAGTGGGGAGCCGGCGTCTGTGGAGAATAAGCGCAGTGTTTCCAGTCAATGAGCTCCGCGGCGGGAATGCGGAAGTGTGCCGCCGGCGTTAGTGGAGAGCGAGCGCAGTGTCTCCAGTCAATGAGCTCCGCGGCGGGAATGCGGAAGTGTGCAGCCGGCGAGTGTGGAGAGCGAGCGCTGCTGTGTTTGCCGGCGTGAAGATCACTCGTGGTCGTGAGACGGGCGGGGATCAAAGCCGGTGAGTCGAGAGAGTCCGTAATCCAAGTTCGTAGTCGAGAGAGAATTCCGGAGGTCGGCAACAGTAAATACGAGAAGGCAATATATCCAAGACGTGAGACAGAGACGAGGTCGGTGAAACAGAGCGTGGTCGTGATCCGGAAAGTCGAAATGGAAAAGAACGCTGGAATACTGGGCATGAGTAGCACACAATAATCTGGCAACGTGATGCTGTTAGAGCGTGGTATAAATAGGTAGTTGAGATGATTAGTAATTGAGAACAGGTGTGATGAGAGTGGTGAATGAGGCGTTGAAAAGCAGGAGGCGGGGAGTATATGGAGCTGGAATGCACAGGTGATCAGGTCTTTGCTTGAGACATGGGCGTTACCTGGCATGCCGTGACACTTTTACTGTGACTCTAAAGGAGATAACTACGAGCCGCCTCTACTGAGACATAAACAACGGCTAAGTTTCATCACTTTACTTTTGTTTTTCTGCGCGGCTCTCTTAATCACTCAGAAATGCTGCCTATGCAATCTGCTCTACTCTGAAAGCAATCTACCCAAGTTGCAATAACAGCAGGGTAACGGTGTTTCTGAGAGCACAGACGAAATAAAAAAGATTCAGCTTGTGATTACTTGAACATAACCACAGAAATGTGTGGTGCTCTGGGTAGGAAGGGAATAAAGCTGGTCATTTCAAATACAAATGATAGCGATGGAAATTGTTTCGTTAAATGTTGAGAGCTGTTGATTTTACTTAAAGATTGATTCAGGCTATACAAGTACACAATAAATGAGAAGAATATTCAGGGATACCATTACTGTCTTGCGTTCTTGCCTTGCACAGCGTGTACAAGCTTTTAGTATGGTAATTAAGCCCAACCTGCTTTTCATGCCACTGAGATCACATGACCTGAGACCTCATTATCATTTTCTTCAAAACAACCATCATGGTGGACACAAAGCCAACTCGCTAAAAAAGACGCAAGCTTTTTACAGAATCTACCAAGAAAAAAAATCATGTTAGTTTTGATACCTTGTCACATGACTACTTCATTTGCATACTGATTCATATTCATTAGTGTCTGGAAAAGATGGGCGTGTAAACAGGATCGGCCTTGTCTGTGTTCAATTATTTAAATGGTTATACCACACATTGTATTTGCTATAGTGACTTTATTCATGTATTTATTCTCAATTTCTTTTCTATTTGAACATACTTTCTAACACATGTAATATACAATACATTTTGAGAACCGCTTATGGTCTGTGTCAATCTTTAAACCATTTGGTATACCAAGAAAAGCTGACAAATGTTTGGATTTTCCTGCAGGTTAAAGCATTTTCTAATTTTACATTCTAATAATTAAATAACACAGTACTACAGTTTTGCTACCAACTGCAGAGGACAGTTATTTTTCCTTTTTCAAATAAGAAGATTTACAAATTAAGAGCGTAATTTGCATGGTTTGTTTGTCTTACAAAGGTGATAAAAAGCACATATGGGGAAATTCATCTAGACTGTTTTCTGTCCTGGCTCCTAGGTGCTGTAGATGTCAATACAGTCGAGTTACTGGCAAACAATTAAGCAATGACTAAAAGACCTGACAATTTTTAAGCACAGTGGAACCTTGGATTGCGAGTAACGTGGTTTACGAGTGTTCTGCAAGACGAGCAAGGATTTTTAATAAATTTTGATTTAAAAAACAAGCAAGTGTTGGTTTACGAGTGGCGAGAATCATGTATCAGACATGGGCCTCTTATTTTGACACTGAGTGACACTCTTGCGCTGTGGAATTGTGGGTAATCGTCTCCCCTGCTCCCCTGGGTCTTAGTGTTCGTCCCTTACTGGTATAATCAACATCTCCCTCTGTGTTTCAGTGTCTCCTGTGTGTGTGTGCGCGTGCGCGTAATTTGACACCGACACAGTGTCATTAGAGAGATTAATTTTTTTCCCATTAAAACAGTGCTTCCATTGTGTGTGTGTGTTGTTGTGAAACTTAAAACGTGATTCCGTTAGTCTGCGCTTATGCCAGTGTCAGAGAGATTTATTTTATTTCCATAAAAACGGTGCTGCCATTGTGTGCGTGTTTGTTGTGAAGGTGGGGAGAGGGAGGAGGAATGTTACTGTGTAAAGCAAGGGAAGGGGCTAATTCCACACACACACACACACACACACACACACACACACACACACACACACACACACACACACACACACACACACACACACACACAAGCGGCGACTGCACGCACAAACGGAACACTTATCTGTCGTGATTTATTTTTCACTTTTTTTTTAAGGTAAAGTGCAGGTTAATCTGTTTTATTTTCACTTTATAGATTGTATTAATTATTTTTATGTTTTTTTTTTTTGGGCTGTGGAACGAATAGTTGGAGTTTTCATTATTTTTTATGGGAAAATCAGATTTGATTTACGAGTGTTTTGGAATACAAGCCAACTTCCGGAACGAATTATGCTCGTAGTCTAAGGTTCCACTGTATTTGGGTTAACTAACACCCCCAACCCCCACCCCAAAATAAATAAATAAACAAATTATAAACTTCAAAGCACCTTTGTAAGTAGCTCTGAAAAAGAGCATCTGCCAAATGCCTAGAGGGAAATGTATAATATTATGTCAAAATAGTTTTGTTATATGAGATTTTGCAACACTGTAACTCTGTCTGTCTAACACAATTTCATCACAATGGATAAATCGATTCATTTTAGCAATTATGTTTGTGTTCATTCAAATATGCAATAAAGTGTCAATAAAATCAGGGGTGGTTCTATACAGTATAACACCCATCATCCCACTGCATATACAGTACATCAGCATATCCATCTCTTGACTGTCGTAATGACTGTTTTAACTGTGTTTGATTACCGTAAGTGCATATGGCTCACAAATGCAGCAAATACAGTGATAGAGATAGGAAAAGCAAGAGGGAAAAAATAGAAGCATTGATCTGGAAGTGAAACACAGGGGTACACTACAAATTAATTTTGATCAGTGGTTGATCTAATGACATACTTTTTAAGTATATAATATGATTTTCAAACAACATCCACATTACATATTAAATAAATTAGAAATGAAATGATGTATACCTGTCGTTCATTAAAACTGGTGTTAACTACAGAGGCAGTAAATGTTAATGTCATTTTTTGGCTTCAACATTCATAAAAAATCCACTAAATGCATTTAGTCCATTCAGGGCAGCTATTTTCACCATATGGTTGTTTTTCGCTTCACCGATCACATGACAGAATGAAGTGGTGCAATTGGCTTTTTGGGAAGCATAAATGTTTTGTTATGTAATGCACCCATTCCATGTCATAGTTTACCTAAAATGTGAAAGCTTCTAAAAGAAGGATAAGTTACTCACTCCATCTATACCGCTTTTTTCTGTATTCAGGGTCACAGGGGGCCTGGAGCCTATTCCAGGAGACTTAGGGCAAGAGGCAGGGTACATCCTAGACAGAGTTCATACACATACACTCACCCACACACTATGGGCAATTTGGGAATGGCAATTAGCCTAACCTTCAGGTCTTTGGACTGTGGGAAGAAACCAGAGTACCCGGAGGAAACCCACCAAGAACGAAGAGAACATGCAAACACCATGCATACAGAGACGGAAATCAAGCCTGGTTGGGAATCGAACCCGGACCCTGGAGGTACAAGGCAACAGTGCTAACCACTACACCACCGTGCCGCCTAGAAGGAGAAGCATCATCTTTTATTAATAGGTTTGTTATAGACGACCTTGTATGAGTAAAAATCTGATTGTGGTATTTATTGTGTTTTGCTTAACAGTTTATACATGTTTATTTTTCAGTAGTAGTACTAGTACTACTACTGTAATATCAAGTCCACTAGAATAACTAAAATAAATAAACTGTAAAAATTGACTTTTAAATGTCCTTATGCTACTGCGGTTTCATTGCACTTTTCATTTTTGTCACATTCACATCTGCAATGTCCAGTTGCACCAGCTCCCACTGAAACTTGGCCCTGCTCACAGTAACTGAACTTTTGATCATGCACACCTGTTCACAATCTCACACACACACACACACACACACACACACACACACACACACACACACACACACACACACACACACACACACATTAAATAACTTGGATAATTATTATAATCATGAATTAAGACATTTAAATTTAGAAAAGATTTACTTTCTAAGATTTAACTTATATTAAGAAAAAGTAATAAATAATAATAATAATAATTATATCTAAAGTAATACAATTCCAATGACTAATATATTGGGGTTTTTTGTTGTTTTTATTTATTTATATTTTTTAATGTACTCTGTTATCCAGAAAAACAATCTACTGCCCACCAGGCGATCATCATTTCCTGGAAAGAAATTAAATGGTAATGAGGGTCCTGTTCCAATTTTTTATCAGTGTGTGAAGAGTGGGAGAAGAGGGTTGCATTGACAATCCATCACAATGGGCAGCACATTGAACACATTTTATAAGTGGTCAGAAACTTGTAAATAACTCATGAAAGAATAAAGTTATGTTAAAACCAAGCACACCATTGTTTTTCTTGTGAAATTCACAATAAGTTTGATGTGTCACATGACCCTCTTCCTATTGAAAAAACGAATGTTGGATCCAAGATGGCGGACTTCAAAATGGCCACCATGGTCACCACCCATCTTGAAAAGTTTGCCCCCTCACATATACTAATGTGCCACAAACAGGACGTTAATATCACCAACCATTCCCATTTTATTAAGGTGTATCCATATAAATGGCCCACCCTGTATATATTAACTGGTTTATAGTTCTTCTAGAGTCTACTAAAAATGAATGAATACATATTATGTTTTATCTATTAATAAAACAGAATATGATGATTCTTCCAGTGTACAAAACTTTAGATTTCTGCTGTTTCATTTGGAGCAATAATATTTGCCATACATCACTGTATTATTGGACAGGTGATAAAAACGTGCTACGTTTTATGGAATACCACAATTTCTAGACTTATAAAATATAAAATATATAAATAAAATAAACACACAGCTCTTGGAGAGAGTGAGAAAAAAAATCTAAGTCGGCAACTTCACCATGTTAGTCACAACTTTTCTAGTGCATCCATTAATCACATTCCTCTAACTGCTGACACGTGCCTGCACTCGCCACTTTGATCTAGCATCAACAGTAGGACACATTAACAGCCATCTGGATTATTATTAGTAAGAAAGTACTAACACAAGACTGAAAATTAGGCACATTTTTAAGGAAACCAGAAAAAAAATGCTGTATAATACATTATTGCATGAGCTCTCAGAATGACCACAGTGTAGTGCAAGCACTTCCGCACCTGATGCCATGTCAGCACGTGAGCTTTTCAACTTCAGGACACTGATGTGCACTAAGACTTTGCCATCTTTCAGCACAAGCTCCAACATGCCATCAGCCAAGGTGGTGAACAGGAGCAGGCCATTAGAATTCCAAGTGCGAAACTGGAAGCTTATAGACACCATGTTGTGCTCCCTTCTGCCTGGTAACTGCAGGAAACTTGTGGCATTGAAGAAAACTGGAAAGGTGTGAGAGTCCACGCAGGAAAATGTCAAGTTGCGCTGCATTTGGAGCAGAAAATGAGAAAAACAAACAAACAACATTATAACAGCCTTCATGGTGCGTTTGTAAAATGTATTCTCTATTGTGCAACTATTTGAGAGAGAAGAAATTAATTAAGATTTACTCGTGCTATTTTGCTGATTCATATCAAATTCATATCAGTTTAAATCAGTCAGTTAGAACTGATTTTAGCTGTTTTACAATGACTGAATTACAATGTCAGCATTTTGCTATACATGGGACTAATCAATCATTTGCATCCTTGAATCCTTAATGTTAGCAATGCATTAGGAAAACAGAGAGGTGAAAGGTTTTGGCATGAGTGGGTATGTGCCATAAATAGTTTCTGTGGCGGTATCACGGTTTTGTCCAAAACTGGCATGTGCCCTAATTCTTTTGGTCCTCGCTCATAAGAAACTGGAACTAACAAGCTCATTGAGCACTGCAAGGGGGTGGGGCTGCTACTGTAGATATGACACAGATGGTGGCACATCCCCACTTAAGGCCTTGGATTCTCTGCTCCTGAGGTGGTGAAAATGACAGTCAGGGTAGAGATGATGTGTGCTGTGCCGTGGATGCCACAGTGTGGTCGTGTGCTCTTTCTGGCTTTAATGCTGAGGGGTGATTTTAGCTGCTGGGCAGGTTGCCGAGGAGCAGGTGCCGATAAACTGTGAGCTCTACGAACATTGGCACTTCCACCTTCAGTTACGGCCTGCTCTGGAAACTCAGCTGCCATTAAGATGTTGGCCGCTGCCTTGACTTCCACACCTCTAGTTCCAGGCTGCAGCTGCTGCTATTGTGACAGTTATATCAGCTTCTTCACTTTTAACTCTGGAAGTGCTTCAAATACCTCAGTGTTCACATCACGCAGCACCTGTCATGGTCCTGTCATATGAACACTGTGGTGAAAAAGGCCCGGCAGTGTCTCTAGACGCCTGAGAGACTTTAGACTGCCCTCTAAGGTGCTTAGGAACTTCTATTCTTGCACCATAGAGAGCATCCTGACGGGAAACATCTCAACCTGGTTTGGGAACAGCACCGTGCAGGACAGACGAGCTCTACAGAAGGTGGTGAAATCAGCTAAGCGCATCATCCACGTTGAGCTCCCTGCACTCGATCTACAGCAAGTGGTGCTGGACCAAGGCCAGGAAGACCATAAAGGACCTCAGCCACCCCATTAAGCATTTCATTTCGTATAAGCATTTCACTTCATATCAAACTGTGTTTGACTGTGTATGTGACGAATAAAATTTGAATTTGAACCTCCAAAGCTCGGCTTTAATGCCCACACCTTCAGCCTTCCGCTGGAACAGCTCGTCAGACTCGTTCCATCATTCCAGCCAGACACTTCTCTTGACCTGCACCTACACTACTACACTTTTTTTCTACCTGATTTCTATCTCCCACTTCGTAATTCCCATTTATTTTGTTAAATAAAAATACACTATTTTGATACAAATCTCATCTCATGTCTATGATGTTCAAGATCAATGCATTGTATAAGTAATTTTGCATAACAGTGCTGGCCAGACTAGAGGTTCAGGCAGCAGCCTGTCTGGTGCAGCCCAACTCGAAAGCCAACAAGGTGGCCTCTCCTGCCAAACCCATGCCAGAAACAGATGATGCAGCTTCACGAGTTACTTCTAAGACAAGAGTGTAAGAAGTGGGCCACCAATGTCCAGACTACTTCAGCCTCTGACCCTTGGAAGGAGGTGTTTTGAGCCCATGCAACCCTGCCCATCTAAGGATGTTATTTTTTGTGTTTTTTTTTTTTTTTTGTGGCCATCACACCGTCTCCGTGCCCTGTCTTTGACAATGCTTCATCACTCTTTGCCAATGAGAACATCATGCTGTCTCCCTGCCCCACCTCTGCTATGTCTCACATGGCTACTGAGAATATCACCACATTTTCCTCTGACACTGAGTCACTGTGGCTCCTTGTCCTGCTGAGATTGTCACCCTGCCTCCCTGCTTGGCTAAGAACATCATTCTCTGTCTTTGTGTGCACACCATATCCTCTCTTGCAGCACGAAGAATTGTACTCCCCTCTATTGCTTTGTGAGAGATGTCTCCTCATTATCTAATGACTGCTCAGGACATTGTCTCTTCCAAATTGATTTTGCAAGCCAAGAGCCAGGCATTCAAGCCAGCGCTATGTCAAGGCAGCTGACTGCACTTTCCAGCAGCCATCACTACTAACAGGCATTTAATCACGTGCACATTTCATGTTTATCACTAATCAGATTGCATATTTACGTTTTGCTTTATGCGGTTTTTGGCGTTTACAGTACAGTAGCTTTGTTCTTTTTGTGCATTAGTACTTAACTAGTGTGTGCTCACATTTACATGTTGTAAAAATGAAGTAGAAGGCAACTCACGAAGCTAGAGGTATCCAGTTTCTTTCTCCTGGCCAGGTTAGTGATATTTTCCCCATTGTAGTTGATACTCTCCATGCAGCCTATAAAATTTCTCCGACCTCCCGAGATAGGCTTCCCTGAGTAAGGCATTCCTCCGAAACTCAGCTGTGTGAAAAAAATACGGCTTTTCAGAAAACAGATGTGGTGTCTTTTTAAATGCATGTATTTGTGAGCTTATACATCTGGATCAGATATTAAACAATATATGAAGCAATGTCACATGAGATGTCCAAATCAACATAGAGGTAAGCAGCTGAGCAATAAGGGCCAGCTGATGGCTAGAACAGATCTTTAACTAGTGTTACTACATACTGCATGTATCACCATAACTATTTTATCCTGGCTGAGGTGACATTAGCTCCAGAGCCTTAACGTTAGCAACAACTTCTTAGAATCCCAAGCAGCTTGTTCTTCCAGTCCATGTTACCATACACACTAGGGACAGGAATCACTGGGAATAAAGCAATATGATATAATCATGATGCCCAGGTGCCGATTCGATTTGTATTGCAACATTAAAAGTATCATGATTTTATATATTATACACACACACATTTTTTTTTTCAAATTCTGTAACAATTTCAAACAATTGAACACTGATATGTGCTTCCTGTCAATATGTAAAGACTTTAGAGAGCACAATTTGGATTATAGATTATAGAGGAACTGCAACAGATTACCTCAAATACAAACATATAAATTAAACATTAATTAAAAAAATTTTGATTTTGGACTAATGTGATACATGAATTGCCACACAACAGAGTCATGATACATCACTGAATTGATTTCCCCCCATCTTACACTTAGGGATCTTGAGAATGTGTCCAACAGTATGTTTTGGGAAGTAGAAGAAAATTGAAAACTTGGAGCAATCAATGGGCAGAAGAGCCCCTACAAAAACATTACATAATAGCTCAGCAGCAAACCAGGGAGACTGGAAATGTGTGTGAATTACTGGGTTGCCTAAATTAATTTACATGTGAATCAATACAGGGTTATTGTGATAATGGTAAGTGTGATAATGAGATAAGTCAATATAAGTCAGAGTAATGCATAAACTACCCTCCCCACTATGAATAATAGGATTAATACCGTATTATGCTGCTCATGAATGTTAAATCAGTGAATCAATAGAATCAATCTTATGAGCACTGGAGCTCTACTCTGTACATGATGTGAGCTATTGCCCTAAAACATTTTCATGTTTCAAATCAATTTTCTATATATCTCATTAGTCAACGCATTAATGCTGTGTGATCACATTAACATCCTCCCACACATTCTTAATGTGGATTAACAGCCTGCCGAAAAGCAAAAGCAAATCCCAACAGAATCTGCAGGAGATAAACCACAACATAGCATAAGCATGAGGCTTATGATGCCATGTCTAGATTCAAAATAACAACCTGAAAATTCAACAGTAAAATAATACAGACATCAGATTTAAAATTGCAATGAGGACTGTGAGTCTGTTGTGCTTTTCATTTACAGTAGTTGCAGAGTTCTCTAATTTGCATGTATGGGATACTGTATTTTACAACTGATTTGGTTTTATGAACAATATTCTAGTATTCTCAAAGTACAGTCTATGTACTTTCCCTTCTGCTGTTTTTAGTGATAAATGCTAAATCAAATATACTGGATACCCAGAAAAGCAATTCAATCTTGCCTCATAGTCAAGGTCGAGGTGGTCAAACTCGCCATTGGTACGAAAGTGCTGAGTGTGCTGATCCAGGGTAAAGTTGACATTCCTTCGGTAGCGCTCAATCACAACTGAATGCCAGTGATGATCATCCAGCAAGCTGCCGCTGCTCACTGAAGTGTGACCCAGGATGGATCCGTACTGGTTGCTGCCTGCCTTTCACAAAAAACACATATCTGCAGCATTTACATTATAATATCTGAGAAAACGTCCACTTTCACATACAAGGTATCATCAGAGAGTCTTTTTTGTACAGAACTACGAGGGGCGTTCAAATCAAACCAGGAAAACTGATTGACATTTACAAAAGAGTTCAAGCACGGTATGGTGAGGAGGCTCGTAGTTGCTGTAAAACACCTGAACAGTGCAAACGTTTTAAAAAAGGCTGTATGTAAGGAAATGATGATCCACTGCAGCCGTTCACATTTAGCGAGTGGAATAAATTGTTCCCAACTTGCCAAAGAGACTCATCTGTCTGTGGATACTGTACACCAACAGCACTTCACCATACAGCACATCATTTGGGAGTTACTGCAACATTCCTGTACAATCCTGACCTTGCTGCAAGTCATTTCCACATGTTTGGGACATTAAAGGAGTTTCTGGGAGGCTAATGTTTTAGACATGAAGCAGGCAGTCTGATTAGGGCTCCGGCATACTGAGAACTTTCTTCTTTGATGGTATACAAGCACTAGTAAACCACTGGAATAAGTGCATTAGTGTGGCAAGAGATTATAATTTCTCTCATAACTGTGTTCTATTTTCTGCCCAATCAAAAGTCGTTTGACTTGAACGGCCCTCGTGCATTGTAATCTACTTTTAGATTTCTTCTATTTTAGGAAAATATGTATAATCTGTATAATAATAATAAAAAAAAAATAATAATATTATTATTATGATTATTATTATCATCATCAACAACATTAATAGTAATAATAATATTATTATTATGTTGTTAACAACAACAACAACATTAATAATAATATTATTATTATTATTATTGTTAACATTATTGTTGTTATTATTATTATTATTATTATTATTATTATTATGTATTTACTTATTTACATTTTGCTATTTTGACCTGGAGTATCAGTATTTGAAAAATATATTTGAATCCAGTGTTTAATGCCAAAACCAATACACAACATTGGAGGCCTGTTGACTCTAACTATAATTGTTATGCTCATTAAAACATTTCAATAGAACACAGTGTAATATTGAGGACAGTTATTGCCACTTCACATAATTACAGCCGCATTTAAAGCTTTTTATTAAGGTATATGTCATCCATACAATGAACTAAATATAAAAATAAATATAAATTAAATATAAGTGGTACTAATACTAAAATGGTATAATCACAACCACACCCCCATTGCTATTATCGCTCACTGGTCATTATTAGAAGCAGATATTTGCAGATATGCGTAATGAGGATGGGTAATGAGAGAAAAGTCATACCAAGGTTTATCTGGAGCAGGAGTCTTCCTTTTCTCAGCTCCATTGTTATGTAATCGCCCTGTTGACCCTCGCCATGCAAGATCACCCCATCACTTTCGCCTGTCTTAAATTTCAGTGCTATCACATCCTTCAGGATTTTCATCTTCTTCATCTTAAATCGGTAGGAGATTACGCCTTGGCCATCAAAGTGAATCACATCAGCCCCTGCCGCACCAGAAAAGGGATAGGGGTGGTGTTATAGACATAAAAAAGTGATAAATATATAAATATATTTCTGACATGGCTACGTATACAAGTTGGTTTAGGTGACTTGCAGCATGGTATGCTGTTAAAGTAAAAACAGATTCACAGATTAACTGTAGGTAGTAAGGAGCACACAGCATTTAGTAGCCTTACCCAGATAAAAGCATCTGTAAATTCATACCATTGTTTACCTCTATGGCACACTGCATATAATTTATGCAGCAGTCTGTACTCGGTTCCATTAAGGCTCTTTGTACTAGGTTTGTGCCATTGCAATAAAAGCTCTAGACATAAACAATATTATTTTAATATAAGGTGCAAATGTTTTATTTATTTATTTATTTTTATCTGGTCTGAAAGGAGTCACAATCAATTTCATCTCCATTACAATGCCTTATTAAAGTAACTTATGTTGATTTTGCAGACATTAACATGAAGAGCTCTCATTCCTGAACAGAGAGTGAAGCAGAGAGCAGAACGTGTGACACAGAGAAAGGCAGTTTGAGAGACAAAGTGAGAGAGAACAATCACAAAAAATGTACTGAGCTGTCTAGCAGGATGAGAATGTCAGCACTTGAGGAATGAGTCACACTCACAGAGCTTAAATTCATAGTGCTCTTATTCAATTTGCCAAGAATCATACTCCCCAAGTCCAACCCCTTGTCCTCTGGAGGCATAGAAAGGTAAAGGTATGGGAATATACCAACAGTATAAATGGCAAGTTGCCTTCACACTCTTATGGTTCTCATGAAGTCCTAGCTGGATTTACGGTTTGAAACATCCATATAAAAAAGTCAAGGGACTTGGAACACAGAAGCATCCTGGTCATGACAGAGAGAATGTATCACATACTGATCGGAGGGCAGTGTATAGTGCTTTTAAAGGAAGTCCAGACATCTCTGATTAAATGGGAAGTTCGATTCCAGAATTACTAAAACTTTTTTTTTTTTTTTTACACCAACACAAATAAAGTTACAGTGAAATAATGTTACAGTATGACCCCACAAATGATGCTTAATATAAGGACAATTTTATGACATACTTCAAAAAGTGTACAGTATAATCTCCAAGCAAATCAAGAAAGACACGGAAGTAGGAAAGGGTAGGGTAAAGGGTAGCTAAGTGGTTAGGGAATTGGAATGTCCAAGGTTCAAATCCCACAATCACCAAGTTGCCAATGTTGGGCCCTTGAGCAAGACCCTTAACCCTCAACTGTTCAGATGTATAATGAGATAAGAGCATCTGCCAAATGCCTAAATGTAGGAAAGGAAAACATGGGCTAGCCAAACGCTATATTTTCTGAGACCACCATATTCTGATACAAAACTGCATCAAATATCAGCACAAGGTTCAACGTCACCTTACTGTGATTTGGTAGAAAATCTTTACACATTTATAGAAATGGTGCTGATGTTTTGAACAGGTTTGGGAGCGAGAAAAGTGGATTATGCTACTATCATTTACAGTTAAACCTTGGATTGCAAGCATAATTCGCTCCAGAAGCATGCTTGTATATCAAAGCACTCGGTATTTCATAATAAATGATGGAAACTCAGATGATTCATTCCACAATCCAATGTCTTCATATAAAAATAATTAATACATTATTATATTAATATATATATATAATAATTAATGTAAAGTAAATAAATAAAACAAGGGGGGTGACTTTCTCACACACACACACACACACACACACACACACACACACACACACACACACACACACACACACACACACACACACACACACACTAACGTAAACACAGCTGTCGGGAAACTTCTTTAACAAGGAAACTCTCTAATGACACTCGTGGATACACGCACACACTAACGGAAACCCTGCTCTCTGGCAGAGTGGATCTTTAACAAGGAACCTCTCTAATGATACTTGTTTTTTATGCCGCATACACACGTGGTTACAATGTTATAATAAAGAATACATGCTTGCATGAGTGACGCACGCGCACTGAGACTGAGCACGAGATGATTACCTATAATACCGTAGCATGTGAGAGAGAACCACTGGCTCAGTTGTGATCATATGACGCTCGCCAGACAAAGCGCATGCATACTGCTCGTATGTCAAGACCTTGCTCGTTTATCAAGTTAAAATGTATTTAAAACATTTGTTCATCTTGCAAAACGCTTGCAGTACAAGGTTCTATTGTACAGGGAAAGGTTATGCTGAATCATGCAAAAATATGTGCTGGACAAAAAGTTGAAAGATCAGCAAACTAAATGATTTCTAAAAGACCTTGACCTTGATTACTAATGACAATGCATTATAAAACTAAAACAACATGCGTTCAGTTCACAATGGCCATCTGACAAAACCATTAACATTTGATGCAGCAAAAAAGAAAGAATGGCTGCTCTCACTAATGATGTTCCTGCTAGCAGCAGACTAGACCATGCACAACACAACCGTAAAAAAGACCCAGAGAATCCAGTAGACTGTCATGATCTACGTCACTGACGTATAGGCAAGATAGAAAAGAGAGTGGTGTTAGTAACCACTAAGTTCGTCACTTTGCTTTCAAATTAAAAAAAAAAAAAAAAAAACGTTACAGAAATGCTTCCAACCTCTGGCCACTTGCAATGTCTCCCCTGACCATACCGTCGCCTCGGCCAAAGGATCACCAGCTTCCACGACTGACCTCCAAATGCTGCCACACTGGCTTAAAGCTGCCACATCCCTTTCTAACAGTCCATGATACTTCCTAACTTCACAACTTCCACAGTCATTTTCCCTTCACATTCAACAACCATCTTTTTTATTCAAATATTTTTTATTCATTAAGAGTATTAACAAACCGTGGCATTTTAAGTCTGTGTTATACCTTGACCTAGAAACCAACACATATCTATGAATGCTTAACATGGACAGCATCATGACAGATACGTTGGATGTTGTTCATTAACAATAGGTTTTGTAGGTAACAGCACTAAAAATTAACGCATGGCAAAATATAGAAAAGATAAAGTATAAAAGTATATAAATATACTACAGGAATATAATAAGATGGCATCAGCAGTACGAATCTCTCACTCATTGTACCGCTCATCCTGTACAGAGTCACAGGGGGGTTGGAGCCTATTCCTGGGAACTCTGGGTACAAGGCAGGGTACAACCTGGATGGGGTGCCAATTCATCAAAGGGCTCAATCGGGTGTGGGTGTGGTTGTGGATGGTTCAGTCAGCTGATCATCCCAATCACACCATTCAGCGAACCCAAAAACATGTCTTGCTTGGTGCTGTTCCCAAACTGGACTGTGATGCTTTCTCTCAGCATGCTCTCGATGGTGACGGTGTAAAAGTTCCTTAGCACCTTAGAAGGCAATTTAAAGTCCTTCAGACATCTACAGTATGTCACAAAAGCGAGTACACCCCCCACATCTCTGCAAATATTTAGTTACAGTGCCCTCAATTATTGGCACCCCCTGGTTTAAAATAAATGAAGTTTTTATTGCAGAAGCATATTGTTACACTGAATATTGTACAAAAAAATGTAACGTGAATATGAAGTGATTTTTAAGGGGAAATAAAAATCCCTGACTAACAATTTTTTTCATAAAATAACCTGTTCCACAATTATTTGCACCCCTAACAATTCCTAGAAAATAAATGTAATTGAAGTATTTCTGTCATTTCTACAGTAGTTTACAAAGTTGATATCTTGAACAAGTTGAGTATCTTGGAACATTTAATTAGTAATTTATCACTTCCTGCTTCCCTGGGGTATAAATATGACATGACACAGAGGCCATTTCTCTTATCCACTCTTCAACATGGGAAAGAAAAAGGAACACATCATTCAAGTAAGGCAGATGTGCGAGGACGCAAGTTTATTTTGCCTCCACGCACAGTAAGGAGGATGGTAAGAGAAATAAAAAATACTCCAAAGCTCACGGTTAAAGAACTGCAACAAATGATAGCATCTTGGCATCACAAAGTCTCCAAAACAACCATCAGATGCTATCTACAGTCGTGGCCAAAAGTTTTGAGAATGACACAAATATTAGTTTTCACAAAGTTTGCTGCTAAACTGCTTTTAGATCTTTGTTTCAGTTGTTTCTGTGATGTACTGAAATATAATTACAAGCACTTCATATGTTTCAAAAGCTTTTATCGAGAATTACATGACATTTATGCAAAGAGTCAGTATTTGCAGTGTTGGCCCTTCTTTTTCAGGACCTCTGCAATTCAACTGGGCTGCTCTCAATCAACTTCTGGGCCAAATCCTGACTGATAGCAACCCATTCTTTCATAATCACTTCTTGGAGTTTGTCAGAATTAGTGGGGTTTTGTTTGTCCACCCGCCTCTTGAGGATTGACCACAAGTTCTGAATGGGATTAAGATTTGAATCAAAATTTCAACGTTTTGGTCCCCGAGTCACTTAGTTATCACTTTTGCCTTATGGCACGGTGCTCCATCGTGCTGGAAAATGCATTGTTCTTCACCAAACTGTTGTTGGATTGTTGGAAGAAGTTGCTGTTGGAGGGTGTTTTGGTACCATTCTTTAATCATGGCTGTGTTTTTGGGCAAAATTGTGAGTGAGCGCACTCCCTTGGATGAGAAGCAACCCCATACATGAATGGTCTCAGGATGCTTTACTGTTGGCATGACACAGGACTGATGGTAGCGCTCACCTTTTATTCTCTGGAAAAGCCTTTTTCCAGATGCCCCAAACAATCGGAAAGAGGCTTCGTCCTAGAATATGACTTTGCCCCAGTCCTCAGCAGTCCATTCGCCATAATTTTTGCAGAAGATCAATCTGTCCCTGATGTTTTTTTTGGAGAGAAGTGGCTTCTTTGCTGCCCTTCTTGGCACCAGGCCATTTTCCAAAAGTCTTGGCCTCACTGTGCGTGCAGATGCGCTCACACCTGCCTGCTGCCATTCCTGAGCAAGCTCTGCACTGGTGGCACTCCGATCCCGCAGCTGAATCCTCTTTAGGAGACGATCCTGGCGCTTGCTGGACTTTCTTGGACGCCCTGAAGTCTTCTTAAGAAGAATTGAACCTCTTTCCTTGAAGTTCTTGATGATCCTATAAATCGTTGATTTAGGTGCAATCTTAGTAGCCACAATATCCTTGCCTGTGAAGCCATCTTCATGCAACGCAATGATGGCTGCACGCGTTTCTTTGCAGGTCACCATGGTTAACAATGAAAGAACAATGATTTCAAGCATCACCCTCCTTTTAACATGTCAAGTCTGCCATTCTAACCCAATCAGCCTGACATAATGATCTCCAGCCTTGTGCTCGTCAACATTCTCACCTGAGTTAACAAGACAATTACTGAAATGATCTCAGCAGGTCCTTTAATGACAGCAATGAAATGCAGTGGAAAGTTTTTTTTTCGGGATTAAGTTCATTTTCATGGCAAAGAAGGACTATGCAATTCATCTGATCACTCTTCATAACATTCCGGAGTATATGCAAATTGCTATTATAAAAAATTAAGCAGCAACTTTTCCAAATTCCAATATTTATGTAAGTCTCAAAACTTTTGGCCACGACTGTACATGCCAACAAGCGCCTTGGGAGGCATGCAAGGAAAAAAACCTTTTCTCAGTCACAATCATAAACGCAAATGTTTGGAGTTTGCTAAGCGGTACTGGGGCTTCAACTGGGACCTTGTTCTTTGGTCAGATGAGACCAAGATAGAGCTTTTTGGCAACAAACACTCTAAGTGGGTATGATGGAACACAAAAGATGAGTATGCAGAAAAGCACCTTATGCCCACTGGTAAGTATGGGGGAGGATCGGTGATGCTGTGGGGCTGTTTCTCTTCCAGAGGCCCTGGGAACCTTGTTAGGGTGCATGGCATCATGAATGCTTTGAAATACCAGGACATTTTAAAGCAAAATCTGGTGGCCTCTGCCCGAAAGCTGAAAATGGGTCATCACTGGGTCTTTCAGCAAGATAATGACCCAAAACGTGTGGCCAAATCTACACAGAAATGGTTCACCACACACAGAATCAAGCTCCTCCCATGGCCATCTCAGTCCCCAGACCTCAACCCCATTGAAAACCCGTGGAGTGAGCTGAAGAGGAGAGTGCAGAGGAGAGGAGTCAGGTCACCGGATGATTTAGAGCAGGGGTGTCAAACTCCGTTCCTGAAGGGCCGTAGACCAGCAGGGTTTTGTTCCAACCCTGATCCATCATATATGCCATGTAGTTTTCAAATAAGCCTTAATGATTTGATTAGGTGGATCAGGTGTTTTTAATTATGGTTGAAACTAAACTCTGCAGGTCCTCGAGGGTTGGAACAAAACCCTGCGGGTCAACCCTCCTTCAGATAGGAGTTTGACAACCCTGAGTTAGAGACATTGTGCAAAGAGGAATGGTCGAAGATCCGTCTTTGTGTGTTCTCTAATCTTGTGAAACTTTATAGGAGAAGATTAGATGCTGTTTTGTTGGCAAAAGGGGGTTATGCAAAGGATTAAACATCAAGGGTGCTAATAATTGTGGCACCCATGATTTGATGTAAAAGAATTATTTCTTTTTTTTCCACTGAATAAATGCACTTGAATTAAAGGTTGGAATTTCCTCTTTTTTTCCATTGTGGTCCTATGTTAATTAGAACAAAACTGAATTTTTTAGAACCTAAAGAACACATTTTAACCAGGGGTTCCAATAATTATGGAGGGCACTGTATATCTTTTCATAGGACAACACTGCATAAATGACTCTTTGACACAATGAAAAGTAGTCAGTGTAAAGTTTGTATAGCCATGTAAATTCATTGTCCCCTCAAAATAACTAAAAATACAGCCAATAATAGCTGAACCTGTAACGCTACGCCAAGTCATGCCCTCTGCTCGAGCCAAGTCATGATCACCTGCGCTCCTCCCCACATTCCTTTCCACGGCTTCCGTTTTGCCGCTTCATTCACAGGCACGAGCACACCTGATCCGCATTTCATTCATTAGTTTTCACGCTATATAATTCACCCAGGAACAACCGTCCAGTGCCGAATTATTTCGTGCTCCAAGCCCAGTGTCTAGTTTACCTCTTGCTTCTAGTGTATCTACTAAATATACCTTTGCCGTCTATGTTGTTGACCCTTTTCTCCTCTGACTACGTCCTTAGCTTCACGACTCGGAATTGTTTGCTGCGCTGACTGATAACCCGGCTTAGACCCTCTGCTTTCGCTTTTGTCTTCGACTCTCTCTCTCAAACTGCACGCCGGATTCAGCGCGCGCGCCGCAGCCTTCACCTCTCCACACAGCTGCGCTCACACGGCCGCTGCTCTCTCTCAACCTGCGCGGATCGCCTGAGCTTCAGGTTACATCACCACTGCCGCCAGTTCGATCACCACCACCGCCTATTCGAGAACCTCGCCTGCCACCACCTCAGTCCTACAGCGGAGAACCCGGCACCTGCCGATCTTTCCTTTCCCAGTGCTCACTATCTCTCGAGCTCCAAGCCTCAACATTCCCCACAGAACGTTCCAAGATAGCATATGTCATCACCCTCCTCTCTGGAAGGGCCCGTGAGTGGGGAACGGCGCTTTGGGACGCCGATGATCCCCGTTGCACCAATTATCAAGCGTTCACAAAGGAGATGAGAAGAGTCTTTGACCGCTCACTCTCAGGCCGAGAGGCGGCAGGGCAGATGTTGAGACTTCGTCAAGGAACACGTTCAGCATATGAATATGCCATTGAGTTCCGCACCCTGGCGGCTTCTTGTGGATGGAACGATTGTGCCATGTATGATGTGTTTTTTCACGGACTGAGTGAGGCTGTCAAGGACGAGTTGGTCTCTCGGGAGCACCCTGAGGACCTAGATGGACTCATGGATCTAGCTGGCCGCATCGATGCGCGCCTCCGAGCTAGGCGTCGTGAACACACACCACCCCTGGTGAGAGCAGGACCAATCACCCCCCCACAAACCACAAATCCCCCTGCAGAACCTATGCAGATCGACCGGACCCGAATCTCGCCTGAGGAGCGCCAACGTCGGCGGGATAAGGAGGCCTGCTTCTACTGCGGCCAAATAGGACATTTCCGTCTTCAGTGTCCGTTAAAAAGGTAGGCCCCCCAATGAAACTGGGAGTCTTGGAGGGCCGTTCACAAGAAAACCTCTCAGGTAAACGTTCTTTACTACCTATCATGATCGTCTGGAACAACCAAGCCCAACCACTCAAGGCTCTCATTGACTCTGGATCCGACCAAAACCTGATCTGTGGCGTTACAGCAAGGGAGCTAGGAATCCCTCGTCTGCCCCTAGACAAGCCCCTGTCTGTCCAGGCCCTTGATGGAAGCTCCCTACCTCCCATTACTCACTGCACACCCCTTGTCACCCTTCGAACCTCAGGTAACCACGTAGAGACCATCTCCTTTTTCATCATGAAAAGCTCTCATGCTCCAGTCGTTCTTGGGAATCCATGGCTGGTCAGACACAATCCCAACATTGATTGGGCCAAGAACACCATTCTCGATTGGAGCCCTGCCTGTCTGTCTTCATGCCTTCACTCTGCCAGAGCTCATTCACCACCCTCTGTAGTTAATGAGGAAGCTCCTGATCTGTCCAATGTCCCGCCCGAGTATAGCGACCTCCGGCTAGTTTTCAGTAAGTCACGTGCCCTCTCTCTGCCACCCCACAGACCCTACGACTGTTCCATCAATCTTCTCCCAGGCACTACCCCCCCGAGGGGGCACTTATACTCCCTTTCGGCCCCCGAGAGGGAGGCTATGAACAAGTACATCACTGAGTCACTGGCAGCAGGGATCATCCGCCCTTCGTCCTCCCCGGCTGGGGCTGGTTTCTTTTTCGTGGCTAAGAAGGATAAGTCCCTTCGTCCCTGCATTGATTACAGGGGCCTAAATGCTATCACTATCAAGAACCGGTATCCCCTGCCTCTCATGTCTACTGCTTTTGAGCTCTTGCAAGGAGCATGTGTTTTCACCAAGCTTGACTTGCGCAACGCATACCATCTAGTGAGAATACAAGAGGGAGATGAGTGGAAGACCGCCTTTAATACCCCGACAGGCCACTACGAGTATCTGGTGGTCCCTTTCGGGCTGACCAATGCTCCTGCGGTGTTTCAAGCCCTGGTCAACGACGTCCTGAGAGACTTCCTGAACATCTCTGTCTTTGTCTATCTAGATGACATTTTAATCTTTTCTCGTTCCCTGAAGGAGCACAGGGTGCATGTGCGACAGGTCTTGCAAAGACTCCTTGAAAACAAGCTTTATGTCAAGGCAGAGAAATGTGAATTTCACAGAGACTCCGTGTCATTCCTGGGATTCATCATCTCCCCTTCCAGTCTACAAATGGAGCCATCTAAATTAACTGCCGTCACAGAATGGCCCACTCCTACCTCAAGACGGGACCTTCAACGATTCTTGGGGTTTGCTAATTTTTACAGGCGCTTCATCAGAAATTATAGTTCCGTAGCAGCCCCTCTCACTGCTCTAACCTCCACCAAGATCCCCTTCTCCTGGAGCAAACAGGCTGATAATGCGTTCACTGTCCTGAAGCACAGGTTCACCTCTGCACCCATACTAATTATCCCAGACCCTACCCTTCAGTTCGTGGTGGAGGTGGATGCCTCCGAGTCAGGGGTCGGAGCCATCTTGTCCCAAACATCCCCCAAGGACAGTAAGTTACACCCCTGCTCCTTCTTCTCCCGTCGCCTCTCCCCAGCAGAAAGGAACTATGACATAGGAGATCGAGAGCTGTTGGCTATAAAACTAGCACTGGAAGAGTGGAGACACTGGCTGGAGGGAACTGCCGTTCCGTTCTTAGTCTGGACTGACCATAAGAACCTGGAGTACCTCAGGTCAGCCAAGCGGCTTTTAACTTCACACTCTCGTATCGCCCGGGCTCCAGAAATGGAAAACCTGACGCCCTGTCCCGGCAGTTCTCCACACCCCATGAACCATTGCCGGCCGAGACGATCCTGCCCCCTCGTTGTCTTGTGGCAGCCGCTCTCATGGATATCGAAACGCAGGTGAAGAAGGCACTCAGTCGGGAACCAGGTCCAAGCAACATTCCCCCCGGCCTTCTCTTTGTCCCAGCGTCTGTCCGATCTCAGGTGCTGGAATGGGGGCACAGCTCCCGAATTGCCTGTCACCCGGGGAGAGCCCGCACCCTTTCCCTCCTTCAGCAACGGTTCTGGTGGCCATCTATGAAGACCGATGTTGATGGGTTTGTGACAGCCTGCGACACTTGCGTCCGGAATAAGTCGACCAACAAACCTCCGGCCGGTTTCCTGAATCCTCTCCCAGCCCCTCACCGGCCTTGGTCTCATATCGCTCTGGATTTCGTTACCGGTCTCCCCAGTTCTGATGGAAATACATGCATACTGTCCATAGTGGATCGCTTCTCCAAGTCTGCCCATTTCATCCCCTTGCCTAAACTCCCGTCAGCCAAGGAAACGGCTGAGTTGATGATCCTCCACGTCTTCCGTCTGCATGGTCTCCCCTCCGACATCGTATCTGACCGCGGCCCCCAGTTCTCCGCAGGATTCTGGAGGGCATTTTGCAAGTTAATCGGAGCAACACCCAGTCTATCCTCTGGTTATCACCCTCAGTCGAATGGGCAAACGGAGAGATTAAACCAGGAACTGGAAAAGACCCTAAGGTGCATGGCCTCACGTGATGCAACCACTTGGAGCAGGACACTCCCCTGGATCGAGTATGCACACAACTCTCTACCGACCTCTGCCACAGGCCTCTCTCCCTTCCAATGCTGCTTGGGCTATCAGCCACCACTGTTCCCATCCCAAGAGGAGGAGGTAAACATGCCGTCAGCCCTGTCCTTTGTACGCCGTTGCAAGAGAGTGTGGTCCCAGGCCAGAACCCGTCTCCTGCGCACCATCAGCACCTTTAAACGGCAAGCTGACCGGCGCCGCTCGGCAGCCCCCAGATACAGAGTGGGTCAGAGGGTGATGCTGTCTACCCGAGACATTCCCATCAAGACAGTCTCCCACAAATTGTCTCCCAGGTTCATCGGACCATTCACGGTCACCAAGATAATTAACCCTGTTTCCGTTAGACTTTCCCTACCTCTCTCTATGCGCCGCGTCAACCCGACGTTTCATGTGTCGCAACTCCGACGACTGGTCCCCAGCCCTCTATCCCAACCGCCCCGCCCTCCCCCTCCTCCTAAACTCATTGACGGTGGTGAGGTTTTCACCGTGCGCAAGCTGCTAAGAGCCCGACGCCGAGGCAGAGGCCTACAGTACCTCGTCGACTGGGAGGGTTATGGGCCTGAAGAGAGAAGTTGGGTCCCCGCCAGGTTCATCGTCGACCCGAATCTAATCTCTGATTTCCACCGGCAACACCCAGAAGCACCAGCTAGGACGCCCGGTGGCGCCCATAGGAGGGGGGGTACTGTAACGCTACGCCAAGTCATGCCCTCTGCTCGAGCCAAGTCATGATCACCTGCGCTCCTCCCCACATTCCTTTCCACGGCTTCCGTTTTGCCGCTTCATTCACAGGCACGAGCACACCTGATCCGCATTTCATTCATTAGTTTTCACGCTATATAATTCACCCAGGAACAACCGTCCAGTGCCGAATTATTTCGTGCTCCAAGCCCAGTGTCTAGTTTACCTCTTGCTTCTAGTGTATCTACTAAATATACCTTTGCCGTCTATGTTGTTGACCCTTTTCTCCTCTGACTACGTCCTTAGCTTCACGACTCGGAATTGTTTGCTGCGCTGACTGATAACCCGGCTTAGACCCTCTGCTTTCGCTTTTGTCTTCGACTCTCTCTCTCAAACTGCACGCCGGATTCAGCGCGCGCGCCGCAGCCTTCACCTCTCCACACAGCTGCGCTCACACGGCCGCTGCTCTCTCTCAACCTGCGCGCCGGATCGTGCACGCGCGCTGCAGCTTTCATCTTTCCACACAGCCGCGCTCACGCGGCCGTTGCTCTCTCTCAACCTGCGCGTCGGATTGTGCACACGCGCTGCAGCTCTCATCTCTCCACACAGCCGTGCTCACTCTGCTGCTTCTCTGTGCCACACAGCCACGACACTGCCCACTTCAGACAGCATCCCCAAGTACTGTATCCTTGATTGAACTTCTCTTCTGTCCAACTCTTGTATTTTTTCATTAAAGTCTATTATATTGAACTCTATCTGTTGTGTCTGCTTCTGGGTCCGCCACGCCTGTCTCACACGGACCAGCCGTGACAGAACCTTTGGCAACAAAAGTGAGTACACTCCTAAGTGAAAATGTACAAATTGAGCACAATTAGTCCCACAAGGGCTTTCCCACAAGGTTTAGGAGTATGGGAATTTTTGACCATTCTTACTTAAGCGCATTTGTGAGATCAGACACTGATGTTGGACAAGAAGGCTTGGCTCACAGTCTCTGCTCTAATTCATTCTAAAGGTGTTCTATCGAGTTCAGATCAGGCCGGTCAAGTTCTTCCACATCAATCTCACGTATCCATGTCTTTATAGACCTTTATAGACCAGGAAGGGTCCATCCCCAAACTGTTCCAACAAGGTTGGGAGCATAAAATTGTCCAAAATGTCTTGGTATGCTGAAGGATTAAGAGTTCTCTCTAACTGGAAGTAAGGGGGTATGCCCAAATCCTAAAAACAACCCAACATGACTGTGCACCCAAGGTCCATAAAAACATGAATGAGCGAGTTTATTATGGAAAAACCTGACTGACTTACACAAACTTGAGTCTTGACCTCAACCCGATAGAACACCTTTGGGATGAATTAGAGCGAAGACTGCAAGCCAGACCTTCTAGTCCAACATTAGTGTCTTACCTCACAAATGTGCTTCACCCCTAAACTTTGTGGAAAGCCTTCCCAGAAGAGATGAAGCTGTTATAGCTGCAAAGTGTGGGCCAACATCATATTAAACCCTATAGATTAAGAACTGAATGTTACTCAAATTCATATGCATGTGAAGGAAGGCAAGCGAATACTTTTGGCAATATAGTGTAGCTATGCAGTCAAACATGTACAAAACGTATGACACAACCCTGAGAAGCTCTACTGCTAAGGATGATGGAGGGTGAGTCTGCCCACGTACTGTACTGGTTGTGGTCTACCAGTCAAGAGACTGAAGATCTACAAGGTCCTCCAACCTGGTGAAGAGTATGGAGGGAATTATTGGGGTTAATGCTGAACTGTAGTCAACAAATAGCATCATATCATAATTTCCTCTCCTGTTGTCCAAATGTCTCGGGGAAGAAGGTGTGTAGAAAGTGTGACAGTATCGTGAGTTGAGAAATTTAGACAGTTTGGTAACATAATGGGTCCTGCTTTTCAGTTAGTAAAGAGGTGATAAAATCTCTGATCAGACTTTCAAAGCACTTCAAAGGCACAACTAAAATCAGGGCTACAGGCCAATAGTCATTGATGTAGACAGGGTTTCTTCAGGACAAGATCCATAAATGTCTGTCTGAAGCAAGTGGCTGTTTTTTGTGCTTTCAAAAACTCCATAAAGGGACCTCAATGTCTAAAGCCAGTTTAGGTAATTGGGTAACAAACATTATTACTACATTGTGAACATTTGTGAAGTGGGGACACGTGTTCACCTTTACAGACCTACCATTAACAGATTTAACAGGATACATTTCTTTGCGGTTCATGTGCTCTGTGACTCTTATCTGCATTATATTCACCCTCTGAATGATTCTCATTCTCAATAAAGTATGGCATCAGCATTAAACTGCCCATTACTGTCTGGTGAGGTGTGCCTTCATGACATGTTATAAAATGGTGACAAATTTAATATATGATCTCCACAGATCCAGTAAAATGGTGATCCAGAAGTGAAAAGAATAAAATAAAAGTTTATGATTATAACCAGTTCCATAATTGATTTTAGCACCTCCAAGCCACTTGGGTTCAAAATGCTGACAAAAATGGCCAGTGAATCAGCATACCAGATAATGGAATATTAGTCATAGTCATTTCTTTATTTTAAAAAATCTATATCTAATAATAAAATTATTCACAAACATGTATACAGTTATTCTATTTAAATCTAACCGATTTCATTATTGGAAAAAAAATACAACTCTGAACATAAATTTATAAAATGTCGTTACATAATTCAACATAATTATTTGAGATGAACTGTCTTTATTCTGTTGCTATTCATGTCAGTTACTTAAGTATGTCGGCTGAAGGATACATACAGAAAATCGTTGAGTGTGTGCAGAGAGAAAAAGAGAGAGTGTGAACTTACAATATGAGCAGCCATAGATTTCTATCCGCAGACCTATTTGACCCTCTTCACTCCAGCTCAGAGGGATGAAACGTAAATATCGGGCCACAATGCTGTGCTGAAGATCATGACGAACTACACTCTCTGTGTTGGAGTTTCCTCTAAACACCTGCAAAGGAAGAGCCAAACACATTTCAGCCATCACTGTGTACTGTACATACATTACTAAATATCATATAGCATTCATACAAATCTCCACACTTTACTATACATATAGACACAGGCCATTGGGCTTCCTATACTGTACTTTAGACAGAAGGGCAAGTAACAGCTAGAGTACTGGCTGATGGACACCATCACTTTGGTCTATGTTCTATGAGCCTTGTGCAACTCTTCCTACTCCTTATTATTTACGCCTTGTTAAGTAAGCCTGGCAAGAAGGTTCTGGGGAATGATATCTGTCTGATGGCAGTATTCACTGTAATTATCTGGGCATGTACAGTGGAACCTCGGATTGCGAGTAACGCGGTTTACGAGTGTTCCGCAAGATGAGCAAAGATGTTGAATTAATTTTGACTTGAAAAACGAGCAAGTTTTGGTTTACGGGTGCCGAGTATCATGTTTCACGCATGCGCTCTTGTTTTGACACCAAGCGTCACATGATCACAACTGAGCCAACTGATTTTTCTCGCTCTCTTGCGCTGCGGAATTGTGGGTAATCGTCTCCCCTACTGGGTCTTAGTGCTCATCTCTTACTGGTATAATCAACTGCTCTATCTCCTATGTGTGTGCGCACGTGTAATTTGACACCGACACACATATCGATACGCCCACACACATTCTCTAATTTACTTCCTGCTTCCCGGCTTCACACACATACAGACACACACTCTCTGCTTTACACAGAAAACTCTGGTCTGTCATGATTCTTTTCAAAGGTAAAGTGCTGGTTCATTTTTTTTATTTTTTTTTACTTTACAGCAGTGATTCCATTAGTATGTGTCATTAGAGAGGATTCTCGGTTGTTTGTGCGTTTGTTGTGAAACTTAAAAAGCGAGGTGGGGGAGAGGGAGGAGGAGTTTTACTGTGTAAGACGAGGCGAGGGAAGGGGCTAATTCCACACACACACACACACACACACACACACACACACACACACACACACACACGGCGTCTGCGTGCACAAGCAGAAACACTTATCTGTCGGGATTGATTTTTCCTTTTTTTAAAGGTAAAGTGCAGGTTTAATATTTTTTTTTACTTTATATATTGTATTAATTATTTATATATTTATTTTTTTCGGCTGTGGAACGAATAATTTTAGTTTTTATTATATCTTATGGGAAAATGTCATTTGGTTTACAAGTATTTTGAAATACGAGCCCACTTCTGGAACGAATTATGCTCGTAATCCAAGGTTCCACTGTACGTGCATTGTGGTTTCATACTGCCACTCGCAATCACATGGATCTGCAATTAATGAAATTGTTCATTGGGATAGTTCATAGAATTTTCGTTGCTAATCTGTGATGTATGTCAGGCTAGTAATGTTCAGGAGCCGTTCAGGACTGTGTATTCAAAATAAACCCTCACCTGCAGTTCTAAAGAAAAAACACTATGACACACTTTAGTGGATGCATTACGAAGTAAAATCAAGAACAAGTAAAAGCGTGAAAAAAAAGCTGATTTAATTAATTACACTGGCTGAACTTCTTATTTATTTATTTATTAATGTATTTATTTTTCATTTTTTATCTCCGGTGGATGCCTTTTTTGGTAGGATTTAAAGTCCTGACAACAAACACAAGGCAGAATATATTCCAAATGGGAAGCAGGTCTATTGCTAGGCATCTTGTTAAGGCTGGGAAAATATATAAGTCCATGCAGACTTTAGCCTGAACTCAGGATTGAACCCTGTGGCATAACTGAAACATAAAAACAAATGATATATACTGTGCGGTCAAGACTTTTTAGACAATATCAATATTGCTATCAGTTGTAGTTGAATGGGTAATATGAACATTAAAATATCTCTAATATATCTAAACCTCTAAAACTCTAAAAGCTCTATCTAAAATAGAATATTATTTATACTCATCACACATTTCAAGTTAATGTTTTAATTGCCTTACACACTGCCCTCCAAACAACATTCCAGTGATAATGACTAAGTTCATGTTTGTTCATTTCTTTTTCTGGATCTTATTTATTCCTGCTCATCTTGATGGCATATTTAATGGATATGTGTTATAAAAAATAGAAATAATAGAAATAAAATAAAATATGACTTATTATTATTATTATTATTATTATTATTATTATGCTTTCAGAAATTTATTTAAGGTAAATTAAAATGTGTTGCAGTGCTTTAAATAAATCATTGTTATCTGTATCTTTATACAATCATCCTTTAGTGTTACACCCCCCAAACTGCATACTACTCCAATACCCCAACATCCACAATGGTCATGTCCTGTAAACCAGTAGTTTGACATGTGATTGGCTGAGTCAAAAGTATCTGGGATAAAGCATGTGCTTCCTTTTAAAGGGATATAAATACACATTAATATATTGTACTACCAAATTGGATTGGATGAAAGCCTTAAATTACCTGCTGAAAATACTACTTAACCCCTGACAACACAACTTAAGTACACCACCAGCTTCTAGTAATTCTCCATCTACAGTATGGTGTGCATGAATGAAAACAGAAAAAAAGAAAAATGAACCCTGGAAAACGCATGGCTGTGAATGTGGACAGGAAATTAAATTCCATTATCAAGACGGATGTTTCAGTAGTCCTACAAATTCTAAGGCAAATAAACGACAAGGGGAAAATGTTATTGTGTGAAATTGAACATACAGTATTAGCTGTGGTAACATGCCGTGGCCTTCAATTGAAGAGCACAGAAGTGTTAAATGCTCAGAGTATGCCAAAGTCCTTAGAGAGTAAGCCAAAAAAAAACAAAGTGTGCCACATTTTAAGGAGTGCCAATAATTAGTTATTAATGCATGATTAAACTACGCTGACAGTTTAAAAATATTTCTGGTTCAATTAAACCTTGCTTTAAAAATGCTCAGTTGTAATAATAGCATGGGATTAAAAGTTAAAATGTGAAGAATAATTACAGTTAATTATGGGTACGTGTGATGATTCACATATTGGGTTGTCGTTGCTCTCAATAAAGCTATTATAAAGTGTTTCACTCTACCCTGCTTTATTGTTCTGTGGACAGTTATAACCAGAATTTGGCAAAGTCCATACACAAAAAAAGCTCATGCTTATTTTATTTGTCTCTTTTAAAACATTTTCATGCCACACCAACTCCTTGTCACTTGACACATATTTTCATGTAAAAAGGCTCAGGCAAGGTCTCTAATAGAGCACTTCCATCCATTCATCTACTGTAGGAACCTCTGTAGTCCAACTACAGACCGTGGAGGCCAGTGATGACCACTGTATTTGTTCCCATTTTGTAGGACTTCCAGTCAACATTCATACACACATTCACACACTACGGGCAATTAGGAAAGGCCAGTTGGCCTAATCAGCATGTCGTTGGCTTGTAGGGAAAAAAACTAGAGAACTCAGAGGGAACCCACCAAGTACAGGGAAAACATGCAAATTTCATGCACACAGCCCCGACGCAGGAATCGAGCCCAGGACTTGGAGATGCAAGGCGACAGTGCTAATCACTAAGCCAATGTGTCGCCAATAATATACAGTAGCTCTTATCTTTCCTGAACGTTTTATTAGTAGGTGTTGTTCGCATTTGTAAACTTCTAAAATCACTTGGCATCTAACAACTGTGTTCTAACAACTGTTAATTACACATCTCTTTAACTGCTCGCATGCGTCAAAGTAGGGCAGAATTGCCTCTTAATCATCTTCATATTCTTCGTGTTCACAGCAATTGCGAGTTACAATGTTAAATAGCTTCTAACGTAAGCCGAAAATCCCAAATTCATGCATGACTTGGTGTGTGGAACAAAGGATACACCCGAGACAGCACGCTAGTTTTTCATTTAACGCTACTTGGGATTTAAGCCCAGAACCCTGGAAATTACAGTAGCTGATATACTAAAGTGAAATAAATAGAAATCTCGCAGGTCCACCACCTTCATGGTTTACTCCCCTCACCATTTGGCTGTGTAGTACCAGGACGATTTCTGTTATAATTTTGTTGTAATAATTACACTAACTGACAATCACCAGCTCAATGCTAGTTCTGCCAGTCATGGAAGGATATTTAACGAACAAATCATAATCGTTTGCTTGAAAAATGCCGTTTGTTAAGCTGTTGTATAAATGCAATATCACACTTGAGGTCGTTCTGTTGTACTGAATATCAGCACATATATGTGATGCGGCCTAGGTACGGGAGTGCAGCTGTCTCGTGTGATATTGCTTAATTATTACATTGTGTCTCGCCGACAAAAACAAAAGAAGAAGAATTGACCTGCTCCTTCCGTCTACATTTTGTCCGCTCTAATTTTTTGGAGATAGGACTTAAATGTACAGTAAGTTCTTTTCATTAAGTGACCCCCAAGCTCATCCAGTATAAATACATCAGTAAAGGCTTCAACCTGTAAACAGCATTCGCAAAACTGAGAGGTTAAAAAGTCTTCATTTCTTTCTAAAAAAGCATAGAGAGAATCGATATGGCCTCCTTAACATCAGGTCAAAGCATAAAAAAATTCACTTGTAATATACTGACTGTACAATAACGTTACAAAAGACATTTCATAATCAAGAGGTATGGACTAGTCCTAGTCCAGTGCCTTTTACAAATTCATAAAGAGAAGAACTGTACAGAGCTATTATGTCTAAAAGCATGCTTTGTATTTCTACATTATGGTGTATGTAGGAGTATATACAGTACAATTACACAAGACCGGCTTCTTAGCTTACGAAACCCAAGAAACACACTCAAGACCACATGCATGAACACACGTGCACTCACATTCATGTACACAATCTTTGTGTTTTGGCTATACTTATGCGGTAATTACTCTGTTTTTATACTTAATATTCATGTAAACCAGTTAGAAAGAAGCAAGATAAATGATTTCTGTTTATGGATGATTGACAGCTCTATACATATAACAAGCAGAACTCTACTATGCCATAAATCAACCGTTTCTATATTTGTATTCAAGTGAAATCTATTCATACAAATCTTTCCTTATTCAACTTTGACACTAGCTCCTGGTAAAAAGCGGCCAGGGTCCTTAGTCTGCTGAACCAACACTGTCTCACACTTGCTGTTCTCAGACATTCAAACTTCATCCAAGGATCACAGAGTATCTTGATTTCTTTTATATATTTATCTGCTACCAGCTTAAGAATCTTGCAATCTGACTGGCATTCCGCGCACTTTCTGTACACTGTTTATGCTTCTGTGTGCCAGTTTCCAAAGAAAGAAACAAGTTTTTGATTACTGCCTTTCACAACGAAATTCACCAGATTGAAAAAAAAAAAAAAAAAAAACTTAGCGTTTGAAACTTTGACAGCAAATCTGGTTTGTAATGTTAGACAGACAAGTTATATGAAAACATATATAAAGGTTACGGCTTTGTACATTTCTTTGTACAACTAGCATGACACCCATGTTTGAAAGTGAGGATGTGTCAAGGCTTTGTTTGCTGGTGGAATAAAGTGTTATGTAAGGTAGTGTATTAAAAACTCCATCCAGGTTTGAAGCTAAGGGCAGGACTTGATATAAGGTCTCCAGTTTTGCAAAAAATAGTCGACTTGACAACTGGCATTAAATGACTTTGGATACACAACATAATGCATTGATCATGTGACCGGCATACTTCTTCAATATTCTCTAGCTCCAGATCATCTGTTTCAGCTTGTAGGATGCTTTACTATTATGATACAGTATGCAGGTGTTCTTAATGGATCTAGCCTGGATTTTGGAAAGTTATCATTATGTACTGTATGACATTTTGTCCTGACAATCTGAACCAACTCAGATTGACAACTCAGATGTGTATACCCATCCAGACCATGGAATTTGGAGTTGATCAGAAATGGCTCTAAGAACACTGCTGACTCTTTGGGTTTCCCATTTTATTATGTTTCTAACGAGTGCTGTCAAACAAAATTTTAGTTTAATTATGTTGCCACAGAAAAGCTACCAAATGTACTGTAGTCAAATCATCATCACTAACAGTTTAGAGTTATGAGGCCTTGGGCTTGGCAAATTAAAACGCATTTCAAAATCTTTAGCACCACTGAATTGATCAACTAAATAGGTGTACAGTATGTATATTTTGACCCGGTGTGAGGTTCTCTTTGGTCTATGCCATCTGTCCATAAAACAACCGCCTCTTCTGTGCTTCCTTATTCGGTAATATGTCCTAATGTGCTTCCGATCATCTGTCTGTCTCAGAGTCGCCATACTGTATGACTAACTCTCTTTGTTCAATCCGCAACATGCAACAGAACCTTAGACACTTCATGGATGTGAGTGTGTGTGTTTTTTTCCCTTTCTTTTCCTTTCTCCCTGTTCGGGTGCTGGCCAGTAAGTGCATCAAGCAATAATTCTTCCTTTAATCCATTTGAAATTTGAAACTTAACACCCAGTATGTAAAATCTGGACCCTTTTTAATATCAAGCAGCTCATAATGAATTTAATAATTTGCTCTAAATTGCTCTTTGCTGTTTTGGACCATTAAAAATGCATTGAAATGAAAGAAAACACTGGAAGCCTATTATTGCCATGACATTCATGTTTATGATAAGTGTTCGTAAACATCTGACTGTAACTGTGCAGAACCAACAGAATCAATATTACACCTTCACTGGCCACTTCATTAGGTACACCTTGCTTGTACTGGGTTTTTCCCCCTTTGGCTTTCTGAACTGCCTTAATTCTTCATTTCTTAAATGCAACAAGGTGCTGCAAATATTGCTTAGAGATTTTGGTCTGATTGGACTATTGGACTGTTGTCTGTGGGGGGCATTTAGTTCTTGTCATGTAAAAAATATATAGATTTTTCTGATGATTGTAGTCACATGGGATGGACATTATTAGCGACAATACAATTTGAACAATGCTGAAATGGTACGAAGGAGCCCAAAGTATACCAAGAAAATATCTGCCACAGTATTACACCACCACCAACCTGAACCGTTAATACAACGCAGGATGGAGCAATGCTTTCATGACCTTTATGCCATATTCTGCTCCTATAATGTGAATGACGCAGCATTCTATTGTCCAATTTTGGTGAGGTCATGTAAATTGTTGCCTCGGTGTCCTGTTCTTAGTCGACACCCGATGTATTTTTCTGCAAATCCGCTTCAAGGTCTGATGTGTTGTGTGTTCAGAGATGCTCTTTGGCATACCTCAGGTGTAATAAAATGTTATTTGAGTTATTGTTGACGTTCCATCGTCTCGACCAGTCTGGCCATTCTCCACTGACCTAGGGCAACAACAAACATTTTTGCCTAGAGAACTCCTACTCACTGGATATTTTCTCTTTTTCCATTTCCATTTAAACCCTGGAGATGGTTGCGTGCAAAAAATCCCACTAGATCACTTTTAGAAATACTCAGACCAGCTCATTGGCCGGTGAGTCCATATTTTACCAATATTTTACTATCAAATACATAAGTCAAAGAAATTAGGCAATCTAAATGCTATGATCTACAATTCCCATACGTGCAAAAACTGACAAACCAACAATGTTCAGAAACAAATTAGTATCTGCAGCTGTTCAGTTATTTATATTCATATAAATATAAATTTGTATATTATTTATATTTATATATAACGTGCATCACATTAAAATATCTAAACTAGCGTTAGTACCCGTTGTTGAAAGGGAAAAAGGTTTTAGAAATAGTTAAAAGGTTAAAACTAAAAACAAGCTGATCAGCTTTAATGTAATCAGTGGTATTATTTCATGTTGAAGCCCACGTACATCTCTGCCTGTCTTTCTGTACAGCAGGACAAGTTATTGATACAAGGAAATAAAATTTTCTAAGGTTGAGTATCTTACGCCTGGTTTACGCTAAATTGAACTTTTGTCAACAGCCAAATACACTGCCTGTTTAAAGTAGATCATTACATACGGAGGGAGCACAGTGGTGTAGTGATTAGCACTGTTGTCTTGCACCTCGAAGGTCTGGGTTCGATTCCCGTCTCTGTATGCATGGAGTTTGCATGTTCTCCCCGTGCTTGGTGGGTTTCGTCCGGGTACTCCGGTTTCCTCTCACAGTCCAAAGTCATGTAGGTTAGGTTAACTGTGTGAATGAGTGTGCGAGTGTGTCCTGCGATGGATGTCCTACTCCGCCTTGTGCCCTAAGTCTCCTGGGATAGGCTCCAGGCCTCCCGTGACCCTGAATACAGGATTAAGCGGCATAGATGATAGGATCACTTTTATGTTTGCTCTAACAATCCGTGTTTTATCTCATAGTCTCGCTTCACATTAATGCTTTAATTAGGACCATGGTTATAAGACAAACTTTATTTTAACTCCCTGCTGGAAGAGTACAATGATCTGACCATACATCCTTGAAGATGAAATTTTCCAAAGTTACATACTTTTTTTTGGAGTAAGCGATGCTGTGTCATGTGTTTGTTTTTGATTGGTGATGATTTGAGCGTTTTGTAACCGCATTAGCAGTCGTTTCCATGTCTTCTTTATACTCTGTGTGCTTACGGTAAACTACTGCGTTGATGTGCTCTTGTCAGTGATGTGTGTCGCCACACCCATTTTGAGGGCAAAAGCGTTGCATTCATCTAAAAAAGCGATCGCTGCTGGCACAAAACTGCTCAAGATGTCCTTTCTACTAAAATAAAAATTTTCTAAAATGAAAATTTTGATTTTATTCATGGCACAGGTTCAGGCAAACACCAAGGTACTTGCAACGTTTCATTAAAATCTGTAGAGCCAGTTTTGGATGGTGCTGAGACTAAATTGGCTGGATAGACATACAGACAGACTTGTAGACAGTAATTTTCTTGAAACTGGGTTCGGGTCATTTAATGTATGAAACGTGAACATATCACTGAAAGAGCGAGCTCTGACCAATGTACAGACAAAATCTTTCTTATATTTATAGAGATACACCTGTGTATCAACCTCAGTTTGGGCATGTATTGCAATTGTAATTTGATCTCGTCCATATAATAACTGGGATTTATCCAATAACAATCACTCCCTTCATCTCAAGTTGTGATGGATAAATTTGGATGTTTGCACCCACCTTTATATTAGTTAACCCTTTTATATCAGCATTTTTAGAGAACTTCATTAGAAAAAAGGACTTTAAATTAATTCAGTGTAGAAATTACCCAGATGTTTCCATCCTGATGATAGGGTTTCCAATTCCTGCTCATGTCACTGTAAAGGAGCCGGTAATGTGTAGTCCAGTCTGAGCTGCTGTATCGGCCTTGAGTGGCGATGGCCGTAACTTGCTTCCTGCTGCCCAAGTCCACCTGCAGCCATGGGTAAAGATCAGTGTCGAGAGGTGACCAGCCTCCAGCCCCTACAAAAAGCCAAAAAAAAGGCACTGGATTAAATATACCATAATCCGAAAGCACATTTATTTCTCACGCACTGTTGCCATCATCCCCCGGAACTCGTACTGTAGCTGACTCTTCTGTTCCTGATGAGCATGGTATTGTGTTACTACCACTCATCCAGTATAGTATATAGTAAAAACACTCACTCACTCATCGCCATTAGCTCTTAATCCTGTATTCAGGGTTGCGGGGAGCCGGGAGCCTGGAGCCTATCCCAGGAGACTTAGGGCACGAGGCAGGATACACCCTGGACAGGGTGCCAATCCATCGCAGGGCACACAGACACACACACATACACTCACTCACACACTCATTCAACCACTACGGGCAATTTGGTAACGCCAATTCCTGGGCGTCCACCTAGAGGAGAACCTCTCCTGGTCCCTCAACACCAGCTCTCTGCATAAGAAAGCCCAACAACGTCTTTTCTTCCTGAGAAGGCTGAGAAAGACACAGCTTCCACCACCGATCCTCACCACCTTCTATAGAGGAACTATTGAGAGCATCCTGAGCAGCTGCATCACTGTCTGAATTGTACCATATCAGACCGCAAGACCCTACAGCGGATAGTGAGGACAGCTGAGAAGATCATCGGGGTCTCTCTCCCTTCTATCGAAGACATTTACATCACACGCTGCATCCGCAAAGCCACACACCCCTCACACTCACTCTTCACCCTCCTGCCATCTGGAAAAAGGTACCAAAGCATTCGGGCACTCACATCCAGACTGAGAAACAGTTTTTACCTGCAAGCCATCCGTCTCCTCAACACAAGGAGACTGGATGGATAAACACACACACACACACACACACACACACACACACACACACACACACACACACACACACACACACACACACACACACACACACGCACACACACACACACAAATCACTCAGACGAACTAAATAACATCTGGACTGAACTGATACACACACATGCACAATCAGACTGATATACACACGTGGATAAAATTGTTGGTACCCTTCGGTCAATGAAAGAAAAACTCACAATGGTCACAGAAATAACTTTAATCTGACAAAGTAATAATAAATAAGAATTCTATGAATGTTAACCAATGAAAGTCAGACATTGCTTTTCAACCATGCTTCAACAGAATTATAAAAAAAAATTAACTCATGGAACAGGCCTGGACAAAAATGAAGGTACCCCTAGAAAATACTGACAATAATATGACCAAAGGGACATGTTAATTCAAGGTGTGTTCACTAATTAGCATCACAGGTGTCCCCTAACTTAATAGTTTGTTGCACAACCTTTTGAGGCAATCACTGCAATCAAACGATTCTTGTAACTGTCAATGAGACTTCTGCACCTCTCTGCAGGTATTTTGGCCCACTCCTCATGAGCAAGCTGCTCCAGTTGTTTCCGGTTTGAAGGGTGCCTTTTCCAGACAGCATGTTTCAGCTCCTTCCAAAGATGCTCAATAGGATTGAAATCAGGGCTCATAGAAGGCCACTTTAGAATAGTCCAATGTTTTCCTCTTAGCCATTCTTGGGTGTTTTTAGCTGTGTTTTGGGTCATTGTCCTGTTGCAAGATCCATGACCTGCGACTGAGACCCAGCTTTCTGACACTGGCCAGCACATTTCTCTCTAGAATCCCTTGATAGTCTTGAGATTTCATTGTACCCTGCACAGATTCAAGACACCCTGTGCCAGATGCAGCAAAGCAGCCCCAGAACATAACAGAGCCTCCTCCATGTTTCACAGTAGGGACAGTGTTCTTTTCTTGATATGCTACATTTTTCCGTCTGTGAACATAGAGCTGATGTGCCTTGGCAAAAAGTTCCATTTTTGTCTCATCTGTCCATAGGACATTCTCCCAGAAGCTTTGTGGCTTGTCAACATGTAGTTTGGCATATTCCAGTCTGGCTTTTTTATGATTTGTTTTCAACAATGGTGTCCTCCTTGGTCGTCTCCCATGTAGTCCACTTTGGCTCAAACAACGACGGATGGTGCGATCTGACACTGATGTTCCTTGAGCATGAAGTTCACCTTGGATCTCTTTAGAAGTCTTTCTGGGCTCTTTTGTTACCATTCGGATTATCCGTCTCTTTGATTTGTCATCAATTTTCCTCCTGCGGCCACGTCCAGGGAGGTTGGCTACAGTCCCATGGATCTTAAATTTCTGAATAATATGTGCAACTGTAGTCACAGGAACATCTAGCTGCTTGGAAATTGTCTTATAGCCTTTACCTTTAACATGCTTGTCTATAATTTTCTTTCGAATCTCCTGAGACAACTCTTTCCTTCGCTTCCTCTGGTCCATGTTGAGTGTGGTACATACCATGTCACCAAACAACACAGTGACTACCTGGAGCCCTATATATAGGCCCACTGACTGATTACAAGATTGTAGACACCTGTGATGCTATTTAGTGGACACACCTTGAATTAACATGTCCCTTTGGTCACATTATTTTCAGTATTTTCTAGGGGTACCATCATTTTTGTCCAGGCCTGTTCCATGAGTTAATTTTTTAAAATAATTCTGTTGAAGCATGGTTGAAAAGCAATGTCTGACTTTCATTGGTTAACATTCATAGAATTTTTTTAAATTATTACTTTTGTCAAATTAAAGTTATTTATGTGACCATTGTGAGTTTTTCTTTCATTGACCGAAGGGTACCAACAATTTTGTCCGTGTGTGCGTGTGTGAATAACGCACACACGGACAGTCATGAATAAAGATTGGTACCAAAACACCCTCCAGCAGCAACTTCTTCCAACAATCCAACAACAGTTTGGTGAAGAACAATGCATTTTCCAGCACGATGGAGCACCGTGCCATAAAGCAAAAGTGATAACTAAGTGGCTCGGGGACCAAAACGTTGAAATTTTGGTTCCATGGCCTGGAAACTCCCCAGATCTTAATCCCATTGAGAACTTGTGGTCAATCCTCAAGAGGCGGGTGGACAAACAAAACCCCACTAATTCTGACAAACTGGACAAAGAAGTGATTATGAAAGAATGAGTTGCTATCAGTCAGGATTTGGCCCAGAAGTTGATTGAGAGCAGCCCAGTTGAATTGCACAGGTCCTGAAAAAGAAGGCCAACACTGCAAATACTGACTCTTTGCATAAATGTCATGTAATTGTCGATAAAAGCCTTTGAAACGTATGAAGTGCTTGTAATTATATTTCAGTACATCACAGAAACAACTGAAACAAAGATCTAAAAGCAGTTTAGCAGCAAACTTTGTGAAAACTAATATTTGTGTCATTCTCAAAACTTTTGGCCACGACTGTATTATAGTGATGAATGTAAGTATGGGCGCAAGAATCAGCGGGTTAATGTTATTTACACAGAACATTTCATTTTCCTATTCACAGCATAAGGTTATTACACTGTTGCTGAAGGTCATAGCAGTATTGTATAATAATCTTTTGTTTTAGTTTCTGTTTATTTAGTTTTTAGCATCCTATGAAAATAATGCAACATTTATTCAATAGTTACAGTGTGTACAGCATGTTTTTTTGCCTTGGTTTCAATCGACACAAATGCATTCTCTTTGAAATGCAGTGGATTCATTATCACAAAATGTTCATCGGCGGACTGTTCGCTAATGTGAATCTGATTACTTCATTCAAACGTTAAAGAAAAAGAAATAATAAATCAGACAATACAAATGCAAACACATTCAGCAACAGGGCACTGAAACTAAAAAGAATATGGTGGCCTCAGAGCATCAATTTAATCCATGTGTCATGATGAAAACTTGCAAACTTTTACGATAGTAAACTGGCATGTGAGCCCATCATATGTGAGCATGTGAGTGTCCATAATACTCTGATCATTATACTGTACATTTCAAAGAGGTGCATGGGGATTAAGTATGTTCTTCCTACAGATACATGTGATAACTGAGGGTGGTGCTACTTGCGTAAAAACAATGAAGATGGCTCATGGCTCAGATTTTGCCATCGTGGCGTGGAACCGCAATTGCTCTGGTGTTTTTATTGACTGAGATTGCAATGAACGGTTTTGCCATGCATTTAACCTTAAGCTGCACATACCATGTTTCTGTCCTTGTCCCTAGGACAGCAGAAGATAATATTGTATCATTTTATATTTTCTCCTACAGACATTTAACTTTGTGTGAAAGTATCGGATATCTTTAATAAGCAGTAAATCTGCCATGTCACCAGAAATGCCCTGGATACATTTAGTGAAAGATACAGTAGAAGGGAGGATTTAAAATGTTTTCTCACATGTGCCCTGATTATAACAAAGGACTTATCTACAAACACAAAAAGCTCAGAGGAACAGAACATTTGTCTCTTCCTTGACTTGTTACACTCTCTAATCCATTCCTAGTGATGCTTTCTTAAGGCGGTAGCATTAATATCAGACAAAATATATTTAAACATCTACAGTACGAGGCTCGTAATATTAGATTCCATCGGCAGACAAAGGCATAAATACCAAAGACATGATGCATAATGCAGTTCTCGTAGCCATTACTTGTCACTAGGCGTCAACTATATAAACAACACCTGTAGCTGGAACGCCTTGGATTCGGGGGCTCTTTATGGACCACGATATTATCTTAAGCCTTGATAAGCATACACAAGCAGAAACACAATAAGTTGCAGTGCTTGATATCCTGGAGCATCAAAAAAAAAAAAAAAGAAGTGAGATCTAGTATGGCCATATGAAGAATTGGAGCAGCACAGTGAAGAAGAAGGCAGAGATAATAGGAAAGCCAGATGATGGGGTCTTTTCGCAACCTGCCCCGGGAAGATAGACATAGGAGCTAAGATGGAGAATGAAAACTCAAGTTTTTAAGTAAAGTCACTTATAAAGCATAATAATTGCGATATTTAAAATTCGAGTAAAAATAAATTTTGGGTGGAAAGATCAGAACAACATTAGTCAGTGGTGAATGTCTATTTGGAAGAAATTGGGTTTTAAATATGTTCAAATAACAAATTCTCACAGCTTTATTCACTGTTTGATGTTGCACAATATAGCTGTATATTACATTGGACCACTTTTGCTTCCATTACATCCACGGCATCATTTCAATAAGCTTATGCAGTGTCACAACATTTATTTCATTCCAGCCCGGCCGCATTGATTTCTCTCCATCAATTCTCTTCTTGTATCGATGATGGGAGAGTCGGACTACTGTGTAAAGCCCTCTCCAGCACCTCCCAAAGATTTTCAATGGGGTCAAGTTGGTGTCCAATCCATATTTGAAAATGATGTCTTATCCTCCCTGAAACACTCATTCACAATTTGAGCCTGATGAGTCCTGGAATTGTCATCTTGGAATAGGCCTGCATCATCAGGGAATCAATTGATGGGGGGGAAAGAATGGTAATTTCTGTCTATTCGCGTTGTCAGCTGACCACATTTTGTGGGCACATAACGTGGCTGAACCTAGACCTGACTAAGCGAAGAAACTCACTCACAAATCACACTGCCGCCACAAGCTCATACAGTAGGCACTAGGCATGATGGGTAGATCAGGGTTCGGAATAGGGGTACCCATCATGTAAGAACAGGGTGCATACAGCACTGTGTGTATGTACTGTATATGTATATAGTGTATACATTTTCAGCTTTAATTCAAGGGGTTTGATTAAAGTGCAGCCATTTTCAATTCAGTTTTTTTTTTTCATATACAGTATGTACTGTATACTCAGCGATCAGCTATAAGATTAAAAACATTAATACTGCCATGGAAGAAAAAAAAGTTCATTGATTGGGCGTTTTTGTCTCTCACATCTCAGCAGAATTTGGAGGCTGAGTCGGCAGACTTCACCTCTTCGCCTGCTGGGCCCCTTGTGTTGTTGACTGTGGTGCACTGGGTGCAATTTGTGCTGCATTGGCTTTTCTGTGAGATTGGACCAGACAGGATGGTCTTTGGACCCAGAGGGCATGGTTGAGCCTTGGGTACCAATGATCCCATCACCATTTTGCTGGTATATTTGGTGATCAATGTTGTTCAGTCGTCATAATATTATGGCGCAATTGGGACGCTACGGAAAGGGGGGAAAAAATCGCATCAAGAGTATGAGCATGTTCAGGTTATACAGATCTGAACTCCTACTGTATGTTCAAGATCCATTCTTTGAAACCAGATGTTCTACAGTTTAATGCTTGTGTGGACTGATGTTACATTTTTCAGCACTGTAAGTATTACATCTATTCTAAGATTTAAAATGGTGCTGTCATGAAGTGTTTGGGTTAAAAATTGCAGCAATCTAATTACAACTATATGACAATGTCATACAACATTAAGGTTCCCTTTTGGAGGATTCATAAGACGAATATGACAACATTATTACATCAGGAGTAATAAATGGGAAAAAAGTAATTGTTTGCATGCCCTATAAGCACAACGGTCTCTTCATCGCAGGGTAAGAAGATTTAATTCTCTCTGGTAATTGATGTGGATTTTGGATGACTACTGAAGGAGCAGAGGGATGGAATGAAAGGGAAAATTAAGTGCAGGGACCAGTGGGCCTGTGCCTCTTATTAACGGCCCAATTTCGTGCACGGCCACATTGGTATTCGGAAGAGATCATGTTCTGCGCCTGAATGCTGGTCACGTCCGCTTGCTCGCGCTGCCAACCTCCCTCACCTTGAACAGTTCCCAGATCTCCCTCTCATTAGCTTCCCACTAGCTGTCCATTCTGCCTGACCGTCTGTCTACTGTCCTCCCCTCCCACTCCCTCTTCCCTCTCCAGCTGTGAGGGACAAACAGGGTTACACTCGACAGGGTTTTGACCTTTTTCTTCCAGGCTCCATTTCACAGATGAGCTAGTGCTAAATAGATGTCTTTAATCTCCACTCTAGAGGACGAGAGAAAAGGAATACGATGGATAGAAATCCACTTAAAGCTCACGTGTTTGCTAAGACCATGAATATAAAATATTAAGTATGGCGGTTAATATACGGTTTCCGAAGCATAGTTAATAACATTAAATATACTTAAGGGATAAAACACGATGGAATCAATAAGGAAAAGCTGTGATGCACATCCCAACAAGGCAAAAAAAAGTTTATATACTGTATACTGAGTATTAATCAAAATCCACTACACCTTATTCACCAAGCCATTTTCATTGGCAAGTTACAGGTACAAGCATAAGTGATGTGAATAGACATAGTGATATGCTCAGTGCATGAATAAAAAATTTGAACAATTTGACAGAAAAACGCAAATGCCATTTTCAGACATTTACTCAATTCGTCAAATTATTGTTCTCTGACTCAACGCGATTAACTTCCACAATTTGAGCAAATCATGTCAGTCTAGAGAAGATACTTCTTGTGCTACATGTCAGCTTCGATGAGTGGTTTAAATGGTTTAATGGCTTTTTAGAGAACGTTGAAGCCAAGAAAAGGGCATTTACACTCTGTTACCACCATTGCAGTCATTTCAGCAGTAATAAATCACATGGTAGGCGGCACAGTGGTGTAGTGGTTAGCACTGTTGCCTTGCACCTCCAGGGTCCGGGTTCGATTCCCGGCCAGGCTCGATTCTTGTCTCTGTGTGCATGGAGTTTGCATGTTCTCCCTGTGCTTGGTGGATTTCCTCCGGATACTCCGGTTTCCTCCCAAAATCCGAAGACCTACAGATTAGGCTAATTGGCGTTCCCAAATTACCCAGTGTGTGTGAATGTGTGTATGCACACTAGATGGGGTGCCAATCCATTGCAGGGCACAAACTTTTACACACACACAAAATATGTCCAATTTGGAAATGCCAATTTGCATGCCTTTGGACAGCGGGAACAAGAAGGAAACCTACCAAGTTTATGGGGAATACCTTTAAACTCCATGCACACAGATCCAAAGGTGGGACTCGAAACCTTGATCCTGGAGCCACGGGGCCACAGTGTTGACAACTATGCCACTGTGTCACCTTGGGATATTGCTATAATGTTAAACCTTAGGGTTTCACTGACAGACACGCGGTCGGTTGATGCCCAGATAGATGTTACTGTATATGACGCATATCTGGTTTATCATAGGGAACTGTCAATATGTAGGCTGACATTTTGAACTGCAGAATGTATGCTTTTTAACATCCCTGTGACTCAAAGAAGCCATGCAACAAACACTTTTTTGTTATAATTGCAAAAATGGAGTACTTTTTATGTCAAACTGTTTGTATATTAGAATGCATCTAAATGCTGATCCAGGACTTTAAGCCTATACTGACCCTGTAAACATAACATGTCCGATCCATAACAATAGTGTAGCACAAGGCACAGGACTACATAAAGTGGAGACTAATTATTGTAAGATGAGTGCAAACTATACAATGAATACACAGGACACTAAATACACAGATTAATAAATACACAGAGGATATAAACTAGACAGAATAGCAGAACGGTGTTCTGTGTCTCTAGTTCAGTCGATATGGATCCATACCACACGTCTGAGAGCTGGGGATGCCAAATTTAAATAAGTGCTTAATGATTTCTTACAAAACCAAAGAATTAAATATGCTTGTGAAACTGTGCAATACTGTATATATTCACAGCTTTATGAACGATCTGTGGTGTTTCATAGTGTGAGTGATTTCACTAATGAAGTTATTAGCTTTATTTCCTGCCCCCTCCACACACAGACACGGTCAGTCCACTTTATTTATCCACCTTATTTCCACTTACAGATAATGAGGTTAATTATCCCACATGGTGACATGAAAAATACAACATGCAAATGAGTGATAGCATTCACACAATTGGTTTTCTATCATCATTCGAAACTTGGCCTTTATTTTTCTACTCATGCATAGTGCCGCTGGCGAGATGCCGTCCTGGTCATGAGTCCCGACCAGTGAGAAGCGCGGTCTCGGTTCTCTGTTTTTGTAAAGAATATGACAGACAGGGTGAGGGAAAGGAGGGGTTTCCTTCTCATATACTGTAATATATTCCTGTTGCATATAAATCAGTCTGTCTAAGGATTTGACCAGTTATTTTTCTCTCGAATAGATTTCACTGTGAATTTAAAAAATCTAGAACAAATAGCATCACTCACTGTCCTGGTGCAATATGGAACAGGTCTGTAAGTTTCCAATTATGGACAATATCTTTTGATTGGCAACCCATGTGTGATGGAACACAAAATGTACCTACCTGCTGACTGAGTTTTCACAAGAAGTAAATCAAGCAGTAATGTGATTTGCAGAATGGTATTCCTGGATAATTCCAGAGATATAATTTCTGTTTCCAAGTACAATGATGTTTTCATATATTAGCGTCTGTAGCATTATGTTCAATGACATCATGTTGGATTTCTTTCGATGGCACGGTGGCTTAGTGGTTAGCATTGACGCCTTGCACCTTCAGGGCCTGGGTTCGATTCCCGCCTTGGTGTCTGTGTGCATGATGGGGAGTTTGCATGTTCTTCCCATGCTTGGTGGGGTTCCTCTTTGTACTCCGGTTTCCCTTCCACAGTCCAAAGATTAGCCTAATTGGTGTTCCCAAATTGCCTGTAGTGTATGAATGAGCATGTGAGTGTGTGTATCTGTGTACCCCGTAATGGATTGGCTCCAATGACCCTGTATATAGGAAAGTGGTATAGAAAATTTCTCACTTTTTTAATTAAAAGTGACAAATTTCGGGGCCTCCTGTAATCTCTCACAGCCGGAGATCTAGAGAGAGCTGATTGGCTGAACTCTCTCAGAGGGCAGGGATGAGAGGCACTTAGTGCTTCCACATTAATCACGGCTCTACAGTCAATCAGGGGCGTCTGTGAGCTCACGCAAGCAGAAGGAGCGGATAGCGCTGTCCTCCGAATGTGTTAGGAGGAAACACGTGATAGTCTTCGGCCCTCCAGACTGAGTGGAAGTAGGAGCCTTAATGTGGGAGCCCCCTAGTGACGGGGAGGAATTGGACACAACGAAATTAGGGAGAAAATCTCCCTAGAAAAACTCCCAATGGCTTTTGGTCTTTCCTTGTCACTCAGAGTTGTCACTAACCACTAACAAACTATGCTATGAATTGATACAATAGTTCTGCAGTCAAGTACTATAAGGACACTTTCACACTAGGCACAACTGATTCATACCTTTGCCTAGGAAGGATTTCTGGCGTTGTGTATTGAGACTTGTGTATTTATACTCTCCAGTACAATAAGTCAACGTTCTTGCTATGCATAATATATTACTGATATTTCAGAAAAAAATGTTAAGAGTGACCTTCTTGTGTGCCTTCTAACTTAATACCTTTGAATGTGTAGTTCAGCGGATGAGACTGGCAGATGTTATGACCAAAGGTTATAATGATGTCATGGTCTAAACAGCATGACTTTCATATTGCTTTCATATTGATTTAAGCCGTGCCTGATTACTCCGTACCATGGTCAAAACCACCTTTTTTTAAGTGGATTCGAGCATGGTGTGTGTCGATCTGTGCCAAGCCCCTTATGTAGTGTTCATACTACACAAACACTCTGAACTTTTGGGTCAAGTGTTCCCCACTCCGGGCCTGAGATTGTAGCCGGAAAGCACCCTAAGTTGCAGGCCTACATAATGTGTCACTAATGAGGACAGAAATCTGTGGCTGGCAGATGGGTGTCCAGATCCCTTCATTACCCATTAGAGTGTATTATGATACCGCTTGTCCTAGTGTATCTAATGAGTCTGTTTCAGTGATTGGGCCTGGATATGCCTGATAAATGACCATGTCATATTTATATTTTAATAATTGAAGTAAGAAAGTCAGATTTAAGCTGTGAGAAGCTGCTAACACACTCGAATATATTTTCAGAGCATTTAGAAAAAAAATAAACAGGCAATGAATTATTTGTGGTTATCGGCTTCACGGTAGCTGATACTAATTGTCTGTGACAGATGCCACATTTCTTTTAAACTCAATTTCTTATAAACCTGCTGTGATTTTTACGATAAATTTTCATGAAAAATAAAAGTTTATTCAGTGACAGATTTATTAACATTCGGATCTACGTGACATGACTACATTTATTCTGCATGGCTGACCAAAATGAAAGAAGGTTTGCACTGCTCTCTCACAATAGTATGGAGGTGAATGGAAAGAACATTCAGTCCCGTGTTATATGAAGTGGCAGTGACGGCTCACTGTGTTAAGACTCAAAATCACTGATCGGAAGATCGGAAGGTTAGGGGTAAGGTTGATCCCCAGCTCCGCAAGGTTGAACCCTGAAAGCCCGTAACCCAGTTTGCACCATAAAAATGTCTAATCCGTGCCTACCAAAAAAGCTGGGATATGTAAAGAATAAAGAATTTCACCATGCAGTAATGTATACCTGTATGTGACGATTAAAGGCTGAAATAAATTAAATATAAAATGAAAAATATGAAAAATATTAAATTACTTAAATACTAAATATGGATGAACCCTATAGTAAAATAGAACAGGTATAAATAAGCTGCCTGTTATTGTTCAATTTAATTAAAACTTATTTTATGTTGCACTTATTTACAGCTTTACTGGAAATCCAGATATAAAAATATAATTCAAATGGAACCTTAATGTGCAAGCCAAAAGTCATGGTGGCAAGGAAAAACTTACTAACAGCATAACAGGAAGAAGCCTCGACAGGAACCAGACTCACCTTGGAATCTATTCTCATCTACGTGACACAGAGTAGTGGGATTATAAATTATTCCACTTCCACAAACATATAAGTCTAGAAGTGCTAACTGTGTTAAAAATGTATGATTATCCAACATGCTCTGCTCTGCACTGAACATGCTATTTGTAAAAACGGAATGCACATCTACAGTATGCTCCCTAATAAAGCTCCTGTGAAGGTTTGATCAAATTCGCATGAACGGTTTAGGAGGAAAAGTGTGACAATTATGGATAACAGATGATGAAGGATGATGAAGATGAGGCGAGATGACGGATAGTGATCCCTGCAGTATGTGTTGCCTATGCACATGATGAAACAAATTGTTCACTTTAAAGGGTTTAAAAATTGATTAAACAAGTCAATTGTATATTCACTAGTTATGCATAAACAGTAGGATGTAGCAATCATACTCTCCTTACTGAGGAGAATAAGTTCAGCATATATATATATATATATATATATATATATATACACACACAGTGGAACCTTGGATTACGATGGGCTCGTGTTCCAAAACACTCATTAACCAAATCATTATTTCCCATAAGAAATAATGAAAACTCAAATTATTCGTTCCACAGCCCCAAAAAATAAATACATAAAATTAATTAATACAATCTATAAAATGAAAATAAAACAAATTAACCTGCACTTTACCTTTAAAAAAAAAGACGCCGTGTATTTGTGTGTGTGGAATTAGCCCCTTCCCTCGCCTCGTTTTACACAGTAACACTCCTCCTCCCTCTCCCCACCTCGCTATGTAAGTTTCACAACAAACAACAAAAAATATGAGAGAGTGACGCTCGATGTCAAAAAAAGACTCGCATGCGTGATACATGATACTTGGCGCTCGTAAACTAATACTTGGTCGGTTTCCGATAAAAAAATGTATTAAAAATCTTTGCTCGGTTTGCGGAACACTTGTAAACCACGTTACTCGCAATCCGAGGTTCCACTGTATATGTAATTTAAACCCAAGAATTTAAGTGATAGTCATGGATTTCTGATCACATTCTTCTGCCAAGTTCCAACCTGCTTCTATTATAAATAATCTTTTGTGTCTTGTGTGTGTGTGTGTGTGTGTGTGTGTGTGTGTGTGTGTGTGTGTGTGTGTGTGTGTGTGTGTGTGTGTGTGTGTTGGGGGCAACTCGTGTGCACGGTGTAAAGCTCTCACCTTCTCTTCTGTTTAGTTTGGCATATCCAGGAGCATATCCAGTGGTGAACACAGATGAACCACTGAACGCACTGTGAGAAAGGGGTGCGACTAGCGCTTCATCGCACTTGTCTATGAAAAAGAGAAAGAAAAAAAAATCACATCCTTTATCATCAATCCAGTGACGTGGAATTTCATTACATCTTTCATGTTAGGTTCAAGCACTTCATTACTATAGAGGTAATACATTCTGTATACTGTATCTTTATTATAATCATTTTCCAAAATGTCATTCACACCAAAAACAACCGTGATAATCATTAGTTTGATTATTTTTTAATCATAATGCAGAACACTATGCTGAAACCGTGAACAGAACAGAAACAGAAAGTGCAAACAGTACACTCAAGATTTTGGAAAACACTCAAAAATGCATATGGGAACAACAGGAACTAGGGGGAGAGTGAGGAAATATCAAGAATAAGCTGTGAACCACCCCTCCACAAACAAACAAAAAAACAACTTAATACAAACTGAAATGCTGTATTCCAAACTTTGAACACTGCTATTACAGTCCAACATATTATTGTATGTTGTAGACAAATGTATTATAACATTTTAATGTAATGTGACTGCGTGTCTACAGCCCACATGCCCTAAATCTAAGACCACTGTAGTGCTGAAGGGACAGCACCACTTCAACACCACCATTGTTTTGGACCAACTGCAATCATGAAATGCAAGGCAGCTGAACAGAGAGATGATGATCTAACAACCTGCAGGTTTGCACCATCCGTGTTGTGATATCCATGTTCTATAGATAGTGACCCTGCTGAGGGCTTCAACTCTCTTCAGCTGCATTCCTGTAGGACTGTCACCTGCTAAACTATAGCTGGCTTGGGCTCACCTCGAAACCGACTGAGTACTTCTTTCCCTACTTTCACCATTACCTTCCCTCGTCCCCTTTCCCCTACACTATACTTCAATAAAAGTGCAATACCTTTTTCCTCCACAACTGTGCATCTTGTGTCCGTGTCTCTGGCATGCTGATAATGTACTTTACAAGACAGTATTATTTTAAAAATAAGTTGTATATATTCCATCCATCAAGGAACCCCACCAAGCATGGGAAGAACATGCAAACTCCATGAACACAGACCCGACGCGGGAATCAAACCCGGAACCCGTCGACTCTTCAAAGCACTGTGTCACCACAATAGTATTGTAATATGAAATATATTGCCAAAATTATGAACATATTGTCTACAATGATTAGACTAATTCATTGAGACAGAACACTAAACGACAGTAGATTCTTGCACTAGAAAAGCCGTCAGCAACCTTAAACACAGAAAAGAGCTTCCAATACCTGAGCGTACAATAACGAACTGGACTCCATATTAACTTAACATGTAAACACATCTCCCATTATACTGAACTTCCACTTGTATACAGTTTGACTGCAGATCAACCCCTTGCTTTCCATTATCAGCCAAATGAGGATGGGTTCCCTGTTGAGTCTGGTTCCTCTCAAGGTTTCTTCCTATTGCCATCTCAAGGAGTTTTTCCTTGCCACTGTCGCCCTCAGCTTGCTCATCAGGGACAATCTGATCATTTTGATTTACACATTCACATTCCATGCAAACTTGAATAATTCTTTTGATTGTGTAAAGCTGCTTTGCAACAATGTCAATGACGAGCATCACATGATCACAACTGAGCCAATGGTTTCTCTCTCTCGCGCGCTGCGGAATCGTCTCCCCTGCTTGATCTTAGCGCGCGTCTCTCAAAATATGTTTTTCTCTAAAAACATATTTTATTTTGTGTTTGTATGTGTGTGTGTACAGCGCATGTGTACAGTTTATTGTAACACAGTTGTGTGCGCGCGTGTAAAGCAAAAGCAAGTCTCATTAGAGACGTTAAAGATCCATATTTTCTCTCTCTCTCTGTATCAGCCTGCACTTTGTGTGCCCGCGCATCATGCTTGCAATAAAATGTTTCACTGTATATGGCGTTTTACCGTTAGGCTATGTATAAAAAACTATACTTGTGTTGCATTTATTACATCAATGAACTGCTACAGAGAAAACTAAAGTTTATTTCGCAGGTCAAAAAGCTGAATAAATCATTTACATCCGTGGCCGTTACCTATATTTTGAGAGGCAAAAAATTAAACACGTTTTATTTTAATGTTAAAAGATCACCATAATCTTTACATAGAGGTACATACAAAAAGCTAATGAGCTAAAATAAAATACATTTATGTTAAATACTCATTATTATTTTCCAAACCCACAGGGATGAAAGAGCCACATGCAGACCCCTGAACTAAGGTACAGGAGTGATGTCACTGGGAACAAAAGTGTGAAATGAGACCATCTACTGTAGCTGCAAATGCATTTGAAGAAGTTAAGCATGATAGGGATCTATGTGGGTTCCCTCTACTTTCTCTGATTTCCGCTACCGCTAGCAAATATGCTGGTAGGTTGATAAGCAAATTTAAGTTGCCCCAGATATAAGAAGTTTATGTACAGTGCCTTGTGCTGTGTCATGGCCAGGTTCCCTGGGATAAGCCCCAGAAGCACTACGACTGTGTCCTTGATAATGTGGTTTTATTTAACACACACTTCCAATAACACCAAGAAGTATTTATCTGCAAAAGTTTAGATGTTGCCAGTGGAAACCACAGACATGGAAACTATACCAGCTTCTACTAGAACAGAAAATTACTGTGAAACGATAATATTCCTAAATAACAGCTTACTAGACATGTTAAGTGGACTCTACTGACTCTAATGCCAAGTCTAGAGCCTGTACAAGATACTGAAACTTTCTCAGTTTGAAGGATAAATTAATGTCATAATATCAAATATCTATGTTTCAACAGGAATGCAAGAATAAATCTTTTTTTTCCAACTCTTTTTTTCCCCATCCATGTATCTTCATCATATCTTATTAATAATAATAATAATAATAATAATAATAATAATAATAATAGAGGTAGAATGAGTCTTAAGTCTTTCCCTGATTTCAGATGAATATATTACAGAATAAAATCTATGCTACCCACAAACATACGGTTTGTTGCAAAGTATGCCTTACCACATTTTCTTCCCAATGTACTCAATGTTTCTGTCTAGTATAATTTTTTAGAATATAATTTTTACGACTGTACATATTTTTTTTTTACAGAGGGACTTTATGCTTCCCCTGTATATGTAGTTTATATTTGTTTGTTTTTTTAAAAAAGCCAACCATAATCTACATATGATGGACATTATTATTATTATTATTATTACATACATTATTTATTTTAAATGCTAGTCATATTACACAGACATGTTACAAAATAGCTCTGCTAAAAACCCTTCAACAAATCGAGACATCTAAAAATGCAAATTCACTGAGAGTGCAATGAAATTGTCAGACGTTTCAGCAATTCTGAGCTCAAGATAGGAAAGGAGGAGTTTCCGGGTATTTGCCTTGATAACATGTCTACATCCTCCAGTACATTAACTGGGGAGAAAAGTTACAGAGATAGACAAACAGAGGCGAGAGAGAGAGAGGGAACAGTGAGAAGAACCTGACAGGTCAGAGAAGCAGAGAGTCCATATTGAGTGTCTGTGATGTTTCAGCTTGATTGTGTTTGGACCAAAAGCTATGTTCACAGTGTGCATTTTATCATCGCAAAAACAAGCTGGAAGGTGAACCGGTGATTCTAAATTGCCTCTAGGGCAATTTAATAAATGATATATTGCACCTCTCATGCTGCTATAGCGATGTTCTAGAGATAGTGACCCCACTGAGACACAAACTCTCTTCAGCCATGTCTACTGCCTGCCAATCACAAGCAACGCCACGGGACTACTCGCCACTGAACTCTGCCGCCAGCCATCGCCCTGGGCTCACCTCACCACAAATGTCAACACAAGGATTGTCACTGAGCACTTCTTCACTTCTTTTCTCAATTCTCTGACATCTACACGCCCTCTTTCTTTCATACTTGACGAGAAATCTCAGAGTGTGATTTTGGTGAGAAAACTGGCATCCTCCATTAGATATCCCAGAACTCCTGGGCTCTTGTTGGTCTCTCTTCAAACTTAATCTCACCACTCTCAGATTTTACAATTTTACCAATTATTAGATGCATCACTCGTTTCAATCACTTGTTCTCCTCATTCTTCCTGTTAGCAAAACCACGAGATTGGTGGAAATTCCTTGTTCTCGACACACACTCGCGAAGGAATCCTTGTCAAAGCTCTCCTCAAATCCTTACGTCCACCTCTTCTAGGCTACTGAATGACAATTTCCTCGCCAAATCGGTCTCCGTGAGATTTGTCATCGGACTCCGGGTGGTATGAAAGGAGATTTGTGTCCAAGTGTCCCTAGGTGGAAATGTGAGTGCATGCTAATCTGCAACAGACTAGCATCACATCAAAGATGTATATCCTGCTTACAACCCATGGTTCTAGAGATTGTCTGTCCATCCATCCATCCATCCATCCATCCATCACAAGCATTACATCCACCCCTGTGCACAGCTTCCTAAATATAAGCAGTGTGATACCCAGAACCATAAAGAAATGATGCCATATATTACACCACATGAACAAGTGTGAGGGAGCATCAACCACTGAGATGCCAGACTCCTCGAACATAAACATAACCGCATGGAGCCAATAAGGAGGGGGACATGAGCCCTCAAGGCCCACGGCCAATCCTCTCTGACCATGCCGGATAGCATTTTCAGGTCCAATAAAAGGCTGAAAAAATGCTGCATACCAAAACCCTAGCTTTATGAGCTCTTGGGATTTGACACAAATATTATACTAAATATTCACTTCTATACTGAACATTTATTCTGGGCTAATGTCAAAGAGGACATTATCATCATAAGTTTGTCTATGTTTCTTTACATTTGTTTTATACTGGTTCACTTTCTCATTAAAAGTTCACTTCATGCTATTTTAAGCAGAGCAGTGGTTTTATAATTAAGCAAATACCAAACAGCATCAGATATTATAAAACATGAAAATATGCATGCCATTTTTTTTTCTTTCTTTCTCTCCTACACACTTACTTGCAGATTCATTGGCAGAATCTTCTGGTCCAGCAAATCCCTAGGGAAGCGCTGTCACGACGTCCTAATGCAAGAATATTATGAACATCAAAACAACTGTCTCAAGTGAACCTGGCAGCTTAACTGTTATAACTGGCATTTCTCTCTCTCTCTCTCTTTCTCTCTCTGTCCTCATTGTCTATTCCCATCATTTTCATGTGAACAAAGTTATTTTTAAAATGTAGGTCGTGTGAACAAAATTATAAAAAAAAAAAAAGTAAAAAAATCTTAGTTTTTAAAAATACCTGGCTAGTAAGGCATGGCCTTAGTAGCTTTGTACATGGTACAGGCAGATATCCTTGTCTTATGCCAGTATTCACTATACAGTAAATGTTTCTCTCACATAAAACAAACAGCATCAGGAAGATCAAAGAGCTATCAAAAAAATTTGTCCTAAAAAAGAATCAAGGTTTGGTTAAAAAAGAAAGAAAAAAAAAAGTATATATATATATATATATATATATATATATATATATATATATATATATATATATATATATATATATATATATCCAAGTGTTTAGTGTCCCACAGAACACAACTAAATCTTCTGTTAAATAAATAAATAAATAAATAAATAAATGTGTCAAAAACAGTAGGTAAAGCCGGGATAATTAGAGAAGCAACCAAGCATATTGCTCAGCATGATGCTACCACCACTATGCATAATTGTAGGGGTGGTATGATGTCTCGGGTTAATAAGCAAAAACAGCAGGGATTTGCTAGGTGTATCCAAGGTAGAACTTTATATCTTTATATCCATCATCTATCAAAACAAATTCGAAGATGCATCAATCTTCATGCATGTACGTTTACCTACACAGGTGTTTAAAATGGTTTCCCGAGCACCCACTGGGATTATTGAATTGACTGCAAGTATTTCATTTTTTTCAATAGCATCTCCATCACCACCAACAGAATCACTTGCCATTAAGCCAGGGAAAAAAATAGACAGACAGTACAGTTTCACCTACGTGTAAAACTTAGCTTTTTTTTTTTTTTACTGTACTTTGCTGTCAGATACCCAAAAACATCTGGTAAAATAATTACGAAAATGAAGACCAATACATGGTTATTTGAATGGAAAAACAAGCATTCAAATCAACAACTTTCAGATATCAACTGTATACGGCTGCATGAATAGACTGGCCTTGTGCTTTCTTCTTTTTCTGTGCATGTGTCTGAAAATTTCATAATATCAGGAAGTGTGGACAGGAGTAAAGATTATTTTAGTAGAGTCAGATGGTAATTTAAAACACAAGACTACCTGTTAAATAACAATCATATCTGTAAATTAAATACAGTTTAATCATTTATGATTGTCAGATTGGACAAATGGTAACATCAAGATTAATTTAAGTCATAGGCTTTACTCATTAAGCACAGGACATGATACTGAAAGGGAAATAACAATAGAACAAACATGGCCCATGAGGTAGTGGACATCACGGTCTCTATTATCATTTATTCTTTTAGTGATTTTCTAATTCTGCTATATTCCCATAGCCCCACAACCATCCCAGCCTTTATTAGTTATAACGCTATAGTTCATGTCTGAAATGTACACAATGCTAACGGCTAAAATTTGTTGGCATGCCATCTACTGTATGTTACAAGTTTAACTCTGCCACTGCAAATGCAGTTTAATCAAATCTTTACTAAATATTCTTAGTTATATTCCTAAGGTAAAAAAAAAACGTATATTCTTAAAGTTAAAAACTTGTTTAAAAAATAGATTGGGTTATGAAGCCATTGTTTAGTGAGTATTCTGACCAGAATACAGTAGACCTGTGCGTATAAAAAAAATAAAGACTTTGTCACCCATCAACATAATTTCATTACATCATACTCGTTTAACTATAACTGTTTTGAGTAATGATTTACAGTATATTCTTACTATACTTTTTACTAAGATGATTTTTCCTTTTGGAGCTGGTTGATTTCACCCTTACCCTACCCTTTTTCTTTTCTGCTTTAAGTATTCTATGGATATTATGTCCATGTTTCTGTAATACAAAAACACTCATTTAAGGAAGATCCCTTGATGGCCAACAGTATCCCCCGACACCCAGCCACCGTACTATCATAATTCAAAAAACATTGTGATGAACAGGCTTACAGTACAGTACACATCTGGAATGACGGATGTGCTTGACAATAAAAGATGCAAAGTACACCTCAGCTCTTGTTACGGTACCTTCTTTGTGAGACGTAAGTAGAAGTACACTTTACTGTACTTTGTGATGAAGTGTGTTTTTATTTATTTATTTATTTATTTATTTTATATACAAGAAGTCTACATCATGCCGCAGCAAGACACTGAACTGAACTGAAGGAGTGAGAAAGGCAAAAAAAAAAAAAAAAAGGTGATAACGTTTTCACTAAAAGTGGTCACTAAATCACAAAAAAATTGTTAGGTGCAGGTAATGTTTTTGCTTTTGTGTATGGATGCTGTTTTGTGTTCAAATCCATAGTAAGTTTTAGCAGCCATACCCAAGTTGCCTTTGCCATGGGTAAAAGTCAATTTGCTGTACACAGAAGAACACAAAACAGCATTCATACACAAAAGCAAAAACATTATAGAGCATTCTTTTTTGGCATACTCTACGCTTTAATAATCAATGTATTTTCATGCAGCAGTAGTAGTAGTAGTAATCAGTACTAATGTTGTTTGTGTATTCAAGTCTTAGTCAATTGCCTTAGTTTGAATAATTTAATAATAAAGGTAATACAGCTTCGATCTGCTTGCCGACCAGGAAAGAAACACACACGCACACACAATGCTGTCAGAAGAATATTTTACATAGTTTATATACAGAAATGTAGCTACTGTAAATAAGCACTAATCCACTTCCTGAATCTACTACCTCAAAGAGATTTGCCTATTCTACAAAAGGTCAGAGACAGCAAAAGGGTTAAGTTGCGCCATAGGAAGAATTGCCAAATGAGGAATGAAGATACAGAGCGGGGGCCATGGAAACAAAAGCCTGGGAAATTTAACACTTTATGTAAAATGTAAAAAGACAATAACAAAAACCTAAACACAGAACAGCTGCCTCTCTCACTCATTCATTGTGTTTCCCACTTGGCCTGGAGTCTATCCCAGGAGAGCACAAGTGGGGTACACCCTTGAAGGGGTCCCAATCCATTGCAAGGCACACACACACTCATACAATCATTCACACTCTCCAGGCAATTTGGGAACGCCAATTAATTTCATCATGTCTATGGACTGTGGGAGGAAACTGGAGTACCCGGAGGAAACCCATCAAGTGCTGGGAGAACATATTTTACCTCATGTATAGTGGTAGAAAAAAAAATGCATAATTGAGTTTCCTCCCTTTGCCCCTGGTAAAGCTTGCATACAAATTAAAACTTTCACAGGTTAATGGGAGACAGAGCCTGGAGAAACTCATGTGCTAATGTATGGCGCACTAAAGCCAGGATTCTTTGTTATGACACCCTTCTTTATTTAAAGGAACACTCCTATGAACTCCTATAAACAACCATGTCTATGAAAAAGATCCCAGTATATCCCTTGTCCATTAGCAGACATGTGTGTGAAGTAGTCTGTTTCATGATTTCATTAGGAAATGAAAGTGTGTGCTTCTGCTCTTGCTCTTGAATGCTAATGTACTTTCTCTTTGTAGAATCAGTTAGTGTTTGCAGAAACTTCCAATGTATATTCGTTTCATGGAAATAATTAACTCATAACCTATTTATCACAGAACATATGCAGTGGAAATACTTGGAATTTAACATAGCAGGAAATCAGGATTTAAATTTGAGCTCAAATCCAAATAGCGATTTAAAGCCTTCGGTGCAACACAAATAACATTTATACATGCACCCAATTGGCATCTTGAACACACACAGCAAACACTTAAGAGGTGAGAAATAAGATCAGCAATATTGTACTTTTGTGAAATTTATGAACAAATGAAATTTAGTTCGTGCATATCAAATTGGCACTGGTCCACTGCCTCTAATCTTAGCACAGACACAAACACATAATGTACACATTACTTATAGACTGAACACACACATACATACATTATATATATATATATATATACATACACACACACACACACACACACACACACACACACACACACACACACACACACACACACACACACACACACACACACACACACACACACACACATGTGGACAAAATTGTTGGTACCCTTCGGTCAATGAAAAAAAAAACTCACAATGGCAACATAAATAACTTTAATTTGACAAAAGTAATAAATTTAAAAAATTCTATGAATGTTAACCAATGAAAGTCAGACATTGCTTTTCAACCATGCTTCAACAGAATTATTTTAAAAAATTAACTCATGGAACAGGCCTGGACAAAAATGATGGTACCCCTAGAAAATACTGAAAATAATGTGACCAAAGGGACATGTTAATTCAAGGTGTGTCCACTAATTAGCATCACAGGTGTCTACAATCTTGTAATCAGTCAGTGGGCCTATATATAGGGTTCCAGGTAGTCACTGTGTTGTTTGGTGACATGGTATGTACCACACTCAACATGGACCAGAGGAAGCGAAGGAAAGAGTTGTCTCAGGAGATTTGAAAGAAAATTATAGACAAGCATGTTAAAGGTAAAGGCTATAAGACCATTTCCAAGCAGCTAGATGTTCCTGTGACTACAGTTGTACATATTATTCAGAAATTTAAGATCCATGGGACTGTAGCCAACCTCCCTGGACGTGGCCGCAGGAGGAAAATTGATGACAAATCGAAGAGACGGATAATCCGAATGGTAACAAAAGAGCCCAGAAACACTTCTAAAGAGATCCAAGGTGAACTTCATGCTCAAGGAACATCAGTGTCAGATCGCACCATCCGTCGTTGTTTGAGCCAAAGTGGACTACATGGGAGACGACCAAGGAGGACACCATTGTTGAAAACAAATCATAAAAAAGCCAGACTGGAATATGCCAAACTACATGTTGACAAGCCACAAAGCTTCTGGGAGAATGTCCTATGGACAGATGAGACAAAAATGGAACTTTTTGCCAAGGCACATCAACTCTATGTTCACAGACGGAAAAATGAAGCATATCAAGAAAAGAACACTGTCCCTACTGTGAAACATGGAGGAGGCTCTGTTATGTTCTGGGGCTGCTTTGCTGCATCTGGCACAGGGAGTCTTGAATCTGTGCAGGGTACAATGAAATCTCAAGACTATCAAGGGATTCTAGAGAGAAATGTGCTGGCCAGTGTCAGAAAGCTGGGTCTCAGTCGCAGGTCATGGGTCTTGCAACAGGACAATGACCCAAAAAACACACCTAAAAACACAAAAGAATGGCTAAGAGGAAAACATTGGACTATTCTAAAGTGGCCTTCTATGAGCCCTGACCTCAATCCTATTGAGCATCTTTGGAAGGAGCTGAAACATGCTGTCTGGAAAAGGCACCCTTCAAACCGGAAACAACTGGAGCAGCTTGCTCATGAGGAGTGGGCCAAAATACCTGCAGAGAGGTGCAGAAGTCTCATTGACAGTTACAGGAATCGTTTGATTGTAGTGATTGCCTCAAAAGGTTGTGCAACAAACTATTAAGTTAGGGGTACCATCAGTTTTGTCCAGGCCTGTTCCATGAGTTTTTGAGTTTTCATTTTTTTTTTTTTTTATAATTCCGTTGAAGCATGGTTGAAAAGCAGTGTCTGACTTTCATTGGTTAACATTCATAGAATTCTTATTTATTATTACTTTTGTCAGATTAAAGTTATTTCTGTGACCATTGTGAGTTTTTCTTTCATTGACCGAAGGGTACCAACAATTTTGTCCACGTGTGTGTGTATATATATATATATATATATATATATATATATATATATATATATATATATATATATAAATAAATGCTGCCTTCTGAATTTTTGTGACAAGGCAAGAGGATGGATTGGATCAGCTTCTGGCTAACAGAAGCACCATTGTCATTAAAGATTAAAAGTCAAATAAGATTAAAGCTTCTGGGCTCGTATATATCCTCATGATAAGGACATCATGCTGTCCTCAGGCAATTAGGACTTTACAACACACCTAGATTACTGCTGTTTGGAGCACAGTGTCACTCATCCTGCAAGCTGAAAATGAAAAGGTCAGAAAACAAATGCTTGACTCATTTAACACAGCTACTACTCCATAACGTTTAAAATGCTTCTCAGGTAAAAACTAAGTTCAAGAACATACCTTGCATGGTCACACTTGGTGGAGTCGGTGCACCAAAACTCATTCAGATCTTAATCTAATTGAAAAATCAAAGGATGCAGGCTAGTTGTTGGTATCTTAAATAGTGATGCCAATAGACTTCCACATACTGATTGGAGTTAGACACAGTTAGATATGTCCAGGCTGAAAATGTACAGTATCTTCTTAGTAAAGCCATTTGTAAAAGTAAATAATGTAAGAAATTAACATAATTACAAACATAAGGATTGCCTTTAATACTTGGAGAGTTAACGACTGAATGCCTGAAGTCTGTAACCCATGGGCATGACCAAATGCGAAGCTTCATCCCTCACTATGCTTTGTCATGCCTTTACTGCAGCAGTCTTTAGCAGCTGCTTGTTTGTAGGTCTTTCTAGGCCTTTAAAGCTTTAAATCTTCAGAAAGTTTAAAACATGCCTAGATGAGGTGACTGACTTGGCCAGTGAAGAATATCCCATTTCTTTGCCTTGAGAAACTCTTGCGTAGCTTTCACCATATGTTTTGGGTCATTAGCCATTTGCAATATGAAATAGTGGCCCATTAGTTTTGCATCATTTGGCTGAATCCGGGCATAAGGTATAGCCCTGTACACTTCAGATTTCATCCTGCTACTTTTATCAGCAGTCAGATCATGAATAGACACCGTGTGACCCAGTTGCATTGGCAGCCATACACACTTGTGCCAGAACACCACCTCCATGATGTGGTCTGCATGAGCTGGACCTTTCTTTCTCTATACTTTCCTCATTCTGGTACACAGTTATTTTGGTTTCATCAGTCCAAAGAATCTGGCAAAGATTTCTAGCAAAGCCTAACCTGGCCTTTGTGTTCTTGAGCATTACCAGTTGTTTGCAACTTGTGGTGAATCATCAGGTCAGTATTTGTACAAGTTAAAAGTCTGAGTGAACAGCAAAAATGCAAATGTACTGTAACACTCAGAACCACCTCCAGGACTTTTATCTGCTTAATTAGTCATGGAGTAACGACTGAACTCGACACACCTGGCCATGCAACTGCTTGAGGGGAAAAAAATGGCTATAATTCCTGAATTGTCGATGCATCACCGTTGTTAAACCGCTTGAAGCAACTCACATCTTGTTTGTTTAATTTCAAATTTAAGGCAAAAACTTTGTTCCAAAACTTATGATCCTACATGTAAATGACCCTGCCTAATACAGGAGGGATTACCCTGCCTAATACGACTGTAGCTGTCCAAGCAAGTATATTTTTAAGTATTATTTTCTCTTAATTAAATATGTATTCACTGTGATTAAAATGTTTCAGATATAATCAAAGAAATTACACACACCCACTCGGAACAAGCATGGAAGTTCTTTCTAGCTTGTAAAAATCTTCCTTTTTTTTTTTTTAAGGGAAGATTTTCTTAGTTTTCATTATTTCTTATGGGAAGGTTTGATTTGGTTTACGAGTGTTTTGGAATTCGAGCCCGGAATGAATTATGCTCTGTGCATAATGTCCTGGGAAGGACGCTGGTTCTTGTCCATGTTTTAGTGATGAAAAGTACCACACTCTTGTGATAGCTAGTAGAGCAAATATTGATAAAACTATATTTACTTCACTGAACTGTTAAGTTCTCAAATCTGATTGGAAGATTAATTGTTGACTAAATTTGAATAACAGCCAGCACTAACAATATTGTAATTTAACAATACAGACTGTAATCTAAATCAGTTTTGCATTAATGCCCATGCTTTAACATGTTATAAGTTTCTATGCAATAGCTTAGTCACAGGTAATAGTTTCACGTAATTCAATACTGCTTATAAACTTATAAAATTTATATATAATAAATAAATAAATAAATAAAAAAGTACCAAGCCAATCTGGCAAATATTACTTAAAACTGAAACAGAAGTACAGTATAACCAACATATAGTCATGCTTGCAAATAATCAGGTAACATGCCCATACTGTATGTAAGCTGGGCATAGTCGCATAAAACAACAGTGTATGGGAAGTTGGAACGATCATGAAAGTAGCAACAACCAGCCAGCAGTTTCCCTTCTGCAGGACAGCACATAAATCACTCAGTATAACTCCAATGTTCAAGACATATTTTTTGTAGTCAGTATTAATCATGCAATATTTTTATGCTTAAAGTCTGTGGAGTTTTGCTGTCAGCTTGGGCTTGATAAGTGCATACATAATTTATTAATAAAATGGAATTTGTCATGAAACCCATTTTCTCTCAAAATATCGGTTTGTGCTTTGCTAAAAAAATAATGACCAGTAATAAAACAGGCAATAAATTAAAAGAGGTCGCATTAGTCATAAGCCTTCTTTTTTTGTTTGATGTGCGATTGAGTCATGCCAAGTGAGCCAAACAAGCATTTCCATTAAAACGTCAGCTGCTACACACTTAAAAACACAAAGACTCAATCATAGGCCTGCTGAATGGTGGTTTAAATCTTTGGACAAATAACCATTTTCTTTGATGGCAGTGGTTTTAGACAAGTGTGTTCTGGCTAGGGTGTCAGCGTTATACCTCATCTATAGGGCTTGGAAATCAGTCGCATGTCATGCTGCAATTTTCATTTCATAATTTTTTTAAAGTTACTTGTTTGTTCAAATGCACTTCCAAGATGTGAACATAATGTCCCTTTTAAAACTAATTCTTCATCTCTTCTCAACGTTAGGGTGAGGGTGGTCCTGGAGCCTATCCCAAGAAAATTGGAGCACAAGGCAGGATACACCTTGAGCACGGAGATGGCCCATTTCAGGGACCAAGCATACATACTCAGATGGTTACTTGCCAATAGCCAATAACTTGCCAATAGCCTAATCTGCAGGTCTTTGGACTGAGGGAGGAAACTGGAGTGCCTGGAAGAAACTCAGCAAGCATCGGAAGAGCATGCAAACTCCACGCACACACACCCAATGCAGGAAATGAACCTTTAACCCTGGAGGTGCGAGGCCACAGTGCTAACATGATCGTGCCAACCCTTTTTGGTGAATACAATATTTAAAAAAAAAAAAAGTATTTGGATGGAATTAGTCTTATGGTGTAGAATAATGTAAAGTCTTAAACAGAGAGAATATATGCCCTGGTTATGCTTCCTTTTCTTACATTAACTGTTATCTTTCTTTCTCGTATCTTTTGTGTGGTTGAGTGCCTATTTTCTTGAGAAGCCAATCTACAGCTTACAGTTGAATGTGTACATGCACAATCGCAAGAAGGCAAAATGAAATAAGGATGAAAAATATAGAAATTTTATTGAGGTGTTATTAGAAATCAGGTAAAATATGCACGTGTTCAAATCTACAACTATTGATTACTAAGCATTTCCTATTTTTACATTGATACCAAATACAGATAAAATGTAAGTTATAGATTGCCTTTTTTTTTTGGCCTGGATAAAATCTTAATACCTAAACTTGTACTACTTGCACAATATTTATGAAAAAAATTTGTCAAGTGGATGGCCCTGTATTAAGTCGTGCATAAAATGTCTTTGGAATAGATCTCCGACTGAAAAAATCTAAATTATGCATGGATATGCTTTTTTATTAAGTGGTGTAATAGGAAGATGACCTATTCTGTTGTCTTAGTTCTTAATTATTCAAACATAGACCAAGAAGGAGTGAAGATGCCTGCCAAGTCACCATGGAGCCCACTACCGTTATTCATGTGAACATTTAGCGAGTGGAACGCCTGATCCTTAAAAATCAACAGATAACACGTTGCCAACTTGTGGAAGAGGCTCATCTGTGTGTGGAAACTGCACACACTATCACTCACCTATCAACACCTGCATTTCGGCATGGTGAGGGCACATCGGGTACCGAGAGAGCTCTCTCCCTTCATCCAGCACAGATTTCTAGCCTGCAGTGAGTTTAAGGAATGTTTTGACCTGGGAGGCCATGGTGTCTGATAGTAGCTCCAGTGTACTGAGAAAACTTTCTTCCATGATGGTATCCAAGCATTAGTGAAACACTGAGCTAAGTGCATTAGTGTAGCAGGGGATTACATAGAGAAATGAAGGTAGTTTTTACCCTCATAGCTGTGTTCTGTTATGCTGCACAATCAAAAGTCCTGCTTTAACTTTAATGTCCTCGTTTTACCTGCAACTGACTGTAAAGAACTACAGCATGTAACAGCTAAAAGCAAAAACAGTCAATGCCTTGTGGTTGACTATAGAAAAAAGGAAACCAAAGGCAAGAAGAAACAGTGGATAGCCTATAATTTATTTACAGGCGAAATGTTCCAACAGCTTTACCCAAAGTTTTATTGTACAAGTGGGTGCTACATTTTTTATATTAGACTACTTTCTAAACAAGGGACTGTGCAAAGCTGGAATAATTTCAGTACTGAGCTCAAGAGTGGATTCCGATTGTCCCTGACTCAATTTGAAGCCTTAGCCATATTAGCAAGGTAGTTAGCAAATATTTACCGTGTTCATCTTCATGAATGTACAGTATGACCAATCCACACAAGTCTCCCATTTTACACCCCACATAAAATAAAACTTTGCACTATCTACAGTACATCAAATTAAACATACTATGTTATAACATGCTAACATGCTAGCTTGCTAATAGATCCTACAGTTCTTTAGCTCATAAGAAATAGGTGGGATTTAAGATTGAGCTCTGTGTTAAGCCCGATGTAAAATTTTTTCAAAAAAACAGATAAACTAAAACATTTATACAACAGATATGTTGCTATTGAAATATATTTTCATAGGTGCACTTGAAAAGTGGGGGGAAATGCTGGGAAAATGCCTGAAATTGGGTGAAAACTGGTGTAGAAAAAAATAACCAGCATATTATTCCCGACCCACTTACAAAGACAATTTTCCTGTTATGTCCGGCTTCAAAGATTCAAAGCTACAGACACTTAGATGTACCTGGACTCTTACCAGGACTCTAATATTCCACTATCAAAAATAACCCATGTGAAATAGAACTGCATCATGTAAATACCTTAATCGAAATATTCTGACCTGATTCGTCCCACTCAGAATAAATTTTCAATGCGAATGAAGGTGTGGTGTAAACTTTAGACAATCCTTACAATATTGAAATAGTAGTCATGAAAACACTTGGCCTGATCATTTGTCTCTTTTTAGGAATATATGACCCACATGGGTGTATCATTAGGTGACGAGTTTCCACGAGCAAAGGTTTGCTTCCATTTCTGATCATATACTCTGACCATAAGATCGTATACTCTAACCAATCAAAAATGAGACTGAATTCTTGTTACCTTTCATAACGTATGCTGGATGATGGCAGGATTTATCAGAAAAGATCGGAAGCCTAACCTTGCCTTCCAGTTGGAGAAAAATACTTCTAATTTTTTATTTTTTTTGGATTTGTCCCCGATTTTCTCCCTAATTTAGTCGTGTCCAATTCCTCCCCGTCACTAGGGGGCTCCCACATTAAGGCTACTACTACCACTCAGCCGGGAGGGCCGTATATTTCTGACAGATCAAACACTTCATAGTGGGTAGAACCTAAAAAAATGTATTCTGAATAAATTTGAGCATATAAACACATACAGTATACACTTATTAGCAGTCATCATCCATGTAAACAGTTAAGCTGGAATCTTGAATAGGAATGATTTTAATCAAATTCAGATGGGATCAGACAGAAACACTGTCGATGGTGGACAGGGTGTTTGGAAAGGGAGTGAATCAGAAGGTATGTCAGAGATTTCAGAATGCATGATCTGAGTGGTATTACACATTGTTGGACAAAATACATAAATCTCGTGCCTGAGTGAAAGTAGAGATACCCTTAAGCGGAATTACTCAATTTAGATTGCTGCTCGAGTAAAAGTGCAAAGTACTTGCCTTCAAATGTACATAAATATCAAAATTAATGAGCTAGAAAGTCATGGTAAAAGAAAAAAAGAGCCTGTTCCAGCAACAGACTGAGTGTTATCCACAGCCATGGGTGTAATTTGCTTTTTAGTTAATGATAACAGGTTGCCACTGGGCCATATTGTTTTCAGAGCACCGTGTCTAATGAGCAGGCATTGGTCATTAGACTAGAGAAGTCAGGGGCAAAGAGCTAGTGTCATGTATGTGTGTGTGTGTGTGTGTGTGTGTGTGTGTGTATGTGCATTTGTGCATGTGCTAATAGACACCTCTACATATACTGTACACAGTGTCAACTGTACTCAATTTGAAATTAACTCCCAAATGTAAAAGTTTTGCACTCCCATATACTGTACAATTACTGTAATACTTTCAGTATACAAAACTCTTTCCTCAAGGTCATTAATATGTAGTTCATAGATGTTGCATTCTGTTTAAATTCTTACCTTCTATGCTTTTTGCTATGTGTTGCTACAAATTCACAAGGTGTGATGAGGCATGGGCAGTCGTATGGTGAGATCTTGGTCTACCAGGGCGTGTCGGTGACCTGTTGCGATTTGTAGCTTGCCAGCATAGCCTATGGATTTTTTATGCTTAAACCTATGGCTTTTTGTGACTTTTTATCAGTGTCAGAATGATATCATCCTGTGTTCGTTAATATTTGCAATTAACTTTTGTTGATACCCATGATAAGACATGCATGTAAAAAGCAAGACCATCCACCATACAAGTCAGCATGCAGTTGTGTTTATGTACAAATGTACAGTACTATTCAACATAGTCTCCATTACCAGCAATGCATTTGTGCCATTGTTGAACCCAACTATCTAATCCTCTTTGAAAATCTCCTTTGGCACAGTTGATGGTCTCTCGCAACAGAATGTTTACAAAATGACACCATTGACAAGAGAAATGTGCACAGATGGATAAAAAAAAAAGTTTAAAGAAGGGGAAACCAGCAGTAAAGATAAACCACACAATGGGAGACCATCAACCTTGACCACAATAGTGATGTACCAATTTTTTTTTTCCAGAGTACCAAGGCTCAAATGCATGTTGATTAGTACCTTTGTGTAGTGAAAGATTTGCTGTACCACCTTGTACAATTTGAAGACATACTGTATGTCAAATAGTAAAAAGCCCACTTTTTAGTAAAAAGCCCCAATATTTACACAGAACTTTTTCATATTTCATACAGAACAAAAATTGTATGTCCCTGTAGACAAACTTAATCCATTTCAAGTTTTAGAATTGTATCTCAAATTCATTCTTTAAGGTCATTTATGTAGGTCTTTTAATGCTTATCCTAGCGTTTGCAAATTGCGGTCACACACACACACGCAAAAAGTAAATTCAAGGTATTTTACAAGTTAATTGATCAATGTATTAGGTGACATAATGAAATAACAAAAAAGCGAAGTATCCTCAGCATATAGTCTGAATGAGGGGAAAAAACATGGTAACTCGCCTCCTCCTTCCAATGGACTAAAAAAAAAAAAAAAAAAAAACTTGAGTTCCTTTATCACGTATCCAAATATGCAATTGTGTGATGACAGCTTAATAAAAAATAAACCTTAGAAAATAAGTAAAATTGGAAAAAATAGTCATTTGGTATGATTTACTGCCTGCTTTTTTCACTTTTTATTCATTGATTTAAGCTCTGAATGTTCTTCACAAGTATTCAGTCAGAGTAATACTCAAGATTCCAGCATCTTCAAACATCTAAAGAATATGAATCATAAGCAATTCACACACTAGTACACTCAGAACACACTTATTGCATATTTCACTTCTGTATCTCATGCATTTCTATGCTTGTCTCTAAGAGAAGGAATGTCAGCAGCTTGTTGAATTTCTTCTCATGTTCCTGCCACCAACTGGCGAAGCTTTCAGCTCCTACATTCCTGTGGAACAAATTTATTGACTCCCAGAATGACAGCATGCCATGTCACAGGCTTTTTCACATAGCATTATTAGCCACATTCAGAGACAGGTTAAATGCACCTAGTGTGGCTTTAATACCAGAATCGATATTCAGACATACTGTACCTGCAGACTGTAACATTGTAACATCTAACCTTGGACATTAATAAATGTTTCTTGCGTGAGGTCAGCTCAAGTTAATTTGATGGAATCACAATGTGTGGCGATCAAGTTGATTATTCATAAGTAAATAGTTAAAATGGCAATTAAGGCCATGTATCTGAATATGTGCCTGTATGTCTACATGGCGACAAGGTGGCTTAGATGACATCATTGTCATTTAAGTTGGTTAGCACTGTCGCCTTGCACCTCCTGGACTGATTCCTGCCTTGAGGTCTGTGTGCATGGAGTTTGCAGTAGGTTTTCTCCAGATACTCCGGTTTCCTCCCACAGTCCAAAGACATGCAGATTAGGCTAAGTGGCATTCCCAAATTGCGCTTGGTGTGTGAATTTTGACCAGAGGTCCTACCACAGTCATAAAATTGGAATAAATACAATGGTAATCACCACGGGCCTCCATGGTCCCTTGTTAGACTACAGAGGTACCCAGATAGTTGGATATCCATATACATCTCATTGCTGATTAATTAATGGCATCATCTTTTCAAAAATCACGAAAAGTTTGCAAAAATAGGCTTGGAAATTTGTTCTCGGGGACGGTAGTAAGCAGTGAGTCTGCTTTATTTGTTGAGGTCCAGAAGAAGGAAGAAAGCCAAATGACTTGATTTAGCTGTTTTGGCATCTATTGCTAGCACTGCTATGAAATCCCAAAATTGCCATTGCCCCCTGATGACATCACGCATGTGCAGAGGAAAAAGTTGTATGAATTCCGATCTGACAGTTTTCATTCATGCCGCGTGACTGCATATCTGATATATAAAACCCTGTCTGTGAAAAAACAGCAAAAAGGGTTTTTTTTTGGTGAGAATGACTTTCTGAGCTGGGTTTTTACAGATAGGGTCACCTATATCCTATGTACAGTAGGACTACATAAGGGAGTGCCTGAATTCATTCTAAAAAAAAAAAAAAATCAGCTTTGTGCATTCAGACAGCCCTTAAAAAATCTGATTTGTGTCACATTGAAAAAAGCTGACTGGTAAGCTGAACATAGCCAAAATGTATACTGTACGTTCATGAAAATGTATATTTAGAGTAAGATGTAAGCAGAACACAACAGTAGATAAAGGCTTAGTAAGTGTCCTGTAGTTAGACCATGGGCATGTTTTAATTATAGGAGAGAGGATCAATTTAAACAAAATATTGATATTTCTTAAAATGTATTAAACCATTACCGTGATTTAGTATTTTGTGGCTATGTCACAAGCTAAGCACAAAATTAAATAGAAGGTTGGACGTCACACATTTGGTAGAAGTATTTGTAATGCTGTAATTATACTATTTAATATATCACATTACATTAGGAGTGTCTAAATGCTTCTGATTAGGAGTGACCCGGACTAGATCTGATTACCACTGATACATTTGTACATTAGCCTTTCTGATTATTCATTTTCAATTCACAGCAAGCACATGTGTTGGCTTTTCTATACCCTAATTTTGTTTAAAAGCAGTAAAAACTTAAAGGTGTGAGACATAAAAATACATCATCATAAGTCCCGAGCAAAGCTATAAGCAGAGAGAAACAAATGCCTTTGCTCCAGGAACTCCTTGAATAACCAACCAGCAGCCGCATCCACATCCTCAGTTCCCACCAGACATTCCAACTCAAGCTCTCCTGAATTCTAAGCACGTGCACACGCACCATAATCACTAAGTCTATCTTAGTCTGATAGAGTAGGATTTTTTTTTACCAACACCACAACTGATGCACTGAGCTCAAAGTGGTTTGATTTCATCTAGGGCTTTCGGCTTTGTGGAAACTCTGACCACATCCATGCCATTTATATTTACAAGAGCTGCCTATGTTTTTTGTAGATAAATGGCATAGGAATATACAACCGTTCCCCAGGTGGCCAGAGCCAGCAGATTTTGAGAGTCTTATGTCAGGTTTGGGGTTTAATTCTTTATAGCAGTGATGGGAGTTTTTCAGTGCCCAAGTCACAGTAACTCTTCATACTTTAAAAGAAAGCCTCCACCTTGAAAGAGATTATATATGGTTATATAAAATTTGGTTTAACAAGGCTTCTGCATTTTTTTGCTTATATTTTCAATAATACAATATTTTATTAACACCTTATACAGTTATATGGGAAAGGAGACGCGTTATCCGTTGGGCATTCATTACAAACTAAATCAGTAAATGTTTAATGAACATTTGTATCAAAACATTCAGCGGGGTACATTAAACACATAACATATTACATGCCCAGTTACATGAACTTGACAAAGTCTTTCCATATTTCGTGTTGTCTACACAAAACTCAAAATTTCTACCATCCATAACTGTACTTTCTAATGTGTCCTAGCAGCGATGCACTGTTTATGATCAAATGTCTCTTTATCTCTTGCAGAACAACCTCAATGATCCCAACCAATCAGGATTCAAAGCAGCACATTCCACAGAGACTGCCCTTCTGTCTATCACCGAGAAGCTCCATGCTGCTCGATCAGCTAAACTGTCATCTGTCCTCATCCTCCTGGACCTCTCAGCTGCATTTGACACAGTGAACCACAAGATTCTCCTGTCTATCCTTACAAGCCTGTGACACGGCATGGCAATGGTTTGCTTCCTACTTAGAAGATAGGTCATATGAGGTGATAGTCATGGACCACAAGAGGGGATCCACATGTGCTCCTTCCAGACTCTCTACTGGTGTTCCACAAGGCTCAGTACTTGATCCTCTTTTCTTCTTCCTCTATTACCTGGTCTCTTAGTAAGGTCATATCCTCACATGACTTATTCTCTTCTTTCCTCCCTCAGACACTCAGGCCTCCAGGTTTTCAACTCACTCGTGGCAGGTTTGCCTCTGTCCACCACTCTGTAGCTGATTCAGAATGCAGCTGCACGTCTCGTTTCCAACCTTCCCAAATTCGTCCACATGCTCCCTGCACTGGCTTCCTGTAGCTGGCTATATCAAATTCAAAACGCTGAGGGTTGCCTACAAAGATAAAAACAGCCCAGCAACCACTTACGTGTCGGGTCTAACCATACCCCGATCCTCCAGCACTGCTCGGCTGGTCCCACCATCTCTCAGAGATCGAGGAAAATACATATGTAATCTGTTTTCTGTTCTGGCACCTGGGTAGTGGAATGAACTTCGTCTAGATATCTGTTGGCAGAGTCTCTACCAATTATTAAACAACGACTGTTTCTTCTATATGTGTGTGTGTTAACCCCCCAAATTAATTTGAGGAATCACAATATGAATACGCTATCAAGATACTTGATCGGTTAAACTTAACTCTTAAAAAGTTAAATGACATGGACAGTCTAAAAAAACTGGGGAAGCTTGGCTTTTTATGAGGTTTGCAGTTTTTATGTACAGGTCCAGTTGGATGTCTATGAACTCTAAGTGTTAAATCTGGGAATTTAATATGCATCTCTGATGTTTCTGTTTGATTGTGTTTACTTAGACCGTCTTTGCTTCTAAACATTGTTTGTAATGTACATCACTTCATCAGGCCAATCAGATTATACAGGCTTTACCTTGAGCTTTAACACTCACCCAGTGGACCTTTTTAATCAAGCTGCTATTAATCCCTTAATGACAAATGAACCTTCACTATGGTTAGTCGTGCAGGTCTTTAAAGTGTATGTATAAAGTATATTTTAATCCTTGTTCCATTGAAACTGTGCGCGTTATAACGAAACCTCGCAGAGTGACAGAAATGACCACTCATTTATCAACCCATGCGTATTCCACAACATATACAAGGTACTCCACCTCTTCTTCTCCATTACACACAACAAGAATCCCTTCCATGAACGTGAATCACACATTTTGTGAAATTAGCATTAATGTCGCATTCATTCTCAACTAAGACAGAACCTTACATTCTAAAGTTATTAGAATTACTTTACAGTTTGCTGTATGGAGTAGTGTTTTTGTAGTAACTTTTCCTGAAAACGTTTTTATTGGAAGGAACATCGGCTGACTAAAAGGCAATGCGAGAAGTTCTAATGAGTTAAAGAAGAGTCATAAAAAGTTTTTATTTAAAAGATTTTTTTACATTTTTTTTTTAGAAATGTTAAGCAGGTGATCCAAAAGATCTAGACATGTTCAAAAATTAGTACCCCCCCCAAAACAATAAAAATAACGACTGTTAAATCATAAATGAGCCGTAGTTCATTGTTAATAAAATAAATAAATAAAAGCTGTTGCCGAGGAACGATTCCCATGACAAAACATTCAATCCATTGATTATGATCAATTTTAAATACAATACAAATTCGTCAAACCAGTAGGGCAAAAGATAATGATTATAATCGAGTTTTTTTTGTTTTTTTTTTTGCTCTGAGAGGGCTTGGGGGCTAAACGCAGTCGCTGCTTTTATACGAAATTCTTACTGTGACCTGCACTACGCCTTTACAGAAATAAAAGTCAAAATCTGTCTACTGCACACTTTTTCTGCTTAATCATTAAATGCATTAAAATTTTGCATTTACTGAGCACTTTTCCATCCCACAATAGTACTAAATATATTTTTATGTGCTAGGTCACTGAGCTATACAAAAGAACCAAGGATACAAACAGGATGTATAAACCCCATGTAAATAAAGTTAATCAAACTGTAAATTAAGCAATAATATATTTAAAATATGCTCTGTGTATTTAAAACATAAACCTTGTTTATTAAATGTAGACTTTTCTCTTTTCCTTTGAAGAAAAGACAAAACAGACACACACGCACACAAAAATAAAGTTAAATAAAGGTTGTGTTACATTTTTGCTGTTTTACTGAATTTTTCTGCAGTGGCCGGTCATACAACCCTGCCCTCTGATTGGTCCATATGGACAGGGTGCAAATCGGGCAATCTTTCCTTTTTAATGTTGGCTATATTGTGCAGGAAAGTGTAATGTCAAATGCCATAGCTGGGGCCAATGAATGAATCTGAAGAGTCATTCCTATTGTAACTCTAGTTTTTGCCTGACTCTGATAATTGACTGAAGTTTAAGTAGTGGGTTTAAATTTGGAGTTAAGCAGTACTTAAAAGGGAAAGTCATGGTCTGGTATAGTCCACTTACTAATATACATTTCAGTAGTGTCCAAAGAGACTGCCTAAATATTGATGCTCTGCACTGACACATTCATACAGCCACAGGAATGCTCTAATACTATCTTCCATTTATTTTAATGCTACAAGGGAAATTAGGGAAATCCTAGGCTATAGTACAAACAAAATGTACTGTGTGTATGTCTATGCGTGTGTGTGTGTGTATATATATATATATATATATATATATATATATATATATATATACATATATACTGTAGTATGCACCAAAATATACAGTAATGAAATTGTATATTGCATTTCGTAAGAACGTGTGCATGTGTCCACAGGTCATAGCTCGAACTGTACGTGATCCCAGTCGTGAAAAGCAAGTTGTGGTGTGCATTTGTTGTTGGAAATGGGTCTCTCGTCAAGGAAAAAGTATTCATAGTTAAGCATCATTTCCGCTCCTACGGAAGTGGTCGTGAATGGGGACCAAGTTTGAAAAAGGTGGCAGAACAATTATTTCCCATACCTATCCCATTCCCCCGATCATTCACCACCAGGCGTCTACTTGTCAGGGAAGTTAAAGGAGAGTGTGTTCTACTGTGAAGATCTGCCAAGATCAGTGACTGCATTACGCAAGGAAATCATCTCCTTTTGCAGGATTCTCAAGCAAGCATTGTTCTGGGAAATGTTTGAGAATCTGCGTGAACAATACACACACACTGTGCACACACTAAATCAACACTAACAGCTAATAGTGTGTATGTTAATTTCTTTCTTGATAAATAAATTCACAAGTGACAAGGTAATATTGTTCGTCTTTTCATTTCAGTATTGTATATTTTGGCAGTATAGTATGTACATACAATATAAATAAATCTTAGACACAAGTTATTTTAGTCGCTCTTTCATAATGATAACACTTACACTATAAAATGTACATAAACTATATATGAATCAAAAACCCTAACTGGTGCTTTTGCATTCTGAAAATATGTTAGCTTGTCATAGTGTGAACAAGATCCATTGAAATGTGACAATCATAATTCCTAGCTCTCTGACTGGACAGCAAGAAGATTTTGTACACACTTAACTGGCCCCAGAACAGGTTAACTGTAATTATTGGTGCTTGCAAAGCAAAGCATCACTTGTATTATCTTGTAGGCTTCTTTTTCTTTCTTTTTTTTTCTTCTGTACAAACTTTGGGGCGTACTGTAACTAGGCCTGTACCATTTGTCATAGACCCATGAAAGAGGTGTCAAATCGTGTGGCTTATTTGGGAATTGGGTGCTATGACTACTAAGACTTAACATTTCCCATAGATTTAACATTGAGACCAACTTTGACGGACTTTGACCTCTCATTTTGAAGAGGCTTGCACGCTGCGTCAGAACATACCCCGCAAGAGAGTATAAGTTGTACCCCTGGGGCGCAAGATGTGCCCAAATTTGCTCCCTTGACATATTATGGTGAAGGTACTCCCCACTGAAACAGGAAGTGATCACAGGTGCATTCTCTGTTATGGGAATTTCCACAGGAACTGACCCTATCTGTAGATCCCATTGTCATAGAGACAAGAGGGTGTGTTCATTTTTCTTGGGCAACCAATCAGTCTCTTAGGATCATTGTTAAGCCACCCGTAGAATGTCATTATAAAAGGCCCAGAGGCCCGACTGTTTGCCACGGCAAGCACGACTCACATTTTCTTCAGAAAATGTACCCGTCTAGTTTTAACTGGAACAGTGATCTACCCTGAAAAGAGAGAGAAAAAAAGAAAGATTTTTGGTATGAATAATCCAGGGTTTCACCTGAAGTTAGCTTGCGAAACCTGCAATCCTGCTTTGTGAAACTCCCTCCAATCTTTACGTCACTCTATCATTCAACTCATCCCTCTTGCCAGGTAATTGTATTAAGCAATCATGTGAGATCAGTCGTGAAGCTGTAATGTGGACAAAAGGAGTACAACCAGCTGTGTGAAATAATCATCATCATCATCATCATCATCATCATCATCGGGTTATACAGAAATTAGCAGCCTTTGTGTGTGTACGTACATACACACATACATATATTCACACACACACACATATATATATATATATATATATATATATATATATATATGTAAAAAGTGAAATACATGCCATATCAAATTAAAGAAGTGAACAGAATGAACAACACATTCCCAGATTTCCTGTTCATTTATTAATGGGTTGAGTTTTCTGAACATCTTTTGGGAAACCTGATCGGATTGCTTTTTAAAAACCTTTAACAAACTGCTGTCTGGTAAGGGCTTCAATAGATATACTATATATTACTACAGTATATATTATATTAATACAGTATATCTTGCAATTAAAAGACAAAGTCTCATATTCACATTACAACCCACTTTGCTCAATTCCATCATTCCATCAGATTTAAGATCAGATGAGATTTGGATATCATGACAGTTCACATTAATAATTAAAAGTGATCTGACTCTAAAGTGGACACATCTGTCCTCAGAAACAGCACGCTTGTGCGCATCAATACGTCTTCGCTGATGTTATCTGGGTTAAAACATCACATTTGTGCACCCACTTATTCATTTCAAACAACAAGTGTTATTTTATTTATAAAAATAAGTGTGAGATGTTGCTCTGGAGGATGGCAAGCAGCTAGTCGGCTGTTTATGTTGAGGTCCCGAAGAAGGAAGGAAGCCAGATGTTAGCAACAGCTGCCAAAACAGATAAAGCTAACACTGCTCTGAAATCCCCATGCTGCTGGTGCTGACTGACATCAACGAGCAGAGGCAAAAATTCACATGAATTCCAGTCTGAACATTGTCCTTCAAGTCACATGACCACGTATTTAAGATATAGCCGATCTAGCACATAATACGAAAGTGACTTAGATTTTTGCACACCCTTAGATAAAAAACAAAATCAGGCATAATAAGCTCATTATTAATTCTTTAAAGTACCTATACTAAACTAATATTAACATTTTTAAAAACATATTAGCCAATTATTATTTTATAGTACTGCATTATGTATGACCTCATATCTTGTTTACAAACATACTTAATAAGGGACAGAATCTTGACTTTGGCAATCAATGTTTTTATTTTATTTTTTTACTTAACACATATAACACAAGTTAAGATTTAGCGAGCCAAGACACAATAGTGCTAAGGATATGTAGAATTGTTCCACTTAAAAACTTAACTAATGGCGCCAGGAAACCTTGTTGAGCCACGGAGGCCACTGTCTTTCTGAACATGTGATGCTACATGAAAAAACACTGACTAAAGATGAGTGGGCCGCCCAAAATATTCTGGGTTTCCATTTCATTCCAGTGAAATTATATATGATAGGGGAAAAGATTCTTGCTTTGCTCGCTTCTTAACTACAGTAGCACTGGTTTAATGTTAATTACTACATTAAAAAACTTTAAACAGTTTAAAACTCTGAATAAACCCTAAAAAGAGAACAATGGAACCTAAAAGTGTTTCAAACTATCCGTCAGCAAATAACCTAATCTTGCAAAGCATATGCACACTGTGCAAAAGTTCTTAAGCACCCTAACCGCTTTTATAACAAATTGTTAAATATGCCTTTTTTAAAATTATTATTACTCTTGCATTGTTCCAAACTTCCTGTTTCGAAATACAATTCAGCAAACTTGACTGAATGTTTGGAATTCTCTTAATACCACTTTATACTTCTTTTTGGCTAATGTGTGACTCTTGTACTTTACATTTATTCTTAGAAATCTCAGAAATTTTAATGACTTTTTAATTCGATTGCATTTTAGCTACAATTATTTTACTATAACAGTCTACTGACTAACATCTTGACCTGGGTTGTATTGATATGCTGGAGAACATCATTCTAATACATAATTCATCATAAGTATAAATACTCCAACTGTGCGGCTTCTTAAGTACAACACAGGCAATGACCTGAAAAATTCATACTGTGTCATGAACTTTGGTTTGGAACTGAAATGCCTAATCATATCAAACCACAGAACTGCAGGGTAAGGGTGACCATATATACTTAGGAGTGTTTGTTCCAGTGAGTTGGGGGGAAGGGGGGGGGGGGGGATCTGAGTCTAAATCACAACCTCACATTATTTATCGAATATATTAGACAAGCAAGAATGAAGCATGTGAAAACATATGCAGCACTTAACAAAGGTCTTATAGATACTCTAATTCAAATGTAATACAAATGTTCTTATAAATGTTTATCACATAAAATGATTGGCAAAATTTATTTTTTAAATGTTACAGAAAAAGGTTATGTAATATTGCATTGTTCTGTTTTTGTTTTGTTTTTAACCTGTAAAACCTAAAGCAAGTATGAAATCCAGAATTCGCAAGAACAGATAGTCCAAGATGCTTTTTACAGTTCTTAACCCAGTTTTTATAATTTCATCTTCTTAGTTGTGACCTTTCTGAATGAAAGTAACATCTTTGCCACAACAACATTAGATGTTTTCTGATATGGTGGGATTTTTTATTTTTATTTATTTATTTTTTTAGCGTGCCAAGTATGTAAGATGTGAAAAATGTAAAATGTCAATATCTTGTATTTAGATCTTAAATCATCTATACATATAACAAAACTGTTGGTGTCTGTGTGTGTGTGTGGGTACATTGAAGATATTTTCGAAAAAATTATTTGGGGGATGTAAAGACAACATATGAGACATTGAAAATTCAATGGAAAATGCCCTTATGTCATTTAAAATTGAACTTGAAAAAATCATTAGTTCATCTTAAAATTCAACAGACAACAGATGGCGCTGTACTTTTTTTTTTTTTTTATACACACTTATGAGTGGGCAATTGAAATCTACTTAATACGCAATCTCACACCTTCATTCCACGCAAAATTCATCAGATGGCGTAGATTTTCTTTAAAGCACGCTTAATGTGCAATTAAATTCAATGCAAACAAAGTCGCGGGCACAGAGTATATTAATAAAAAATGTAATTAATTGTAGGGCATGTACACCAATCAGCCATAATATTTAACATACATATTATACAGCATACACTAAAACATTTACTGTACATTAAACCATGCCCATGACCCGGTCACCAGTTTACTAGTAAATATTTGATAATCAATGTTATTCAACTGCCTTGGCGGGGGTGTTAATCATTACAAATTTCCTTTACTTGGAACCTATCAGGTAGTCACCGATGGATTCAATTACAGGTCAACCAACTTTTATGAAGCACCAAAATTTAAAACAAATACAGATATCCAAATTCAAAAATATTAAGCAGGGAAAGGTCAGGCAATGAAAAAACACATAGACAAGGACAATGTAACCGTAGATCACAGATAAACATACAAAATATCAAGATACCAGAGAGACAATAGATTCAATAAAGGCCTTGCACAAGACTGGTAAAAATCACAGCATTTACACTGCACTGATTGAAATAAATCGCGGGGGACCTGGAGCCTATTCCAGGAGACTTGGGGCACCCTGGATGAGGTACCAATCCATCATAGGGCACGCTCATTCACACACCATGGGCAATTTGGGAACATCAGTTAGCCTAATCTGCATGTCTTTGGACAATTGGAGGAAACCAGAGCAAACAGCAGAAACCAACCAAGCAAAGGGAGAACATGCAAACTCCATGCACACAGACCCCAAGGCAGGGATCGAACTCAGACCCTGGACGTGCAAGGCGACAGTGCTAACCACTAATCCTCCATGCGGCTGTATTTAAATACATTCATACTGAATCCGTTCCATCACCACTATTTGTTGTATTTTAACCCACTGTGGAATTCAGTATGTGTACTCAGTATGGGTGCTGTCAGGGCATCCCTACTATTGTTATTGTTAGAGTGCGAAAACTTTGGTGATTAATGTGGGTCATATCAATTCAAGTATTGGGCCTTCTCTCAATCAGGAATGGAAAACTTATTTTTATAAGAAATTAACCAATGGTTTTCTCAAATTTTCCATTTTTTAATTGGACCTTGGTGGCCATATTGCCCTACATAAATTCTGCACACACCACCATTAAAATGTTCGGCCATTTCTCCCAAGCACAATGGAATGAAAATACCCATTTGGAGAAAACTGCCATTCTTTGCTGCGGTTTTTAAATAAACAACACTTTGATATCTCACAAATACTGTATAAGGTCTCCACTGTCAAACAAGCCAAGAACCCAAAGTTCTAGCTTCTGTGGTTCCTTTTATACAAGTACTGTAAATATATCACCGGAGTGCCATTGCCTTTGAAGTTCATGTTGGATACATTCTCGGTGTGTGCGGGTTTGGTGTGCGCGGGGATACAGCTGGAGGAAGTCGCCCATGCCAGGCCATATCACATCTACATTTGTAACAGTATGAGCTAGGAACAATTTTCAACATTTTGCTATTGTGCCCTTAATTCACAATATCGGACTATAAACAATTGGCCAGATGACCACATTGGTGTCGATTAGCATTTAAAAAGTACTTACTGGACAGTAAAATGATGCAGAAAATGCAACATTGCAAACACTTATTTATAGTTGATTATAATTGGTGTGTGCTTTTTCCAAGACAGAGGAGGCTCAATAGTGCAGACATGCTGAGACATATTAACTGGTAACGTAATCGGTCATTCACAAATTGTAGCTCGGTATCCATAACATTTCATTGCTCATGAATAGCTCCCAGATGACTAGTTTGTCTTTTAATTGCTTTCATCAAAAAGCCCAGAAGCACTGGCACGTTGTCGTTTATTACCACAAATTCAAATATTTATCAGTGTGAGGACTGTGAGAGCCCCAGAACTGTCATTTCCCCCACGATACACCACGTGTGACTCTCACGTCTCAGTGCATTAATTTAAATTTATAATGCTAGGGGTGTTCAAATTAAACCGGGACTTGTGGTGAAATTTCTTGAATTAGGGTACTTTCTGGCTGGCATTTTAAAGGGTTGCTCCACAGATGTACACACGTGGACAAAATTGTTGGTACCCTTCGGTCAATGAAAGAAAAACTCACAATGGTCACAGAAATATCTTTAATCTGACAAAAGTAATAATAAATAAGAATTCTATGAATGTTAACCAATGAAAGTCAGACATTGCTTTTCAACCATGCTTCAACAGAATTATTTAAAAAAATGAACTCATGGAACAGGTCTGGACAAAAATGATGGAACCCCTAGAAAATACTGAAAATAATGTGACCAAAGGGACATGTGAATTCAAGGTGTGTCCACTAATTAGCATCACAGGTGTCTACAATCTTGTCTTATAGACAAGCAAGTTTTGGGTCATTTACATGTAGTTAGTGGGCACATTTACAAATTTATAAATCATAATTTTGTTAATGACATCACACACTGTACAGAGTAGAGACACTCACTGCAATAAATAAAGAACCAGCGAACTAGAAACACAGGTAAAGACAGATGCTCACAGCATAAATTTAACATCAGGTAAATTTTCTTTCTTTCTCCAAAAAAATTTTTCATTTAATTACATTTAGCTTTGATTCCAGCACACATTGTGGTGGCCAGTAACAATTCCCTCCACTTATAGAACCACACTTTCATAATTTGTGTTCAGGAATGTACCTGTGCCATCAGTAAGAGAAACTCCATTGATATGATAACCTGGTTATTCAGTAAACTCAGCTAACTTCATTTTATAATGTTGCTGAGCCTAGACATGACCACCTGAAGCAACCCCAGATCATAACACTGCTTCCAGAGGTTTGTACAGTGGCCAAAATGCTTGATGGGTGCCTCGCTTCATGCACTTTTCTTACCCTGACACACAGATTGCACTGGAATAGGGTCAGTCTGAACTCAATAGATTGCATAACTTTTTTTTTCCCATTGCATCAAAATCCAATCATTTTGCTCCTTAGCAAATTAAAGCCTTTTTCCTGATTAGTCTCACCAACAACAAGGTTTCTTATGGCCACACAGCTGTTTAGGTCCAATGCTGTGAGTTCTCCTCACAGTATGTGCATGGGAATGCCTAACATACCATTAGGGTTAACTGTTGTTTTTACCATGTAACATCATCAAGTGTTGAAGTGATCTTATTTTTATTATCATTAATTTCAACTCTTTTCCATTTTGATAGGGTCAAGCAAGGAAAAGAGCTGTCTTTTTTTGGACCTGCAGTGTTTACTTTAGGGAGCCACTGCCAGCATAAGTAATGTAATGCATACATCCTTGGATGCTTCTCCTTCAGTCATCTTGCAATGACTGGAGCATTTAGCCAGGAGGTTGTGTCATCAGATGGTTATCAACGATCCCAAAGTGTTTCGACCCAGCTACTACTCACTCCCTCCTGGCTGCCAGCTCAAATCCTCCCTCATACTTCAAATCCAACAGGAGGCTCTCTACTGCCTCCACCAGCCTTCTTTCTCTCAGTCCCCCTCAATCCAATGTCTGTTATCAGCTTCCATACTGATTGGGCTGGAAAGCCCCTGCATCCCACCTCGACTGGATACAACCACATCTGCCAATGTTTGTCTCTGCAATTCCACATCTATTCCCTATAGCGTTCAGTCTTCCTTTCAAACACCTCCTCCCACCCCTCTTCCTACGTCCCCACTAGGATAATCTTTCCTTCCATAGAGAAGAGGACAGCCTCAGGTCTTAAAGTAGTTTGGACAACATCTGGGAACTGGAGACTCTTTTTCAGATCTACCCTAAACTCCCATGCTTTAGCAGACTGCAAGAGACTTGCCCTGGTTTTATTGTGGCCCTGGTGGTCTCGTCCCCTCCCTGTCATTCGAACTTGTTATTCGTATCTAATGTTATTCCTGGTGGCGACTTGCTCTTATGTTGACATTTCCTGGTCCTCTCCTGCTCTAGGATGTCAGCTAGCACAGTCAGTACTTTGTACAGTCAGTACTGTGTCTTCCTGTGCATGATGCTGCAATGACGTATTTGAGCTCCAGGCTCCCTTCTGCTATGGCCAGAGTTGCTAAGGCCTCCCACTTCTGTCCTGACCTGGTTTTTATTCCAGCTTCTCTGACCTTGCTGTCTCTTGAGTCCCTGAGGGTCATCACCACCCTGCACTTAGCTACTTGGAACTCCTCAACCAGGGAAGAGAGGGGTAGCTGTAATTGCCCTGATCTGATGTACAGCCCGACTGACATGAAACCTGGAGGGATTCCCAACCACCTTCTGAGGCGTGATTTGATCTTACGTTCCACTCTTTCCACTACTGTAAGTGGAATCTCATACACAGTCATAATCCACATCAGTCTGGGGAGCAGGCCATGTTGATAAAGCCATGCTTTAAACTTCCCTGGAAGTCCTGATTTGTCTATCTTCCTAAGCCAGCTCTCTGCTTGCTTCTCAGTACTCCGAATGTTGTTCTGGACCTTTATAGGCACAATTTTCAGAGGAGGGATCACCTGCTAAAAAAGCAATCTTATTCTAATTCTTTTGTTCTACTGCCTAAATAAAGCTACCTGTACTACTAGCCATATTGCAGGGGCATTTTAAGGTTTATCGCTTCTATGGTTTGAGTCACAGGCTATTAAACCACCTGCTCAAGCAGAGTTCCTCATAACTGGTGCTTCTCTCAACATATAAATGACATAGAGGTCAACCTGAGTAATAAAAAGACAGAGGGTAACTGAATGAGAGAGATGTTTGACAGATTTTAAGAGCATTACAGTGGCCCTTTGAGTCATAGCCCAGATAAATCTGTCATTCGTATTTTTTTAAGGTTGAAAATTCCAGCACTGTTGAAAATGTGAACTGCAATGGTAAATTGACATAGAATAAAGATATACACACGTGGACAAAATTGTTGGTATCCATGTTGGTCACATAAATAACTTTAATCTGACAAAAGTAATAATTTTAAAAAATTCTATGAATGTTAACCAATGAAAGTCAGACATTGCTTTTCAACCATGCTTCAACAGAATTATTAAAAAAATAAACTCATGGAACAGGCCTGGACAAAAATGATGGTACCCCTAGAAAATACTGAAAATAATGTGACCAAAGGGACATGTTAATTCAAGGTGTGTCCACTAATTAGCATCACAGGTGTCTACAATCTTGTAATCAGTCAGTGGGCCTATATATAGGGCTCCAGGTAGTCACTGTGTTGTTTGGTGACATGGTATGTACCACACTCAACATGGACCAGAGGAGGCAAAGGAAAGAGTTGTCTCAGGAGATTCGAAAGAAAATTATAGACAAGCATGTTAAAGGTAAAGGCTATAAGACCATTTCCAAGCACCTAGATGTTCCTGTGACTACAGTTGCACATATTATTCAGAAATTTAAGATCCATGGGACTGTAGCCAACCTCCCTGGACGTGGCCGCAGGAGGAAAATTGATGACAAATCAAAGAGACGGATAATCCGAATGGTAACAAAAGAGCCCAGAAAGACTTCTAAAGAGATCCAAGGTGAACTTCATGCTCAAGGAACATCAGTGTCAGATCGCACCATCCGTCGTTGGTTGAGCCAAAGTGGACTACATGGGAGACGACCAAGGAGGACACAATTGTTGAAAACAAATCATAAAAAAGCCAGACTGGAATATGCCAAACTACATGTTGACAAGCCACAAAGGTTCTGGGAGAATGTCCTATGGACAGATGAGACAAAAATTGAACTTTTTGCCAAGACACATCAGCTCTATGTTCACAGACGGAAAAATGAAGCATATCAAGAAAAGAACACTGTCCCTATTTTGAAACATGGAGGAGGCTCTGTTATGTTCTGGGGCTGCTTTGCTGCATCTGGCACAGGGTGTCTTGAATCTGTGCAGGGTACAATGAAATCTCAAGACTATCAAGGGATTCTAGAGAGAAATGTGCTGGCCAGGGTCAGAAAGCTGGGTCTCAGTCGCAGGTCATGGGTCTTGCAACAGGACAATGACCCAAAACACACAGCTAAAAACACCCAAGAATGGCTAAGAGGAAAACATTGGACTATTCTAAAGTGGCCTTCTATGAGCCCTGACCTCAATCCTATTGAGCATCTTTGGAAGGAGCCAAAACATGCTGTCTGGTAAAAGCACCCTTTAAACCGGAAACAACTGGAGCAGCTTGCTCATGAGGAGTGGGCCAAAATACCTGCAGAGAGGTGCAGAAGTCTCATTGACAGTTACAGGAATCGTTTGATTGCAGTGATTGCCTCAAAAGGTTGTGCAACAAACTATTAAGTTAAGGGGTACCATCATTTTTGTCCAGGCCTGTTCCATGAGTTCATTTTTTATAATTCTGTTGAAGCTGGTTGAAAAGCAATGCCTGACTTTCATTGGTTAACATTCATAGAATTCTTATTTATTATTACTTTTGTCAGATTAAAGTTATTTCTGTGACCATTGTGAGTTTTTCTTTCATTGACCGAAGGGTATCAACAATTTTGTCCACGTGTGTATACAACGATTTACAACTACTGTACAAGTCAGGTGTAGTATAATATAATTATAACTATTATAGTTCAAAGAAAGCTAGTTCAAAGACCCTTGCATTCCCAGAGTTCTCACGTTGTGCAAATCAAATATATAAAAGGTATAATTGAGACAAAGTCATCCAGTATTATATGCTATTCAACACAACAGTTATAGGTGAACATGTGTTTTTTCTTTTTTTGTTTCGTTTGGTTGTTGTCTTTTTTCTGTGCCACTCCTCTAAACAGTTCCTCTCCACAATGACGCTTCATAGGATTTCCATTTCAAATAGTGTCTGCATGGTGCAGCATTGTCAGGACCTGTGGCCTTGTGTCGCTTTCTCTTGGCATCTTAAAATGTGACAATGGCAAGAGAACATGGTCAGAGCGTTTGTTAATAGGAACTCCTGTCCTGTCCATTCCACACAGATGGGACACCAGTTCAACAATGAGGTTCTGGTGTATCATGTGCTTCACCTGTTTTGTACCTGATTTTGCAGTGCAGTGCAGCTCAGTTCGATACCAGTGAGCTGTTTCGTTGTGGGTACAATGATATTGAGGAATTGGTCTGATAAATCAATGCCCCTCATGTTCTTATTTTACACAGTGATTTGGATAGGGCAGGGAATGTCTTTGATGCCTAGTGTCCATCTCCATCCTTTACTCTTCTCTGCATTGTATCACCAGAATTGACACTTCTGTCAATAGGCACACATTGGCACAATTAAGCAGATCGACACTTCCTGCATGTTCTTTTACTTCACAAAGACCAGAGGGCCCTGGAACATCTGTTAACTGAATAACAGACCACAAATCAAACAACCCACAAAATAATTATAATAATAATTTGTAGCTTCAAATTTCACAACATAGCTATTACTTTTGAGGGCTATTACATTTTGATTGTGTAGACGTGTTTTATGTTTGTAGTTTGTTATTACATTGGTGGGTCCTCTCTGAACATTTGCTCACCCGTTGGCTCCAAATCAGACGCTGGCCAACTCAAGGAACAATTTGGTACTGGTGTAAAAAGTATCCAGAATAATAGGGTATCCAGTCTAAAGATATGATGGGCGAATGAAGATATGATGGGTGCATGAAAGTTGTGATGGCATCATACAACAGCCCAAGAAATTATTGATTCAGAAAAAATGCCTGATCCCCATTTTTACGTTTATCTTTCATATGGCATGCAATTTTTTTTACTAAAGAAATGAGCCTAACATGTACAGTAAATTTTAAAGTTACAGTATCATTAAATGGTCTCATTCTGAATATCTTATCATAGTGAGTTTTTTCTTTTTCTTTTCATTATTGGCATTCCCTACTGGATTACTACAGTGAATGTTCCATTGCAACACCTTGAACATTTCTCTTTTCATGCCATTGGCTGTAAATGACCTAGAATATGTGTTTTATTTTTATTTTTGCTGATGGTGTCACTTGTTTGTGTGAGTGCGTAATCGGATTGGGATCTGGGGAGGCCGGATGGGCAACCTTGGCTCTTGCCTGCTGGGGCATGGCAGACTGTGGTACACTGGTTGTTCTGGTGGCTTGGGTAGTGTTGACTTTTTTTGGCAATTTGTGCTGCATTGGCTTTTCTGTGGGATCTGACCAGACCGGCTAGCTATTGGTCTCCATAGGCATGGGTGAGTGATCCCATCCCCTGTTCACTGGTATATAATTGATAATGTGAATGGTTGAGTTTCCCAACCTTGACTTCAGCCTACTTGTATTTCTTGTTCTATTCCTTGCTTTATGCTGCACTATTCAGTTTTTTTGCTTGTGTTTTTGTTTTGGATTAACCTCATTGTGTCAGTGGAGAAAAAAAGCTGAAAAAGGTCCATTGGTGATTGTGTGTGTTCACCTGGACTCCTGGTGTTCCAGAAGGTATAAACCCGCTGGTTTGTGTGGCAGTATTACTAGAATTTTCAGCTTTTCATGGCTCGCAGCTGTGATGTGGCTTTTGCTGGATGGGCTGGTGGAGAGCTTGACCTGGTTTGATCCGCCCCTCCTATGGTCTCTCTCTGTACTTCTCTGTGTAGGCCTATGTGTGCTCATTTTTGAGACTGTAAAAGTTTTGTGCAGATCACCAACTCTTTACATGTATATGGAAATAGCAAATGTAAATACAGTATATTCAAAATTTTTAAAGATTTTTTTTTTTTTTACAGTTAGATCTAGCTGATGTGACCTACTGACATTTTTGACAACTGTTTTAGGATGGCCCAAATTTAAAAACATACAACAAATAGATAAGCAATACCAAATTATTCCATATAGCATAATTTTGTCTAAGACTTACTTGTTGTATCTCAGATTTACACAATTTAAGAAACTGGAAATGCAAGGAAATACAGTAAACACAGTGATCAACTATAACATGACAACACAATACATTATGCACAGTACTGTGTAGGTTCAGACCAGACAGGATAGCACCTTGTTATACCAGGATAGCCTTGAGGGCCCATGATCCTGTCACCAGTTTACCGGTATATTAAAAATAATCAGTGTTAATGTGATAATATCTTTGCGCTGATCAGTGTGTACAGTATACCCATGTACACACAAAGAGATTCTGTACATTACTTATAGCGCTTATGAACTTTTATTGATTCTTATTGATATTGTTTGCTAACAAGAAAAGACTAATGGAGACTAATAAGCAAAACAAAAACAATAAATATTCATGATAAGTTTCTCATTTCACATTGTTAATAAAAAATTATGCATTGTTAAAATCATCACCGCCACTCTCACGATACATTTTTTCCCTTGCTTTGATTTGGTATATTAGTATCAACTAGCATGGAGTTTCAAGCCAAACACTTTTGACAGAAGTTGATGGAAATTTTTATAGTGACTTTGCTTTGCCACATTGTCTTAAACCTACAAAAACCCTCTGGTGACATTAGGGGAAAAATATTCAGTGGCCATGTCTCATTAAGCCGTAAGGACAAGATAATAAGTGAATGAGATACTATGTTGTGGCCATGACTTACTAAGGTGTGGGAACAAAATAGTGTAATGCATGGCCATGAGACACTATGATGTGGCCACAACTTAAGAATGTGTGGTAATCATTCATGTCCATGATATGACAGGATGATTGTTGTTTTGGAGTCATGTTGTACGTAAGTGAGTACATAAAGGTAATCATACATCTATACTGACAGCTATAAATGAAATCAATTAAATTTTGTTTGTAGTTTACATGAGGCTAAATGCTATGCTATTTCCACGTTTTTTTGTTGTGGCCATGGAATATAAATACGGGTCCAACGCACACATAAATGTAATTTTTCATATCAGACACATGATCTCATCACCGTTTTTAAGTGAAATATTTACATCAAACAAAAACTAGCACAGGTTGTCAAGCCAGCACATTTGATACAAGTTGGCAGCAGTGCTCAATTAATTCATTATTAAAATAATTTTTAACCTTGTTAATGTGATTTCTCAATAATTTCTCCAGGTCTACGGTACATCCATTTCTGCCAAAAGCAATTTAGTATTCATGAATGCATGTTAGGGTCGAAATAAGAAGCAAAATGGTTGCTGATGAGTCAGGCTTGCATAATTAACAATTTATTGATCTATTGCTTTTTCACGTCAATGATTCACATCAAGGTCAGTGAGTGTATTAGAATGAAAGGCCCGGATTACAGCTCCTGGTTCTTGGCGATTTAGATAGGAGGAATGGACCTGTCATATTGGGCAAAACCAAGACTTGATGCCAATGAAATGACAACTAAAATGGCACAACATGGCACCAATTGCATTGTGCTAACGTAATTCTTTGCACTTGTGAACAAGAAGCGAGTAAAACAAATAAATCAAGTAAAAATATCTCAATATCTAATTTTTCTGTTTTTTTTTTACTTCTACTTCCCTGCTGAGGGTCATCATGTTGAGGTCAATATAAAACATGATGGTATTGGAATTGATCATAAGGGGCAAGATCTTTCCGACCTCAACTGTTTTCCAGACTTGGAGGTGATGTTTATTCTCAGACCTGGAGGTGCTACACTTCATCTGAGCTGTGGCACTCAGCAGTATGTCAGAGCTTAACTTCTGACATTTTGTATTTGACAACTTAACAACTCGGAGACAAGACACACCAGTGAGTTTGAAACCAACAAAATCTAATTTTGCAGGGTTGAATCAGCACTTTGAATTCATGCGAGTCTAACTCACTCACTCACTCATCTACACCACCGTGCCGCCTGCGAGTCTAACTGGACCTGCAAAAACATTGTAAGGTATTAAAGTAACACTGGGTACACAGCAAAATTAGCTAATTGAAAAGGTTCCAACATCAAGAATGCAGACACAATTCTTACTATGATCAAACTACAGTAGGATCATGAAACACCTGCCCAGATACTATGTACTCATAAGCGTACCACCTAATGGACACTGCACTGAACCCAATTTTTTTTCACCTTGCAGTTGGTGATCCCACAAGATGCCTAAAAGGTTTTATCAAACCTCAAAATGTGGATCATTTTGTGACCAAGCACTCATTTGTAGACACCCAAGCCTGGTTCTATATTTAGGTCATGTTGACCCTAATCCAGGGAGACTACACTTGATCTACGCAGCATTCAAATGAATAAGGCAGGTTTCACCAGGGATGGAACTACTGGGCGCATTAAGCTCCTGCTTACATAGCCATAAGTTTAGCTCAAGAACAGTCATGCATCAACAACGAGAAAAGAGGCCATGTCTCGCCATGAAACTGTACATCAGTAAACGTAATTGCTCAAGAACTTGTGAAAATGATGGGAGTATGTAACATTGGCTGTAATTCCTAAATGTATGTGAAATTAGTGTTTTTTTTTTTTTTGTTAAAGCCACTGAAGTAAAGATGAAAATCCTTTCAGTATAATTTTTCATAACAAAGACAAAAAAAAGTAATATTTGAAAATTATATTTAAAAAAACATTATAAAATGAAATGTGAACATATTTACGAACATAACGTTAGCCTATTTTCATTAGCTTCCGTGCTCACTAGCATATTAGCCTCTTGAATTGGTAACATTAGATTAATGTTTTAATCTCATTTACATTTACCTCATTTAAGGTTAAACCCTGAGAGTGATCAAAGTTTTAATTAACTACTAAGTGAATGCAAATACAACCTCAATAGCATCAGAAATACTATTACTGCTGTGAAAATTGCAATTACTAATTGAACAACGCTAACAGCACAAATTAATGCCAGCTGTGTGAAGCCACTTTAACTCAAGCAGGAATTATTAAAGTACTAGCAGGGTACTTCCAGCGTTTATCGCCGACTCACAGGCGTTTTTTTTTTTTTTAAGAAGAAGAAGTCGCATGGATCTGTTATCGGAAAATCTGTAAACCTAATTTACAAAGCTCCGGCAGCACTGTAGACTCGTCTCGTTCTTGTAACACTTTTTGGAATCGCAGAAACTAAACAAAAATTATACTGAAACCACACTGTTCATACTGTAGCCTACTAATTGCACTGTAAATTTGTATTACACCAATCACAAGTCATTTAATCAAATTGTCATTTTAAATTCAAACATCAGAATAAATTACTGCCCTAACAGTTTGTTATTTAACTGTTACTAAATGCACAATCAAAAGGTTTTACATTGTTGTTTTAGGAAACTAGTAAGCAGGACAAAAACTAGACTAAACTGTTAAAATATTGTACATTTTTGTTGACTAAAAAATCCTAATAATGATTAAAATACTAAAATATGGTAGCACAGAGGCTTAGTGGCTTGCACCTCTAGGGTCCAGGTTCGATACCCTCCTTGAGGTCTGTGAGCAGGCAGATTTGAGGTCTGTGAGCAGGTGGGTTTCCTCCGTGTTTTTTTTCCCTGCAGTTCAGACATCCAATGAAAAGGCATGTGTGTATACTGTATGTGAGTGCCCTGCGATGGATTGGCACCCCATCCTCGTGCCCCGAGTCTCCTGGGATAGGCTCCAGGCCCCCTGTATACAGGATAAAGCAGTACTGTATAGACGATGAGTGACTGAGTAAGTGAGTGAGACCAAAATGTAGTGTACATACAGTATGTACACTACTCCATTAAAAAAAATAAAAAATTAATTGACCATGTTCCCAGAACCACGCTTTCACAAAATTTTTGGTTGAAATATGCCTTTGCCATTGAAGTTATCATTCATAGGATAACTAATAGGGATAGCAAATGTAAGTTTTTTGTTCTGATTTGTCACACTAACAAGTGCTATTCTTTTGGACATACTGCTGTTCAGTCCCAATCATTTGACTGTTGACATCACAAACAGACAGGCGACGAGGTCTTATGGAAAAGGAGTAATTTAATTAGGAATATTGGGGAAGGAAAGAGTTAAAAGGAGGGAGGACAGGGGAAAAAGGGAGAAAAATATGCACATGGGCAGTGCCTGGTGAACGGTGGTGGCAGGCTGAGTGGCTCCATGTGAGCAGTGGTTCCTGCAAGCTTACTCAGTCGGCTCCTCTTGTGATCAGCCAAACGAGCCCCTCCTAGCTCTCATTGGCATGGCGGCAGGACGGCATCTCCCAAACTCTCCTTGCCTGTGCAGCCTGGTCGAGAAACACACCGCCACGGGGGCTCCAGTAGTGTACTGTCCTCAGTGCGGTGATCAAAGGCACCATTTCATTCGCGCCTTTGAAGTACCGGGCGCATAGCAACACGCCTCTCGCATGTCACTCCTCGTTCTTTTAGCGTCCCCTGTGCGACTCTGGTCTGTAGTTCAAAACAGACAGCCCAAACAGACAGCCCAACAGAACCCTAGCTACACTCCCCGCTGAGTTTTATAACACAGAGAGAAACCGAGATCCTTTAGCAGGGATGAATAACTAGCCAGTGCGCATTCACGCGCCAGAGGGAGGCCGCCTACCTAGATCCAGAGCAAGAGGAGATTTAAGCTACTAAACAAAGTTGTGATTTCTACTGTTTTTTTTTGGGGGGGGGGGGTTCAACATGCATCTTTTCTATGTGTATAAGTGATCTCCATTCATAATATTTTTTCTGGCAACATTTCTTTCATGAGGATAAAAGGTTCAGCACAGTCCATACAGTACATGTTTTAATAATGTCTGTGAACCAACTCCAGTCATTTCAAATTGATTTCGGTACTTGATGCAGGCAAATAATTTGAACATGATTTTAATTTTTTTTTTTTTTTTTTTTTAAATCAGGCAGTATAGACTTTAGTAAAAAAAAAAAAAAATATATATATATATATATATATATATATATATATATATATATATATATATATATATATAAAATAATAAGCTGCCAAAATTAACACTAATTTATGTCATTTCATATTAATTGTGTCTCTCTCAAAAACATGTACAGTACTGGAAGTAGCTAAAGGTGAAATGCACCATAACAGAGGCACTGTTTCCACAATTATGTGTTAAAAGTCATCAAAACCATTAGGAAAATGGCCTTCTGGAATTGCATTATGCTGAAATTGTAATTATAAGTATTATTTAAATGCAGTAGGCAATCAGACAATTAAATGACATGAATGATTACACACATTTCTGAATGACATTCAATGTTAGCTGTCTTTATGTGAAGAAAAAAAAATCCTCTCCCACTATATTTAAAAAACAACAACATTTAACAAAGAATGCATATAAAATACACAGCAAAGAGAAAGTGTAATTGTGATATGCATCTAAGCAGCATGCCTAACCGAAAATCTTAAATAAGTAAGTATACCCGTAATAAGTAAGTAAGTACTCCAAGAAGATGAAACTGAAATGCAGCATTGGACAAAAACCTAAGCATTTAAAACCTACTGACCTGACAGTTTTGCGCAATTTTGATAAGCATAGAATAAATGATAGGCATTCTGTAAATACATGAGGAAGCAACAATCAAAGCTTCTTGTCTGAACATCTTGTGTTATTCTAGACGAGGACTATGTTGCTGTTAAATTATGCAGAACTACTGTAAGTAGACTAGATGTGTGTTATATGATTGTGCATCCATTAAAAAAAAATTAACATTCCTTTGGGAACAAATATACTGCACATATATATTGTATTTGAGAATCATTTTAAAAATCTCTCCATACCCCATGAGCCAAAACAGATATATGAGGCTGTCATGAGCACAGCTGTAAACCAAAGGAAAAAGGTCTTTTTCCAGTCCTCAGCTGTCCAGATCTGGAAAAACTCGCCTCAGATTCTTGCTATTTTCCATAAGAAGTAGAACCTGATGTGCTCTTACTGTATGTGGTCTTCTGCTGTTGTACCTCATCCACATAAAGGTTTGATGTGAATTCTTAGATGATTTTCTTCTCACCACAGTTGTAAAACAGTGTATATTTTTCCTCTGAACCACATCAAAAAGGTGTTTCAGTATGGAAACTCAAAAAAAGTGTTTTTTAAAATAAACTCTACATAGATCTCAACTGACACGTTTTTAACACATTTTCTTCACACCATCACACATGTGCTGGAACACCATTGGAACACAGGCTCATCATTGTATTTCACACTCCATGACCACACCGTACTGCTGCACACTCCATCGTACACATTGTACAGTCGTGGCCAAAAGTTTTGAGAATGACACAAATATTAGTTTTCACAAAGTTTGCTGCTAAACTGCTTTTAGATCTTTGTTTCAGTTGTTTCTGTGATGTACTGAAATATAATTACAAGCACTTCATACGTTTCAAAGGCTTTTATCGACAATTACATGACATTTATGCAAAGAGTCAGTATTTGCAGTGTTGGCCCTTCTTTTTCAGGACCTCTGCAATTCGACTGGGCTGCTCTCAATCAACTTCTGGGCCAAATCCTGACTGATAGCAACTCATTCTTTCATAATCACTTCTTGGAGTTTGTCAGAATTAGTGGGGTTTTGTTTGTCCACCCGCCTCTTGAGGATTGACCACAAGTTCTCAATGGGATTAAGATCTGGTGAGTTTCCAGGCCATGGAACCAAAATTTCAACGTTTTGGTCCCCGAGCCACTTAGTTATCACTTTTGCTTTATGGCACGGTGCTCCATCGTGCTGGAAAATGCATTGTTCTTCACCAAACTGTTGTTGGATTGTTGGAAGAAGTTGCTGCTGGAGGGTGTTTTGGTACCATTCTTTATTCATGGCTGTGTTTTTGGGCAAAATTGTGAGTGAGCCCACTCCCTTGGATGAGAAGCAACCACACACATGAATGGTCTCAGGATGCTTTACTGTTGGCATGACACAGGACTGATGGTAGCGCTCACCTTTTCTTCTCCGGACAAGCCTTTTTCCAGATGCCCCAAACAATCGGAAAGAGGCTTCATCCGAGAATATGACTTTGCCCCAGTCCTCAGCAGTCCATTCGCCATACTTTTTGCAGAAGATCAATCTGTCCCTGATGTTTTTTTGGAGAGAAGTGGCTTCTTTGCTGCCCTTCTTGACACCAGGCCATCTTCCAAAAGTCTTCGCCTCACTGTGCGTGCAGATGCGCTCACACCTGCCTGCTGCCATTCCTGAGCAAGCTCTGCACTGGTGGCACTCCGATCCCACAGCTGAATCCTCTTTAGGAGACGATCCTGGCGCTTGCTGGACTTTCTTGGACGCCCTGAAGCCGCCTTAACAAGAATTGAACCTCTTTCCTTGACGTTCTTGATGATCCTATAAATTGTTGATTTAGGTGCAATCTTAGTAGCCACAATATCCTTGCCTGTGAAGCCATCTTCATGCAATGCAATGATGGCTGCACGCGTTTCTTTGCAGGGCACCATGGTTAACAATGAAAGAACAATGATTTCAAGCATCATCCTCCTTTTAACATGTCAAGTCTGCCGTTCTAACCCAATCAGCCTGACATAATGATCTCCAGCCTTGTGCTCGTCAACATTCTCACCTGAATTTACAAGACAATTACTGAAATGATCTCAGCAGGTCCTTTAATGACAGTAATGAAATGCAGTGGAACGTTTTTTTTTCGGGATTACGTAAATTTTCATGGCAAAGAAGGACTATGCAATTCATCTGATCACTCTTCATAACATTCTGGAGTATATGCAAATTGCTATTATAAAAACTTAAGCAGCAACTTTTCCAATTTCCAATATTTATGTAATTCTCAAAACTTTTGGCCACGACTGTACATTCCATAGTTAATACAATTTATATATAGTGTTCTTACTTTTTTTTATTACAGTCTCACATTTTTTCATATTTTTACATACAGGACTTTACATATTTCTACCTCACACTTTATTTTATTGTAACAAAAGATAGATTTTATGTTGTATATTCTTTCCTATAAGCATTTATGCCTCCTTACTTCATTTTTTCTTTTCAAGATCACAAAGTGTTCACATTAACTGTGCATCATACTGTGTATGTGACAAATCTAATTTGAATTTGAATATATACAGTATATTTGTGTGTGAGCGTGAGAAGATCCCAGCTGCAGTTTCATATAATCAAACTAACCCATCCAGCATAAAAACTCACATTTAAAGTCACTGAGATAAGACTTATTCTAATGTGTGATGTGAATACTGACTGCAACTCTACACCTGATTTCTGCATGATTTTATGTGCTTTGCTGCTACCATTCCATTTCCAGTCCTACTTCCAGTTCAGTTCAGTTCTTTAGTAGATCAACCTGCCAGCCATCCCAACCATGCCCTGCTCTTTTCCAGTCAGGCTCTCCAGAGGCATAAAAGATACCCTCTTCTGTCCCAAGCCATAGCCATGTCCCAATCAGGCTCCTGCCACAAGCCCACAAGGCAACCTCTCCTGTCATGAGCCTGGTTCTAATCGAACTCTCACCAGAGGCTGAAAGGGTGACAACAAGCCAAAGGCCTATGACAAGCTATGCTAGCTTTACCTCCTTAGGAACACCCTCACCTTTTAGTATCTGTTTTAACCACAATGCACTTTAGTGGCTCCACTGTATGAACAATGCCAATGCACGGATTACGTAGCGGTATCCATCACTCCAGTCCTTTAAATTTAAGGCGATTCACAGAGACACAGAGGGCTGTGGCCAACTTCCTCACTTGCCTTTTCACAATGAGCAAAAGAAGAATTTAACTTGCAATTACTGCATGAGTCCTGTCCCAAGTCCTAACCCAGTTCCACGCAGGCTCCCACTGGAGGTTCACAAGGCAGCCTGTACGTCTTAAGCTCTGGCCATAGTCCAGTCAGACTCTAGCCAAATTCCTACAAGGCAGCCTTTCCTGTCCTGAGCCACTCAGGTATCAGAAGAGTGCCTAGGCTATCATGCTAAAGCTAATGCTATGCAATGGCTAATCATAGTTCTGAGTTTCCATCTTTTTTTCCATGATTAATAAAGCCATGCCCGCATCCGTGCGCCATCATAACATGGCAATGCCGATTTTAGAGGGAAAATCTGAATGCAGATAAAGTTACAGATATTTGAGTACTAAACAGATGAAAGTTCGGATGCACTCACATTTTAAAGTCTTTCCTCTTTTATTTTTGAGCAATATGAAGATGAGAAAAGAGGAGATAATATGGAAGAGAGAGAAGAAAAAAAAAAAAAAACAAGAATAAAACTGAAGGTTGGGAAACCACTCCAGGGTTTTAGCAAATGGATTATGGATAATAACACTGAGAAACATTCAATCATTTACAAAACCCAGGCTCAACAGATATAGCGGAATTCTTCTGTCTCTCTCCCTCTCTCGCGCTCTCTCTCTCTCATACACACACACACACACACACACACACACACACACACACACACACACACTGGATTCAGACAGGTCACAGACAGGGAGTATTATATAATTTATACTGCTTTCCTCTTTGCAGATGCAGCTTGGACAATCCTCATATATCCAATAGGTAGTAGGTCTCTTCTCTCATGCTGCCAACCACACTCATTCACTCACTCTTTCCATCCCTCTTACTCTTCCCAACCATTTTCATCTTTCCCTTTGCATTTGAAATGTTTCGCAGTTCTGTCAGCAAAACACCAGTCTGATTATGACAAGATTTATTTTTTCCTGATACGTCCTTTCTCTTTCTTGGCAGTAAACATCATTAATTAACCTATACAGTGGAACCTTGGATTACAAGCATAATTCATTCCGGAAGTGGGCTCATATTAATCATAAAATTAATCATAAACCAAATCGATTTTCCCATAAGAAGTTATGAAACTCAAATAATTCATTCCACAGAAAAATAAATACATAAAAATAATGAATACAATATATAAAGTAAAAATGAAAAAAAAAAAAAAACCTGCACTTTACCTTTAAAAAAAGTTCAAATACACACGTGGACAAAATTGTTGGTACCCTTCAGTCAATGAAAGAAAAACTCACAATGGTCACAGAAATAACTTTAATCCATTAAAAAAAAAAAAAAAAAACATTCCTTTGGGAACAAATATACTGCACATATATATTGTATTTGAGAAAAAATATCTGGACAAAAATGATGGTACCCCTAACTTAGTTTGTTGCAAAACCTTTTGAGGCAATCACTGCAATCAAACGATTCCTGTAACTGTCAATGAGACTTCTGCACCTCTCTGCAGGTATTTTGGCCCACTCCTCATGAGCAAGCTGCTCCAGTTGTTTCCGGTTTGAAGGGTGCCTTTTCCATACAGCATGTTTCAGCTCCTTCCAAAGATGCTCAATAGGATTGAGGTCAGGGCTCATAGAAGGCCACTTTAGAATAGTCCAATGTTTTCCTCTTAGCCATTCTTGGGTGTTTTTAGCTGTGTGTTTTGGGTCATTGTCCTGTTGCAAGACCCATGACCTGCGACTGAGACCCAGCTTTCTGACACTGGCCAGCACATTTCTCTCTAGAATCCATTGATAGTCTTGAGATTTCATTGCACCCTGCACAGATTCAAGACACTCTGTGCCAGATGCAGCAAAGCAGCCCCAGAACATAACAGAGCCTCCTCCATGTTTCACAGTAGGGACAGTACTTTTCTTGATATGCTTCATTTTTCCATCTGTGAACATAGAGCTGATGTGCCTTGGCAAAAAGTTCCATTTTTGTCTCATCTGTCCATAGGACATTCTCCCAGAAGCTTTGTGGCTTGTCAACATGTAGTTTGGCATATTCCAGTCTGGCTTTTTTATGATTTGTTTTCAACAATGGTGTCCTCCTTGGTCGTCTCCCATGTAGTCCACTTTGGCTCAAACAACGACAGATGGTGCGATCTGACACTGATGTTCCTTGAGCATGAAGTTCACCTTGGATCTCTTTAGAAGTCTTTCTGGGCTCTTTTGTTACCATTCGGATTATCCGTCTCTTTGATTTGTCATCAATTTTCCTCCTGCGGCCACGTCCAGGGAGGTTGGCTACAGTCCCATGGATCTTAAATTTCTGAATAATATGTGCAACTGTAGTCACAGGAACATCTAGCTGCTTGGAAATGGTCTTATAGCCTTTACCTTTAACATGCTTGTCTATAATTTTCTTTCGAATCTCCTGAGACAACTCTTTCCTTCGCTTCCTCTGGTCCATGTTGATGGACATGGTACATACCATGTCACCAAACAACACAGTGACTACCTGGAGCCCTATATATAGGCCCACTGACTGATTACAAGATTGTAGACACCTGTGATGCTAATTAGTGGACACACCTTGAATTAACATGTCCCTTTGGTCACATTATTTTCAGTATTTTCTAGGAGTTTATTTTTTTAAATAATTCTGTTGAAGCATGGTTGAAAAGCAATGTCTGACTTTCATTGGGTAACATTGGTTATTACTTTTGTCAGATTAATGTTATTTATCTGACCATTGTGAGTTTTTCTTTCATTGACCGAAGGGTACCAACAATTTTGTCCACGTGTGTAAATCCCAATAGATAAGTGTTTCCGCGTGTATTTGTGTGTGCGTGTGTGTGTGTGTGTGTGTGTGTGTGTGTGTGTGTGGAATTAGCCCCTTCCCTCGCCTTATCTTACACAGTAAAACTCCTCCTCCCCCCCCCCACCTCGCTTTCTAAGTTTCACAACAAACACAAAACGGAAACACTGTTTTAACGGAAAAAAAGAAATCTCTCTAATGACACTCTCGTGAGCGCATACGGAATCACTGCTGTAAAGTAAAAAAAAAAATAATAAATGAACCAGCACTTTACCTTTGAAAAGAATCGCGACAGAGCTGAGTTTTCTGTGTAAAGCAGAGAGTGTGTGTCTGTATGTGGCTGTGAAGCCGGGGAGTGGGTTGTAAAAGCGAGTGTGTGTGCGTGTGTGTGTGTCAGTGTCAAATTACGCACGCGCACACATAGGAGACACGCTGAAACAGAGGGAGACGTTGATTATACCAGTAAGAGACGAGCACTAAGACCCAGCAGGGGAGACGATTACCCACAATTCCGCAGCACAAGAGAGAAAAATCATTGGCTCAGTTGTGATCAGATGAGTGAAACATGATACTCGGCACTCGTAAACCAAGACTTGCTCGGTTTTTCAAGTCCAAATGTATTAAAAAGCTTTGCTCGTCTTGTGGAACACTCGTAAACCACGTTACTCGCAATCCGAGGTTCCACTTTATGCATATTTGTAATTATTTATCCTCTGTAATAGCTAATGTATCTGAAAGGTTGGTGCCATTAGAAAACTTTTTTTCTTTCAACTTTGCTTTTGTCCCCTGAATCTGAGGGGGAAAGCAGATGCACAAACAATTCCATCACAATCTAACCTTTTTACTTCTACTAAATTTTTTCTGCAAACACTGTACTTTTACTCCCTACATTTTAAATGAAAAAAAAGTAAGACTTGTTACTTTTTATCTGACAATCACACAAAGTGCACTGATTTTCTATTCTAAACGTGAGCATTTTAGCTGATACCCACACCATATGGTGACGGAGTTACACCCAATGTGGGGAGGACAGAAACATGGCAATTCCACCAGTCTAAGCAAACCAATCTTGTAGAAATGACTGGCAGGCGCAGATTGGTCAGCTCATCAAAATGATTGATGGTTGCCTAGGCGACGGATCCTGCCCACTTGTTTTCTGGGCTTCTTTTCTTTTGTTCCAGTTGGACAAAAATCCTGAAAAATCTGTTTGTTTGTGGAGTATTTGTACTTGTATTTCGTACTTTAAGTACATTTGAGATAATGTACTTAGTCCATCAACTTGAGTTAAAATTTGAAGTGGTACTTCTACTTGTATGGCCGTAGATTTTAGGCTTGTACTTGTACTTTGACTTGATTGTTACGTTCAGGTTCTTCTGCCATCTCCGCCGATTGGCACAAGTATCCAAGGTATGCAAGGTACAAAGATTTAAACCTGTACTTAAAAGTAGTGAGGGTAATACAGGGTGGGCCACAAAAAAGGTGGGCCCGCCTTCAATATCGGTTTTACTGGGCTACTTTTCCTTGGCTACTTTTCCTTGACCGAAACTGTTGTAGAACCCATCAGAAAATTATCAAGTCAGAAATTATTAAGAGGCTGGGGTCAGAGCACAGGGTCAGCCATCTTACAATGCCCCTGGTGCAGATAGGGCCTTGCTTAAGAGCTCGACAGTGTCAACTTGACGATGCCGGGGCTCGAACCTCCATTACCCTGTCCAGGGTGTACCCCACCCTTGTGCCCCAAGACTCCTGGGATAGGCTTTAGGTCTCTCGTGACCCTAAATACAGGATAAAATGGTATAGACGGTGAGTGAGTGAGTGAGTGAGTAACTTCTCATAGACATACGTGGTAGGTCTTTGCAAGACTACAATCTTTGCTCATAAGCAGCTACTGTTTTAATTCAGTGAGGATTTCCATGACTTGCTGTTACATATTTTGTAACAGCAAGTGTTGCTGTGTGCACTTTTTAGTCATGGTGAGTCATGGTGATAAGCATTTGCAATTTGTATGTGAACTGTTGTCTGCCCTTGCCAGTGCCACTCTGGCTATGCTAAGAGCAAGCCTTTTCATGGTTTGTTTGTGTGTACAAGTTAATGCTTAAAATATTTTTTGGTTTTTTTGTTAGCATTCAGAGGTTTATGGCCCTTTAAAAAAAAAATGTTTTTATGGACAAGGGAAACTGGTCTAATTCCGCTTGTGGGGGTTCAGATATATAATTCTTTAACCACACCTTGAAGAATTGTAGAGGCAGTGCTTCTGTTGGATGCTTGTCCAAACAAGCTGTTTAAAACTGTTTATTGCCTAATGATTAATGCATTCTGTACTTTTTATCACTCAGAAACAGTTTTTGACCATTTATTGTGTGGTCTGTAAATCATAGGGAACAACTGTCTAAATAAAATTTCCATCAAATTGTGCATCTTCCTTCCTTTCCTTTGTCCATTCCACATGTACCCACAAAAATATAAATGATGTAATTCCACTGTAAGCATGTTTGTCTCCATACAGCTTCTCTCAGTGGGTTGGTTAGTAAAGTATCCTGCTCTTTTAATAATAATGACTTACCTTTTTTATTCCATTTCTCAAGGTCTTATAACAAGTAGCATATGAATGACGATTTATGTAAACTAGTGGCTGCAGCTGCATGTTAACACAAAAGAAATGGGTTCACCTAGAGCTCCCACAGACATTTCAGTACATATATAGGTACATGTATAGGTAGATGGAGTTATTATTTTCAGAATGTTTGTCAGTTTGTTGTCTTTTCTAGACAGACTCTACATGTATATGAAAATTTAGGAAAAAAATCAGTTCCTATATCTCAGTGATTCTCAGTCCTGGTCCTGGAGGACCTGCTTTCCTAGTGTTTTCACTGCTGTATTACACTGGCTTTAATTCAGAAAAGGCTGTTAATTAGATTATTATTTTAATTAAAGGTGTACTGAGAGCTGGAAACAAATACAATGTGCAGGTCAGGGGGTCACCCTGGACTGTGGTTGAAACCTATTCATGCATCCGATCAAGGTCAACAATCCAAAGCCCTCGGGATCCGATACAGGCATCTTTTGACCTCTCAACAACCTAGTCAAGCTCTGTTCACATCAACAGCTTGTGCACTTCCCTCAGTCTTGTTGTGCACAGGAATTTCACAGGAGGCTCATATTTCCAGCATACGATTGTCAATGCTAAACAAAAGCTGCACAAACTCACAATTCAACAGCAGAGGATAAAATGTGATTCACAGAAATCCTGATTTAAAGGAGCCTGAACCACAAAAGGGATCAATAGCAGACCTGTAATGCCTCCTTTTTTCGATTTAGGTCTAAATTCCACCAGCATGTCGGCAATGAATTCACTGAGACTTAAGAGCATGAAAAATGCAAAACGGTATTCCTAAAGCATGGCTCATAATTTTTTCACCAATGAAACACATCATTTAACTATTCCATTAGTAACAGATTTTTGTAATATTCATCACAGCAAACTGGTCAGATAAAGACTGAATTTGAATGTCTTTCATAGGTAGCCAGACTGCATGTCTTGTTTCCCAAACATTGTGTGACACTAAGGCAAAACCATTAATCTCAAGAGTTGAGCATGCACATTTCACATGGTCATATCAAATATTAAATGCAATAAGTATTCCTAGAGAGTGTCCTGAATTATGACATATTACAGAAAAAGACTGAGGAAAAAAAATTGTTACTGGAGATCAAAAACTTTTTTCACAGCAAAAAAGAACCTAAATAAATTATATATACACATAAATATGCATATAATGCCTGAATGGCACTACAATATATTTCGTAGTGTCCTGATTTGGTGTTAATAGCTGTCTTTCACTCGTTCCCCTTTTTGATCCTGACTAGATAATAGGCATTACGGAAGTTGAGTTTGTTGAAGACATTAGCCCCCTGCAGGGGGTCAAAGGCTGTTGGCATTAAAGGGAGGGTAGCGATTCTTAATAGAGATCTCATTTAGGCCTTGATAATCAATGCATGACTATAGCGTCATCTTTTAGCCACAAAGAAGAATCGAGCCCCAGCGGGGGACGAGGAGGAACGAATGTTTCCAGTGGCCAGATATTCCGAAATATATTTGTCCATGGCCTTCCTCTCACGTGAAAACAGCAAATATAGCCTTTCCCTGGCAGGGGTTGAGCCCAGGAGAAGGTCATAAGGCATATGCCATATGCCATAAGGTCTGTGGGTGGGTAATAAGATAACCCATGATTGGCTGAAAATATAGTCAGGAAGGATGGCTGAGATGTCGGGGAACTGCTTGTTGATAGAGGATGTTGCTAGGGAGCAATAAGCTGACTTGGGGAAGGACGTCTGGCACAAGGGACTCCACCCCAGAATAGCATTCTTGTCCCAGTCGATACGAGGGTTGTGACAAGTCAGCCAGGGTCATCTGAGAACCAAGGGTGAGTAGTTGCACATAACCAGGAAGGAAATCTCTTTAGTGCGGTTACCAGATACTTGCATGGTTACCAAGACTGTGCATTTGTTGATGGCAGGCAGAGGGGAGCCATCAAGGGCCCGAGCAGCTAACGGGTTTTCCAGGCTTTGTGTTGGGAGGTTTAGGTCCTTAATCTTTGAGGCAGAGATTATATTCTTCTTTGTCAATTAGCTGGCCCCTCCAGAGTCCCTAGATTCACCAGAGAGAACGGAACTTGATAAAATAGTCGTGGGCAGGAGACGCCACGAGTCCATTCCAAATTGGTGACAGGCATGCTCAGATCTCGGCTCGGGGTGCACAGAAAACTCTGAGTGGAGTCATCACCTAGATGTACTGGGCTGATCAGACTTTGTTGATTTGAAACACCAACAATTATTATTTAAAAGGCCAGAATGTGACCATCACATATTCCATCATTAGATGTTAAACATATGTGCCTTCAATGGTCTCTCCATAAAGAGTGCAGTAAGGCTATGATAAAAATGTTTTTTAAAACAAAACAAGATATTTTCATAATTTGTATGCTTGCTCCACCAAGCATACAAAGTGCAGAGCGCTAGCATTAGCTGGTCAGTTTATGTAATAGACCGCCAGTGCAAAACACTGCACCTTGGATAAATCCACTAGCTGGAATTTAACAGCCTAACTTTGCAGATACAGAATCTGTAACATTCTTTATTTCTTTTCTTTTTTTCTATACCCTTTGCATGATTTGTCAAACTAGACATTTATTAATTTTCAGCACCCTTATTGAACCAGCTAATTTGGTAACGATGGCATGGTGTACCTTTGACCTTCAAAAAATGTTGACCATTAAGCTTATATATGTTTGAAAACCCCTGTCTATAAGGTAAATCAAAAAAATAATTCTACTTTAGTTTTTGCAATTATGTTAGCGATTGATAACATTAAAAAAATTTATACCATAACAATGTGTGCTGAATATTACAACCCTTAAAACTCAAGTGGTACCAATATGTCATTTATTTGAAAAACACTATATATGTACAGTACTTATATGGAAGCCTTGCGCTGTGTGTTAATGCAGAGGCTCCAGAAAACCCAAACTGTGTATTTGGGTTTTCTGATATATCAGGTAGAATAAAAGGTTTCATTACTTTTATAACATGGAAATTTCACCACTACTGGAATACGAGAATGACACTGCAAAAATGTAAAACTATAAAAATAAGCAAATTATTATTATTATTATTATTATTATTATTATTATTATTATTATTATTATTATGTCATACAGTAGTAAAGCCTGAAAACAACCAGAAAAACACAATCATGTGTATCTGTACTATTTCTTTGTCCATTTGACCCATTTTTGAATAGTTGGTTAAAATGAAATAAAATTCATCATATTGCCTATTTTGTGTAGAAAAGATGTTTAAAGACTACCCAACACCCACGCCCAATCGTCAATCCCCATCCTACACCACTATACAGATCCAGTGCTGACCTCCTAACCTGGTTCCGCACTGCATTAAAGTGTGGACTATTAGTTGGCACTATTTATATGAAACACTCTGCATTCTTCTTATGCATTAAACAACGCAGGAAACAGCTCTGTGTTAAATTAGCCTCAACATGGAGTAAAAAAACCCATTTATTAAGCTCAAGCTCATTAGAATGAAATGAAAACACTTTCCTCTTCATCCAAATGAAACATGAAAGCAGGTATATTTGCATGATTTAGACATTTAAACCCCAGAGCTGAAGTTTTAGGTGAAAACAATTAGCTTTATTCTATATCCGTTTTTGCTAGTTTATTGAGTAATTTTCAGGAAGATGTTCTTGCCACACACCGAGACCCCTACAGCTATCTTTTTTTTTTTATTTAGGAGGCGCATACTGCAGAGACCTTGAGAAATAATTCCTTGTGAGTTTTAAGAAGCGTAGTCAAGCATCAAATTAAATCTGTACTCCTCACTTCTGACTTGCTATGGTGACAGATGGGCTTGCTGAACTTCAGCAGTGTGTAAACATGTACATGCTGCTGCATCAGGAAAGGACTTAGCACCAATGAGAAGTATTTCTTATGAATGGTTATATGTCAAGTCATGTAAGGGTGATGGATTTGTTTTCTCCTTCTCTCCCTCATGCAGCATTGCCAGTTTAAGTCTTAGGCGAGAATATTCTACAAGTAGTGCGCTCATTGGTTTGTGGTTTGTTTGTTGTATAAGGGTATAAAGGTTGCATAAGGAATTGACTAATTTATTTATTTATTTTTTAGCTTTTTATACCGATCATCCGGTATAGGATCTTGGGAAGCCTGGAGTCCATTTCAGAAAAACTTGGGGTCAATTCAATGTACACACTGGGCATGGTGCCAATCACTCGGGTACGCACACCCTCATTCACGAACTCATACAGGCAGTTTGGGAGTACCAAGGAGAAAACCAGAGCACCCAGAAGAAACCCAGCAAGCACGGCGAGAACATGCAACCTCCATGTACACAGACCCACAGCTGGAATCAAAGCCTCGACCCTGGAGATATAATGAATTTATCTTTAAAAGCAGAATCACAAGCACTTTGGTAAACAAAGTCCCTCATATACTAAAAACCCAACTAACAAGTATTATTTTCTTATGCATTGGGATTGTGTGCACAGTTATTGTCAATGTTGCAGATAACTGGTAAAGAATATATACTCTATGTGAAAGATGTCACATGCCAAATTTGAGCAAGAAAAATTTGGCCTTTTAATCTGCTTTGATTAGTTGAAGCCAAGAAATACATTGAATAGTTATTGAAAATATAACATGACCACAAAAAAAAAAAAAATATATATATATATACAGGGTGGGCCATTTATATGGATACACCTTAATAAAATAGGAATGGTTGGTGATATTAACGTCCTGTTTGTGGCACATTAGTATATGTGAGGGGGCAAACCTTTCAAGATGGGTGGTGACCATGGTGGCCATTTGGAAGTCGGCCATCTTGGATCCAACGTTTGTTTTTTCAATAGGAAGAGGGTCATGTGACACATCAAACTTATTGGGAATTTCACAAGAAAAACAATGGTTTGCTTGGTTTTAACGTAACTTTATTCTTTCATGAGTTACTTACAAGTTTCTCTTTGTTCACAGCCATTGACATGTCGAAGAGGTTAACACGTGATGAGCGGATCGAAATTGTGTTGATATCTGGTGAACGCAGTAACCGGGTCATTGGAGCAGATTTCAATGCAAGACACCCTACGAGCATCTCCCATGCTACAGTTAGCAAACTGCTTGCTAAATTTCGTGAAACTGGTTCAGTGTTGGATTTGCCAAAATGTGGACGCATGAAAACTGTCACTAATGAACAAACATCAGTGGCTGTCCTAGCTTCATTCAGCAAGAGCCCAAAGCGTAGCACTCGCCGCATGTCACTGGAGAGTGGCATTAGTCGAACACCCCTTCGGCGGATATTAGCTACTCACAAATGGCACCCTTACAAACTCCAGCTACTGCAGCATCTTAATGAGGATGACCCAGATTGGCGCACACAATTTGCAGAATGGGCAAAACAAAAATTGGAACAGGACCCTCAGTTCACGCAGAAGATTTTGTTCAGTCATGAGGCAAACTTTTATGTGAATGGTGAAGTTAACAAACAAAACCACTGCTATTGGTCTAACACTAACCCACATTGGATAGATCCCTCCAAGACTGTTGGAACAAAAAAAAGTGATGGTATGGTGTGGTATATGGGGTACAAAGATAGTGGGGGCCATTCTTCATCAATGGAAACCTCAAGGCCACTGGATATTTATGCACTGAAGCTGGCACGTTCCCTGAGTTTTTCCAGCAAGATGGTGCACCACCACATTATGGGTGTCAGGTCCGAGCATTCCTAGATGAACAGTTTCCTGAAAAGTCAACTGGTCGTCGTGGGCCAGTTGTCTCCCGATCTGACCCCCTTAGACTTCTATCTTTGGGGTCATCTGAAGGCAATTGTCTATGGTGTGAAGATACGAGATGTGCAGCACCTGAAACTACGGATACTGGAAGCCTGTGCTGGCATTTCTCCTGCAGTGTTGCTATCAGTGTGTGAAGAGTGGGAGAAGAGGGTTGCATTGACAATCCATCACAATGGGCAGCACATTGAACACATTTTATAAGTGGTCAGAAACTTGTAAATAACTCATGAAAGAATACAGTTACGTTAAAACCAAGCACCCCATTGTTTTTCTTGTGAAATTCCCAATAAGTTTGATGTGTCACATGACCCTCTTCCTATTAAAAAAACAAAAGTTGGATCCAAGATGGCCGACTTCCAAATGGCCACCATGGTCGCCACCCATCTTGAAAAGTTTGCCCCCTCACATATACTAATGTGCCACAAACAGGACGTTAATATCACCAACCATTCCCATTTTATTAAGGTGTATCCATATAAATGGCCCACCCTGTATAAACATAAGTATATAATGGTTTTCTTGCAAAATTAAATCAATACAATTTGGCAGTTTTTAGAAAAAACTTGTAAAAGATGTAAGAAGTATTAATAAATGACAGATTTTTTGGAATGTTTTCTATGCGTCACAAGGTAAAAGGCCAAAATATTATGTTAAAACTGGTATTGCCATACCCATGTGATTTCCTTATTATTTTGCAAAACACTATAAATCCACTTAACATGGGTTTGTCAAAATTGATAAAATCAGCCTACATTTGTGTTTGTGGCCATGTAAATTTTGTAACAATCATAAGTTTTCTTTGTAAAAAAATATACTAAAATTATGCTTTAATTTTGTTTTTCATACTGGCAGCAAACCGAAATATGGAAAAAGGATTTTTTTTTTTAATTACAAAGATGGCTGGAGCTCAGAAGAAACATAAGAAATATTACATAGTCAGTTCAGAATGCAGATTAGTGCCGTCATCATCAGTAATGCATCATGCCATGTGAGATAAAACTTCAGTATCTTATCGTGGTACTCCATGCCTGCTGGGGTAACTGCACTTGCAATCAGCAGACAGGAAAACCTTCTTTTTTTTCTTGGCGTTAACATTCTTGGCTTCAAGGTCCAACGGTTAGTTAATTCGCATCAGCTGAAATATTCTGGCCAGCCTTTACTAAAAAAAGGAGCTAAGAGAAATTTGTTGAAATTTGGTTGTTCACTATTTGTATCCTGACAAAAGCTTGTAAGTTCAAGGCTTCCAAAATAAGCATGTACAGTACTGTATTTAAATTTGCAAAAATAGTTTGGTAGACAAAGTTTGAAAATATTGTATATTCTATATTTTGTAGAAAAACCAACCATCTATTGTTAGAGAGTATAAGCAAATATGAAGAGACGTCATCGCTCAAGCATTTAATATAGACAATGCAATAACTTTGAATGCCAGGAGTGAGTTACTATGGAAAAAGAAAGCAACCACTAGCATATTACCAACAATAAATTAAAAAGGTCAGCCAAGAAAAAAAAACAGCTGATGACAAAAAACATTAGGTCACTTGATGTCAAAACCTTAAAGTACCAGTAACCAACAAACCAAACTTCCCAGGACAGAGGTAAAGGGGTTTCACATCTGCCATCTGAAAAATACATACAGTCAGAAATATAGATGCCATATCACAAGATGCAAAGAAATACAGAAGTAAGCTAGAAAAGAGTTCTGGAACCAACGTCAACATCTAGCAAAGTGTTGAGAAGGGATCGATTCATGATCCTAATCATAAAAGCTCATGGGAAGCTCATAGCATAGGGAAAGTAGTTTCATGGCTTGGGCTTGCATGGCTGCTTCTGGATTTATGACATAACTCATTATGGTAGGAGCAGAATAGATTGAGAACTGTATAGAAAGTTTTAAAAATCAGCCTTAAGTGGAAGGAACTTAATTATGCAGCAAGACTATGACCTAAAATACACTACTAGCACAGCAATTTACTTTACAAGAGACAAAAGTAGAACGTTTTAGACAGGTCAGGTCTATCCTTAGGCCTTAACCCAAATGAGCATGCGCTTCATTCTGTAAACATGAGACAGAAGGGAGAGGAAGTATATAGCGATAGTACAGAAAACTGGACAAAAGCTGAAGGTTTTTTATTTTATTTTTTAAATTTATAAGCCTTATTTTATGTTTTACTGACAATCGTTGCTTTGAGGCATGCTCTAATTCTTATGCGCGCTACACTTAAAATACAATTAAAAACTAGACAGTGTTCTGTGTGACTTCCTATCTGTGTTAAATGAATGGTCATAAGTAATGTATAAACCATCAGATTATACACAAGGATAATGTGACACGGAGAGTGGTTAGTGAATAAATGACTGGAAGACTGATGGAGCAGAAACTGATTAGAGAATGCCGATCAGAGAAATGGTGTGCTGAACGATAGCATGCAGATAAGGCACTGGAAAGTCCTTCACCTCTGATTTATAGCTCATTAGCTCGCAGAAATTAAATTGACATCCCTCTGGCAAGACACATCAATTATGGGTCTTTCCAAAAAATCAAAGAATTTGCATAATTGAATCCCTAATGATTAGCGCTGCCAGTTTGTTCCTTATTCAAGTCATAAGGCATGGTTACATACTGCTTTAAAGAGCACACATACTCTGAACACAGAGCTTGACGCAGTTCAAGATAAGAGCCAGAAAGATTCTGACCAACATTTATGCAGGGGACAACTGTTTGATCACAGACTAGATGAGAACCAAGCAAAGTATTTTCCATACAAAACCAAACATTAAAAAAAAAGTATTGTAACAGAGTTGTTTGATACAGTGTAGTTATTAGCACTGTCATCTTGCACCACAAGGGTCCGGGTTTGATTCCCGGCCAGGTTAAATTCCTGTCTCTGTGTGCATGTTCTCCCCGTGATTGGTGGGTTACCTCCCAAAGACCTGCAGATTAGGCTAATTGGCATACCCAAATTGTCCGTAGTGTGCGTGTGTGTGAGTGAGTGTATATGCGTGTACCCTGCGATGGATTGGCACCCTGTCCTGGGTGTACCCTGCCTTATGCCCTAAGCCTCCTGGGATAGCCTCCAAGTCCCACTGACCCTGAATACAGGATAAAGAGATATAGACGGTAAGTGAGTGAGTGAATTAGTCTGGCACAGTGAAAAAAATGTGGTGGGATACACCATGGACAGGGCGCCAATCCATAGCAGGGCACACACAAACACACACCGTGGGCAATATCGAAATGTGGGAATAACCTGCAAACTCCGTGCACACAGACCAGGATGCGGGAATCGAACCCACGACCCTGGAGGTGTGAGGCCAAAGTGCTAACCACTACGCCACCATGCTGCCTGTAGTTTATATTTAATGCATTCAATTCAATTCATAAATCAAACAAGCTGCTTAATTATAGCAACTTATTAACGCATTATAATATAACAACTATAATTATAGCATACTGCGCTATTTCTGCAATTTATCGCAGAGAAGAGATCCAAGGACAAAAATCAGGACAAAAAAAAAAAAGGGTTGACATTGTTTCCTTAACTACATTCAGATAGATTTTGCAAGCATTTTTCCTCTGTTACACATTTCCTGCAATCATTCATTCATCTTTAGTACCTGTTTCATTCTTGTCAGAATTTGTTTATATTTTAGGAAACAGGATCAAGTGAAGCTACGAGTTTTTGGGAAAATGGGGCTCATGGGGGAAAAAGTCTGAATATAAAAAGATACATACTGTACACTAGGGACAACTAGTGTAAAAAAAAAAAAAAAGTCAAAAATATCCATAGAACTACTAAATCGTTAAGTCGTTATCCTCCACAACAATTGCTTTTGGTTCTTACAAAATCTGACAGTGATTTGCACACATGTACAGTAAGATTCACTTTCAGAGCAAAGAAACTCGAAATGACAAAATGCAATGTCTGCTCAATACCATTTCTTCTTTCTTGCCCTTTAGACCAATAAAACTTCATAAAGATTCAGCAGAAAATATAATGACTCAGCATAATGCTCCACATGTTCAAGTCAAACCAGGATTTGTGATGAAATTTCTTCGCATATGAAAGTGATTGACATTTACAGAATACTTCAAGCACATGTCGGTGATGACTCTCTTATGATCCCGGCCGAGATGGGATCCGACTCCAAGCCCACTGCAGTCCTCCTGTGAGCATTCAGAAAGCCGCATCCTAGAAAATTGACAAATAACTTGTCAAAAATTCGAGGAAGAGACACATCTGTCTATGAGAACGATACCCATAGTACAGGGTTTTTTTTTTTCCTTGCAGGATATTTTGGTATTTTACTATTTTGTCATTCTACATTTTAGTTTAAAGTGTCGTAGTAAATACAATTACAGTAATAACACTATCTCTTCTCTACACCATACACACACAACATTTTGTGGACTACCCGCACAGAACAAATCACCTGAACACGCTGACAGTGTTCAGGTGATTTAAAAGGCCTGCAAGTGTAATTTTCCCACTCATAAAAAGCTCATTTGCCAATGTCAGTGTGTCATTAATAAGGAATGAGATCGATATGGTAATATAAGGCAGGCAACTTCTTAATGCAACAGCCCACAAGCTGTAAATTCCCTGCAGTACGGGTTCAAACAATGGTTATTACAGTACATCAGCCTCTGCTACAGAAAATGCTGAGCTATGAGGATTAATCAAAGAAAGATATATTGTGAAAAATCCTGTAGCGGATCAGAAACTCATAATGGCTAAAACCAAACCAGGCAAATATTGGCATTACATGTGTTTTGCTAGAGCTGCACATGCATATTAGATTGGTTTAGATTTTTGATTACATTTTTATGATTTAAGTCGTCTTTATTGGTCGTACTGACTCATTCCGCCAACTTTCTTCCAACATTACATTAGAAATGCTGTGCGGAAATCTGATGTTTTATTAAAGCCATCTAACATACTTGTGTAAGTGTTTTTACATTATTTGCATTTTCATGTGAAAAACAGTATTAGTCATTAAATATTATTCTTTACTTACTCATTCAACGTCTATACCACTCAATCCTGTATTTAGGGTCGCAGGGGGCTTGGAGCCTATCCCAGGAAGCTTAGGGCATGAGGCGGGGTAAACCCTGGACACGGTGCCAATCCATTCGCAGAGCACACACACATACACGCACTCATTCACAAACTACAGATAATTTAGGAACGGCAATTAGCCAAATCTAATTGTCTTTGGAATATAGGAGGCAACCTCCTGGTCTTTGGAATATAGGAGGCAACCAAAGTACCAGGGGGAAACCCACCAAGCACGAGGAGAACATACAAGGTGAGAATCATACGAGGTGAGAATCAAACCCAGCCCGGAATTGAACCCGGACCCTGGAGGTGCAAGGCAACAGTGCTAACCACTAAGCCACTGTGCCAAGCTCAGAGTTCATGATCATAATGTTGAGTGCTCAATCCTCAGCATTGTCAAGCTTCCAGAGCAGCCCTATACACCCACTATGCAAGTTGTATAACGTCCCTCAGTAATATTATTATTTCAGGTTACATGTCTGCCTGTCTTTCCGTTTTTTTTTTTTTTTTTTTACTTATTACATAAAAAAATTAACATTTCACAATGAAGAAAATTGCATTAATTAAATAATATGAAAAGTAAGGAATGGGGCCTCCGAGTGGCGCAGTGGTTAAAGCGCTCGCCCTATCATCCGGAGATCGCTAGTTCGAATCCCGGGTGGTGCTGTAACCTCTCGCAGCCGGAGGTCTAGAGAGAGCTGATTGGCCGAGCTCTCTCAGAGGGGAGGGATGAGAGGTACTTAGTGCTCCCACATTAATCACGGCTCTACAGCCAGTCAGGGGCGTCTGTGAGCTCGCGCAACGGAGGGAGTGGATAGCGCTGTCCTCCAAGTGTGTTACGACGCCCCCAACGGCTGGCGTCACGTGGTTCGGAGGAAACACGTGATAGTCTTCGGCCCTCCCGGCTGAGTGGTAGTAGTAGCCTTAATGTGGGAGCCCCGTAGTGACGGGGAGGAATTGGACACGACTAAATTAGGGAGAAAATCGGGGGGAAAAAAAAAAAAAAAAAAAAAGTAAGGAATGAAAGGCGACAAACACATACATAAAGACAAATGCAATTTATTAACCAATTATGATGAAATAAGTGTTGCTGAATAAGTGGAAGATCCACTAAACTGTCCGTGCATGAAAACAAAAACCTCTAACAGAAGATTTAGTGCTCACTTCTTATTAATACTCACTCACTCATCATCTATACCGCTTAATCCTGTATTCAGGGTCACGGGAGGCCTGGAGCCTATCCCAGGAGACTTGGGGCAAAGGCGAGGTACACCCTGGACAGGGTGCCAATCCATCACAGGGTACAGACACACACACACTCACACCGTACGGCCAATTTGGGAACGCCAATTAACCTAACCTACATGTCTTTGGACTGTGAGAGGAAACTGGAGTACCTGGAGGAAACCAACCAAGCACGGGGAGAACATGCAAACTCCATGCACACGGAGACGGGACTCGAACCTCGCCGGGACTCGAACCCAAACCCTGGAGGTGCAAGGCGACAGTGCTAACCACTACACCACCATGCCGCCTCTTATTAATACTATACATTTTTATTACTTTTTATTAGTTCGGAAGTGAGTCTTAGTCTTTATCTAGTTTCGATTTGTTCATTCAAATTCTAAACTTTGTGTACTTTTATACACGCGAGTACAAAGAAAACTTGTGTGAAAAATGTTTTATATAACATGATCATCACTTATGAAAGGGAGAAGAGAGAGGGGGGGGGGGGTCTGTGTGTATCCATGTCTGCGCATGTTAAAATAAAACAGCTAAAATGCTCATTTAAAAGGAAAAAATTTTAAAGTATTATTCGTCACGAACCTGCCTCCTGCTGAACTGAGTGTTACATTAGCCATGGAACCTTAGCTTCAACACAGACTGAAAATGATTTAATAAAATTTTAAATGTCGTTTAACATGGACTCCCAATTGTATTTTACACTGCGGATGAATTCAGTCTTTTTTTTTTTCTTTTTTTTTTTAGCCCTGGGTGTTCAGTGGCTGGAACAGTATGAACCCATGTAATGAGAGCATCACAGTGCACACAAGGGCGAAATGTCTTGTCTGAGGGGCATTGATTGCCACAGGGATGAGTTAAGTGACTTCTGGGTTTGTGTTATTTTGCCAACTAATGGTGGCTATGAATCAGGATTAGGGGAGTTTGATCCATACTGTGAACTGTGAACATGACAAAACAATGCGCTTTTGCCTTGTTGAGGTATGAAACTTGATCAGTGAAAGTTCAGCTCCCTATAATTAGTGGTGCAAGTCTTTTAACACCATATTGAGGGCTAACATTTGTTAGTTGTCAGGGTCAAAGCTCCTGTCTGTCTGCATGCTCTTATTTGAAAAGTTTGAAAAAGGGGACATTTAACCTTGATGGTAAAGCTGCACAATTATTAATTAATTGTGATATAAGCATGTGCAATTAATTAATCACAAAAGGCTGCACTTGTGCAAATCTGCATGTCTTTGGACTGTGGGAGGAAACCGTAGTACCTGGAGGAAACCCACCAAGCACAGGGAGAACATGTAAACTCCATGCACACAGAGACAGGAATCGATCCTGGCTGGGAATTGAACCTAGACCCCTGGAGGAGCAAGGCGACAGTGCTAAACAACTACACCACCGTGCCGCCACTGTCCAATTACAGTATCTACAGGATCTTCACCGGACACATTCTCCTTGAACATTCCCCACAAGCATCAGTTGGAGGAATGGGACGGTACGGGAAGGAATTGTTCTGCCACTTTTTTCAAACTCGGTCCCAATTCACAAGCACTTCTGTATTAGTGGTACTACTGGGAACAAGTGCAGCTGAAGCTATGCCCCATCGAAAATTGCACAAAAAAATTGCTGTACTGTATACATTATCAAATGTCCTACTGGAGAGCCTTGATTTTGAAGAACAATAGACTAAACTTCTTCCAATGCAATTACTTTAAATCTGTGCACTCTAAGCATTTTCGCCACACATTGCTGTCCACTTATTGTTAATGGAAACTGTTCGATAACCAATTGTATTCTGTACACATATCTGTTTGTCTTGTTCAGGATCCAAGTAAATACCACAACACTCAAAAAAAATAATAATAATAATAAATGCACGTTCGTTTCTGATCAAAGCAGATTCTGATCAGACAGCTGCAGTCCAACTTTTGTCACAGTAAAGACAGTGTTCCAACACCGGCTCTGGCATCATCATCATCATCACCTGCACAAAATTACTATAAATCGTCATCACCATAAACTGTCATGGAAAAGCTAATAATTGCTGTATTAATTCCAGTACTGCCTGGAACGAATATAGAAGTAGCAGAATCTGCAATGGACCGTTATCCAAATTCCTAAGAAATCATGCAATTGACTAAGCTACTGTATGTTGCATTACCTAATATTTGTAGTAGTACCATTTTTTCCCCTTCATCAATAATCGTAAAGAGATAACTCACAGTGTCGAGACTGAGTTTGGTAAAAATTAACTGGGTCCTAGCTTGTCAAGGGTTGAGTGAATGGGGACAACAGTTTACTCCACTCTTTTAAATAAAAACAATCCATGAGTAGACCCAGGAGATGTGTATGCCGTAATGGTTCCTAGTTTCTGTTTGTCAGTTACACTCTTCCATGGCTTTGCTTTTAGCATGGGACAAGCATTAAACATGTTATCTTAGAGGGGTTGGGAAAGCATGACACATGTGACCAGAATACCCTTCAAAACTTCCTGGAACAAGCTGGCTTAAACAGTAGGTGTTAGGAACCTCCACTAGAGGTCACTGTTTATGTCTGTCGGTCTTGAGTAGTTCTTGTTGGTTGACTCAGTTTCCCAGAAGGCACCTCAGTCAGATGATGAATGCTCACCTGGACTGAGGTGCCTCATTAAAGCTTCTATAAATAGCAGTTTGTTCTGGGAAACTGGGTCGAGCATTGTTTGTCAGTTTGTTTGTCTATTTGCCTGTTTGTCTGTAGGTTTGTTTGTTTTTGTAACTACCGTCATGTGGGCATTCCTTTTTGTTTAAGTTTATATTTTAGTTATATTGTTTTACCTTTGTTTGTCTAGGGCTCTACTGTTTGTTCTCCTTATGTTCCTTGTGTTGCTGGATTCATGGAGCTATCCTGTTTCATGTTTAGCTAGGCTGTCTCCTCCTGTGTCCTGTGTAAGTACTGTTCTGTCTTCTGGTCTAATTCTTTGTTTAGTTTTGTGTAGCCACATGCAGGCCTAGCCGCTAGCAGGGTTAGCCGCTAGTAGGCCTTAATTGCTAGTAGGGTTAGCCCTTAGTAGGGTTAGCCTCCTGTAGGCTAGCCTCTAGGGGAATTGACTGCTAGTGGTTCTGGTCGCTAGTAGGTTAGCCGCTAGTTTGGAGTAGCCTCATGTGTGCTTTGCCTTTGTGTTCAGTTCCCCACCATTAGGTCAGTACTAACCCGGTTAGCCACTAACCCCTTTAGATACTAACCTGGTTAGGTCAGCATCCAGTGTCCCCAGCATTCCATGTAGCTACTAACCCAACTAACCACTAACCCAGCCTGTTCCATCTCTTCTCCTGTCTCTAGTCTCTCCTGTCTCTCCAGTCTCCAGTCTCTGTGCTCCCAGTCCTGTCTCTCCAGTCTCCAGTCCTGTCTCTCCAGTCTCCAGTCCTGTCTAGCCCTGTCTCTCCCGTCTCCTGTCTCTCCAGTCTCTAGTTCCCCTATGTGTCTTAGTTAGCTTCAGCTCCATGTTTCCTCATCCCCAGTTCTCTTTGTCGGTCCCCTGTATCAGCTCCTGGTTTCCTGCGTCAGCTCCTGGTTCCCTGTCAGTTCCTGGCTCCCATGTCAGCTCTTGTCCCTGTGTTGGCGCGCCGTCCCTGTTTTTCCTGAGCCCTAGTTTTAGTTTACGTTTGTTGTTTTGGTTCCTTTGTTTGGTTGTGACTGTTTTTGAGTTTTGTTAATAAAAAGACTTTCTGTTTAACAACCCCTCTGCCTTCATGCCTACCTCCATGCCCACGGCAACAACATCAGCCGGGTCTAGCCAGCACCACCAGCTAAACCCATGACAGAATGCTCGACCAAACCAAGGCATAGCAGAGGGGGCCCCCCAGGAGAATTTTTTTGGGGGGGGGCTGGGACCGTAACGCTGGGGCAAGCAGGCTGAGGGTCGTCGGCTTGCCCTACAGCAGAACTGGGAAAGGTCCCACTACCTTCGTCCAGGGCCTCACGTGGAGGCCCCAGAGCACCGCTTCCAGAGCCTCACGTGGAGGCCCCAGAGCACCGCTTCCAGGGCCGCACGTGGAGGCCCAAAAGCACCAGTTCCAGGGCCTTCGTCTCCGAGCCTCACGGGGAGGCTCCGCCCCTTCGTCTCCGAGCCTCACGGGGAGGCTCCGCCCCTTCGTCTCCGAGCCTCACGGGGAGGCTCCGCCCCTTCGTCTCCGAGCCTCACGGGGAGGCTCCGCCCCTTCGTCTCCGAGCCTCACGGGGAGGCTCCGCCCCTTCGTCTCCGAGCCTCACGGGGAGGCTCCGCCCCTTCGTCTCCGAGCCTCACGGGGAGGCTCCAACTGTCGTCCAGTGCCTCTGTGGAGGATTCCCCCCCCTTTCCCGTCCCAGAGCGTCAATGAGGCCCCACGTCCACCACCCGGCTTCGGCGTCAAGTCTACCACCCCGAGAACGGGCCATTGCCGCCTCCGCTGCCAAGCGTCAAGGGCAGACCCGAGACTGCCTCCGGCGCCTGGTTTCGGCGGCATTCCAGTTTCGCCCGCCTTCCCATCCTGCTCGGGGAACCAGCTCGTCGGCGTCGTAAGTCGGGTGAAATGACTCAAGACAATGGGGACCTCTGGTAACGCTCCGGAGGAGCTTTTTTAAGGGGGGGGGGGGGGGTACTGTTAGGAACCTCCACTAGAGGTCACTGTTTGTCTGTCGGTCTTGAGTAGTTCTTGTTGGTTGACTCAGTTTCCCAGAAGGCACCTCAGTCAGATGATGAATGCTCACCTGGACTGAGGTGCCTCATTAAAGCTTCTATAAATAGCAGTTTGTTCTGGGAAACTGGGTCGAGCATTGTTTGTCAGTTTGTTTGTCTATTTGCCTGTTTGTCTGTAGGTTTGTTTGTTTTTGTAACTACCGTCATGTGGGCATTCCTTTTTGTTTAAGTTTATATTTTAGTTATATTGTTTTACCTTTGTTTGTCTAGGGCTCTACTGTTTGTTCTCCTTATGTTCCTTGTGTTGCTGGATTCATGGAGCTATCCTGTTTCATGTTTAGCTAGGCTGTCTCCTCCTGTGTCCTGTGTAAGTACTGTTCTGTCTTCTGGTCTAATTCTTTGTTTAGTTTTGTGTAGCCACATGCAGGCCTAGCCGCTAGCAGGGTTAGCCGCTAGTAGGCCTTAATTGCTAGTAGGGTTAGCCCTTAGTAGGGTTAGCCTCCTGTAGGCTAGCCTCTAGGGGAATTGACTGCTAGTGGTTCTGGTCGCTAGTAGGTTAGCCGCTAGTTTGGAGTAGCCTGATGTGTGCTTTGCCTTTGTGTTCAGTTCCCCACCATTAGGTCAGTACTAACCCGGTTAGCCACTAACCCCTTTAGATACTAACCTGGTTAGGTCAGCATCCAGTGTCCCCAGCATTCCATGTAGCTACTAACCCAACTAACCACTAACCCAGCCTGTTCCATCTCTTCTCCTGTCTCTAGTCTCTCCTGTCTCTCCAGTCTCCAGTCCTGTCTAGCCCTGTCTCTCCCGTCTCCTGTCTCTCCAGTCTCTAGTTCCCCTATGTGTCTTAGTTAGCTTCAGCTCCATGTTTCCTCATCCCCAGTTCTCTTTGTCGGTCCCCTGTATCAGCTCCTGGTTCCCTGCGTCAGCTCCTGGTTCCCTGTCAGTTCCTGGCTCCCATGTCAACTCTTGTCCCTGTGTTGGCGCGCCGTCCCTGTTTTTCCTGAGCCCTAGTTTTAGTTTACGTTTGTTGTTTTGGTTCCTTTGTTTGGTTGTGACTGTTTTTGAGTTTTGTTAATAAAAAGACTTTCTGTTTAACAACCCCTCTGCCTTCATGCCTACCTCCATGCCCACGGCAACAACATCAGCCGGGTCTAGCCAGCACCACCAGCTAGACCCATGACAGTAGGTGTAGATCCTGGTTATTCTGTGATAAGGAATGAGGTGTTCTCACTGTGCTTGGCACTTTTTTTTCTATCGTGTCATTTAATGAGTAACGTCTCCCTTGCTGATCTTTTTGCAATCTGGAGCTTGGATGCAGAGAAGACTACAAATTCTACACTGGAATCTTGATCTGAATTGCAGTTGGAACGTCTATGAACTTTCTGTTCATTCCTGTGTAGATGAGAAGTACTACGAATATGCCGAATGACAATTATTACATTAGAACATTGATGCTCTTCCAGACACTGTCCTGCGAGTGGACTGGATAGTGTTCCTGTCTATCCAGTGTAGAAAACAATTGCCGTCTCCTCTTCCTTAGTAATATTCTTGGATGGTAAATCAATCTGTTTTCTGCACTCGGAGTTTTACTTTGCCAGCAATAAAGTCAGCAATAAAATGAGCTGTTATTTTGACCATTATGAAAGTTATAGACGGATTTAATATAGAATTATAACAGAAAATCTTGACATTTATTAGGGCCCTTGTTATATTTGTGAAGCTGGTTTATGACAGTTCTAAGGTGTGACAGGTCCTGCTAGCAGTAATTGTTGGCTGGCAAGATTTCAATGTGCTCACCTTAGTGCTGGAGAATTTTCTCAATTAATTAGGGTTTTGTATTTACATAATCGGTAATTAAAATGTATTTTACATGATTTCCACATGAGTTCTAAGCATAACTAATGAACAGTTTGACAGCAAGACAGGATGCCATTGCAATTTTTCGACTTTGACTCATTTTGACATTTTATTCTCTGACACAAGGTTTTAATTGAAAAATGTCTATTTAAGCTTATTTTCTAAATTTTTAAAAGTGAAGACTGAAATATCCCATTTACATAAGTATTCAGATCCCTTGTTATGATACTTGCAATTGAGCTTTGGTGCATGGTGCATTCTCTTCCTATCAGAGGACCTTGAGATGCTTCTATAACTTGATTGGAGTCCACCTAAGTGCCTAAGTGAATTCAACATGCATAAATAACAAAGGCACATACTGAAACTCCAGGCTTCTGACTGAACTACTGTATCAGTTTGCATGGAGATTCTTGAAAAGTTTCCTGACAATGTAGTTAGTCTGTCTGTTTATATTCCAAGAGCTAGTAGATTTGGCTACTGTGACCGGTATGCTGAAAGTCAAAATCTCATGAATTTGCCTTCTTTTTGAAAATGGAATAAAAATTTGCCTGAAATTGCTCGATCATTTTCTGTGCAGCAGTGTGCCATAATGATATGTGTAAATGATTAATTTGCGGTACCTGGGCTCTATACTACAAAGCAGAAGAGAGCAATGCTGCAAATATACAGCCACACCACCGACAAATTCTAGGAGTAAAAGTATGTGTGCGTGTGTGTGTGAGCGCACATGTGAATTTACATGTAAGGCATCCTGAAGGCACCTCTTGTTTAATGAAATGTCAACATTTCCACGGTTGGTCAAACACAGACATTTTTCTATAGACTCCCTGCCTCCAGCTTCACAGTGTGTACGGAACAATTTAACCACTGACTAGCTAACTCCATGCTCCACTGCCTGGCATTATAATCTGAGAAAGAAATTAGCAAAATCAAGTACATTTACAGTGCATTTAGAGATCACTAAAAGAAAGCGAGATGCCTTTTTGAATTATTTTGCCATTAAAAGAAACATCAAATAAATCCCTGGGACAGAAGGTAATATTTCATTTTTATAATTATTATTAATTAATCCACCTTCTATACCACTTTATCCTGTGTACACAGCCACAGGGACCTGGAACCCATCCCAGGAGATTTGGGGCACGAGTTGAGATTCATCTTGGACAGGGTGCCAATCAATCACAGCACACACACAAAACGGGCCATTTGGAAATGCCAATTAACCTAATCTTCAGATTAAGAGGAAACCCACCAACCACAGGGAGAACAGGCAAACCACATGCACATAGACTTGAGGCGGGAAGTGAACCCTTGAACACTTCAATTACATTGAATCAAGAATTATTATTCATCATTATTATATTTGGGGGGTTGAACTGGCCAGTTTTGATTTTTGGAGGTTACAACCACCCCCATCCCCTATTAATTTCGCATATGATTACCTTCTACCCTTAGCCAAGATTATTAAGGGCAATCTTGTTAGGGTAGGGGCATGCAATTCAAACGGATAAACTGTCATTAGTTTGTCAGTTTACTCCAATGCATTATATTAAACAACAATAAACAGGATGATGGAGAAGAAACTTAACATTAGTATTCAGCACTACTGCTTTAGTGCTATTATATGTTTTATTAATCCTGCTTTTGAAAACAAAAAAAGGTCTACATCTATCCAGAAAATGCAAGCGAAATCCACTTTGAGAGTGGAGAAAAAGGGGGAGTAGTTTTATTAGGGTCATATAATGCTTTGTGACAGATTAATGCCTGCAGCATTCAGAGCATCACCATGTAGCGGTTCTCTATAAACCATGCCAACTCACAGATTTGGCATTTTTAAAGGTCTTTGCAGAAATGTAATGATGGATAACAGTAAATGGGTGTGGAAAGTTTACTTAGTTTGTAAACTTGCTATTTTAAAAACACTGAGAAAATAACATTTCTTTAAAATGTTCTTTAAAAGATGACCATTAGATAATAATATTACCATCAGACCACTAGATAGTGATGTCATTATGATTATTTTTCATAAGGGCAAAAAGGCTATGTCTGTATATAAAAAAAAAAAAAAAAATTAAAAAAAACAGGCTACATGTACAGTATATTATTGTACATTTGTAGTCTCGCATGTAATTTAACTATTCGTTAAAAATGGTGAGAAAATATTAAAAACTGATTCCTGTTGTGTTTAAACCCATCTTATTTCTCTCTCTTTATAGACTGAAGCCTGTTAGGGTAGCATGTGTTCAATGTTCAACAATTATCTACAGTATTTTGGAAGGGTCAAGCAATTACTGATGGCTCAAGCAATTACTGCTGAAATTACTGGAATTGGCTAAAGGACATTATTAAAATGTGGAAGGATAATGCTTTACAGTTTACCTTCGCCAACGAATGTGCTCAGAAACAGTATATGTGATAACAAAATCACTTTAAATTACATTTAGAGTGTTTGGCAGTTTGGTTGCCATTGATCAGAAATACATTTATATCCAGAATCAGGATCAGATCTCTCCAAAGCCCACACAATGCATTCACTAAAATCAAATCCTGCTAATGCTATAGTTAATAGGAAGTAACACTATAACGCTAGTCCAAATGTTGTTTTCCTTTTTATATTTAGGCATTTAGTAGACGCCAAATCCAGATATATGTATATAGATATATCTGAGCAGTTGAAGGTTAAGGGCCTTGCTCAAGGGTATAACAGTGGCAACTTGGTGGTTGTGGGGTTTAAAACCTGGGATCTTCCAAACCGTTGTTCAATGCTTTAACTACTGAGCTTTATGCTTTTTGATGCTTCCATTAGGAAAATAAACCACAGAAAATAAAAAAGTTTGTCACAGGTGTTGCACTGGATACCGTTCCTGATACAATGCTCCTGTTTTTGTTCAGGCTAAGAACTGGCACTTAGGGTGTCCTCCAACCCCAGTGAGTAGTTGTGGGGTTTAGGCTGGGACACAATCTCTGGTTTTCCTCATTCCATTATTGTTATTTATTTTATTTTTTTTGCTCCACTATTGCATTTTGTGTTAAACATAATGAAAATAATCTAATATCAAACGCTCAAATGATGTATGATGTAATTCCTTTCAGTATCAAAAAAAAAGAAAAAAGACAAGCCAAAAGATGACCAAATAAATACATCCATGGTATTTCAAATAAGGAATGAAATTAAAAAAAGAAACTTGCATTTGCCCGAAAACCTAGTGAAAGAACGATGTATTTGTACAACTGAAATGGATGCCCCCTTTCACCTGGAGACTAGGTTAGCCCAGTCCAGTCCTGCACAGATGACATGTAAATGAACACTTACTTACAGAACATGTAATTCCACTAATAACATCTCACTATCACTAAACTCAGATTCAAGTTTTGGAGTTGCATTTAAGTATAATCATTGATTTAAGCAAGTGTAGAGACTAAGCCTTCTGTCCTTCCTAACCCCCCAATCAGTGTACTAAAGTGATAATTTACGAAACTGCCATGCAATTAGTTCATTAAATATTAATAACAACAATATTAATCTGTTTATTAATTCCGATTGCGATCCTAGATCGCCAAAGCATTTAAAACAGACTATACATGCTAGGATGGAGAGAGAGTGGCCAGGTGGAACAGAAAGGGAAAGGGCATACAAAATGAAAGCACTTCAAGAAGAAGGAGCAAAATGTTGCAAAATTTACAATCTATTCAGGGCTTCAAGTGCAAGTCAGTTTTATCTGCAAGTCACTGTAGTTTATATATATATGTAACCTCTGATTGCGAGTAACTCGGTAACTCTCTTGCCTTTACACCCCCCCTCCCCAGCTTCACACAGACACACACACTCTGCTCTACACAGAAACTCTGCTCTGTCGCGATTCTTTTCAAAGGTAAGGTGCTGGTTCATTTGTTTTGTTTTGTTTTTTACTTTACAGCAGTGATTCCATTAGTCTGCACTCACACGAGTGTCATTAGAGAGATTTCTTTTTTCCCGTCAAAACAGTGTTTCCGTTGTGTGTGTGTTTGTTGTGAAACGTAAAAAGCGAGGTTACTTTTTTTAAAAGGTAAAGTGCAGGTTAATTTGTTTTATTTTTACTTTATATATTGTATTAATTATTTTTCTGTATTTATTTGTTTGGGCTGTGGAATGAATTATTTGAGTTATTATTTCTTATGGGAAGATTTGATTTGGTTTATGAGTATTTTGGAATACGAGCCCGCCTCCGGAACGAATTATGCTCGTAATCCAAGGTTCCACTGTATATATACACATATATACACACATACACACACATACACATACATTCACACACATACACATATTAGAGGGAAAATATTCAGCTATTCAATAGTCATCATATCCCATTGAATCTAATCCATATTGTAATAGATTTGATGGGCTGGGCCATGCAATGATGGAACTCCTGATAAACGATCACAGATCATGTCAATAGTATGCAACTCTACATCATCAAAGATTTTATTTTGTTTCACTATGACTAGGTCAAACCATATCTCTACAGTTAGTGACACGGATAGTAAAAAATATAACCAGTTTACCGCACCCAAGTTAACAGCACAGCTAGTTTCACTTTATCCAACAGTGAAAGACAGATACCATATATTTGTGCATCATGTTTTGTGGAGCACTGCAGTACTTTTGGTAAATGAATGGAATTCCAGAAGAAGTCATAAAACAGCCTTTAAATGGTCTAAACACCCGCTATTCTGGCAAGCATTAACGTCTCATTACTCATTCCACACATGCAGGACAAGTGGCAGGTACAAGGGGGTTTAATACACATGGCCAGGTGTTGAGAGGAAAATGAGCACTGCAGCAAAAATAAGATGCATTAGTGCTTACACTGAGATTAAATTGCATGGTATAAAATATTTAAGGGATTGGTTTTTAGAGAATAGAGAAAATCAACATCCACTCAGGATTTACTGTCGTAAATAACCATGTGTATTCGTGCTTATTGCAGTGCAGTATCTACTCCGTTCACAAGCTGCTAAATCCACTTAATTTATAGGCCTAATTTCGGCACACTGATGCAAGTAAAAATGCAATGTACCATGGAATTAAGTTCAGTTTAAACACCAAGTTAGTACCAAATTCTGGAAAAGCAAGAACTGTAGCAACAGATTAGAAGAGACATGAAGATTTTGCTTTTCAGTGCAGTAGGTCTTCTGCATCCCAAAATGAAAACCAACACCATAAAGAATACCAATATTACTGTGTTTTGTGCTCTATTTCTGTCACACAAGTGGAAGCGGTGCTGTTTGCAGATCATCAGCTTTTTAACTCTGTTGTCTAGTTCATGATTTCCAGTCAAGATTTTATCTAAAATTATTCCCTTGGTTGTAAAGCCATAAGATAAACTGCTTCTGGAGAGAGAGAGAGAGAGAGAGAGAGAGAGAGAGAGAGAGAGAGAGAATGGTAGACACAGATACTTTCGGTGGTACCAACTGCTGCCCCCCTGTGGACAATAAACCAAGCATTCAATCATCATCAATAACCGGTCACAGTGGATTCATGGCCCTTTCCAGGCAACAACAGATGTCCACACATTCATATACAGGAAGACAAAAAGCTTTTGCAGGGCACCTTGTAAACACTCTGAAGAAACCATAGAACCCAGAGGAATCAGACAGAAATTAGGTGAACATGTACAGAAACTCCACACAGACCTTAACCTGAGCTCAGGTTCAAATCATGGACCCTGCATCTTTGAGGCAGCAACACAAAGATTGGTTCTTATTCCTGGCATACTGTATTAAATGCCGCCTTTTGCAACACTTATCTTAGTAGAGATAAGCCATGCACCCGAGTTTTTACCCCAGACATAAACTCATATTTAAGACCAATTAGTACATAACCTTAATGAATACATGTATAATTTAATGCACAGAATTGAGGGGGTTACATGATGCGATAAGTCCAGAGTGACCCTATTCCAAAGTGATAGATTTGGGTGCATTAAGCAACATTACCAGCCAGCACCAATGTGGTCTCCTACATACAATAAACAGCACATACATGTGACCTTTAACATAATATTTTGATTCATTTGACATTTCTATTAATTTCACATTTCACAGATCGAACCTTCTAACCTTTCAACCTTCTAACCCTCGCCTTCATCTACGCATAAAAGTAAGACGAAGTAAGAAAATTAAGAGTTAAACACACTTTGTTGTACAACAATGGTACTGTTCATCAGAGCTCTTAATCTTCCTGGGTTTTTCAAAGAAAAGCTCCAGTGCCTGTGCATATGGGAATGCCTCTGGTGCTGGTCCAGTTATTGATATTCACAGACATGCAGCCGACTGCTCTATTTTCAGTCTGTTTCATAGGTCAGTATTGACCTGACAAACAAATGAAAAACACTGGTTTAAATTAAAGTACAATCCAAAATACTGTATATTTAGTGCAGGATGTTGAATATCACTTACCAACCTACAGGCAAACACAGACGAGGTTTAACAGGCCGTATTCTCAGTCACTCAGCTCATTCTTCCAGTGAAACCGTTTCCTGTTTTAAGGCAGCTTTGACTGTCTTTTGGTACAACTTTCTCCCCTTTGCAGAATGAATAGATACAGGAGCGGTAGCGCGAGAGGCAACTGTTTGCTAATGTCTAATCGATCAGAGATGGCATCATTCTCCAGGACAGATTTTTAAAAAGGGTGGGTGACCGTCAATTTACTGTACTTCAGCATTCCAAAGTATACCATGTTTTATTATGCATGAAAAACTGCCATTTTTCATGCATAATGCGGGTCAATGCAAATGATAAAACAATGCAAAATCTGTGCAAAATTAATCAAACCCTTAAAGCCCAAGCGGCACAGAACTCAGCATAGGTCAATAATGATTAAAATAATATAGGTGCTTAAATGGAAGCATTGCAAACTTAAATGGAAGACTTCAAACTGTGCATTTTGGTCCTCAGATATGTCAGGTAGAATGAAAGTTATCATTACTTTTATAACGTGCAAATTTTACCACTATGAGAATGACATCGAAAAATGTGCATAGTAACTCTAAAAAAATTTTGATCATAGAAACAACTGAAAACAACCAGCAAAACATGTAAGCATGTGTATCTGTGCTATTTCTATGCCTCCGTATCCGACCCATTTTTAGATTTTTTGCTTAGTCTGTTGTATGTTTGTATAGTTGGTTAAAATGAAAAACTTCAATTCATCATATTGCGTACACTATATTGTACTGATAAATAGGATACAGTACGTCACTCTATACTGTACAATACTATGCCCTATATATGTTTATTTATTTTTTTTAAAAAAGCAAAACAAAAAATGGCTAAAATGTGGCATTTTAAGTGGTACAGGACATAAATGAAAGTCTAAATAGGTGCAACTTCCTTTATGTTATATTGAACATTGAACCAGTAAGAGAAGTGATGCAATTACTCATGCAGCAAAACACTGATTGTCTATGTTGATAACTGGTTGACCAAGGCCACTGTAAGGCTACTGTAGCTGAGTAGCTCATTCTTATGGAAATAGAACCAGTAGAATTATAGTTAGAATTTAATTCTGACCAAATTAGTTGCAATCCATGAGCACCATGAAAAGAAAGATTCATATACTATATACTATAGCATATTGGATATAGCTAGCTATTCTTTTCCACAGAGCTTGTACACTTAATAGCAAAGTTGACCCACAGGTTAAATGCACCATTGCGAAAAACATTTTCCATTTTAAAAACAGTCTCCACTTCACTCTTTTTTTTTTTTGCTAGTACTGCATACCAGCAGAAAATCCCTTGCCCTCCACCTCTGCTATTGCATGACTGTACAGTAGGTTCTAATGTCAGCAGGGATTGACCGCGGTGAATAAGTACTTTCCAGAAACTGGCAAGCAATAATCAACCTCTTTCCTCTGGGTCAATAATTTCTCTCCACATTTTCCTTAGAAGCAAAAAAAATCAATTCAGGGCCTTTTTTTTTTAGCAACAAAGAGCAAATTATTCTAAATGCACCATGTTTTGTCTTGGTCAGTTTTAAACCCGCAGGTGGTATCCTTCATTCGACACACCATTCACATCAACCAATCAGGTTTAAATGTCATGACTGATGTGAAGTGTACTTGAAAAACGAACACTGAATTTATAAAAGGTAAATGACTTTGTGTGCCCATTCTGCGAGCGGTGGTCAGTACCTTAACAAGGAGGATATATTTTCTAAATTAATATCCCAAATGTGCCTCTGCTCTCGAGCTATAGATGTGCTTAATAGCAAAAATATGGCTTCTGAGTTCAAATCAATTAAAGCAGCATTGGATTGCATTTTCCAAACTAGGAGCCATTGTTGGACTTTCATGCATTTTTTTATATGAATCTCTGTAGACAAAACACAGGTGTCTCCGACACAAATTCTACATCTGAATAAACTTGTGATTTAACAAATTGTAAAATTACGACAAAGCCCATGTTGATGAAGCTTGCCTAATTGTTGTGCACCGCACAGCTCAAACCCCTGAGCAGCTCTTCCCACTTATTTGACTTCGAGTGAAATTAGCAGCATTTGCTCATGAAGGAGTGCTTGCCTGCATGCATACTAATAGGTGGCGAATTCATCCAAATGAGCACCCTTCCTTGTCTAATGCGCCTCACGTAATTGTATTTCCAGGTTTAGCAGCCTCTTCACCAGCTGGCTGATCCTTGTAAGGTGTAAGTGCCAATAGCATTCAATCTGTTAATACATAACTGGAGAGCAGCTTTAAGTGACCAGAATTAAAGGCCAAGATCGAGGAATACTGGTCAAATCAGGAAGGCTTGCTTTCACCAAGTAGATTGCTACAACTAAACTCAAATTCTTGTCTTATTAAAACTATAATACAGTGGAACCTTGGATTACAAGCATAATCCGTTCCGGAAGTGGGCTCGTATTCCAAAACACTCGTAAACCAAATCATCATTTCCCATAAGAAATAATGAAAACTCAAATTGTTCGTTCCACAGGCCCCCCCCCCAAAAAAAAATACATAAAAATAATTAATACAATCTATAAAATGAAAATAAAACAAATTAATCTGCACTTTACCTTTTAAAAAAAGTACAAATAAATCCTGACAGATAAGTGCTTCCGTTGGTGCGTGCAGTGTGTGTGTGTGTGTGTGTGTGTGTGGAATTAGCCCCTTCCATCGCCTCGTTTTACACAGTAACACTCCTCCTCCCTCTCCCCACCTCGCTTTTTAAGATTCACAACACACACACACACACACACACACACACACACACACACACACACACACACACACACACACACAAACACCGTTTTAACAGGGAAAAAAGAAATCTCTCTGACCTGGTGTGAACGCATACTAAAGGAATCACTGCTTTAAAGTAAAAAAAAAAAAAAAAAATTAACTAGCACCTTACCTTTGAAAAGAATCGCGACAGAGCAGAGTTTGTGTGTTTGTGAAGCAGGGGCGGGGGTGAAAAGGCGAGAGAGCGTCTGTGCGTGTGTGTGTCTGTGTGTGTCGGTGTCAAACTGCGCGCGCACACTCATAAGAGACGAGCAGAGTTTGTGTGTTTGCGAAGCCGTGGGGGGAGGGGGGGGAGGGGGGAAGGTGAGAGAGTGACGCTCGGTGTCAAAATAAGAGTCGCATGTGTGATACATGATACTCGGCGCTCGTAAACTAATACTTGCTCGGTTTCCGAATAAAAATGTATTAAAAATCTTTGCTCGGTTTGCAGTACACTCGTAAACCACGTTACTCGCAATCCGAGGTTCCACTGTATGTGAATAATAAATAAAACATAGGGACAAACACTATCGGTTTGATTGGGGAAGTTGTGCACTGCGCCACACTGGGGCCTTAAAACACATGTGCAAATGCTCACGCGTCTCGAGTGGTGTAGAGTTATCCCTGTTAAAATATTACTATGAAATGCATTCTGACTCCTAAATGGAGCAAAATCAGGGCAAGTGAGGCAAAAAAAAATTAATTGACTGAAATAGGGGGGGAAAAGTCATTAAAAGACACACAAGTGGAAAATCAATGAATGATAATTGTCATGATTTAAGCATGTCACACTGAAAGATTGCAGCCAGGATCTGAAATTAACACCCACCGAGCGGCAAATGAGAGTAGATTTTCCATCTACCACATGGCAGGTAAATGTTTGTTATGAAGTCTTCCTTAAGTCTTTTTGTTGAAGCTACAGGTTTTTAGCAATTCTCTTTGCTCTTTGGAGGGGGGGGGGGGGGGTCACCAGGCAGCAACTTGTGGCTAGCTAGTATGTGGTAATATTTGCAAGTGGTCAGCTAACCTTCCAAATGAAAGCAGAGACTACCGCTGAATAAAAGGAATACACAACAGTACAGGGCATGCAAAAAAAGTTTTGTGAGAAATGGTGATTGAGATGATGGTTTTTAAAGAGACTGGCTAAAAATTCCTAAAAAGTGGACAATAGTAAATTGGAAAAGTCTAAATGTCTGCTGTGACATTCGGAGGGTAGTATCAGAATAGCTACAAGGTTGGCTGACCCCTTGCATATACAGTACATTACAAGCTAGCTACATGACTTCAGAAGTCAGCTTGTTTAAATGCCATAGCTGGCCTAAGTATTGTTGCTGATCACATCCATCCCTTTATGACCATAGCACCAGCACTTAAACTAATCTCAAACTGGTTTCTTGAACACAAAAATGAGTCTTCTCTACGTTAACACGTTCACCAGATCTCAGTCCAACAGAGAACCATTGGGATGTGGTGGAACAGTACTAGCAGGGTGTACCTAATGAAGTGGCCAGTGAGGGTATTTTGCGGAACTTGCCAAATATGTGTACAAATCATTTTAACCCCAGAGTACAATGTATCTTCGATAGTTTCTGTTTTTCTTTTTAAGTCAATCCAAACCAAATCAGAATTGAGATGCATATGCTGTAAGTACTTCACCATAGGTCTTGATTGTCGGTTTTCCTGCTCTGCACATTGACCAGTTTCTCACTGGTTCATGCCTTCAGTTATGCTTGAATGATGCTTGAACAAGGAACAGGGCTGAAAATAAGAGCCCAAAACTTGTCAAATATGAGAACTATTCTTATTTGCTTGTACATTAAAAATAGAGAGCCGTCCACTGGATATTTACTGCAGTGATTAATATGTTCAGCTTCGCAACAAGTTATATTAAGTGATCAGTAAGGCTAGTCTGAAAAAAAAAAAAGCCTTCATTTTGCTAGGGAGCATAAATTGTGGACTTTGCAGCGTTGGAAATGGGTCATGTGGTCTGATGGTCCAGATTTACCCTGTTCCAGAGTGACACAAACCCCACAGTGGCAACTGACACCAAAGCGCATAAAACGTACACATGATTTTTTTTTTTTTTAAAGAGGATTCGGAAGTTAGGTTTAACAATGGTGAAAATGCACTTCTTGTGTTAAGTAGTACCATTTGTAAAGAGGAAGTTTTATACTACCAAAATAAAAAAAGCAAAACATTGCATTCTTATTACTTATGTCACATATACACACTGCACAGTAAAATTCTATACATATCCCAGCTTCTTACTAGTAGGCGGTGGTCAGAGCGCAGGGTCACCCATTATACAGTGCCCCTGGAGCAGACAGGGTTAAGGGCCTTGCTCAAGGGCCCAACAACAACAATTTGGCAGAGCCAGGGCTCGAACGGCTGACCCTAACACACTGAGTCACCCCTTTAAAAAAAAAAAAACTTCTATATTGTTTTATCAACACACACACATAATGCAAAACTTTGTTTCTTCCTGACTAGGATACGCGATATTACCTTAATAAATTGTAACCTTTAGCTATGCATAGGTGTAAATTGCGATTTAGATCTTTATGTAATTCATTGTGCAGGTCTAGTCCCTATTCCAAGAGAGAGACTTGGGGCACAAGGCAGGGTACACCCTGGACAGGATGCCAATCCATCACAGGGCACACACACATACACACTCACTCACTCACACAATACAGGCAATTTAGAAATGGCAATTAGCCTATTCTGCATGTCCTTGGACTGTGGGAGGAAACCGGAGTATCCGGAGGAAACCCACCAAGCACGAGGAGAACATGCACACAGAGACGGGAATCGAGCCTGGCCAGGAATCGGACCCAGACCCTGGAGGTGCACCACCGTGCCGCCGTGTGCAGGACTGTTTTTATAAATAATTAATTATATAAATTCTTAAAATGCTTCCATAATATTGGAGAAATAGCAGCAGATAATTATATCCTGAAGACTAGGTCCTTGTTTCTGCATACTGCACTAGTGTGGAGTTTTGTTCTTTTACAAAATACTTGCAGCAGTGATGTTATGTGATACAGTTAATACGCATAGTATCTTACAAGACAGACAGCTATAACTGTGAAGATATTAAACAACTGATGACATGGCTAATCTATGCATTTGCATTGTGGAGAAAAGTCTACTTTCAAGATTTCTTAATACAGTCAGTCAAGAAAAAAATGACAGATGCTAATACAGCTGCAGTTCCACTCTGCATGAAGCTGATGATTTTCTGCATATAACCATAAAGAGTAAGAGAAAGCAGGAGAAAGGACACATAGTAGGCACACTGTGCCCTGTACTATTTTAGTCTTGGAAACCACTAGGAAGCACTGACACCGATCTCACTTTCCCACCAGACAGAATTTTATTGGTGAGAATATTTAATAGCAGACCAGGGAAGGAGATCTGAATGGGCTTTGTGCAATTAAAAGAGCAGCGAGTTATTAGAGAGAATAGTTGAGAGTGCGCCACCTGTAGGATTATAAAGGAATGTTTAGATTTTACCACGCCGAAACGCAAACATGTATACCTTTCAAGAAATTATTTGAAAATGTGATTTTTCAGTCAGTGTGATGATACATGAATTGCATTGCACAAAAGAATCGTGATATGTAACTTAATGCATCCCCCCACCCCCCAACTCTATCAGGGATAAAGTACATGCACAACCAAGGGGTTAGCAATGCAAATGAAGTACAAGATGTAAATACAAAATGATTAAGGTCAAGGTGACAAATTCCTCATCAGCGTCCACAAACTCTCACTCATGCTTGCTCAGCATTGTGGTATTGAGGGTGTGCAGGAGAGAAAGTTCAGGGCCCGTTTCCTGTCTGCGTGGACTTTCACATAATCTTCCTCCGTCAATGTGGATACGCATATCGGTAAATGTAAATGAGTGTACAAACTTTGTCTGATGCCTTTACGATGGAACGGAGTCCAATCCATGGTTTCACCCTTCCTCATTACTTTACTTTTACCCCTGCCTTCACCCCTCAGAATTTCCATCCATATTCTCAGAAGCCTACAGTACATTTAAAATCCACTTAAACGAGAAGCTGGTAACACAGGATGTCCAAACGGCTTCACATTAATAATTTTATAGCAAGCAGATGATTCATTCACGCGATACAGTTGTAGGCGTATCCCATTCTGTCCAGCAGCTTTTTATCTTTTTGATACATTTTATCCATAAATAAGACTGGATGAGTGACTGGATACATATGAAGAAATGAAGTGACACAAGATCTTCATTCATAGCACACCTTCTTTTTATTAGACCTGTGTGCAACTAAAGCAATGGTGTGGATTAAAAATAACAAAATTATTGTAATTAAACATAATTTATGAAATCCAGGGAGTCTGGTGGACAGAGCATTTTGATTAAACCAATAACAGGACAAGAACCGGATTTTTTTTATTTTTTTAAATAAACTGAGGATCAGACCAGAGACCAGTGTTTTCCCAACTATTGGCTGTAAAGGAACTGCAGGTAAGTGCAACAGACTAGTGGTTTTCAACTCTGATCCTGGAGGCCCACTGTCCTGTATATTTTAGTGCTAGATCTGACCAACTGAAGTAACCTCAGATCATAACACTACCTCCACAGACTTGTACAGTGGGCACTATGCATGATGGGTGCATGGCTTCATGTGCTTCCTTTCATATCCTGACACGCCCATTAGAGAAAAAAAAAGGCTTCACATTGCTTGGAGCAAGGGAAGCCCTTTTTTCTCACTAACTAAAGTAGTTTTACACTAACATTCAAGACAGTTGCTAATCTTCGCAGAAGTGAACGTCCCAGCATACTGCCAGGAGAACGTCTCATTTGTCTAACAAGAACCTGAAAGCATGATTTTGGTAAAACTGCATCTGCACAAACCACAAGGTTTTTGGAACAATGTCGAATGGACAGATGAGACCACAGTGGAGTTGTTTGGCCTTAATGCCCAGCGCCATCCATTTTTTGTTGGCAAAAACCAAACAGCATTTCAACAGATACACAGAATACCCACTGTCAACCACAATGGTGGAGGGGTAATGATTTGGGTTTATGGTGTACACACAAGACCTGGGCACCTTGCAGTAACTAAATTGATCATGAACTCAAAAGTATTATACAATATAATGTACAAAAGTATTCTAGAGGCACATGTGAGACAAAATCTCACCCTTTTGACAATAATGGAGGCTACAATGGGCAAAACGTTTCTTGTATCCTTCTACCGATCCGTGTTTTGACACCATCCTTTCTCAAAGTGCTACAGATCATGCTCTCAACATCATGGCTTTGTTTTCCCTCTGATATCCAGCATGCGCAGTAACACCTTATATACTGTGGACAGGCATGTGCCGGGCATAATTATGTCCAATGGATTCATTTAGGTGCAGGTGGAGTCCAATCGAGTTGTGGAAGCATCTCAAGGTCCATTGATAGAAGTAGGATCCATCAGAATTCAACTGCCAGTTTCATAACAAAAGGTCTGAATACATATGTAAATTTGATATTTCAGACTTCTCCAAAACACTCCAACCACCTGTTTTTACTTTTCATTCTGTGGTTTTGTGTGTAGAATGATGAGAAAAAAGGATTTGGATACATTTTGAGATCAAGGTGAAATGTGGAAATCTTGAAAGGGTCTTTGAAAACTTTGTCGGCACTATATGAAAATCTTCTCTTTACTGTTATCAGAACAGTAGTATATGATGTATACAATATAATGCACACCGTGCATTATAAGCATTGACCTCAACCCCCTTAACATTAAAATGCTACTGGAAATGTGCCCCAGGTCTGTGCCTCAGTGATGCTCTCGTGGCAAAACGGGCAAATCCCACATTGATGGTCCAAAATTTTCCTTAAACGGTCAATGCAATTTAAATCATTCCAATTAGAGATTCCAACTGTTTACATGGATGCTGATGCAATAAGATGCGCATTTATGCTTAAAGCAATTAGTCAAATGTTACTTTTTTGACATGGGCATGGGATATTGAACAAGCATGAATGGGTGTAATGGTCAGGGAACCAGAAATTTGACAATACACATTGTATACAATGTCTTGCGGTAGCTTTAAGTTTTCCTTCACTGGAACAAAAGGATCCAGTCCGGATCTGTTCCAGTAAGACAATGTTCCCACACACGATGTGACTTATAAGCCACTAAACATTAAAATGCCCTAGGCCCCATCAGTCAACAAGCCGTAATGGGTGTGATGGTCAGGATTTCACATATTTTAACAATATTAAATGTAAAAATATATATTATGTCCAGTAGAAATCTTTAATATTATTATAGAGTATTAAATTATGAAATGTAGTGATTTTAAAACTGATTTGTATAAGTAATTATATCACGTATTACTGCACACAGCTTCAATTAATCCTCTTTTTTTTCTCCAAGAGAAGTCTTGTTGTACTTTTAGAGCCCATGTTATTAGTGTTAACTGTTAGATTAACTAAAAACTAATATGTTTCAAATGAATGGCCTAATTTGGTAGCCTGTCAAATGCTCACAAAAATAGTGATGTGGTGCAGTTAGAATAAGACACTGAGTTTGACACAGATAAACTGATCACATTGGTATTTTGTTTAATACTGGATGGCCCCAATTCCTATGGAGAAGTCACCATCTGGTGACAGTACATTTTTCAAATTTTATATAGTGACGGCTTACAAATCTGAAAGTGTGAGGCTTCTTCTAGAATATGCATTAGACAAAATAATTAAATAACCTAAATCCTGCCAGTCTGTTCTCTTGGAATGGAAATTATTGGGCAAAGCACTAGGAATTTATTATTTCAAAGGTAAAATGCCAGAATGCTTAGGTCTTAAACTGCATTTATACACATTGTACATAATATGGTATTCTTGTCAAAAAACAGTTATTTCCCATTCACTTATTTCACTTTGGGTGTAATAAAGCTCTCTATAGATTTGATAAAAACGAGTTAGAGGGCATCGACTAAGCTTAAGTTATTAGCCTGCATTTCTGTCTGTGCTATTCTAGTCACTTATCTGCTTTGATTAACAAAAACACTCCCTCCTCCTGTTCCTTGTTTTAGTGTTGCTAGCCACCTGTCATTGGTTAGTATTTGACTAATTTGACTGCACTCTCCCTACAACAGCCCTGAAAATCTCACTTGAAAACTCAAACAGTTTTCTATTGCTTTATATCTACATTTTGTTTCAAAATATTTGTATCTCCATTAAGTCAGTAGAACACATAACGGCTTTATAAACTTATAAATAGGTGTAAATGAGCAGCATTTAATTGCTCGATATAGTGTCCATAAGGTACACGATTTGGGAGCAATGGTTTGTGACACTGTCATATATACAAACTGACTATATTTCCAAATATATTTGTGCCAGAATGTTATAATACAGTTCCTTGTAGAAGTTTTCTTAATAGAATGCAAGGCAGCATAAATATGATGGTATAAACAATGTGTAATAACATCTCTTTTAAACCATATGTCAATGATTCCCACAGTGTTGGCTGCAGCCCCCTGGTGTGCCACGAAGGTACTGCAGGTAGCCACAGAAAAGGTCATTTGCATTAAATTACTATAGATTTTTATTTATTTATTTTTTTTTTTCAATTTTGCGATGAAGTTAAGTTATCAAAATTTTACTTTAAAAAAATGGGCAAGTATAAGGATCTGTTCATCTGTGAAAATGCAGAAATTGTAATGGCTAGACGACTGGTTCAGAGCATCTCTGGCATAGCACTTTGTATGGCGTGTCCCTGGCAGTCAAGCCTGTCGTCCCAGAGAAGAGCTATTGTAACAAACAGCTGAGAAAATCATGCTCATGATAAAAGGTCCTAGAATACATGGGCCTGGTGTTATACATAAATGATGCTTTCTTTTACATCATGGCCCACGTGGTCATCGCTAATCTGTGGAAGAGATGGCACCATGACAAGGCACCATGCACACACACATTCATCCACTTTTTTATGTAAAATTAAAAGGATTTTATTTTTGTTGTAAATGACCACACTTTTTTTCTTTTTGAAAATGCTGATCTAATACTGTACATCTGCAGGCATGTTTTTGGAAGGTGGAAACCTAAGAACATGCAAAACTCTACACGGACCCATGCAATTTAGACCTTAAGCAAAACCTTTTAAAAAGAGAACAAAAGTGTATTGGTATATAGACGATGCAAAGGGACTGCATGTCAGCAATCAACATTACTTTGCTAACTCTGTTGAGTCCTGGCTTCCTAGCAAGAATTTCCCTTGTGATTAAATGACCCTTTGGCAGACTCAGAGATGCTTCTTCTTTGAGTGAAACACACAGTGGCACATTCACATTCCACATAACACACTTCTTTGAACAACGCTTTCTCAACCATGTACGTACATGGACGTCAAATAAAACAGAATAAATGATACATGATGTAACGACACATAACCATGGCATTACTCTACGTGCTTTTACTGAGGAGTCGTAAGTACAGTACTAAGACTGAAAAGGCTGCTGGTCATGTCCAGAACACAATTAATGACCGATTTCATACCTTCCTAGACTCTAATGTGACACTCTTTGTTCAATGGCCATCTGGTGAATATGAAAGGCAAATACAAACAAAAAGCTAACAATAGGTCAGTGATAATTAACAATTACTCTTTATTCAAAAGTAAATTCCACCAGCCACTTTCTTCCTCTGAAAATATTCACTTTGAAATAAATCCAGGTATTTCATTTAATACTCATTATTTGAGGTCAGTTCATGTAAGGGCTAGACAGCTTCTAATTACGGTCCACAAAACCAGACAATTATTGGAGACCGTTAATCTCATTATTCAGGACAAGCTTCCACTCTGTGATTATCTGACGCTGCAAGCACATTTATCAGCCAAATGCACCGCTTTTATTCACTATTGATGAAATGTTACTTTCTTTTATGGATTACTGGATACTTTTACAGTACATACCTGAAGCAAATATGTTTATGTCTTAATAACCACAAGCAATTGTATAAACCAAGCCTTTGAATAAAACTGTATTTAATTTACACACTTAAACAAAACTTTAAAAAATAATAATAACAGTATTATATATTTATTAAATTACTAATGATTTAGGCTATGCTCTGGATACCAGATCCTACTAATAAATGACTAGTTAAACTAAAAGCAACATTTGGACTCAACATCAGGTTATTGATTACCCTAAAGAGTTGTCAAGTCTGTGATGTAAAATCCCTGAACTGGATGGTAACTTTAGATACATGTTGATCTTTACCAGTCATATACAGTATGGGGACATAACCATCCCCAGGTTTGATCATCCCATAAGGGCTGCAGTTTTGAAGTTGCACTGATCTACTGTAGTCGTCTAGCCATCACAATTTGGCCCTTGTCACAGTAGCTACAGTTACAATATCTCATTACAATGGCACCTGGAAGTGATGAGACGTATTAGGCAGCATTTACTCCATGAAGATGATGTGTTGGAAGCAGAGAAAATAGGCAAGCCTACAGATTTGAGCGACTTTAACTGGGAAAAAATTGAGCTTGTAAAGCAACTCCAAAACTCCAGCTTGTGGTGGATGTTCCCGGCCTGCAGAGTTCAGAATCGACAAAAAGCGGTCCGTGGAAAGACCTAGAGAAGACCTAGTGTAGCTCAAATTGCCGGAAAAGTGAATGATGGTTTCAATAGAAATGTGTCAGTGCATTTTAGTTTTGGTGGCAAAAGGCACATTCTAATTATTAGGCGGGTGGACTTAATGTCATCGCTTGCTGATCTATTTAAATAACTTTTGCTTTCAGTTTCGTTTCAACGCCAGTAATGTGCATGTTGGGAAAATGTCAAATAAATAAACTTGATTTACGAATTTCTATCCAAAATGCATGCTCAAATAATAGAGAAGCTACCCAAAAGTGTCAAATTAGCTCTGAGCAATAGTATTCGGTAATATAATGTTGGTGAGCTCACAGAAAGGAAAAGAACATAAACGGTTCAAAACAAATAATAGATAACCCAAAATATGTACACCAATCATCCATAACATTATGACCACAAACAGATGAAGTGAACAACAATGACCATACACCAGCAAACTGGTAACAGGATAATGGACACTGAAGACTGACGTCCATCTGCATCCATCCCACAGAAAAGCCAATGCAGCATAAATCGTTGGGAAAAAGTCAATGTTGGCCACGACAGAACGGCACCAGAACACCTAAAGCACTGCAGCCTGATGTGCATAGAGCTCAGCAGGCAAAGAGCCCAAGGTCACCAAACCAGTCTACAAACTCGATCACCCATGGGATGCACCAGACAAACAAATGCACAGAGGACACACCAAAGGATCCACTGACAATGTCCTGGTGCCAGACACCACAGCAGGTCTTGTGGATTAATCTCCCGAGTTGCCAGAGATGCCCTGGTTGCACAAGTGCGACCAAAATCCTAGGTGGTTTTAATGTTTTGGCTGATCACTGCATGTGGATTAAATGTACAAAGTTGTAAAGTATACAATTGTAGTATTTAATATTTGAAAATAGAACTTTAATTAACAAAGGTTGAAGTAAACATCTGTATTAAAGGAGTTTGTCATTTTACACATGAACCATTCTAAGCACCTTTCAAGCAAGACACCCATTTGTTAAGTCCAATTCAATTAAGGAAAAAAAACAACGTTAGTGACCAAAAAGTTTCACAAACGTTCTTGGAAGGCCAGTTCCAAGTACAGTTTGATGATTTTTCTACTCAACCAGAGCTGATTCAACTCATTTGTTAAGTCAGCAATACAAACAGTACTGGATATTAGCCCTCTAGGACTGAATTTGAACAGCTCCGTTCAAGAACAACCCTTTCCCGAAAGAGCTGTGTTCCTCGCCATGCTCGAGCCCAGGGACTAGCAGGAGATACAACTCTGTGGTTTCAGACCGTATAATTCTGCTGCTTCATTGAGGTCATTTTTAGATCCATAATGATATTTTTCTTATGAGCTCAATATTAATATCAGCACCATATTCACGGTGCTGTAACACCTGTATGCCTAATTTGCACTGTCAGTGGGAAAGAGTAAAAATGAACTCGTGCCTTTAATAGGGCATCTGCTCAGGCTACAATAATGCACTTAATGTTGAAATAACAAGCAGAAAACCAATCAAAAACAGCCCTGGTATATATCTGTTTGTCCTGCATGCATAAAACTAAGAGCCATGACAAGAATCACAGAGAAAAATTTAAAGGTTGTTTGGGCTGTTGTTGATGTTTGTGTGTATAGCTTTAAAAATAATGTTTTAAGGAAAGTGATATACACTTTACTAGAGTTGTAAAGTCATTTAATTATTGTTTATTCTCACTCTTATCATTTATACCACTTTATCCTGTATACCTGGTCACGAGGGCCTGAAGCCTATGGCAGGAGACGTAGGGCATGAGGTGGGGTACCAATCCATCGCAGGGCACTTATTCACACACTATGGGCAATTTTGGGGTAAGGGAATTAGCCTAATCTGCATGTCTTATAATGTGGGAGGAAACCGGAGTACCTGGAGGAAACCGACCGAGCACGAGCAGAACATGCAAACTCCATGCACACAGAGGCGGAAATCGAACCCGGATCCTGTAGGTGCATGGTGACCGTGCTAACCACTAAGCCACCGTGCTGCCTATTATTGTTTATTTTGCAAGACAATTATTAGTGGAGAAAAAAAAAACTGTAAGCATTGACAAAAAAAAAAACTTAGAGGCAACTATAAATTTTTGAATCCATATTAAAGAGAAAAAACAAACACTTCTCACTTTAATAAAACAAAAATTAAGTATGAAAAAGAGAACATGCACTAAAGACCACCCTGACCAGTCAGTCCCTGATGCGCATTAGGCCGAATCTCGCGGAACCAGCAGCACTCCCACAAGCCCCCGCGGCCACACTGTCCCTTGAATCATCCTTAAAACTTATCAAATACAACTCCCTCGAACACACCCTAAGCGATCGCGTGCAACTCCCCACTGTAAAAGCATGAAGAGAAACTTACGGACGGATGAAGGAGCCGCGTGAGAGTTGATGCTGATTCTGAAGATCCAGAGGAGCGGGATGAAGCCCGAGCGCACCATGCTCATCCTCCCCATCCTGCTCCAGCACTATCCACACACTCACACTTTGTCCTGTTGACACACACACACACACACACATACACCAAGTGCTGGCACTGATGTCTTCTCCTGAGGTCAGAAGGCAGGATCAGGATTTGCGGCACGTGAAAAGAAGCCGCTGCGGATCAGCGCCCGAGCTCGCGCTCCGCCTGCACGCGCTTCACCGAAAACACACGGAGTGTGACGCGGCTGCTTAATCCATAGCTGCGCTCAAACTTACGGCGACTCGTCTGTCCTCACAGCTCCAGCTTTATAACTACAGCACTCGCCCCCTTTCTCGTCTGCAGTGGCACAATCCTCGAAAGATTTAAAACAACCCGCCGTTCACTGGTGTTGGTTTAGTCCACAGGACGACCTACCTGCTGATTCACACACAGCTGAAACACACCAGTTCTGAAAGGAAAAGTGGAGTGCACTGAAATCTCTCTTCACCCTAACAGCCTGTTTTTGTCTTTTTGCCTGTGTGTGTGTGTGTGTGTGTTTTTTTTTTTGTTAATCTCAGATTGCTTTTGATAATTTAATGGGGAATGTTTTCTAATTATCACTGCAAAATATATAACAGTGCTGTAGATGTAGACAGCCCATTAAAGAGAGTTAACAAGTGTTGATAATTTTCATGATACTAGGCAGGGGTTTCTTTTAAAATAATAATAACATGATATTTCTGTTGTATAATCACTATTTTAACGACTCTGCCAATGACACCCATTAAGGGCAACTTTGACAGTTAGAATGACTGAAAGCCCTGTGACCCCCCCCAAACGTCATATGATAATACAGTATGTCTTGCGGCTGTTCCAGTCGAGGGGTCGACCATCCAATCCGCACACAATGTGGCCCTGGTTTTACACCAGATGCCTTTCCTGACACTTAATCACTCATCATCTATACCGCTTTATCCTGTATTCAGGGTCGCGGGGAGCCTGGAGCCTATCCCAGGAGACTTAGGGCACGAGTCAGGGTACACCCTGGACAGAGTGCCAATTCATCGCAGGGCACACACACACACTCATTCACACACAACGGGCAATTTGGGAACTCCAATTAGCCTAATCTTTGGACTGTGGGAGGAAACCTGAGTACCCGGAGAAAACCCACCAAGCACGGAGAGAACATACAAACTCCATGCACACAGAGACGGGAATCGAGTCTGGCTGGGAATTGAACCCAGACCCTGGCGGTGCAAGGCGACAGTGCTAATCACTACACCTCCTTCCTGACGAAAGAAAGAAAGAAAGAAATTATAAAAGAAAGAAAGAAAGAAAGACTTCCATTTTATCCAGGCTTGGGACTGGAACCTCATCCAGTGGCTGGGGTTTGAGCCTTGGGTGGGTATTGGACCTGAGCCTTCAGCATGGCATGAGGGAAACCTACTATTAAGCAACTAATACCCATATACAGTAATAGTAAAGTGCATTTGTAATTTTGAGAGAGAGACGTACTGTGACGTAGTGGTAAGCTGTAGCCTCGCACCTCAAGGGTTAAGGGGTCAGTTTCTGACTTGCATCTGTGTGCATGAAATTTGCATGTTCTCCCCATGCTCGGTGGGTTTCGTCCAAATGACATGCAGGCCGAATAATTGCCATTTCCAAATGTCCCCTAGTGTGTGACTGAGTGTGTGTGTGCTTGTGTGCCCTGCAATGGATTGGCACCCCTAGAATAGGCTGCAGGACTAACAAGACCCTGTACCCTGTGAGTAATGAGAGTAATCTATAGTGTTTACATTTAAATATCACACATCACAGTTTATGACCAAAAGTATGTAGACACCGGACCTGCACACTTAAAAGTGGGTCTTTCCAAGATTGTTGCCATGATGACCATGTCTTAGTATGCTGTAGCATTAAGATGTCCCTCCATTAGAATAAAGGGGTTCAAACATGTTATGTGTTCAAAGCCCCATAAAGAAATGGTTTGCTTGCACTCCAGGTCAACGAGTGGTCTGCACAGAGCCCTGGCCTCAAACCCAGGGAACACCTTTGGGATGAATTGAGTGAGAGTGATAGAGCACATTACCATGGATATACTTAAAAAATTTCCAAGAAAGTCTTCCCAGAACAATGGAGGTTATTAATCCTCTAGATGTCCAACAGCTGAGTCACTGAGTCTCCAAGCAGTGTCTAATGACCTACTTTTTTATTAAGTTCTTAAATTAAAAAATAAAACAACCCCTTCCAACAATGTTGTAGAATGATGGTACAGTATCCTAGTGAAACACTATAAGGATGTATTTAATGTTAGAGATTTAAAAGCACTTATGTAAGTCTCTCTGGATAAGGGTGCCGGCCAAATGCCTTAAATGTTACTAATGTAATAACTGCCGGGTGAAGGGGGCTGGGGGCTTTGGAGCTTGATCCAGATATGTAAAATATGTTTAATACAGTAGCATTCTCTTCATGATAGATAGCAAAAGGCATTGTTTTGGACTGTAGAACAGAGCACTCATTACAAGCAAATACATCCATGTTGAAAGGAGTTATTGTTGACAGATTAGTTTCTGTGCAATACACAATATTTGCCATGTTACTGTATGTCAACAAATCGCTACTGTATATATTAAAGCCCATTGAGCTTTATCTCGATAACCCATGATTAATACGATTAACTCTGACATGTTTAGTTAGTATACAGCGTGATGTATATTTATATTTGAGTGGTGACATAAACAGGGATCATCAATAAAAGTGGGTCATAAAATATGGGACAGGAGTTATGAAACCTGAAGTGCTTGAAGTTAAGAACCCATGCTAAGAGGTGGGTGTCAGGAGACAGGGGATTTTTTTTTTTTAGCTAGCTGTGGCTTTTAAATGTCACACCCACTTTTGCACTGGTATTTCACACTCTTTTATGACAGTGAAAATAGCAATAGAGAGTAAAAAACAAAAGATTTGCACCCATCCACAATAGGGACACAGCAGTAACCCAGAAATTGTGCCCACACTGGCATAAAACTAGAGCCTAAACATATCTTCATTTACCTATACTTTCTGTGTGTGACTGATTGTACAGTAAACTGAATTAATTAGCTTAGTTTGTATATTTTGTTGACTGAAAAGTGGCTTACATTTGAATGACAGCACTCTTACCTTTACAATTGTGCTCACAAGTGCTGATGTAATATTTGCTTCAATGTCTAAGCACTTCCTCTGTCAGGAACCAAAAGAAGACACACCATCTGTGCAAGATGAGAGGGGAAGAACTGGCACTTCAACTTCTCCTGGTCAGATGCCTGCAAGGCACATGTTCTATATAATGTGCTCAGAACTGGCCTGTCTATTAGGCTTTTCTCACTATATGGGCAAAAGTATGTGACAACCTGACTATAAAATTTATGTGTGTTTTTCCAATATTTCTGCCTCAACCTTTGTATAATTTACCTTAACTGGAACTACGTAAGAGGCTGGGCCCAAACCTGTCCCAACATGACACTGCCCGCTAGTATAGGCTCGAGGCCTCCTCCAACCCTGTCAGTGGTATAGAGAATGAGTGAATGAGTGACAGAGTAGTATTATTATATAACATTGATCTATCTAATAAAAGAAGAATTAAGTTGTGTTGTATGCGGGGGTTCAGTGTACAGTATGTTTGTTCATTGAGACTCATAGTAAAAGTCACTGATGTTGTTGGACTTTCAGCTGCTCCAGAGATGGTGATTCGATCTGCACATCAACTTGGCACAGCTTTTCCGCATGGCAGGCGAGAAACGTACCACTGAGCCGCCAATGCCCGTGGTAAAAATCACTGTACATAATCAATCAAGTCTTAATATCCAATAATATATAATCATAGTTAAAAATATAAATCTTATTATTATAATGCACAAAATGTATACATGCATACAACTCACAATTCTCTGTATTAAAAAAAAACAAACTTTTGTGCTCCTCGACTATTTCCTGTAAAATAATGTTTGATTGTGTACCATGTTGCTATTCTCACCATTGTGAATAATAAATAAGAATGAATGATTTCTCTTATTGACTCAAAAACTAATGGGTTGTTAGGCTTCTATTTCTCATTACAAGAACATTACCTAAAGGACAGGTCACACTAGTAGTGTATTTTTACACTTGAATGAAGAATTAGTAAGCATTTATACTATAAACATGGTTATATTCGATTATAGTAATCATTAATACACACTAAAATATGTATTGCTGGTCATAAACGATTGGCTATGTAGAATTTTATTTCTTGGCAGCCATTTGATTGTATATTATAATAATTTGATACCTATTAAGCATCTGTAACCATGATGAATTGCTCTTCTTAATTTAGGTTGAATTTTCCAGCAGTCAAAATTGAGTTATGCATTATATATATTGTATATTAGACCGAGTTTGTCCTTTACATTACAGTATACACTGTATGCAAAATATATCTAAATATATCTAAAAATCAGGCAGAAATGCCTATGATACTACTACTACTACTACTACTACTACTAATAATAATAATAATAATAAAAATAATAATAATAATAAAAATAATAATAATAAAAACACACAAGTTATACATAAAAATAAAAAATCCAAATTCTGATCATATTCTGATTCAGCTGTTTGGTTTTACTTAATTTGCTTATGTGTGTGAGAACATATAATTCTGAATATAGTATTAATTTTAAAAACATTAGAGAGGGAAAAAATTTTGTAGTCACAAAATTATCCAGTCAAGGTCAAAGGTCATTATAGACAAATAATTAATTTAATAAGTATGGCAAAAGGTTAGGTCAGGATCTTTTTGTGATTATATGCTTTGCTGTTGTAATGAGAAAGATGAATAATATGTCTGTTTTAAAACACACACACACACACACACACCTTTTATGAGACAAAAGTTCCTTCTTGAAAGCCGTAAGCGTATATAAAGCTTTTTTTAAAATTCCTTATATATTTCTTTATCTCTATTTAAAATATATATTTTTACTGATATGTGATTTTATTGATATCAATATTTTATATTTATTTCAGACCAAAGACGAATGCTTTGAAACTACAGTGGCAAGAAAGAGAATTATAGCATTTGTCATTTCATGGTTTTCTGCATTAGTATTTTCATTAATTTGTAATTTGTTGAGGTCTGGGCTCTGACTTGGCTGATTTTGTTTTTCTGGAGCTATTCTGCTGTGGACTTGCTCTGTTGTTTTGGGTCATTGTCCTGTTGCATCACCTAACTTCTACAGAGTTTCAGCTGACGCATGGACATTCTCACATTGTCCTGAAGAATTTTTTAATACGCTTGGGAATTCATCTTCCCCTCTATGACTGTAAGCTGGCCAGGCCCTGATGCAGCAAAGCAGGCCCAAATCTTGATGTTTCCTCCATCATACTCTATGTTCGAAATGATGTTTTCATGATGATTTGACAGTGCCCTTTTTTACGCCAGATGTACTGCTGCGTTTTCTTTCCAAATAGTTAAATCTTAGTTTTATCAGTGAGCAAAACATTTTGCCAATACCACTGTGGCGCGTCTATGTGCTCTTTCACAAACTTTAAGCATTCAGGATTGTTTTTTAAGTAAGTAGTGGCTTCCTTTGTTGTGTCCTGCCATGGACACTCTACTTGTTCATTGTTTTACTGCAGTCTTGTGAACACAAATGCATCCAGTTGCAATGATGCCTTCAAATCTTTGCCTGTCTCTCGAAGTTGTTTCTTTACCTCATTAATGAGTCTTCATTGTGCTCTTTGAGTCATTTTGACTGGGCACCCACTTTTTGGTAGAGTAGACACAGTCCCAAGTTCTAAAGTCTTTGAAATCATTTTGTATCCCTTTTCAGCTTTTTGGAAATCTACAATTCTTGATCATAGATCCACTGAAAGCTATTGGCTCACATTAGCATATTCTTCTTGTGTGGAGAAAACTCCAAAGTTTAAGTGGTTTTTAATCCTCCAAAGTAGCTCTAATCCCCACCTCCAAACTCATTTTGTTAACAAGACTCCAGGTATGCCAACAACTCACTGCAATTAGCTCTTTGAGGTCGTTAACTTAACAATTCACAGACTTTTTCCATTAGAGGTTTGAGGTTTTTATGGTTGTTCTCAATAAAGGCATGATTAAACGTGAGTTAAAGCCCTATAATACTAACCGAGGAAATTACAAGAATAAAATAATTATGTTCATTAAGGTTAATCAGTGATCTGAGAAGCTTTGACACTTATTACTTAATGCCATTTCTCACAATAGTAGAACCAGGTGACTATATTTTTGTCAGTCAAGTACTCACTTAGTTTGGATTATACTCTTGAATTTTTCAAATCTGAATCACAGAACTGGTAAAAGCTCTCTGCTCTTTGCTTAAATTGAATTCCATTTAATTTACAAACACCTTTTAAAGTATCTTTCAAATGAATATATGTAATAATCATGAACACAGTGTGCAGCTAGTGACCTATGGCATCTATTTAGTTTTTCTTATTCTTATTCTTATTTATTCCGAGTGAGAAGTTTAGATGTTTTTCAGGCTAATATCACTCACCGCTCATGCTATCATAAATGCATGTACACAAGCAAATTCTCTTCAGGGCCATTCCAGCTAATAATGTCATTCCTGAACACAATTTCAGCTGTTCCAGTTGACGGAGCAGCATCAAAGTATAGGCGAAGCTGTGTCTCTGAGACAGAGGACTATGTGTTCCCTACAATAATACCTCAAATTGATGCAAGAGTTAGACACTACTAGAGTTCTAGGACTGAAAACCCAGGTGACACAATAATAATTCTTACTATCTCACTATATTACAAGAGGCTATTTAATTGCAACAATAATTAAAGTAATTCTTAATTCTACTATATTGTATTCCTTTTATTATACAGTATATATATAGTATGTATGCAATTTGAAAAGTGGCCATTAATTAATAAATTCTAAAGTGTATTATTAATATTATATTATTAATAAATAAAATAATAATAATTGCAAGATATTTTTCACTAATTATATATACTGTGCGTGTGTGTGTGTGTGTATACAGACCAAAAGTTTGGACACACCTTCTCATTCTGAGAGGTTGAATTTGTATTATGGCAAGAAAAAATCAGCTAAGTAAAGAAAAAAAAACAAGTGGCCATCATTACTTTAAGAAATGAAGGTCAGTCATTGGGAAAACTTTGAAAGTGACCACAAGTGCAGACACAAAAACCATCAAGCGCTACAAAGAAACTGGCTCACATGCGGACTGCCCCAGGAAAGGAAGACCAAGAGTCACCTCTGCTGCGGAGGAGAAGTTCATCCGAGTCACCAGCCTCAGAGAGCAGGTTAACAGCAGCTCAGATCAGAGAGCAGGTCAATGCCACACAGAGTTCTAGCAGCAGACACATCTCTAAAACAACTGTTAAGAGGAGACTGTGTGAATCAGGCCTTCATGGTAGAATATCTGCTAGGAAACCACTGCTAAGGACAGGCAACAAGCAGAAGAGACGCGTTTGGGCTAAAGAACACAATAAAGAACACAATAAAGAAAATTATTCACTCTCTCACTCTTCGAATGAGAAGGTGTGTCCAAACTTTTGGTCTGTACTGTATATATATATATATATATATATATATATATATATATATATATATATATATATATATATAGAATTTATATATATATAGAATTATTATTATTTTATTTCTTACTTTAGAATTTATTAATTAATGCCCATTACATTACAATGGAAAAAGAGGGGGGAAAACAAACAAAATTTATTCTTGTTCAGCAACTGGACCTATGACATTAACTACTAATTACATATTACACAAATGTCACTAATACAAGTCCCAGCTACCACTTTGATGATTTTTCGTCTAATGGATGGTATGACTTGCCATGACTCTTACATACTCATATATAAGTAGCAAGGAAAAGCTATCGTATAATAAGGATTTGTTACAAATAGTTAGATATACAGTACTTATATTATATATACTTGCACAGTATAGCACAACTTCATTAACTTGCTGATAATATTCGCACATGCTACTGTCTTTATCATGGATAACTTAAACCCAAATAAAATAAATAAATAAATAAATAACCCTTAAAGTTCCCATATGAGTGACATGGTTCCACTATGTGATATGGTGCCATGTTGGTTGCTTATAATTGACGATGGAAGGCCACAAAAGACCTACAGGAGACCTACACGTTGTAGAAAGACATGGCTCTGTTGGCAAACTGCAAATCACTGTGGGTCAAATCTGCCATACAATGATCTTAACTACCCACGAATCATCATGTTTATAAATTCTCTGTGATTTCACAAATTGTGACAGTGGAAACCTGTTTTAAATGATAATAACCCATGATCTAAGTAAGCTGCTTAAATTTGCCCAGGGCTCACTCTGAATTCTGGAAAATCTGGACATTTTTAAATAATAATAAAAAAAAACTACACAATTGGTGAAATCACATAAATAAATTTTTACCTGAAAATTTTCACCAATATGTATTTGTGATCACTGTGCCTTCAGCAGTGGCACACAAGCAATTGGTTTCCCTCTACACCTGTAGCAAAATGATGCAAAAGTTGCAAAACACGTGTTGAATTAGCCTTACATTTCCCTAATTGGGCAGTGTCATGAATTTTCTTTTAGAGGGAGTGGATGTTTGCTGCTTAGCTTGGCTTCATTATATTTATCACTATTATGTAAGTCGTCTCCCATGTAGTTAGTGTTAACATCACCTCAGACTGAATTCCAAATCTAGGTTCTAGTCTAGGTTCACATCACAATTTAGACAACAGACAATTCTTAGTTTAGCTGTCTCTAGCCCTTAAAGTTAAGAGCATTTTATCCATTATTTGTTTAGTTGTTTTTAAAATAAAAATATATAGCGCTCAGGATTGTGTGGTAGTTTATTAAAATAGGCAATATAATAAACTAGAAACTGGGTCACAAATGCAAAGAAATAGCACAAATACTGTACAGACAATCACGTATTTCTATAGTTGTTTTCGGTTGTTTCTATAATCAATAAATAACAATAAATTGCTCATTTTATGAGTTCTACATTTTGCAACTTCATTCACATATTCTGATAGTGGTAACATTTATTCTTTATAAAAATAATGATACGTTTTGTTTTTCCTGACATCTCTGAAAACCCGAATACACAGTTTGAAGTCTGAAGCCTCCCCATTAACACACTCCAGGAAGGCGTCTGTATAAGCTATATATTTTTTTAATCATCACTGACCTATGCTGAGTTGTCGGCATGTATCTGTATCGCTTGGGTTTTAAAGGTACAAAATAATTTATACTGTGATGCTGCTACCAGCACATGATAGAGTTGTAATACTGGTACTAATATTATTCAGAACAGTTTGGTATCGGAACAGATTGGCATCATGTCCTACCCAAGCTGTTTTTTTTTTTCATAGCAATTCATGAGCAACTGTAGAGACTGTCAACTGTAACTGCAGAGATTCAACGATCACACCTTGAAACAACTGTTTATCATCTCAGCTAAAATCAGATTACTGTGCTTTATATAAAAATATTTACTGTGACCCCTCCCAAAAAAAGAAAACCAACCTTCTCCTTTTTTACATGCTTGTTCAACAATGATTTGAGACATTTCTGAAAAATACCACAGAAATGACTAAAATCCTTCAGCCATGCCTTAAGCTCTGACTGAATGATTAATAATTGTATCGCTTTACTTGCTTGGAAAATGCTGGATGGATTTCGCAAAATGATAGAAACATTCTTTAAAATTCTGGTGGTGCACTTTCTTACTACAACTCTCCCATTGTACATTTACATCCAAAACGGGTTCAGGTCCAGGGACTGGGAAGGTCACAACATTTCGTTATGTTCATGAAACCACTTTAAGATATTACTTTGAGATATTATCATGCTGGAATGAATCATTAAAGGATGAGTAAAACAGTCAGTAGCATTACTCAGTGGCAAACAATGACTGATATTTACAGTCCCTAAGAGTACCAAAAAAACATTCCGTACACCAGCACCCATCTCCACCATCTTGGACTGTTAGCATGTATCCATGGTGCTGGCATCAAATGCTAATCATACTGTCTGGAGAGAAATCAAGATTCACCACACCAGGCTACATTTTCAGCTGTACAGTTTTTGTGAGCCTGTTCCCAATGCAGCCTCAGCTTTCTTTTATTGGCTGAAAGGAGTCTAATGCTGAGAGCATATTGATTTGGTTGATGAGACTGCATGCTATACATTTCCTGCTTTACATACATTTTACTTTAAAGCTTTTTTTTTTCTATTTCTCCTTATATGTCTCAAAAACATGCAAGTAAGCATAAAAATATCCCTATAAATAAAAGCAAATTGCTGAGCCACGATTAACTAATTAACAAGTTAATTAGTCCTATATACATTTATAAGGACTTCTATTTGTTACCTGTTTGTGTGCTTGTGTACCCAAGTCTTTATGGTTTAAAATCTATATTGTATACAGTGTTTTAACATAAAAACAAACTTGAGTTATGCTGCCTTTGAAATCTCTACATCAATGTTACTGTGAAGTAGTGTGGAATGTTTACCCAGCAGGGGACTCATATTACTCTTACATTAAAATATTGCTGTGGAATAAAAGGGGACTGTTCAGGGCAAAGAGGGCCCTGGCACTACCAGTCTGATAATAACACCCATTAGGTTTCACCTTTCACTGGTCTGGTGAGTGAAACATCACCATACTGCAGATTGCCCTATTTACGCCACCCCCGCAGTTTAAAGGGCACAATGACCTTAACTGCATGCTGGCTCTGCACTTGTAGAAGGGCAGAACCTCGTAGGTGGCGATAGGACTGAAGACACAGGCGGCAGGCTTTGGAAAGAGAGTGACATGGTCCTTTCTTTACTGGAATGCTCTCCAGAATCATGTTTAGCAAATAAAAGTATGTCAGGTAAAAAAAACACAAAGTATTTCTTTTGTCGCCTTTCATGGATTATGGTCAAGTTGATGGTCAGTTGGTGGGACAGTTGACTACTTACTGTCTACCTTACTAGGAACATCTGTACACCTGCATATTTATGCACTTCTCTAATCAGCCCATCATGTGACAGCAGCACAATACTTGCAATCACGTAAATTCAGACTCACCGAAATCGAAAAGTTAAATGCTGTACACTTTTTGTAAGGCAGTGTTCATAATGGCCATGACATTGTTTGTGGCTGAGAGGTGTGGAACTTAAATGTGGCCTTTTACAGTTTTAGCCCAGCCACCTCATGGTTTGCTGTGTTTTATATTCTGAGATTACTATACAGTAGATTCTGAGATGTGTTCTTTGGATTACTGTAGACTTCATGTCAATTTAGACTCGTCTGGTCATTCTCCGCTGATGTCTCTTATCAACAAGGTGTTTCTACATGTAGAACTAGCACTCTCTGGATTGTTTTTGTTGTGTCATTTGTGTATATACAGTACAGTACTCTAGTGTCTGTTGTGTTTAAAAATCCCAGGAAACAGTTACTAGACTCAGACCATCTGACACCAACAACCATTACATGGTCAAAGCCACAGAGATCAGACTTTTTTCATTATAATATTTGATGTGAACATCAAATTAAGCCCTTGACATGTATCTGTATGATATTATGTACTCCACTGCTGCCACATGTTGGGCTGATGGTCTGCATGCTTAAGGACTTAAAGATGTAGACTGAACCAGCAGTAACCCGTGATAATTCTCACATTTCTTTCTTTCTTTCACGGCCAGTCTACTTACACTACCTACCTCTGGCTGCTAAAAGCGATAATTAGAAACCAGTGACAACTATCACACATTACCTGCTTGTTCAACTCACCTGCTCTCTATCAGCAGTTTACTTTCAACCAATGCTCTGCTGCCACAAATGACTTGTCACATAATAGAGACCTTAATTAGATGACATACTAAATTAATTAGATGTCAAGCAAGATTAAAAGCAACAAGCTATTGAAACGCTGCTCATTAAAGATTGTATATGTACCTTGTTTATAAGGCTTTGTATTTAAATACTTGTGACATTCGTGGCAGTGAAATCAGTCAACTTATTAGAATGTAAAACAGAAATATAACCCTTTTGATCTTTATTTAAATCATTCAATTACTTGTTTTTTTTTAAAAATAGAAAGAGTGGAAAGATCATGCAGGGTAATGTCTGTTACTTATTCCCCTTGTCTAATATGGTAGACTCCAAACAGATGTTTAGTGAGTCTAATGAATCCCAGGTCACAAAGAGTTCAAAACACATTACAGATATCAGGGACAAGACGAAGGCAGAGGTTACACTCCATACCGTATCAACTCTAGAGAATTATCCAACAAACAAATCAAATAACAAAAGCAGAAAACGTCCCTGCTTGCATTCTGCACAAAATATATAGTCAACTTATACTGTACATGTGGCTGTGACCACACCTAACTTCTCTCGCATGGCGCTCCTGAGTTGACAGTGACCCTCTCAGCCCTCTTGACCTATCTAACTCATCCTGGTGGCTCGCTTCTGGCTGGAGATCCGGTTGCATAGAGGCCCTGTGTGGTCCTTATCAGCTCGGCTGATACAGACAGCTGTTCTCTGATGACTTGTAACTGCAGTTGCTTAATAGTTCAGGACTGAATTTCCTACAAACAATTTTGAGCCTTCTAACTCTCCTGTTAAATTGAATTTTCAGCCTCCTAATACACAGTATGACTGTAAAAAAAATTCCTTCTATCCATTATCACCCAAATGAGTAAGGATCCCTGGACAGTGGTTGCACCCCCATGGTCCGGGTTTGATTTCTGCCTCGGGTCTGTGTGCATGGCTTTTGCATGTTCTCCTTGTGCTTGGACTCTTTCCCCCAGGAACTCTGGTTTCCTCCGGTAGTCCAAAGACATATTTGGCACTTCCATTTTGCCTGTAGTATAAGTATTTGTGTGTGTGCCCTATGATAGATTGGCACCCCGTTCAGCCTTGTGCCCTATGTCCCCCATGACCCTGAACCTGACTGGTTACAGCAGTAGACGATGGGTGAGATGAGTGAGTGAATTGCATTAAATTGAGAGATATCTATTAGCATAAACTGGAAACAATGGTTCTCTTTGCAAGGTACTAGATTTGTCCGCTGAACTCGGCAGGAAAACAGATCACATCTATCTGATTGGAATAAATATATTTTTACTGCACTTGTTTGTAAGGTGATGAACTAACATCTGCTGCCTCATGGTCTTTAGTGGAGGAAGGAGCACTAATTGTCTTGCATTTCTCCAGTAATGGGACTAACGCATTACAAAAGTAACCCCTTACTGTAATTTATTACTTGTTTTTAGTACCTTGTAATATAATGTGTTACTTTTCAAAATAGTACCACATAGAAGTAATATATTACTTTTTTTTTTTTTTAAATTTTTTTTGTAATTAGTAATGCAAATGTGAGTTACTTTTGCTGGACTCATGCATTAACCATTTGTGATTTTATTAACTTTTTGTCCAATACTTAATCATCATGTTTATGGTTGCTGATTGATCCACATTATAATAAAGAAGGACAAAAAGGACCCGCCTCATCCAACTTTGCTGTACTGTTTTATTCAGATTTTATTTGAATACTGTAGAAAACATAGCTGGATACCTATATATTTTGCCTCTTTCTCATCTCCTTTACTTTTTTTCTAACCTAGTCATAAGATGGCTTGGAATTCAAGACTAAGCCATTTCACCTTGGGGGATGATTTTATGATATTCTAAATAATTTTGCAATAAATGTGACATTGGTTATAATCTGGTTACAGAATTATTTGGTAGCATTTTGTACTGTGACAATTTTTTGCTAATTGCATTGCTGTACAAGATCTGGTGTCCACCTGACCACGCTCCTGCTCATCGCGTACTTCTGTTCTGAGTGGTAGACTTTCCCAGGCATTAGCCTGCCTTGCTCATAAATTAGTATTAGGCCAACAACAAGATTAATTGATCCGCATTCACAAGAACAACGTCACATGCAAATCACGAATAAAAAAATTACAATGCAAATGTCACCACTATTCTGATTTTGTTTTACTTTCTTCACACACTGTGGTGTGTTATAAAACCTCTCAGCACTACAAGTTTATAGATAACTTGGGGAAAAACTGCCTCTGGTTTAATGTTTTTGCAGCCTCCTATAGCTGATCCTGGGGGCACTATTGCATTCAACTCATGGGTTGTGGCCTCCATCCTATCTCGATTAGAAAAATTATGTGCCAAAGTAATGATATATTAAATAGTAATTAGTTGTTTTTGTTGTTGTTTTTAGTCTTTTGGCTGCTCCTGTCAAGCGGTCACCACAGAAGACAACTTGGCACATGTTTATGCTTGATGCCCTTCCTGACAAATTCCATCCATCCAGGAACCCCTGTGTCTAACTAGGGACTGTGGAGGCCAATGGTCATTACCATCATGTTTATTTTATGACTGTGGTGGGACCTCTGGTCAACATTTACACACTATGGGAACCCTAATTAGCCTAATATGACTATCTTCAGACTATGGCAGAAAACCCACCTCCATGCATACAGATCCCAAGACAGGAATCAAACCCAGGGCCTGGAGCTGCAAGACAACAATGCTAACCACTAAGCCAGTGTGCCACCAGTAATATAGTACTTTCACTGAAAAGTAACTAGTAATTTTAGGCTATTACTTAAAAGAAATAACTAGCACAACACTACATTTCAAACACAGTAAAACACCTAACAAATCATAAATTAGATTGGATTATTGAAAAGAATTAAGTCATGCAGTTTTCAAAAACTTTTTTTTTTCTTTTAATTTGGACACTAACAGTAACTCAGGCTTAATGTCAGGCCATATCACTTTTGTGATAAACTGGTCAATCAATGTAAGTAATGTTACTCTTATGTTAGGTGCTTATGGTTCACAGTTGTATGTTATATTCAAATAGTAAAAAAAAAAAAAGGCAAAAATGACCAATCTGGAATAAAATTCTGAAATATCAATGTTGCAAAAAATAAAATAAAAAAGATGCTTTAAAAGTTAGGTGAGCGCGACCTCTAATGGCAGGCATAGGGAATGTCCTCATCGTGGTATCACACATTCATCGCCTATACCGCTTAATCGTGTAACCAGGTTAAAGGGGGGGAAATCCACAAAAAAGGTAACAGCAAGATAAAACGCAATCAGCAAATGCCAGACTGGATAATGGGGGAAAGAAGCGAGAGGGTATAAATAGTCTAGGTAATGGAAGACAGGTAAGGACAATAGCAAGATTAAGTAAGTTAAGAAAAAAAAGTGTGTGTAAGGCAGAATGGCTCCATCTAGTGTCCAAAGTTAGTGAAGTCCAAACTCACAAGAATTATTGATAAGTAGTGAAGTTTGAAAGTCAAGTTATGAGAAGCTCCTTCTTCTGCTGCACATTTAATATCAACAAATTAAACCCCCCCCCCCCCCCCCAATGTTAATCACTTTTCTGTAAAATAGAGATTATAAAGGCTAAGCTAAAAGATAAGTGGGGAAGATACAAGCCCTTTATTGTGTCTGTCATAATAGGGAAAGTGAATTTGCTAGCTAAAAAGACTAGCGACCTAGCAGCCCAGTGAGTAATGATAACTAAAAAACATGGCTAACCGCCAACACACCAGCTGCTAGTGTGGACATCCCTAGTTTAAAATCTGTAATTTTACTATTACTTACGTATGTTTTGTTTGAAGTATTGTAATTCGCTACATTTTAAATAGTATTCGCTACTGAGTAAAACAAATGAATGAAAATGCAAAAATAATACAAAATATTATGCTTTGTATAAATGCTTCGTTGCGCTCTCGTGTGAGTATCATGTCCTGGTCTCGCGCCGCTCCAGACTCCACTCCAGGTTTTCTGACTGTCCCCACATCGGCATCTACCTGACCTTCCACACGGTCGCTTCCGCCCTGAGAGTGACGTCATCAACCAGCGCGACCATATATAAACCGGAGAGAGACGCGGGAAAGAGGAAAGAGAGTGTGAGTTTGGCGGTTTGATATTTGGTTGTGTATTCTGGTTTTTACTTTTTCCTTCGACCCTTTGGTTTGGTTGGTCTTTGTATATATTTGTAGAGAATTTCACTGTATGTTTGTCTACTCACCAGCAGTAAGAGCGTGGCTGCCATTTATTTTGGGAAGAGGGAATTTATTATGTATTCTTGTTTGTGTGTGTTTTTTTTTTGCAGGTAATCTAGCAACTGAATATAAATACCATTTAGTTTATTATTTTGGCCTGGGTCCGCCCTGAATCTGATCCACCTCCTCCTGTTGTGTGTGTGTTTTTGGAGAGCAATACAAACCTCATTATTTAATCAGTTAATGACTGGATCTAGTTCTTTCTGCCGTATACCACCATTTCCATACAGTTTAAAATAGAACCCTGAACCATTCTTTTGCTGTATGGCCCAACCCTAGACTGGGACGTAATGCCATATTTAAGTGACTTATTATGCAAAGGTGTTCCTTCAGTTAAAAACAACTAGTTTGAGATTTATATCTGCTCATCTTTTTTGAACTACGCTAGAATGCCTCATCCCACCCTCGCTGTTAAAAAATTAAAATAAAAAGTACTCGGTTACTTTTACTCGCAGTAAAAAAAATTGAGTTACTTTTACTTGAGTATATTTTTATAATGGTAACTTTACTTGTATTTCAGTAAAATTTCACTGAAGTAACAGTACTTTTACTTGAGTACAAAATTTTAGTACTCTTTCCTCCTCTGGTCATATGCAAAGTTAAATATTTAGATCGATGTAGTTCAAGAGAGGAAATAATTTCAGTAGTGACTGAGAAAAACGTGAGAATTTTATCTGAATAACAAATGTTTAATTTGTAAATCCCCCCCCCCCCCCCCCCCTTTTTTTTTTTTCATTTTCCAGTAGCCTGATATTAACAAGCATTTCTGTCCTGGTCAGTCAGTCCCAGATTTTTCTTGAAATATTTTACTCTTTCCAATAAAAATAAACAACATTCAATTAATGATCATAATATGATTAAGAAAAATGGCCAGTTTTGGGGAATGTGATAATATGGTGTTTGGGAGTGAAACGAGTCAGCTCTTTCTAGTGAGCTGAGCCAAATTATCTGACTCTTTTAGTGCAAAATGTTTTGATACCACCGAGTTTCACATAGCAGGGATTTATTTGCATCCGTACTGTATTTAGATGTTCAGTATAAAAAGTTCTCTTCCCCCTTCTGCCTCAGCAATCTAGCAGCTGTGCCAATGATAACAAAACAGCACAGGACATCAGCCTCTTGTGCGACTAGTTGCTTACAGGTCAGTGATGTGTCTGAGACCTGTATTCCAAGACTACCAATTTTTTTCTCATCACTTTAGGGAACAGTCCATCAAAACGACAATATATAATATAAATATATAAATATGAACAGCTTTACTTTGAGGAGAGAAGATCAAGCACTAAAGGAAGATCTTCTATTTTTTGTCAAAATATTAACTTTTATATTTCTAATATAACAAGTAACAATTACTGACACTTCATTTGTACATTTTTAGGAGATAAAATAGTAAAGAAAAAATTAGACAACATTACAATTTCTCAAACTTTAGGGACACTAGGCTGTCACAGGTAAGTGCTAACTCCTAATTTCTTTCCTAAATCTGACTAAATTGACTAAATCTTAACATTTCAAAACAAACTCTTCATAATTTGGGTGACATTCAGCAAGAGAAAGGGCCAGCCTCAAGACACCATACCAAGTCATACAGAAGCACACAAGGATGATAAATATGTAAAGAAAGTAAGGGCATTGAGACATTAGATATAAATTTAAGACTGATTCTGATTGTAAGATTCTGATAATACAAATTTGCCCCACAGATATCAAAGTTGTAAATGTGGTTTAAATGTCAGTTATACACTATTATGTAGTAGCCATGATACAAAAGTTTCCCCTCATGGGAATTGTCCTGTCCAAACCAAAAGCCATTTGCTGTTTAATTGATCTCAATTATCCTTTAATTATTGTTCATTTCTATTTGTTGGGCACTTTTAATGATGCCCACGTATTGCCTTTTCATCTTTGCAAGTTTTACATTTTATTCTTGTTGGGTCCCAAAAATGAGGAAATGTTTAGGAGCTGGTATAAAAAATGTAGCTGTAGCCTCAAATCAGAAGAACTATTCCAGGCATATAACATAGCCACCGCAACACCAAACCACAGTTCAGATATATAGAACCTATGCCATTATATCATGGTCATAACAAATCTGGCATAGACTGTTGTGCACAATATGTTCCAATCAAAGATCAAAAAGTTTTTTTTTAAACTTGACAGCAGACAAATTTTTTACAGTATAGGCAGGAAAATATGTATTGGAAGACATATGGCATGGCAAGTTATCTGTGAAAGTCCCTTATTTAAGACAAACACAAATGCTTTGAGCTTAACAAGATGCTTTATAGTAAAAGATCACAAAAATTATTTATAGCGCATAAATGAAGCTGGACATTTTTGTCTTATAAATAATTTTTGTAATGCGCAAGTGGTTTAGTGGGAAGTATGAGGTTGTGCATTGTAGTGTACTAACAGTACAGCTTTGGTCATCAAACCAGCCAATTTTACCCTGAGAGTGTTCAACTTGCTGAATGTTCATGGGAAGGACTACAGGGATGGGCGCCTTTCAAATGTTTTACTGCACCTAAGATTCACACCACTGTGCTATTTTCTGTAAATCCCAAAATGAAAGCTTAAATATATTTGGGAGTGTACTCAGACTTTTAGATGCTATTCTACCTATAATGCAAATATATGTATATCAGTGACAATGGTGGTGATGTCTGTGTGTGTTATTCAGGATGAGAGAGTGTCTCTCTCAACTCTTTGGTTCTGAGTGCACATGTGGCTAGATTTCTAGAAGGATGCTGGGAGGCTGACATATGAAAACAAATAAACACTAATCCTTTAAATATATATATATATATATATATATATATATATATATATATATATATATATATATATATATATATACACATACATACAATGTGTCTGTATTGTGTACCAGGTACTGGAAATTAAATATTCCCTCACAGTGATATATGACATGATGGGATTGGTTGCAGCAGGCAGCTTGTATAAACACAGACACACACACACAAACACACGCCTTACCTATTGCTAAGCAAGCTCTCCATATGTTCAGATCTGAACCCACTGGCTCAGTGTTTACAGACGTTCCTCCAAAGGTCTAATACCAACCGCCAACATGAAGTGTCAGCACCTAAACAATTTTCTCTCTCATTCTCTGTGCATGCCCCGATGGACTGTTTATTGTCACTGGAGATTTCAACCATGCAACTCTCAAGTCTGTGCTGCCTAAATTCCATCAGTATGTGACCTTTGCAACAAGAGGGGAAAACAAACCGGACCAATCACGACTACTCAGATCACATCTCTGTTAGGCCAATTCCAGCATGTATACCACTAGTCAGATTATCAAAACTATTGAAGCAGATTCTGAAGCAGATTGGAACTTGGCCGGAGAAGCTATCTCTGCTCTTCAGGACTGTTTTGAGAACACTGACTAGAACATGTTCAGAAAGGCTGCAACTTACGGTGACTTCACCAGCCTAGACCACTAGTCATCAGTGACTAATTACATCAATAAGTGCGTCTCTATAATGAAAAGAGGGATATAGTTCCTTGTCCTTTGTGTTTGATGTGTTATAATTAATAATATGTTTTTTTTTGTTGTTATTGTTAATGAGTTTTGTATTTTATTTGCATTGTGTCAATAAAAAAAATAAATCAACAAGTGCATTGATGACATCACAGTCTCCAAGAACATCATCTCACACCCAACCAGAAACCGTGGATTATTGCTGAAGTGTGTGCATTCCAGAAGACCTGAGACTCCACCTTCAGATCAGGGAACAAAGTGGATGGAACAGCAAAGGCCAAACTGTCCCAGTCCATCAGTGAGGTAAAGTGCACATAGAGAATCCACAACCACTTCAGCAACAGTGGTGACACACGGCACATGTGGTAGGTGATATAAGCCATCAATGTATTATTATTTTTTTATTTTATTTCTATAGCGCTTTTTAACAATGGTCATTGTCTCAAAGCAGCTTCACAGAAATTAAACCAACTATAGGCCATCATTATCTGCCTGTGGCAGTGACAGCTCCCATCCAGATGCTCTGAACAGCTTCTATACTCGATTTGAAGCACAAAATGATGTGAAGGTGAGTAAGACTACCATCCTTCTTATGACAGGGTGTCATATCTCACCACGGCTGATCTAAAGAATTCTCTAAGCAGAGTCAACCCCCATAAAGCTGGCAGGCGTTCTTACCGACATCCATAACGTCTTTCTGGGCAGCACCACTGTTCCCAGATGCTTCCACTATTGTCCTCATGCTGAAGTTGTTTCCTGCATCTTGTCTCAATGATTACCTGTTACACTCACACCCATCATTATGAATTGCTTTGAGGGTTTTTTTTTTGAGACACAGCAAGACCCTGCCCACCCTGGATCTGCTGCAGTTTCACGGGCAACGCCATCAACCCCACACTCCATCTGGCACTCGAACACACATAGACAACAAGGACACCTATGTTTGAAACTTCATGAAAATCAGATCAGCTTTCAATACCATCATCCCTCAGCCCCTGATTGGAAAAGCTTAGCATGTTTTGCCTGAACATCTCCCTCTGCAACTGGATCCTGAACTTTCTCACCAAAAGGCCTTAGTCAGTGTGCATCAGTAAAGGCACCGCCAATAAAACCACTCTGAGCACTGGGGCCCCCAGGGCTGTGTGCTCGGTCCCCTAATGTTCACACTGCTGACTGATGACTGGGTAGCGACACACAGCTCTATTCACATCATTAAGTTTGCTGATGACACTACAGTGGTGGGTCTCCTCAGCAATAAATGACAAGTGAGCATACAGAGAGGAAGAGCAGCAGGGACGGTTCTAGAGGGGGGCATGGGGTGGCTACCGCCCCCCCCCTGAAATATGATTGGCCCCCCCTGGTGCCCCCCCCCCAATATCATTTGGCAAATGTGCCGTCAGGCAGAGCGCCTGACAATGCCAAACGTCATTGAATCAGAGTGGCGCCAATGCGTTGTACGCTCAGAGCGCAGTCACTCGCTCATTGGCTTAGAGCGCCGTCACTCACAGCTTGATTTGCGAAGGGGAATCACAGTTCCGCAATTTTCAAAACGGAGGAGAGAGACGCGCACCACGCCTTAACCATGACACATCACTGTTTATGGTGTGTATACAGTCACTTCTCATTTTTTAAAAATATCACGCTGATAGCATGTTTGTCTGATTATTTTCGCGTGACTGATCAAGACTGACTGGCAGACTGCTGAAGAGAGATGATTTAGCATCAGTGCTCACAGCACATACATAGTAAACAGATAAATGTTACTTTATCAGTTGTTTTTATGAATAAATGTGCGAAAATCTTTTCTCAAAAATATTAAATGATTTTCAGGCTCTTGTGGCAGTGCTACATTTAACTTAATACTACGCATATTAGTGTACAGGGCATTGCTCAAGATTTTGTAAATCATGCTTCATGTTTTCTAAGCCATGTATTTATAATTGAATTTGATTTCCCGCGGCCCCCCCGCCTGCCTGGTTCATGGTCCTCCCTGTGCCCCCCCCCCCCCTCCCCCCCCCCCCCACTTACAAAATCCTAAAATCGCCCCTGAAGAGCAGAGGCTAACGGATTGGTGTAAAGACAAAAACCTGTCTCTACACACGTGGACAAAATTGTTGGTACCCTTCGGTCAATGAAAGAAAAACTCACAATGGTCACAGAAATCACTTTAATCTGACAAAGTAATAATAAATACGAATTCTATGAATGTTAACCAATGAAAGTCAGACATTGCTTTTCAACCATGCTTCAACCTAATTATATATATATTAAAAAAAACTCATGGAACAGGCCTGGACAAAAATGATGGTACCCCTAATTTAATAGTTTGTTACACAACCTTTTGAGGCAATCACTGCAATCAAACGATTCCTGTAACTGTCAGTGAGACTTCTGCACCTCTCTGCAGGTATTTTGGCCCACTCCTCATGAGCAAGCTGCTCCAGTTGTTTCCAGGTTGAAGGGTGCCTTTTCCAGACAGCATGTTTCAGCTCCTTCCAAAGATGCTCAATAGGATTGAGGTCAGGGCTCATAGAAGGCCACTTTAGAATAGTCCAATGTTTTCCTCTTAGCCATTCTTGGGTGTTTTTAGCTGTGTGTTTTGGGTCATTGTCCTGTTGCAAGACCCATGACCTGCGACTGAGACCCAGCTTTCTGACAATGGCCAGCACATTTCTCTCTAGAATCCCTTGATAGTCTTGAGATTTCATTGTACCCTGCACAGATTCAAGACATCCTGTGCCAGATGCAGCAAAGCAGCCCCAGAACATAACAGAGCCTCCTCCATGTTTCACAGTAGGGACAGTGTTCTTTTCTTGATATGCTTCATTTTTCCATCTGTGAACATAGAGCTGATTTGCCTTGGCAAAAAGTTTCATTTTTGTCTCATCTGTCCATAGGACATTCTCCCAGAAGCTTTGTGGCTTGTCAGCATGTAGTTTGGCATATTCCAGTCTGGCTTTTTTATGATTTGTTTTCAACAATGGTGTCCTCCTTGGTTGTCTCCCATGTAGTCCACTTTGGCTCAAACAACGACGGATGGTGCGATCCGACACTGATGTTCCTTGAGCATGAAGTTCACCTTGGATCTCTTTAGAAGTCTTTCTGGGCTCTTTTGTTACCATTCGGATTATCCATCTCTTTGATTTGTCATCAATTTTCCTCCTGCGGCCACGTCCAGGGAGGTTGGCAACAGTCCCATGGATCTTAAATTTCTGAATAACATGTGCAACTGTAGTCACAGGAACATCTAGCTGCTTGGAAATGGTCTTATAGCCTTTACATGCTTGTCTATAATTTTCTTTCGAATCTCCTGAGACCACTCTTTCCTTCGCTTTCTCTGGTCCATTTTGAGTGTGTTACACACCATGTCACCAAACAACACAGTGACTACCTGGAACCCTATATATAGGCCCACTGACTGATTACAAGATTGTAGACACCTATGATGCTAATTAGTGGACACACCTTGAATTAACATGTCCCTTTGGTCACATTATTTTCAGTATTTTCTAGGGGTACCATAATTTTTGTCCAAGCCTGTTCCATGAGTTTATTTTTTTTAAATAATTCAGTTGAAGCATGGTTGAAAAGCAATGTCTGACTTTCATTGGTTAACATTCATAGAATTTTTATTTATTATTACTTTTGTCAGATTAAAGTTATTTCTGTGACCATTGTGAGTTTTTCTTTCATTGACCGAAGGGTACCAACAATTTTGTCCACGTGTTCTAAATGTTGATAGAACAAAAGAGATGTCCACGTGGCAGAGAATCTCACCTTGTCCCTCCATACCAGCTCTTTAAACAAAAAAGCCCAGCAGTGTCTCTTCTTCCTAAGAAGGCTGAGGAAGCCCCAGTTTTCACTAACGATGCTTACCGTCTTCTATACAGGGACTATCAAGAGAATCCTGAACAGCTGTGTCACTGTCTGGTTTGGAAATTGTGCTATCTCAGACTGCAAGACCCCCAATCTTGGGGGCTCTCTTCCCTCTATCATGGACATCTACACCACATGATGCATCCGCAAAGCCACCAGCATTGTGGCTTATCATACACACCCCTCACACACACTCTTCATCCTCCTGCCATCTGGTAAAAAAGCACTGCTTGCTGCTACTTCATGGAGAAATGTTTACTGTTTTTCATCTATCATCTCATGGACAATTTATTTGCACTCAATTCATTATAACATTGCTTTGAGTATTGCATTGTTGTTGCATGTTAATGCTCTTGTTTGCACATTTGCACATGCACTTCATGTTGTCTTTTTGCTGTCTTCTTAGATAGTTTTGATTTTTAATTTATTATGTTATGTTGTCTTAGCTAGTCAGCTATGTAGGTTTTTGTCTTAGATACTGTAGTTTTAATTGTATTTACTATTAGGCAAATGCGATTTTACACACTTTCGTCCGAATGTAAGAACACACAAACTATTCATTTAATAATTTACTTATAAAATGAAAATACTGTAAAGCAAACATGCAAAGTTATACATTTTTACCAAAGTATAATATGATAAGAAGCTGTATTCCTGAAACCTTAAATGCAGATAATCAATTACTGAATTTCTTTAAAATCCTCCTTTTCTTTTTTTACACTTCTTATTTAAAAAAAATCTACAATATTTAATCATAATGACCACTTTAAATAAAATGTTTTAAAAAATAGATGTTTTGCCATTTATGTTTGGATTCCATTGCCCAGGCTGACTGAAAATAAATAAAACTTCTCCAGCTGAACCCTGGCTCTGAGTTTCCTGATTCCTTTGTCATCTAATGCTCTGGTCAGATGCAGAAGATCTTATTATAATGGATAACCATGGGCGTCGCTAGGCCATTTAAAAAAAAATTTATACTCAGCCCCCCTAAAAATTCTCCTTAAACTTGACACAAATTGGTGATCGCCCACGTCCCCTTCTTCGGCAACTCCCGTCTTCAATTCGCAATCACAGAGTGAGGATTAAGCCAAGGTGTGTGTTTTTCGATAAATAGTTATATCTGCATCAGTGCAGTCCTTTCTCATAAATACAATTTACAAAATGTCATGAGGGATTAATCAGTTACTAAGTTTTTGCTGTGATCACCTTCATCACACCTGCTGTTTCCTCTAGTGAAAATTAAGCCCTTAATACGACATGTATTAACCTATAGTCTACTTTATAAAACAATCATGCTGTTGCTGTTTTAATTGGAAAACCTAACTGTCTATATAAAACATTGCACAGTGCATATGGCATTAACTGCCATAGAGTTATGCACATAGATGATTAAAAACAGTGACAGACAGCATTCAATGCACTCGTTTTAACTGCATAGCAGTGTGATTTACAAAGATAGAAAAATCCTGTTTTTTTGTAATAAATATTGTACTGTATTAAATAATGTCCCAGATCGTAAGATACATTTATTAGCCTAAGAGTCGTTTTTTTGTCACTTTGATTTAGAAAAAGTTACTTTTTAATGAATAGAATAAAAAAAAATGATATTAAAAAGATGCTTTGTTAAATTTCATTAAAACAATGTTTGTCTATATTAATGAATTTGAATAAATAGCCTAGTAGCTATGAAATTTGTACGGGGTTGAATGTAGAACCTACTGTCTTATTTATGAAGCTAACATGCTAATTTAAACTAGATAACATGATGACCAAATTTTAATATTTATATTTAACTGTAGATGGAAGGTTTTTCTAGTCACATGGGAGTAGGTCTCCAAATGAGCAGCAGGTAAGAATAGAACATGGGCAGCCTCTCATGCACATTAACACTGTGTTCCCAACATTGATTGAAGTCATTGCATCAGAAAGTATTTTTCACATTTCTATGTCTGCCAGTTTACAACAAAAAGCAGCAGTATTGTCAAAGAATTAACAGATGTTAAAATGTTTGACATTATTGCACCCACACAGTTTATTCCATTGTCCAGCTTCATAGGTGTCTTGTTTATTTTGCTATTCGTGTGTGTGCGTGTGTGTGTGTGTGCGTGTGTGTGTGTGTGATCAGGAGAACTCATTTGAGCACTGACTCTGAACAAGAAAAATATGTGTTAAACATCTATGGGGGCTGAGCCACCCTTAACTGAAAATTCTAGAAACGCCCCTGTGTACAACTGTACACAATTGTAATTGTTATGTTGTTGACATATGTTGTGGCCTTTTGTATGCTCTAGTTGCTAGCTTTCGATAGTAGTTAACCAAAAATAAAAACAATTCATTTAATTGAATTTCATTCCTTTTCTTACATTGTTTTTAATCCATTTCTCATATTCTGTTTTAAATTTGTATTTATTTTTATATATTTATTTATTTTTTTAAATAAATTTTTCACACCACAAATTTTCACGCCACAAGAGGGCCTCCTGACTGCAATAATCTTGTGTCATATGCCAGTGGTTCTAAACCCTGGCCCTGTAGGAACCTTCACCCTGCACATTTTAATGTTTGCTCAGTTCCCAGGGCACCTAATCAAAATAATCAGTTAATTTAGCCAATTTAGTCTGTTCTAAATTGAATTGTGTGGGAAACATTAAAATGTGTAGGACAGATGGCTTTCCAGGATCAGGGTTGGAAACAACCCTGGAAACAACTAATAACTGTCATGAACTGGTATGACAGGCAGTTCGGGTGGGTGTTATTGCCGTGGGCAGAAAAAGCAGGCATAAGCGTAGAGGGGTTGTTTTTAAACATAAAAGTCTTTAATTAACAAAAAAGGAACGAACAAAACATACATGTACTCTGGACAGAACACACACATACATAGTCTCTTTTAGCATTCCACATGGTTATTAGCATTCCAGACCTTTGTAAGCATTCCAGACCTTTGTAAGCATTCCAGACCTTTGTAAGCATTTCAGACCATTAAGCATTTCAGACCGCTTAGGACTGACATGGAGGCTTAGGACTGAGAGGAAGACTAGGGACGGCACGGGACTGGAAGACTAGGGACTGCACGGGACAGGGAAACGAGGGACTGGACGGAACTGGAGTCCTAAAGACTGGGGGAACACACACACACTAGAGGCTAGGGACCCACCCTAGCGGCTAGGGGAGCACACTGGAAAGCTGGGGGAACACACAGGAAGCTAAGGGGAACATACTGGAAAATACACTGAAGACACACCGTACAGTACACACACAAATACACAAAATAAACCAAAAAACACACTTACACAATACTCAACCCACAGAACAAAACAGAGCCCAAATAAAGTAACATAAGTAAAATAAAACATAACCAAACCAAAACAGAACCAAACCAAAAGACATGCCCACTGACAGGATTAATATGCTCGACCCAGTTTCTCAGAACATCCAGCTATTTATAACAATACCACTGAGCTACCTCGGTTCAGGTGAGCTCCAGCAGCACCTGACCGAGGTGCCTTCTGGGAAACTGAGTCGACTAACAAAAAAACTACAAAACATAAAACAAACATGTGCGCACAGTGACTTCTGGTGGTAGTCCCTTACAATAACATAGTAGAAAGGGAATTTTTTTGCATATTTCTTAAAAAAAAAAACAGTGCATCACTTTTTGCTGCTTTTACCAAGAAACTGCATTATATGACATTAATTCAACTTTGCAACTCACTGGAGCTATAGCTACGTACTTTTAACTGCATCCTGCATTAATACTGTAGGTATATAAACATCTTTTCCTGCTGCCCATGTTTCAATTATTTATTTCTATTTACTTCCTCTAGTTTACACGCCTTAGCCTGGGATTAAAGTTATACTGTCACGGCATGCCCGGTCACGCACACATCTCAAATAAGGTCATGAACAGCTGCACACTCCGGCTCCATGTTCCATCCCACTCCTTGCTTTTCACTGCCTCATTTCAGCTCTCCCAACACACCTGTTCTAAATCATAGATCATCACAGCTCTCTATTTAACACTCCTCCAGACAACAGCTCTCTGCCAGATTAGTGTGTGCTATCCATGCCCAGTATTCCAGCGTTTCGTTCTGCCTTGACCTTTCGGATCTCGACCACGTTTTGTTTCCACGACCACGACTCTGCCTCACGTTACGGATTTCCTGACCGTCCGGATTTACTGTTGCCGACATTTGGATTTGTTTTTCGACCACGAGTTTTGATTACGGACTTTCCTCGACTCACGACTACTGACCTCGGCCAGTTCTTCGTCCACGAGCTACTCCTCGCGAACTCCGCGCTTCCGCATTTCTGCCGCAGAGATCATTCAGAGAAACAGCAAGCGCTCACTCACCACTTCCGCATTCCCGACGCGGACTTCATTCAGAGAAACAGCAAGCGCTCACTCACCACTTCCGCATTCCCGACGCGGACTTCATTCAGAGAAACAGCGAGCGCTCCTCACGGCACTTCCGCATTCCCGGATCTCATTGATTAAAAGCGCTGCACTCACTCTCTACAAACGCTCGTTCTGCACTTGGATCCTCCACCGCCACGCCCACCGTGACAGTATAATCTGGCCATTAATGGATCCAGCAGAGGCAGCACAACTAAGAGGGGCACTAGAAAAGCAGGGGGCGCTCCTGGGTACTCACCAGCAGGATATACAGCAGATAACTAACACTCTTCATAAGGTAACAGAGGCTTTAACTGCTCTCACCTTACAAATAAAGTCTGATGTTGCACAACCACCCACTACTCCCATTCCCCAGGCTCCTCCTCCTGTGTATTCTGTCAGTCATGAACCATGCCTCCCAGCACCGCCTACTTATGATGGAAACCCGTCCACTTGTCGCTCATTTTTGTCTCAGTGCTCCCTTGTGCTTGAGCTACAGGCCTCCTCCTTCCCCACTGAACGTTCCAAGGTCGCCTACATAATCACTCTCCTCTCTGGAAAAGCGAGAGAATGGGGAACAGCCTTATGGGATGCCCAGGTACCCTGCTGCTACACATACAAGACATTCACAGACGAAATGAGGAAGGTTTTTGATCGTTCATTCACAGGACGTCAGGCGGCAGCTCACATACTGGAACTATGCCAGGAATCTCGATCTGTGTCTGACTATGCCATTGATTTCCGCACTCTAGCTCCCTCCTGTGGTTGGGATGATCAGGCACTTTTTGATACCTTCCTCCACGGACTTGCTGATCCAGTTAAGGATGAGTTAGCAGCCCGAGAGCTCCCCTCCAACCTTCAGGGACTCATCGACCTGGCAACGAATATTGATGCCCGCAAACGAACCCGGCAAAAGGAGCATTGTCAGGTACTCCATGTACCCATTTCTAACCCAGCCCCACCTGAGCTCCCCTCAGAACCTATGCAGGTCTACCGCACGCACATCTCTCCCAAGGAACGTCAACGCAGGAAGGACGACGGTGCTTGTTTCTATTGTGGTCAGGTTGGGCATATCGTACGAACCTGTCCGTTAAAATGTCAGGCCCCCCCGTTAGTTCTGGGGGTACAGGGGGGCCCTAGACACTATCCATTCCCTGACCTCCGTTCCCGCTTTCCTGTGACCCTGATATATGACACTCGGCCCCACGTCACGCATGCTCTAGTAGACTCTGGAGCAGACCAAAATTTAATCTCCTCGGTTGTGGTTTCTCAACTCAAGATTCCACACACACCACTTAACCAACCATTTAGCGTACAGGCTCTGGATGGCAGCAAGCTCTCTTCAATCACCCACCGCACTGCTCCAGTCACACTGCAGTTTTCTGGTAATCATGTTGAGACCACCACGTTCCTCATCATTAAGAGTGCTCATGCACCAATAGTTCTGGGTCTCCCATGGTTAAGACTCCATAACCCTCACATCGACTGGGCAAAAAGAAGCATCCTGGATTGGAGCCCTACTTGCCACTCCTCATGCCTCCGTTCTGCCGCCACCAGAAGAGTCTTACCCACCTCTCTGGAAGAGATCCCCGACCTTTCTAAGGTTCCTGCCGAGTACCATGACCTTCGCCAGGTGTTCAGCAAGTCACGTGCCATCTCATTACCTCCTCACCGTCCTTACGACTGTGCCATCAACCTTCTCCCAGGCACCACCCCACCTAAAGGGCGACTCTACTCTCTGTCTCGTCCCGAGAGAGAAGCCATGGAACAATACATCTCTGAGTCACTTTCAGCTGGAATCATCCGTCCTTCTTCATCCCCTGCAGGGGCGGGCTTTTTCTTTGTGGAAAAAAAGGACAAGTCCCTCAGACCCTGCATCGATTATAGAGGCCTTAATGAAATCACAATTAAGAACCGCTACCCGCTTCCCCTCATGTCCACCGCATTTGAGTTACTCCAGGATGCCCGCCTATTTTCCAAGTTAGACCTAAGAAACGCTTACCACCTGGTCCGGATACGAGAAGGTGATGAATGGAAGACCGCATTTAACACCCCCACTGGTCATTATGAGTACCTGGTGGTTCCATTTGGTTTAACTAATGCACCGGCGGTCTTCCAGGCACTCATTAATGATGTTCTTAGAGACTTTCTCAATGTCTTTGTATTTGCATACCTTGATGACATCCTGATCTACTCACGCTCGTTAGAGGAACATAAGCATCACGTGCGTCAGGTCCTTCAACGTCTGCTGGAGAATAAACTCTATGTCAAGGCTGAAAAATGTGAGTTTCACCGTGAATCCACCTCCTTTCTGGGGTATGCCATCTCACCATCAGGCATCCAGATGGATCCAGTAAAAGTAAGGGCTGTCACAGATTGGCCCACACCATCGTCGAGGCGGGAACTTCAGCGCTTTTTGGGCTTTGCCAACTTCTATCGACGTTTTATCCGTGACTTTAGCATTGTGGCAGCCCCACTTACGTCTCTTACATCCACCAAGGTCCCTTTTCGATGGAACCCTCTGGCGGAGGAGGCATTCAAAGGACTCAAGCGGCGTTTCACCACAGCACCCATACTCACCTTCCCTGATACTTCTCTCCAATTCATTGTTGAAGTCGACGCATCTGAGACAGGAGTGGGAGCAGTGCTCTCCCAAAAATCACAGAAGGACAACAAGGTTCACCCATGCTCATTCTTTTCCCGTTGACTGACGCCCCCTGAACGGAACTATGACATCGGGGATCGCGAGTTGCTCGCAGTTAAGCTAGCCCTTGAAGAATGGAGACAGTGGTTGGAAGGAGCTGAACACCCGTTTCTTGTTTGGACTGATCACAAAAATCTCGAATATCTCAAGTCAGCCAAAAGACTCAACTCACGTCAAGCACGCTGGTCACTTTTCTTTTCACGGTTCAATTTCACGCTGTCATACCGCCCAGGATCCAAAAATACTAAGCCTGATGCCCTCTCCCGACAGTTCCCCGCCCCTCAGGATGCATCCACTAGGGAAACCATACTCCCACCCCAGTGTCTTGTAGCTGTAACTCGGCTGGATGTAGAAAACCTAGTTCTGCAATCCCTTGAACAGGAGCCAGGCCCCAGTAATGTCCCACCTGGGCTGCTTTTTGTCCCTGTTTCTGTTCGCCCCCAAGTCTTAGAATGGGGCCACAGCTCTAGGCTAGCCTGTCATCCGGGGGCAACCCGCACTCTCTCACTGCTTAATCAACGTTTCTGGTGGCCGACTATCAAGGAAGACGTCAAACGCTTTGTAGCATCCTGTGATGTCTGTGTCAGGAATAAAACAACAAACCTTCCTCCTGAGGGACTCCTCAGGCCCCTCCCCATTCCCCATCGACCCTGGTCTCACATCTCACTTGACTTTGTAACTGGGTTACCGCCATCTGACAATAATACCTGCATTCTGACAGTGGTCGACCGGTTCTCTAAGTCTGCCCATTTTATTCCGTTACCCAAGCTTCCGTCTGCCAAGGAGACAGCTGAAATCCTCATCTCCCAGGTCTTCAGACTTCACGGACTCCCATCAGATATAGTCTCTGACAGGGGACCACAATTTTCGGCACAATTTTGGAAAGCATTTTGTGGCCTCATTGGCGCCACCCCCAGTCTTTCATCAGGATTTCATCCTCAAAGCAATGGCCAAACTGAGCGCATGAATCAGGAGCTAGAAAAATCTCTGAGATGTATGACCTCAAGGGACTCAGCTTCATGGAGCCGTTTTCTCCCTTGGATTGAGTACGCCCATAACTCTCTCCCCACCTCGTCCACAGGTATGTCACCATTTCAGTGCTGTCTTGGCTATCAACCTCCACTGTTCCCTACCCAGGAGGCAGAATCTGCTGTCCCTTCCGCTCAAGCTTTCATCCGTCGCTGTAAGAGGACATGGCAACGGGCCCGCGCTCAATTACGACGCTCCGTGACCATCTTTCAGCGCAAAGCTAATCTCCACCGCTCAGCCGCTCCTACTTACCGTGTCGGACAAAGAGTTATGCTCTCCACACGCAACCTACCACTAAAAACAACATCCCAGAAACTTTCGCCTAAGTTCATCGGCCCGTTCACTATCTCTCGAGTCATTAACCCATGCTCAGTCAGACTAGCCCTGCCATTATCCATGCGCCGAATTAATCCCACGTTCCACGTCTCCCATGTCCGCCGACTGGTCCCATGTCCCTTGTCTCCACCTCCACCTCCCCCTCCTCCCCCTCGACTTATAGATGGCGGCAAAGCCTTCACTGTCCGGAGACTCCTCAAGTCTCGCCGCCGTGGACGCGGCCTACAGTACCTGGTAGACTGGGAGGGTTACGGACCCGAGGAGAGATGTTGGGTACCAGCCAGGTTCATCTTGGATCGATCGTTGATAACGGAGTTTCACAATCTCCACCCCGAGGCACCCTCAAGAACGCCAGGTGGCGTTCATAGAGGGGGGGGTACTGTCACGGCATGCCCGGTCACGCACACATCTCAAATAAGGTCATGAACACCTGCACACTCCGGCTCCATGTTCCATCCCACTCCTTGCTTTTCACTGCCTCATTTCAGCTCTCCCAACACACCTGTTCTAAATCATAGATCATCACAGCTCTCTATTTAACACTCCTCCAGACAACAGCTCTCTGCCAGATTAGTGTGTGCTATCCATGCCCAGTATTCCAGCGTTTCGTTCTGCCTTGACCTTTCGGATCTCGACCACGTTTTGTTTCCACGACCACGACTCTGCCTCACGTTACGGATTTCCTGACCGTCCGGATTTACTGTTGCCGACATTTGGATTTGTTTTTCGACCACGAGTTTTGATTACGGACTTTCCTCGACTCACGACTACTGACCTCGGCCAGTTCTTCGTCCACGAGCTACTCCTCGCGAACTCCGCGCTTCCGCATTTCTGCCGCAGAGATCATTCAGAGAAACAGCAAGCGCTCACTCACCACTTCCGCATTCCCGACGCGGACTTCATTCAGAGAAACAGCAAGCGCTCACTCACCACTTCCGCATTCCCGACGCGGACTTCATTCAGAGAAACAGCGAGCGCTCCTCACGGCACTTCCGCATTCCCGGATCTCATTGATTAAAAGCGCTGCACTCACTCTCTACAAACGCTCGTTCTGCACTTGGATCCTCCACCGCCACGCCCACCGTGACATATACATGATTTTTATCAACTTACATACAGTAGCTAGAGTTAAAAATAGGATCCTGCAAGGCCACATAGCCATTAAGCCTGGTCATTTCCTGTGTAGTCCCATCTATAGTCATGAATGGCATCAGAGCTTTTGTGAATCACCGACACCAACACTTTATTGTGGTTGAAAAAAGTTTAAACAATTTAATATTAGTCACCAGTAGCTCAATGATTTCTTGGGGGAAAAAACATTAAGAGTGATTTATTGCTAGCTATGTACATACCAGTTATTGCACAAAAAAACAATGAATAAATTTATATCAGTACATAAAACTTGAGAAAAAAAAGTCAATATAATTAATCTAAATTACATGTGTTGAAAGAGGACAGTTTGCTCTGTGATGATCCCTCCTGGTCCCATAAGACCACAATGACTCATGACAGAGGTTACCAATGGCAAACCTACCTTCTTCATGACCACAGGTCACTACAAGTACAAAGTCATGCAATATGAGATATGTAATCCATTTAACTGTCAATGATGTAATCCGTGATATGCTCCACAAGTATCTGCTTGTTTCACTTCTGGATACAGTCTGTGTACTTAATTCATGGTCTTGTCCTTTATTTACTCATTCTCAACTTGGCTTTATTGTTGCCGTATATAAATATACATACTGAGTTCAACTGAATAGCTCAAATGATGTCATTAGTCATCAAAGTACAAAAAGAAACAAATTACACTTTTTGTGAGCTAAACGTTCTTTATTATGTCATTTCAAATGAATGAACATGAATCATTATTTTTATTGATCAGTAATTTAAAGTCACTTTATTTAAACAGTAGATTGTATAAATCAATAGAATGAATAAACATGATCTAAAGCCGGTAAAAGGTTTGGTTAAAGCTTGCAATGCAGTAGGATGTGGCGGTGAGTCATTTTCATTCCTTGATCTCTGTCAAACCTGCAAGATTAATCAGATAGTATAAACAATCTGGTAGTCAAGAAAATGACCAAATTAAAAATACTTAAAAAAAAACTTAATAAAGGTGGATAACCTTTAATATTTCTGACAGTTTGCATTATATGCTAGAAAAGATCAACCTGGAAGAAAATGATGTCCTATGTTTATTATCTCTACCTACGTACAATAATGGGACAAGGTATTTCTACACATTAATCCCATTAAGGTAAACACTGATACACATCAGATACACATACTTTGAAGTAATAGTTACAGTGAAAGCTACAATGACTTGGAGTTAGTACTGTACCTTTAATTTTCTTTTGGATCCAGCGTGCTGCAGGGTCAGAGCAATAGTTTTCATTCTCAGAGAAAAATCTATTAAGAAATGATTATTAGTTAGTAATTATATTAGTATTTTTAATAAGTATAATTAATATTATATATTAGTATAATATTGGTTATTATTCGTTATTTTAGTACGCCACTGTTAGTCAGAGAATTTCCTTTAGATAAAATGTCATGTCGTATCAGTAAACTTACATGACAGCCTCCACACAAGGTTTTAGGGCATTCTGCCGCTTGTATGAAGTGAGCTTTATGCGTTTTGGTATGAATGCTTTGGACACTGCCTCACAGCACACGAGACCAACTTTGGTAGGACGACGATCTAAGAGAGAATTATTCATGAAAATGTCATGAAATGTAAATGTTGCTGATAAAATCTTAAAATGCCAAAGGAAGAAATAAATCATGATTTCAAAAATATGCATTATTTTCTGATGTTTTGCACTTGAGCAATACACAAAGCATTTTTAGCACATGAATGAGGCATTGTAAACATCCTAAAACAAACAACTATCTACAGATACAGAGTGCAATAACAGTAAGACATTTCACAGTAGACATACTGGCTACCCTCTATGCATGTTATAGTTATCTCTTTTGTAGATGAAAATTATTATTATTTTTTCTACAGGGAAGTATTTTGTCATACTTACAGTTGCCAGACGCAGCAGTGATGCATCCAACAAGCACCAGCAGCACTACCAAAAATTTGTACCAGTTCCTATTGCAGTCCATCACAGTTCTCAGTCAACAGATCATTCAGTGGATTGGTTTCACCCAACAAATGGTTCTTAATTGTTAGGATGCTTCTCTTTTACCACCAAGGCAGAGCAAGTGGAAAATACGTACAGTAGCACGTCAAATGTTTTAGAAATGGAATTGGAGCCTGCAACTTTTCTGTGAGATCGACCACATTTAGATTATCTAGCTAACACCTCTAGCCCACACTGAGCCCCCAGGAACACAGTCAGCAGAAACGAACATGTTAGGAGCTTAACAAGGTGTGAAGAAAAGAACTTGCATGAACAATTCTTTAATGTAAAATTGTAATTGCTTACTGTTGCATTGTCAGATTTATGAAATAGTCATATAGATACAATCATGCAGTAAAAACCTTTGCAGAAGAAAAGGTTAAATGTTTGACCTGCACTAAGTTCGATAGTAAAATATATTTTTCCTGCTTACAGGAAATCACATAAAAGCTTTAGGGTGTTACAAATGACTCATATTTCAACTAGACCTCTACAAAGACTATTAATATATAGACAGCAAGCAGAAGTTTCAGAAAGGAAAAGCCATTTTTGGTTAACTAAACAAATGTATATTGATCTGTATCTTTTTGCTCTTTCTTTATTTGATGTTGCCACTAGGATCTAATTTGAAAATCTAAAGGCTCAATCTAGTCTTGGAATCGTTGCCCAGGCCATGTTGTCATTTCGCTAGAACACTTGTTTTTCTTACAAGTTGAGTATTTCTTGCTTGCTCATTCTGCTTTTTGTTTGCTACTGAAATGTGTGAAATGTGTCAGACTGCAAAATACAGAGATTGGTGCAGATACAGTACAACAGCGCTCTATCAAAACACGTAATCAAATAAAGTACATAAGCCAATAAACAGGTACAAAATCAAGTCATGAGTCAGGCAATATACAAACACACACCCTATTTCTACTGAAGTGCAGTGTTCAGTCTACAACACCGTTGATCATTGCCACTCTGGTCAGTGCTTATAGATGCATAAATGTGTTTTTAGAAAACAGCTATCCACACAGCTTTGCCAAAGACTCATGCCTAGTCTAGTCTAGTCTAGGGCTTTTCAGTAATAAACATATTATAGTATAATACATGGTATACATTAACTAATATTAATAATAATAAATCTGGACAATCATCTGTCATTTCCTCATTTCCCCACAGATTGCTAACCTTACTCAGTCTTTTTTTTTTTTTTTTTTACAACATCAGAAGAATCCATTTATTTCTTCAAATGTAGAACTGTCCCATTTTTGTCTGAAAACAATCAGATCACTCTCAGTCCCTAGTTATTTTAAGACTGGACTACAGCAACTAACTCCTGGCAGGTCTGCCTTTGTCCACCATTCGTCCTGATCCAGAATGCAGCTGCATGTCTTGTTTTCAAACTTCCTAAGTTTTCCCACATCGCCACATTTCTCCTCCCCCTGCACTGGCTTCCTGTAGCTGCCTGCATCAAGTTCAAAAGCCTGATGCTTACCTACAAAGCTAAAAATCTTTAAATGACGACTCAAGATGTATCTGTTTCTTAGCATTTGGAATAATCCTACTTAATTTTCAGTATACAATTGAATATTTTATGGATTTGGCTATTGTTTTGGATTTTGTGAGACTACAATTACATGACAGGTTTAACACACAGAAGTTTTTTTCTCCTGTAATCTGTAACCTGTGATGGTGATGTCCTTCATGGATTTGGAGACAGCAACACAGCAGGGACTTGCTTTTTTAAACAATTCACTATTTTATTTACATGCATAAACCTTACACCAAGGTCCAAAATGTGGATAAACTACCTGTTACTGTCCAAATAAAAAAGCAATGATGACTATGACAGCTAGGGTCAACAATGTTGTAGTTATCTTCTCTGTCTGCACCTGTCCTCTATTCCTTCTGAAAGAGTGACTGATAGTTCAATATAAAGTCAAAACTTTAAATTTCAGCAAAAGAGGAACTATTAAGTTAAGACATGTTTTTTCCCCTAACCAAGCACCGTGAATGGGTAGTTTACTGGGTAGTTTCCAGGTTTGGGTAAAAGTCAATATTTGTGGCATGTACCAAGAAGCTGTCAGTTTCTATTGAAAGTGTTGTATTTATATGGATTATGTCTAACTGAATCCCTATATTATAAATAATTCTGAGTAGGGAATTAATTGAATGTAAATGAAAATTATTTTTGACAGGAAAATGTACAATAATATCAAATTTGTTCCATATGCCATACCAAATAGCTGTTTCTCAAATAAATCCTGTTTGTAATATAAACATATTGATTGTCTATACTACTTATCTTGTGTAGGATCACACAAGGTCTGTCCCAGGAAGCTCAGAGCACAAGGCAGGGTACACATTGAATGATGTGCCAACCCCTCACAGGGCACAAGTACACACACCCACACACTCATACACTCATACACGCCAATTACCTTAAATTGGTAGAGGTGTGAGGCAACAGTGATAACCACTAAGCCACCACTCTCAATTCTAATGCACAATTGTGTAATATTTAAGCATGAATGGGAAAAGTTCAACTTGATCAAAAGTATATTTGTGCTTGAGAAAGAGCAGAAAAGTAAAACAGTTATCAGAGTTGGTTTCACAAATACTTGACCTACATGCATTACTAATTTAGTGAAATATGCAACATTGGATCTACGAAATCTAGCTTAGGGTGTTTTGTTGACATGCATTTTTGGTCTCAGGCATTCTGTGTGGTCTATAATATCAGAAACCTATTATAAAGCAAAAAAAATCTTATAATAATAATTTATTTACCATACTATTTAAACTTTTGTATCTATCAAAATAACTGATGTAAAATGGTGTCAACAATCAACAACAGTATTTATTAGATGTTAACACTGCGTGCTCTGACTCCACACCCTAAAAAATGCTGGATAAATATTGGACCAACTACAGTGGAACCTTGGATTACGAGCATAACTTGTTCCGGAAGTGGACTCGTATTCCAAAACACTCGTAAACCAAATCATCATTTCCCATAAGAAATAATGAAAACTCAAATAATTCGTTCCACAGCCCCAAAAAATAAATACATAAAAATAATTAATACAATCTATAAAATGAAAATAAAACAAATTAATCTGCACTTTACCTTTAAATAAAAAGAACAAATAAATCCTGACAGATTAGATGGTTCCGTTGGTGTGCGCAAGCGCCGTGTGTGTGTGTGTGTGTGTGTGTGTGTGTGTGTGTGTGTGTGTGTGTGTGTGTGTGTGTGTGTGTGTGTGTGGAATTAGCCCCTTCCCTCGCCTTGTTTTACACAGTAACACTCCTCCTCTCTCTCCCCACCTCGCTTTTTAAGATTCACAACAAACACACACACACTCACACACAACGGAAACACCATTTTAACGGAAAAAAAGCGAGACTGGCATGAGCGCATACTTAAGAATCACTTAAGTTTTACAACAAAAGGACACAAAAACAAACACGGAAACACCGTTTTAACAGGAAAAAAAAAGAAATCTCTCTGACCTGGCATCAGCGCATACTAAGGGAATCACTGCTGTAAAGTAAAAAAAAAACAAAAAAAAAACAAATGAACCAGCACCTTACCTTTGAAAAGAATCGCGACAGAGCAGAGTTTCTGTGTGTTTGTGAAGCCGGACAGGGGGTGAAAAGGCAAGAGCGTCTGTGCGTGTGTGTGTCAGTGTCAAATTGCGCGCGCACGAGCAGAGTTTCTGTGTGTTTGCGAAGCCGTGGGGGGAGGGAGGGGGGGGGGTGAGAGAGTGACGCTCGGTGTCAAAATAAGAGTCGCATGTGTGAAGAATGATACTCGGCGCTCGTAAACTAATACTTGCTCGGTTTCCGAATAAAAAATTATAAAAAATTTTTGCTCGGTTTGCGGAACACTCGTAAACTACGTTACTCGCAATCCGAGGTTCCACTGTACATGCTGGGCTAATTTAACCCAGCAAAATGGGTTATTTGTTTAACCCAGCAAGATGGGTAAAATATTCAATCCAAATTCTAGGTCATATTTAACTATAATGCTGTTTTAATTCTACCTCACAAATAGGTTATTATTATGTTTTATGTTTTACATGTCTATGGGTAAAACAGTTTAAACAGTTAAATTACTTTGATATACTGGTCTATTACAAAAAAACTCGCATATATGCAAACCATGCATATATGCAATAAACAACACCCAATTCATTGCACAAATCATATAAAAATATTTATATTTATTTTTCAAAAGCACAAGATCAGATAATACAAAACAAGTTCAACAGCAACATCATTATGATACTATCACTCAGAAGCACTAATGCCTGAGAGCAGTGCTGGTCATTATCTCCGGGATGTAGGGGTACGGCCTTGACACTTCAGCCTGCTGAAGATATTCCACGGTGTTCATTCCAACCTTAGAAATAAATAAATTAAAGAAAGTAAACCTTTGTGAAAAAATCGAGAGGGTTGGCTAGTATGCATATTTGTAAGAGGATTAGTGTTTTGTAACACCTCAGCTTTTTATATGTGATTGCTAACGCTAGGTTAAATGCTAGCATCATGCTGGCACTACAGTTAACAATTTAGTTTTCATTCATTACTTCATCATCTTCATACACCCTGCAAGTATTCTACAAAGAAAGCAAAAAATCTCAGATATTTTTGCAGTTTCTTTCATACACAGGTGGGGTTCTTTGGTTTGGCTAGCTAGCAGCCATTGTCAGATAAACTAGTATGCTATAGCACAGACCAGGCTGAAAGTTTGAGTGTAACATTAACATGGTAAAAGTAATACATGTTACAGTACATACAGTGAACAAATTCAGTCATAGGTGAGTGAAAGTGTGTATACAGACCTTATATTTAACGTTTATATTTCCTCTTAAATGCGTGAGGAGGAAGCACCCTCATCAGCAGCCCCAAAAAAAGACAAAGCTAACACAGCCTCTGAATACACTCGTGAACTTCGGGGGAGGGGCGGTCTTGTCTGTGATTTTAACTGTTACTAGCTAACCCAACTCCAACCCAGCAAGCTGGGTTAAACAAAAACTACCCAATTCCCTGTAAATAACCCAGAAAAATCACCCAACAGAGGCAACCCAGCGTTTGGGTAGTAAAAACAACCCAGCATTTTTTAGTGTGCAAGCTCAAATTATAGTTCACTGTATAAAAATTATTTCACTGTACTTCTATGTATGTGGTCTTCCACTGTGATGGCAAATGTTGAAAAAAAAGTGGCTGTGATTTGAGTGATTTGGTTTTCCACAATGAGTGGAAAACCTGGTAGTCAGTGATTTGAATGCACCTTGCAAAATGCTTTATTAAGCACATGCTTGAACTGATTCATTACGTAAATGAATCTAACGGAAATGTGTCTGTTAGAATAGAAGCAGAAGTTTATAGTCAGAGTCAGAGTTTATAGACCTGTAATAGCAATTACAAGTGTGTCATGACCTCTTAGTTCTGTCCCATGTTAGGTCCATCAGAATAGTGTTGTTGGTTCTGATGCACATAAATTTCCACGTTTTCTAGGACTAGGAAAAACTTCTTCCTAAAATTCATAATTTTATCTTTGACATTTCATATTCAAGAGTTGTTTCACACCAGATGACTAACTTTTGTTTAATATGTTTATTCATACTAAACTCCATTCTGTGGAGTCATGTGATAACACCATTTGCTTGAAATTGTCAATTTTTGACAATCTAATTGTCAGTCATTAATTTCTCTAATGAGCATACCAGTTAAACACTAAAGGTGTCTAAAATATGATCACCTGCACTGACATGCTTCTTCCTGTTTTATCTGAGGAGAAGATGATATTCCAGATGCAAAGAAATAAGGACACATTAAGATTTTAACTGTTCCATAGGCTGTTTAAATAGTCTCATTGCTTGTTTAAAGCAAAACTCTTTTATGACTCATTAACCTATAGCATCAAGTTTGCAACCTACCAAATAGTTCTAAAACACTGAGTTTATCGGAAATAGCTCAATTTGATTAATTTAGTAGATTAAAAAGTGACTACACTTCCTTGCCAGAAAGATTCTTCATTTGTATTAATTAAACAAATACTTAAAAGCCTTTGATGCATAACTACTGCAATGAAAATTATACAACTGTTATTCTGACTAAGTAATCTAATTGCATAAGAGGCATTCCATGAGTGGTGATTTAGAGCATAACAGCACTGGGATGTTAAACTATACAACATGCTAACAGTTCGTCGCCAGCATGTGTGAAACTATCAGTTTGTCCCTTATGATCAAGCCAAAAGTAATGATGGCAAGAAAAAAACACCCTCAGATGACAAAAGTAAAAAACCTTGGGGGAAACAGAACAAGACTCAACAGGGAACCCATCCTCATTAGTGTGATAGAAGACAGCAGGGATAGATTTGCATGTCATGCTACATGTTAGGTGGTTGGAAGGTCAGTATAAAAGTAAAGGTGTTTAAGTTAATATGGAGTCCACTTTCATTGCTGGATGCTGAGGTACACATCTGTTTGAGCATCCATTTATTCATCCATTATCCATACTCATTATCCACTGTAGCCTATCCCAGGAAACTTAGGACTCAAGGTCCGCATACACCCATTGGGGATGGGGTGCAAACCTTTTGCAGGACACAACCACTTACACTCACATGATGGGCAATTTGGAAAGACCAGTTAAACTACTGTGCATGTTTTTAGACTGTAGAAGGAAACCAGTGTACCCCGAGGAAATCCCTCAAGTTCAGAGTGGACATGCAAACTCCATGCATACAGGGCTGAAGGTGAGATTTGAACACTTAACCCTGGAGGTTCAAGACAACAGTTCAAATCACTAAGTCACTTAGAAAGTAAGAGCATTTTCATATACTGTACTGTATAGTAGATAAATGCATCACGAATTCAGGACTATAATTAAATGTGTGTGGCTCTAAAATCTTCACATATTAATAAGACTAATTGGGGAATAAAAGGCTTTAATGCCCTAGATAAAGATTAGACCTTGGAACAAATGTAAAAGGTCATGTAGTCTGATGAGTCCAGATTTACATGATTTCAGAGGAATAGGTGTCCCACAGTAAGGAAAGCTCACAAAGTGATGCACCCATCATGCACAATGTCCACTGTACAAATCTCTGGATGCAGTGGTATGATCTTTGATTGCTTCAGTAGGATCAGCAACATTATCTGGCAGTAAGATAAAGTCAGCTGACTACCTGAAAGTAGACCAGGTCTTCAAATTAATATATTTTTTTGTCCCTGAAGAGTGGGCATATTCATTGCCAATGTTCATGCCAATCATGTTCGAATTGTGAAAGAGCTGTTCTGAGAGCATGATGACCCACAAACGCTCTTCATTCCATAGCCATCTTAAAGCTGTCTCTGCTGCCTCTATGTTCCCCTGAATGGCTCTTCTCCTTGTCTCACCTGTCATGCCAGGTGCTGTTTAGGCTCCACAGAGAGAACGGGTTGAGAAGACCCTCCACAGCTAAGCACCTAGCTATCCACCCTTATTTGTCGCATTCCTCATTAAGGGCCTGATCTCCTCCCATCCCCGCTCTAAGACCTCCTAAGTTTGTAGTTTACAGGACCTACTTTTTTCACCATGGTGAAGGGTCCTTACCAGTGGCCAAGGAACTTACATGTGGCACTGGGGAGCAAGAAGTCCCCTGGCTGAACCTCCCAGGGCTGCGTCGGCCGATCGTTGGCTCTCCTTTCCTCATAGCATCCTTTTGTAGCTTCTAATTGAATCTCTCATTGAGGCTGCCTCACTGCAGGTGGTATACAAGAGCGTACCTTGGTTGATAAGGAATCCTGGGTGGCTGAAGTGCTGCACCATTTCTCTTGCTATCTTCTTAGATGTTACTTTTCGGAGGGGCACCGTCTCTGGGTATCGGGTCATGTAGTTGACTATCAGCAAGATAAACTCAAGCCATTTTGCAGATTTTGGGAGGAGCCCAATAATATTCATCTCGATGTGATCGTATGGCACTTTGATGATCTGCAGAGGAATCAACAGGGTTGGGGTATGCTTCGCCAGTGACATTGTTCTGGCAGTCAGGGCAGCACAGGCAGAAGTTTTTCACTTTGCCGTGCAGCCCCAGCCAGTTCAAGCGATCACAGACTTTTTCAATTGTGTTCTTTGCCCCCAGGTGTCCTCTGAAAGATGTTGAGTATGCCAGTTGCATAAATGTGTCCACCTCCAAAAGGAGGTCGCACAGCTTTCCTCGTCTCTGTGTGCAGTACTACAAAAGGCCATTATGCACCAGCATAATAGGAGGAGGGCTGAGGTAGCAGGGGAGTGTCAGGATCATCCTTAATCTCTAGCACCCATTTCCAGCATGTTGACAGATATCATCTTTTTGCAGCTGTGCAAACAAATGGATAAGAGCGATCATTAGCCTGACCTTTTGCTTCTGCATCCATGCCATCATCAGGACACTGCACAAACCACACATGATGTGTGAATGCAGGCCCTTTAGATTGTGGTCTTCGACCGCAATGTGTGCCACCAGAACCTCCCGCTGTTTGCTATGCACACAGGTAACTGGCAGCAGTTTGCATGACAGTGCACTAGGTCGAAAGACTAAGGGGCAAGCTAGAGTGATGGCACATCCTGTATCAAGCAGTGCAGGGAGCTGAACTCCATTCACTTTGTCCCAGTGCATGTTTGCAATTGTGGTCTTCCCAAAGCCCCTGTTGGCACCCTGGCCGATTTCTGGTTCTGCATGGGCTTATTGAGGGGTTACTCCAGACATGGTAGATATGGAGCCAGGTCTTTGCTGGGCACAGAGAATGCCGCGACACCGTTGTGGTCTGCAAGTACTGCTCATCACTGGTGGAGGTTATGATCGTTATGTGTCAACATGTCTACTTGATTTTAATCAGGGCTATATATGTACGTGCAAACGTGGAGAGGGTGAGCAGCGCCAACTTCCTACGCAAGCTGAAAAGAGCCAGAGCCCCGGGCCCCATTATGTGCACCATCTAGAGAGGCACCATCGAGAGCATCCTAACCAGCTGCATCACTGTGTGGTATGGCACCTGCAACGCGTCCTGCCAAAAGATGCTTCAGCGCATAGTGAGAGCAGCTGAAAAGATCGTTGGTAGAGCTGCGCGATTAATCGTTACGATTTATGGTTTATGTCGATGTTGAAAAATGAAAATTGATTTTACAGTTTCACTGCACCGCAACTTCTGCAGTTCTGCCACGCCCCCTCTGTGACTCACACATGGGAAATACGAGATACAAAATGGCAGCGCGCTCTGATGAAACCAAAGAGCTTGATTCCAACAGAGGCGCAGTTTCTTCGTATGGAAATTGTTCGGGTTCGCAACTTTACACATTGAACAAGCCAAAACCCGCTGTAAAATTTGTCTGAAGTTAGTGGCAACTAAAGGAAGCAGCACGGCTAATTTACTCGAGCACATCGAACAGAACCACACTGATGACAGAGTGTCATGCTTGCCGCTGCGAGCTAAACAGTGACTCTTGGTCTTCCTTTCCTGGGGCGGTCCGCATGTGAGCCAGTTTCTTTGTAGCGCTTGATGGTTTTTGTGACTGCACTTGGGGACACTTTCAAAGTTTTTCGGACTGACTGGCCTTCATTTCTTAAATGATGGCCACTCGTTTTTCTTCACTTAGCTGCTTTTTTCTTGCCATAATACAAATTCAACCTCTTTGAATGAGAAGGTGTGTCCAAACTTTTGGTCTGTACTGTATGTCACTTCAAACAAACTGAAAGCTCATTTGCACTACACTTCACTACGCAACAGATATCCTAGCATTTGCATTTGTTTCCACTTTGCACAATATCGGCCTTCTGCCGTGTGTTATCTGTCCCTTTTTGCAGGGCAGATAAAGTAACTCTTTATTACTGTTATAATCTTAGTTTGTGTTATTTAAGTGTTTGTTTCTGTTTACTATTTTGTTCTTTTACATTGTAATTTTTGTACTTAGTGTTGTTTGTTAGGGACTAAGAGTAACGTAATTTCAATTCTCTATATGTATATACAGCAGAATCAACAATAAAGCAGACTTTAACTTAATGTCATCATGCGGAGTGATCTTAGTTAACAGATGCTGAGGTTCTCTCTTGTCGCCCAGCAGAGGCATCGGCTCTTTTGTGTTGAGATGTGATAGCTTGGCTGCCATCACCTACAGACCTCGTGAAAGTTTCTCCACTAGGACCAGTTGTTGGATGCTTGTTCCAAGAAGATGCTTCAGATTTTCCTCCAGGGTTATTCGTGGACTTGATAGCACACCTGAGAATATCTTTAATGCACGATTTACTCAGGTGGTACTTTTAGTTTGTATTTATAAGTGAATGTATAAAATTCCCAAAGTCCAGTATATTGTATTCATGTGCGGGTAGGGTCCGGGAGAAATCAGTGGGCCTCACCAGTTTCAGTTAATGAGTCTGGGATTTTGGATGTGAGATTCATTTCTTAGGCGCAGTTATGAAAGGGGACAGATATTTGTTTAAGTGGATTGGTATGCTTTCCATTGTATATTTGTGTCAAAGCTGTATAAGCCTCACTTAGTTGGACTTGAAAAACCTGAAAATGAACAGAATAGAACTTGTTTGTAAGTCTGTGATTACTTTTGTGTGTATATATTGTAATGGATCCAGCATACAGAGGAAACACACGGGAGATGTTAAAGTCACACAAAATGAGATTCTTTAATAAAAACTTTGAAACAACTTATAATCTTGCAGTCTGAATGAGGTTACGCTCTGTATAAGCAATGTAGCTCTGTAAGCATTTCTGTGAGTATTGCAGGACCACGGTTTGGTGCTCAGATGGTGTGATGCCTTTGATGTCGCACGGAGGTGTGTGAAGCAGATAAAACAAGCGGCTCTGAGCAGGTGGCGCAATGCCGGCAGAGACAGCAGAGCGAGAGCTGGAGGCCTGCTGCTTTGTTCTTTTGGAATGATTCAAGTCTTCAGAGACAGGAGTGAGTATGCGGGTAGATACTCTCTACTCACCAGGTGGAAGGGGAGAAGACCTTTTCTAATCATCATTTACAGACCCCAGGGCCGTCATCATTTACAGATTTCCTCTCAAACCTTGTTGTTTCTGTAGACAAAGCGTTAATTGCTGGAGACTTTAATATTCATTTTGAGAATCCAGAAGACCCTCTGAGAACAGCATTTATGTCCTTACTGGACTCAGTAGGAGTAAATCAGTGTGTAGTAGGACCCACTCATAAAGCAGGTCACACTTTAGATTTAATATTATCCTTCGGATTAAGTATAGGAAATATAACCACAATTCCACAGTCTGAAGTTATCTCAGATCACTACCTTGTCTCGATTAAAGCGTGTTATAGTAATAATGTATGCAGCACAGCACCGCGCTTCCACCTTAAACGTACATTTACATCAAATACCGCACAGAGCTTTATCAATAATCTTCCAGAATTATCAACTTTGATTGGATCGCCATCTGACTTCACAGAACTCGAACAGGCGAATGAATATCTAGAGTCAGCACTTCGTTATAGCTTAGATAATGTAGCTCCAGTTAAAAGGAAAATGATTAGAGATAAGAAACTCGCTCCTTGGTATAATGACCACACACGTGCTTTAAAACAAACCACTCGAAAATTCGAACGTAAATGGCGCCAAACTAAATTGATAGTATTCAAAATAGCTTGGAAGGAGAGCATCCTGAACTATAAAAAAGCTCTCAGTGATGCTAGATCAACGTATCTCTCCACTCTTATAGAAAATAACAAAAACAACCCGAGATTTTTATTTAATACCGTAGCTAACTTAACTAAAAACAAGACCACTGCAGAAATCTCCACAACAACATCATGCAGTAGTGAGGATTTCATGAACTTTTTCAATAATAAAATCATAAATATTAGGCAAAAAATTCAGGCTTTGAAAACAGACAATTTAAATAATTCAGATGATCTAACCACATCACATCAGAACTTAGAACACTTTACTCCCCTTGAAGCGAGGGAACTAATTTCACTCATCTCTTCTTCAAAATCGTCAACCTGTATATTAGATCCTATACCGACACATTTTCTCAAACAGATAGTACCAGCAATAATAGAACCCCTGTTGAAAGTAATTAACTGTTCACTCAGTAGTGGGTATGTCCCCAAATCCTTTAAATTAGCCGTTATTAAACCGCTAATCAAGAAACCTGACCTTGACCCCTGTCTGCTTTCTAATTACAGGCCGATATCAAACCTTCCCTTTATCTCCAAGATTTTGGAAAAGGTAGTATCACAGCAGCTATGTTCACATCTACACAGAAATAGCATAAATGAACTGTATCAGTCAGGATTTAGGCCTCATCACAGCACAGAGACAGCACTTGTTAAAGTAGTAAACGACCTCCTATGGGCCTCTGATCAGGGTTGCGTCACTATACTTGTGTTACTGGACCTCAGTGCAGCTTTTGACACCATTGATCATAGTATTCTCCTTCACAGATTAGAAAAGGTAGTAGGAATTAAGGGAACTGCCCTCTTGTGGCTCAGATCCTATTTGACTGATCGTTATCAGTTTGTAGATTTAGATGGTGACCATTCCTCATGTTCTCAAGTGGAGTTTGGTGTTCCACAGGGCTCAGTTTTAGGCCCACTGCTTTTTTCCCTTTACATGCTTCCTCTGGGCAACATAATTCGTAAACATGGTATTAGTTTTCATTGTTATGCTGATGACACACAATTATATGTCTCAGCAAAACCAGATGAGAAAAACCAGTTTGCTAAAATCGAGCAGTGTGTGCAGGATATACGAGATTGGATGTTAATTAATTTTCTTCTGCTTAATCCTGATAAGACAGAAGTTCTGGTCATAGGACCACAAGTAGCTAGAACTAAGCTTTCTGATCACACTGTAACTTTAGATGGCCTTTCTGTTCCATCAAGTGCAACAGTAAAAGACCTCGGTGTGATTATAGATTCCAGCCTTTCGTTTGAAGCTCATGTAGATAATATCACCAGGATAGCTTTCTTTCACCTTAGAAATATTGCCAAGATAAGAAACATATTGTCACTAAATGATGCAGAAAAACTAGTTCATGCTTTTATCACGTCTAGGTTGGACTATTGTAACGCCTTACTGTCTGGTTGTTCAATTAGGTGTATAAACAAGCTTCAGTTAGTACAGAATGCAGCAGCGAGAGTCCTCACTAAAACCAGAAAATACGAGCACATCACCCCTATCTTATCTACACTGCATTGGCTCCCTGTGAAATTTCGCATCGATTTTAAGATCCTACTTTTGACATTTAAAGCACTAAATGGTCTCGCGCCACAGTATTTGAGTGAACTGTTAGTGTCTTACGATCCGCCACGCCTACTTCGATCAAAGAATGCAGGCTGCCTGTCAGTACCACGTATTATTAAAACTACAGCAGGGGGCAGAGCTTTTTCTTACAAAGCCCCAAAGTTATGGAATAGTCTTCCTATTAATGTTCGGGACTCAGACACAGTCTCAGTGTTTAAGTCTAGGCTAAAAACCTATTTATTTAGCCAAGCATTTTTGTAAATAGATTAACCTTAGGTAAAGGAGCAGATCTGGGGGACTCATAGACGTAGAGTATTCTGGTGAACTGGTATGTTTAGATGCTGTCCTCCCCACTCTCATTGTTCACTCAGGTTTGTTGACGGTGAGGTGATTGGTTGCTTTACATCTCAGGGAGCCCTCATGTTTGTGTTTCCTTCTGGCTCTCCCTTTTAGTTATGCTGTTATAGTTAGTCCTGCCGGAGTCTCTGCTTGTACTTTGCACTAAATATACATTCACCTATACATGCTGACTGTGACCATACCTAACTGCCATCTCTCCTTATTTTCTGTTCTCTCCTTTTCTGCTCTCTTCTCTCTCTCTCTCCCCCTCTTCTTTCCCTCTCTCTGTCTCTCTGTCGAGCTATACATGTTTCGCTCCTGAGTTGCCAGTGATCCAGACCCCTCTGCCCTCTGGAGCCGTCTAACCCATCCTGGAGTCCTGCTTCTGGTTGGAGATCTCGTCGCATGGATGCCCCGTGTGGTCTGCCTGGATTCGTATGGTGGCTGGGGATGGTTTCCATGAAGACTCTCCTGTCATCGAGTGATGCTCTGGGGACCTGTGACTTCAGTTGTTCGATAACTCAGGACCGGAATCCCCTACAGTCTACCTGAGCCTCCGGGAACAAACTGGACTCCTTTTAATTTTAAAACATCTCTTGTTATACTGAACTTCCAGTCTTACACATTATTATGCTGAGCAATTCCTGCTATCCGTTATCACCCAGATGAGGATGGGTTCCCTGTTGAGTCTGGTTCCTCTCAAGGTTTCTTCCTATTACCATCTCAGGGAGTTTTTCCTTGCCACCGTCGCCCTCGGCTTGCTCATCGGGGACAATCTTGTCATTTTGATTCATATACATTGCATAAAAACTTACTTCTTTTTATTGTGTAAAGCTGCTTTGCGACAATGTCAATTGTTAAAAGCGCTATATAAATAAAATTGACTTGACTTGACTTGACCTTTTGTGGGCTCCAGGGGTGCTGTATCATGGCTGATCCTACACTCTGACCCGAGCCCCCAAGCAAGAATATGCAGGATATGACTTTCACTGTAGAGTAACGTAAATGTAACAAATAAAAGCCTAATTTTGCCCAGAGGGGTACAAACATGGTATATTTTTTTCTCTAAGTATCTTTTTTAGATCCTCATATGATATAACAAATATAATTAGATATAAATAGATATTATTCTTGAGCCAAACCTCTTTATGAGGAGACTATCTTTATAATATGCTTTGCATGTCTGTTTTCATTTGCACTTACATGAGCTTTACACCAGCTCAAGGGCCCATACTATAAGTGGCAGCCCTCTGATTTGAATGAACAGCTTCCAGATCATAAGCCTTAACCACAAAGCTACAGCTTCCAAGAAAGCAATGAAAAGAATACACTTTAATACATTTTTTAATAGTGATTGACCAGAAACTAGCAAAGTGAAACATTCAATTAATGATTAAATAATTACTACATCCTATACATCCAATACATCCTAGGTCCTGTTGCGGTCTGACGTCCACATTAAATGCACAAGTATGTCACACTTAACAAATGTGATTCTACAGATAAGTAAAATAATATTAATTCTATTTTTGTAATATTTTTATTTGGTATATCTTGAATTTGGTTAACTTCTGGTAACATCATTATCAGCACAACACAACTTATTTTATACACAAGTGTGACCCACTAGTATGTGATAGAAAGCATAGTTCAGTACATATACAGTAAATGGCAGTTTTTTGTAACTACTCATCACATCTAAAAAAGGTTGCTTATGTTGTAATTGTTATGCTGTGGATATGCTATAAATTCTGTAATGATTGAATATGTTGAAATATTAAACGCCTTGTGTATGCTCTAGTTATTAACATTTTATAGTAGTTAACTGTTTTCACTTTAAAAAGAAGAACATTTCTTGATTGTCAATTCTTTGTCATCTTCTGCCATCAGTCATCATTTTTTTTTCGACCACAAGGGGGCCTTCTGCAACTGCATTCTGCATATATTACATACCAGTTTTCCTCAACCCTGGCCCTGCACATTTTAAGGTTTTCTCAGCTCCATGGGCACCTTTTTAACCAATCAGCTAATTTAGCCTTTTTGAATTGAAATGGGTGTGGCAGACATGGGAAAACACTAAAATGTGTAGGACAAATGTTCCTTCACGGTCAGGGTTGGAAACAACTGTCATAAGAGAACAATAATAATCATGGAAAGATTATTTTTTTTAATATCTTTTTTTTTTTTTAATTGTGCACCCCCAAGACATCACTTTTTGCTTGTAGCAAGAAGCTGCATTATGTAACTGAAAACGCACTGGATCTGTAGCTATGTACATTTAACTGCATCCTAGTAATATAAACATATTTTCCTGGTGCCCATGTTTCATGGATTTATTTCTCTTCATGTTTTAATTTTCTTTTGTTTACACACTAAGCCTGGGATTACAGTTATAAATGATTTTCTTCATCTTACATAGCTTACATATATCTTAAAATAGGATCCAATCTATAAGTAATATATATATATATATATATATATATATATATATATATATTTTTTTTTTTTTTTTTAATGTAGGCTTATCATGAGGTCTGTAGTGGCCACATAGCCATTAAGCCTGGTCATTTGTACATTTCTGTACAGCCTTATCCCACAATAAATAATGCCTAAATTCATATCAGTACATAAACCTTTAGGAAAAAATATATTAATTTTATTCATTTTAATTATATGTGTTGAAATTGAACAGTTTGCTTTGTGATACCGTTGCATCATGGGTAACCTCTCAGATGGAAAAGCTTACAGTATGACAACTTTGCCAGGATAGAATATGCCATAGAATTCAGTGCTCACTCCCTTCCAGAGGTGGGTAGTGTAGCCAAAAATTATACTCAAGTAAAAGTAACTGTACATAAAAATAATATTACTCAAGTAGAAGTAAAATGTAGTCATCCAAAATATTACCTAAAGTAAGAGTAAAAAGTATTTGGTGAAAAAACTACTCAAGTACTGAGTAACTGTTTTATCGTAATGTCCAGTTTATTATTATTTTTTAAAGACATTTTGTAAGCAGCCAGACAAAATGATGAAATAATGTCCCAATTCTGACATTTACAATTAATAAAATATATATCTTAACAAAATAGCAAATTAAGGAACAAGAAACGCAAATTTCCTAATATCACTTTTTTCAGAACATAAAGCTTTTGAAATAAATCCCTACTGTAGGTAACATATGTATGTTTGAACAGTGTAGACTATTTCCAGTGTAAGATATACTGTATATTCAGTTGCCCTGCACATGACTCAGCAGATAGAAAATAACATTAGAACATGTGTACAAGAAGTTTCACTTTACCATAAACTGTGTCCAGCAGAACAAATGTAAGAAACTTAAAATGTTTAGCCTCTAGCTAATTATATATTTTAACACTGCAACATTAAATAAAACAGCTAAACTAACCGCAACATGTTTCCTTCGCTGTCTACCACGGGTGAATTCCCCCAGCCCCAGCGCCCCGCCCCCAACACATGCACAATGCAGCGTTTGTGTGGTCTTTTGACTACAAGCGGTTACAATATATATTACTGCCGCTGATTGGTCAAACGGAGTCATGTGATTATTGTTGCTACGTCTGATTAGTGAAACACAGCCACGTGGTAGATCCACCGGCTGCATCCACTCTGGCAAAAATAAAGAATATCTAATGTGTAGACTAAATGGTTAGAAAAGTAATGAGTTGAGTGGAGCCGAATGTAGCGGAGTAAGAGTAGCACTTCTTCACAAATCTACTCAAGTAAAAGTAAAAAGTATGGTGCAGTAAAACCACTCATAGAAGTACATTAGAAAAGTTACTTAAGTAAATGTAACGGAGTAAATGTAACTCGTTACTACACACCTCAGCTCCCTTTACGATCCATACAAGGATCCTTTCCATGTCTGTATCATGGATGATAAGGTCCAGCTGATTCTACTGCCACTTTGACATCTTAAAGGTGCAAGCACTGAATGAGTATGGGTTCTACCACTAAACACGTAGCCTGTCATCTGTTAAGTCAATCCGGAAATACTTTCCTTCCTTCCTTTCTTCCTAACTATTAATTTTTTCATTTGTATTTGGGCTTCCCACAGACGTGAATGCAGGATTCACAAATGTCATAGAAGTAATGGGAAATCATCCACTGGTCCTTACACTGCCATGCTCACTGTTTATGACATCACACGTTCACAGTACCTTCCACAAGCACCGAAAGCCCAGAAGTCTCGGGTTATTTTGGAAATTCCCCAAGTACAACAAATTCCAGGAAGTGTTGAGTAAAACCACAGCCAGTGGGCTTAAACCACATCAATCCACCACATGAATTACTGTGCCACTGAGCTGCTACAGTAGGTGGAAGCCACATGCATTCACAGCAGAGTGTACTTCCTTGATGAGCTATGGGATATGCTGGCAAGGTTTATCAAAACTTGCAACAATGACATTCTCCCCAGAACTTTCAGTGCAGTTCCATTACATCAAGCATTGGCTAATACATCTCCTCGGACACCAGCTTTAACGTTAAGCGTGAAAATCATGATGTCCTCGTTCACAAAGTGCGATTTATGATACAGTATATCAAGAGGCTAGAAGGGGTGCTAATTGTTATAGTGCTTCCTGGGGTTTGGCAACTTCTATAATTAATTTATATGATTCATTTCATTATTTGCTTGCATTTCCACTGGCCGTGGTTTTTGTGAGCCTATGCGTTTCCCTGATCTTTAAAAATTTCTGCAAATATTTCTTTCATTTAATTGTCAATGATGTACTCCAAGAGATGCTCCACATGTATCTGTTTGTTTCACTTCTGGGTACACTGTGTGTACTTACTGTACTTCGTGGTCTTGTTTTTTTTCTCTTACTTATTCTCAATAATAAATTTAAAAATAAATATTGAGTTAAACTAAATATTCTGAATTCTGAATACTGTAGCTCAAATAAGAACATTAATCACTGAAGTGCAAGGAGACAAAAATGACACTTTTTGCAAGGTAAAGGTGCTTTATTATGTGGACAGTTCATGGTCCTCCCCAGTGCAGACATTTCAAATGATTATAAAATGATTCTACCATGCAGCATTATTTTTATTCATCAGTAATTTTAAGTCACTTTATTCAAACAGTAGATGGTATTAAACCAATGAAGTGACATGAAAATGATCTAAATGCTTTTTATAAAATTTCATTGCTTTTATATACAGTGTGGTGTGTGTGTGTGTGTGTGTGTGTGTGTGTGTGTGTGTGTGTGTATATATATATACAGACACACACAGACACACACACACACACACACACACACCTTTATTAGTAATGCAAAAATGTCTGAAATTAATTTAACAAAAACTGTTAAACAGAATTAAAGCAACCATGTTTTGAAATGTATATAAAAATCCGTTGCAATCAGTAGAATGTGGCAGAGTCACATTTTAATTCCTTGATCTCTGTCAAACCTGCAAAGTAAATCAGATAGTATAGACTGTATATACTATATAGTATATATAGTATATATAGTATAATCTGGGAGTCAGGAAAATTACCAAACTAGAAAATGTGATTAAACTTTACACACAACTTAATACAGGTGGATAACCTATGTAATATTTCAGACAGTGTGAATTATATGCTAGAAAAGATTGATCAAAAAGGAAATTGCTATTATTATCTCTATCCATAATAATGTAATAAGATATTTTAGCCCCATTAAAGTAAACACTAACATCAGCTACACATACTTTGTGGTAATAGTTACAGTGAAAGCTACAGTGACTTAATGTTAGTACTGTATCTTTCATTTTCCTTTGGATCCAGCGTGCTGCAGGATCCGAGCAATATTTTTCATTCTCAGAGAAAAATCTATTAAGAATTGACGAGGAAGGAGAAAAATATTATTTAGTTACTTTTAAGTTATTTTAGTACTTCACAGTTTGTCAGAATTTTCTTTAGAAAAAAGAAGTTATAGAGTATTAAACTTACATGAGTTTAATACATGACAGCCTCAACGCAAGGTTTCAGGGCATTCTGGCGCTTGTATGAAGTGAGCTTTATGTGATTTGGTATGACTGCTTTGGACACTGCCTCACAGCATATGAGACCAACTTTGGTAGGATGAGGATCTAGGAGAGAATGAGTTAAAAAATGTCATGAAGTTTAACTGTTGCTAACAAAATCTTAAAATGCCATTTCACAGTTCATGTACTGTCTACATTCTAAGCATGTTCTAGTTGTCGTTTTTCTAGATGAACTTAAATTTCTAAACAGAGAAGTATTTTACTGTAAATTTGTCATACATGGATACTTACATGGATACTTGTCTGATAAAAAAATTATACTCTGTAACGCACTGGATCTGTAGCTATGTACATTTAACTGCATCCTAGTAATATAAACATATTTTCCTGGTGCCCATGTTTCATGGATTTATTTCTCTTTATGGTTTCATTTTCTTTAGTTTACACAATAAGCCTGGGTTTACAGTTATAAATGATGTTCATCATCTTACATAGCTTACATACATCCTAAAATAGGATCCAATCTATAAGTAAAAAAAAAAAAAAATGTAATATACAGGGTGGGCCATTTATATGGATACACCTTAATAAAATGGGAATGGTTGGTGATATTAATGTCCTGTTTGTGGCACATTAGTATATGTGAGGGCGCAAACTTTTCAAGATGGGTGGTGACCATGGTGGCCATTTGGAAGTCGACCATCTTGGATCCAACTTTTGTTTTTTCAATAGGAAGAGGGTCATGTGACACATCAAACTTATTGGGAATTTCACAAGAAAAACAATGGTGTGCTTGGTTTTAACGTAACATTATTCTTTCATGAGTTATTTACAAGTTTCTGACCACTTATAAAATGTGTTCAATATGCTGCCCATTGTGATGGGTTGTCAATGCAACCCTCTTCTCCCACTCTTCACACACTGATAGCAACACCGCAGGAGAAATGCCAGCACAGGCTTCCAGTATCCGTAGTTTCAGGTGCTGCACATCTCGTATCTTCACACCATAGACAACTGCCTTCAGATGACCCCAAAGATAAAAGTCTAAGGGGGTCAGACCGGGAGACCTTGGGGGCCATTCAACTGGCCCACGATGACCAATCCGCTTTTCAGGAAACTCTTCATCTAGGAATGCTCAGACTTGACACCCATAATGTGGTGGTGCACCATCTTGCTGAAAAAACTCAGGGAACGTGCCAGCGTCAGTGCATAAAGAGGGAAACACATCATCATGTAGCAATTTCAAATATCCAGTGGCCTTGAGGTTTCCATTGATGAAGAATGGCCCTACTATCTTTGTACCCCATATACCACACCATACCATCACTTTTTTTGTTCCAACAGTCTTGGAGGGATCTATCCAATGTGGGTTAGTGTCAGACCAATACCGGTGGTTTTGTTTGTTAACTTCACCATTCACATAAAAGTTTGCCTCATCACTGAACAAAATCTTCTGCGTGAACTGAGGGTCCTGTTCCAATTTTCGTTTTGCCCATTCTGCAAATTGTGTGCGCCGATTTGGGTCATCCTCGTTGAGATGCTGCAGTAGCTGGAGTTTGTAAGGGTGCCATTTGTGAGTAGCTAATATCCGCCGAAGGGATGTTGCGTCCACATTTTGGCAAATCCAACACTGAACCAGTTTCACGAAACTTAGCAAGCAGTTTGCTAACTGTAGCATGGGACATGGGTGGTCTCGTAGGGTGTCTTGCATTGAAATCTGCTGCAATGACCCGGTTACTGCGTTCACCAGATATCAACACAATTTCGATCCGCTCATCACATGTTAACCTCTTCGACATGTCAATGGCTGTGAACAAAGAGAAACTTGTAAATAACTCATGAAAGAATAAAGTTACGTTAAAACCAAGCACACCATTGTTTTTCTTGTGAAATCCCCAATAAGTTTGATGTGTCACATGACCCTCTTCCTATTGAAAAAACAAAAGTTGGATCCAAGATGGCCGACTTCCAAATGGCCACTATGGTCACCACCCATCTTGAAAAGTTTGCCCCCTCACATATACTAATGTGCCACAAACAGGACGTTAATATCACCAACCATTCACATTTTATTAAGGTGTATCCATATAAATGGCCCACCCTGTAAATTTTTAATGTAGGCTTGTCTGTAGTGGCCACATAGCCATTAAGCCTGGTCATTTTTACATTTCTGTGCAGCCCCATCTAAATTCGTGAGTGGCATCAGAGCTTTCCTGAACCACCAACACTATTTATTGCTGTTGTTTGTAGCTATTTATTGCTAGCTACATACCAAATTATCCCACATTAATGCCTAAATTCATATCAGTACATAAAACTTCAGAAAAAAGGCAATTTTATTCATTTAAATTATATGTGTTGAAATTGAACAGTTTGCTTTGTGATGGTCTTACAGTGCCAGTTGGGACAAAAATGTGAGCAGTCCATTTTTCACTTTCTGGGTACTTGAGAGTGTGCTGCATAAACAACTTCCAGCACTACTCTGGTCATGTTCACAGTTTATGATTTAAAAAGTCATACTCATTTGTGATGCCAGTGCCATTAGGTGGAGGAAACAATTTGGTAAAAAAAGTTTAGCAATGCCAGCTAGTGTTAGAACTATCACTCAAAACTACACTAGATAATAAAAATGAAAACGTAAATGGTTTACCCAGCTTTGTAGCAGCTTTGGACAAAATGTCGAGTTGCCATTATGTCTGAAATTACCCACAGAATCACAGACTTATTAATTTTTCAACACACTCACTCCTTCTTCAAGTCTAAAGTTGAAGAAGGATAGGAATATCTGAGCTGATGTATAACAACCTAACATTCATAATATAGATTATTATAACAGGACTGACAGGGAGCGACTTACACATATCCTTACATCATGGGTAACCTCTCAGATGGAAAAGCTTATAGTACAGTATGACAACTTTGCCAGCATAGAATATGCCATAGAATTCAGTGCTCACTCCCTTCCAGAGGTGGGTAGAGTAGCCAAAAATTGTACTCAAGTAAAAGTAGCTGTACATAAAAATAATATTACTCAAGTAGAAGTAAAATGTAGTCATCCAAAATATTACTCATGTAAGAGTAAAAAGTATTTGGTGAAAAGACTACTCAAGTACTGAGAACTGTTTCATCGTAATGTCCAGTTTATTATTATTTTTTTAAAGAAAGTTTGTAAGCAGCCAGACAAAATAATGAAATAATGTACAAATTCTGACATTTACGAATAATAAAATAAACTTGTAAGGGGTCACCCCGAGTTTTGTATGTAGTTTTGTTTGTAGACTCAGTTTCCCAGAAGGCATCTTGGTCAGGTGATGAGGAAGCTCACCTGAACCAAGGTGGCTCATTAGACTCTCTATAAATCTCTCTAAATTTGCCTTAGATAAAGGAGCAGATCTGGGGGACTCATGGACGTAGAGTATTCTGGTGAACTGGTATGTTTAGATGCTGTCTTCCCCACTCTCATTGATCACTCAGGTTTGTTGACGTTGAGGTGATTGGTTGCTTTACATCTCAGGGAGCCCTCATGTCTGTGTTTCCTTCTGGCTCTCCCTTTTAGTTATCCTGTTATAGTCCTGCCGGAGTCCCTGCTTGCACTCTGCACTAAAGATAAATTCACATTATACATTGTTTGATTATGACCATACCATCTCTCCTTCTGCCATCTCTCCTTCTCTTCTGCTCTCTCCTCTTCTGTCACTTCTTCTCTTCCTCTCTCTCTCTCTCTCTCCCAATCTCTCTTACTCTCTACCTGTCTCTCTGTCGAGCTATACATGTTGCTCCTGAGCTGCCAGTGATCCAGGCCCCCTCTGCCCCCTGGAGCTGTCTGACTCATCCTGGTGTCCTGCCTCTGGTTGGAGATGTCATCGCATGGATGCCCTGTGTGGTCTGCCTGGGATGAGTGTGGTGACTGAGGATGGTTCCACTTTTCCATGAAGACGGTCTTGTCCTTGGCTGATGCACACAGTTGTTCTCTGAGGACTTGTGACTTCAGTTGCTCAGTAGTTCAGGACTGGAGTTTCCTACAGTTTACCTGAGCCTCCAATAACGAATTGGACTCAATTTTAACTTGAACACATTTCCTGTTATATTGAACTTCCAATCTCACACAGTATGATGCAGATCAATCCCTGCTATCCGTTTTACCCAAATGAGGATGGGTTCCCTGCTGAGTCTGGTTCCTCTCAAGGTTGCTTCCTATTACCATCTCAGGGAGTTTTCCCTTGCCACTGTCGCCATCGTCCTCAGCTTTCATCAGGGTCAGTCTTATCATTTTGATTCATACATGTTCACTTCTCATACAAACTTGTATAATTCTTTTGATTGTGTAAGGCTGCTTTGCCACAATGTCAATTGTTAAAAGCGCTATACAAATAAAAATGAATTGAATAAATAGCTGGTTGTTCTGGGAAACTGGGTCGAGCATTGTTAAGGTCATGTGGGCATATGTTTTGGTTTAAATTATGTTGTGTAACCTTGGTTTTAAGAAAGGCTCTAGTTTGGTTGTGTATGTTTTTGTTCTGAGTCATGGGGCTGTTCTGTTCGAGTATGTGTGGTTAGTGTCTCTTGATATGTTAGTACTGTTCTGTGTGTCTTCAGTGTCTGTTTGTCTCTTGTTTCACTCCTTGTGTGTTTAGTTATCTGTATGATAAGCCACTAGTAGGACTAGCCGCTAGTAGGCCTTAGCCGCTAGCAGGCTTAGCCTCCAATAGGTTTTGACGCTAGTAGGATTGGCTGCTAGTGGCTTTAATCTCTAGTAGGTTTAGCTATTAGTATGGATTAGCCTCATGTTTGCTTAGATATTTATGTTTGGTTAATAAAAAGACCATGTTTGAATTCCCTCTGTGTCTATGCCTGCCCTTTGTAAGCCCATGGTGATCAGCATCAGCCAGCAATGCCACCAAAGTTCATGACTAAGTTCATGACACTCTGATCTTCTCCATAGAACTTTCCATGCATTTCCGTTACATCAAGCACTGGCTGCCACACCTCTTCGAACACCAGCTTTAACATCTAGCGTGAAAAGCATGAGGTCCGTGTTCATAAAATGCTATTTGTGAGATAGATATATCAAGGGGCTAGAAGGGGAGCTAACTGTTATATTGCTTCCTGGAGTTTGGCAACTTCTATAATTAATTTCATTATTTGGGGCTTTAGCATGCTTGCATTTCTACTGGCCACTGTTTTTGTGAGACTATTTTTTCCCCTGATCTTTAAAATTTTGGCAAAGATTTATTTAATTTTATTGTCAATGATGTACTCCATGACATTCTCCACGTGTATCTGTGTTTCAGTTCTGGGTACACTGTGTGTATTTACAGTACATCATAATCTTGTCCTTTATATACTTATTCTCCATAATAAATTTAAAAATAAATATTGAGTTCAACTAAATATACTGAATTTTGAATAGCTCAAATGAGGTCATTAGTCACTGAAGTGCAAGAAGACAAAAATGACACTTTTTGCAAGGTAAAGGTGCTTTATTATGTGGACAGTTCATTGTCCTCTCCAGTGCAGACATTTCAAATGATTATAAAATGATTCTACCATACAACATTATTTTTATTCATCAGTAATTTTAAGTCACTATAACAGTAGATGGGATTAAACCAATGAAGTGTGTGTGTTCGTGTTTATCTACTGTGTATATACACACACACACACACACACACACACACACACACACACACACACACACACACACACACACACACACACACACACACACACACACACACATTTATTAGTCTGAACTGAATTTAACAAAAACTGTTAAACAGAATTAAAGCAACCATGTTTTGAAATATATATAAAACCTGTTGCAATCAGTAGGATGTGGCAGTCACATTTTCATTCCTTGATCTCTGTCAAACCTGCAAAGTTAATCAGATAGTATAAATAATCTCGTAGTCAGGATAATTTCCAAACTAGAAAATGTGATTAAATTTAACTTAACATACAACTTAATACAGGTGAATAACCTATGTGATATTTCCGACAGTGTGAATTATATGCTAGAAAAGATTGACAATCTTTGACTTTGATCAAAAAGGAAATGTGCTATTATTATCTCTATTGATAATAATGTAATAAAATATTTTTAGTCCCATAAAGGTAAACACAGACATCAGATACACATACTTTGTAGTAATAGTTACAATGAAAGTTACAGTGACATGATGTTAGTACTGTACCTTTAATTCTCTTTTGGATCCAGCGTGCTGAAGGTTCAGAGCAATATTTTTCATTCTCAGAGAAAAATCTATTAAGAAATAATGAAGGAATTTTTTTTAAAAGTTATGTACTACTTCACAATTTTTTCAGAGAATTTCGTTTAGAAAAATAAAAGTTATAGAGTATTAGTAAACTTACATGACAGCCTCAACGCAAGGTTTCAGGGCATTCTGGCGCTTGTATGAAGTGAGCTTTATGTGATTTGGTATGACTGCTTTGGACACTGCCTCACAGCATATGAGACCAACTTTGGTAGGACGACGATCTAGGAAAGAATGAGTTAAAAAATGTCATGAAGTTTAACTGTTGCTAACAAAATCTTAAAATTCTATTTCACAGTTAATTTACTGTCTATCATCTAAGCATGTTCTATTTACGCTTTTCTTGATGAACTTAAATTTCTAAACAGAGAAGTATTTTACTGAAAAATTGTCATACATGGATACTTACAGTTGCCAGGTGCAGTAGTGATGCATCCAACAAGCAAAAGCAGCACTACCAAAAACGTGTACCAGTTTTTGTTGCAATTCATCATGGTTTTCAGTCAGTAGATCACTCAGTAGATTGGTTTTACTCAACGAATGGTTCTTAATTGTAAAGAACTCTTTTATTATCAAGACAGAGCAAGCGGAAAATACGTGGCGTGTCAATTCTTTCACCAATGGAATTGGAGTCTGAGATCAACCACATTTTGAATCTTGCTAACTGAATGTAGAAATCTGGCTAACACCTCTAGCCCACACTGAGCCCCCAGGAACACAGTCAGCAGAAATGTTTGGAGCTTGACAAGGCGTGAAGAAAAAAACATGCATGAACATTTCAACTCTTTATCAGAGATATAGATCTGCACATCTCCCTTCTTCTTGAAAATTGTAACTAACACACTTTCTCTACTCATCAAGCATCCTTTCACTTTCTTTTCAAAATATTTTTATTGAATAATTGTCATATACAAACATAATCACATGATTAACTATATTATTATTATTATTATTATTATTATTATTATTATTATTGTTATTATAGCACAAAAGAGAAGAAAAATGAACCCACCCACCCACCCACCCTCAACATAATACACACACACACACACACAGACGCACGCACCCTCCAGCTCAAACTAATTTATGTGAATTAGAAGGGTCATACATACATCCCGATGAATGAACTATGTGGTTCAAATAATCATTTAGGCATTTATTGCAACATAAGCAATAAGCGGTTGCTATTTGTGAAAGAACATATCAGAACCTCTTAGTGTGTATTGCATCTTCTCTAGCTTATGAAAAGATAATAAATCTTTAATCCACTGAGAGAGCAACACTTAATAGACTTTCAGTAGAAGAGTATGGAATGTCTGGCCAACAAAGATTAGAAAGCAATAACATATTTATGTGCAGAACTCAATGGGACTGAATCATCTGCAATGCCAAATATAACAGTTAATGGACAGGGCTTCAACTGTATCCCAAGTATAGTGGACATGAGGTTGAAAAAAAAAACCTGTCCAGAAGTCCTGCAAGTTTGGGCACAAAAATAATGTATGGCTTAAATTACAAGGAGAGGCATCGCACCTGTCACATCTATCCACAACATGAGAATATATTTCAGCCAGCCTTCTTCTTCTTCTTTGCCTTTCGGCTGTCCCCTTTCAGCGGTTGCCACAGCGAATCATCTGCCTCCACCTAACCCTATCCTCCGCATCCTCCTCTCTCACACCAACCAACTTCATGTCCTTTCTGAATGCATCCACAAATCTCCTCCTTGGTCTTTCTCTAGACCTCCTGCCTGGCAGTTCCAACCTCAACATCCTTCTACCAATATACTCACAATCTCTCCTCTGAACATGTCCAAACCACCTCTGGCCTCTCTGACTTTTGTCCACAACATCTCACATGGGTTGTCCCTGTTATAGACTCATTCTTTATCCTATCCATCCTTGTCATTCCCAAAGAGAATCTCAACATCTTTATCTCTGCTACCTCCAGCTCTGCTTCCTGTCTTTTCTAAGCCTTAAATCATCACTCTTTTGTCAAATAACACACCTGACACTTTTCTCCACCCGTTCCAACCTGTACACACCTCTTCACCTCCTTTCCACACTCTCCATTGCTCTGGATCGTTGAGCCTAAGTACTTAAAGTCCTGCACCTTCTTTACCTCTGCTTCATGTAGCCCCACCATTCCATGACTAAGTTAATGCTACGAATAACTTTCATTCCTCTTCTTTCCAGACTGTACATTCACCTGTCTATATTTTCCTCTATCTGTTCTCTGCGCTCTCTTCAAAGCACAATGTCATCTGCAAACATCGAGACTCCTTCTGCACTAATACATTTTGCCTTGATTTCTGTGAGATCCTCTCACTCTCCAAAATCATGTTAAACAGACTAGTGGGAAACTCTACTGCCACCTCTCCTAAGCACTTCCATACGTCCACAGGTATGTCATCAGGACCAACTGTCTTTCGACTCTTCATCTTCTTTAACGCCCTCCTCACCAGTACAGATTCACCTCTCCTTCCTTACTTGTCCAACCTAGTCCTCATATGCTATTTGTTTGGCCTTTGCCACCTCTACCTTCACCTTACGCTGCCTCTCCCTGTACTCCTGTCTACTCTCTTCAGTCCTCTCAGTGTCCCATTTCTTTTTAGCTAGGCTCTTTCATTGTATACACCCCCCGAACTTCCTCATTCCGCCAACAAGTATCCTTGGCCACTTTTCCCTTTCCTGATGATACACCAAGTATCCTCCTGACCACCCAGAATCTGTTAAACTTCTTCCTAAAACTACACAACATTCTTCCCTTTTCAACTTCTACCACTTTTTCCTCTGCTCTGCCTTTGTCCTCTTCACCTCACTCACTACCAGGTTCATTTTACACACAGCCATTTTTGTCTAGCTACACTCTCCCCTACCAATACTTTGCAATCACTGATCTTTTCCCGATTACAATGTTGACACAAGATGTAGTCCACCTGAGTGCTTCTGCCTCCGCTCTTATATTTCACCCTATGTTCTTGCCATATTTCAGCCAGGCTTGATTTGGAATAATGGACTCTGTGCAAAGCCTTAAAGTGAAAAAGACCGAGGCAGGCGAAGGAAGTGCTGGAGCTTATCCTGTCTATGGCTTTCTCCCAAAAACTGCAATCCCAATTCATTTTCCCAAGCAGTTCTAGTTTTAGTGATGTTACAATTACCAAAAGACAAGATAAAATTATATATTCTTGATATTACATCTACATATTACATGATATGGATTAAATGTGATCAGACTTTCCCAGGGCTGCTTAGGAAAAAAAAAAAAAGGAAATATATAAAAAATAAAAGGAAAATAGGAAGCTGTGAGAGTGCTTGTGATACGCACGGGAAGACCTTCCCATTTGGAGATAACGTGGGATTATTAACTAAGAAACTTAAAAGGAAACAAATGAAAACTGTAAACACAAAGTAAACAGAGCTCTGCCATCTACGCGAGAACGGACCAGGCTCTGGAAAATAAAACAAAACGTTTATCCTTACCGGTGCTACCTAAATGATCGCACGAAGTGCGCCGGTATCAGGACACTTAAATAGACACGCCTTCAGGTACGGCTCGTTCGGGCTATTTGCCTGACGGTGGTGTTGCCTGACAACCGCGTGTATAAATGGCCGCGCCTTTGCCTGTTTAGAACTTTGAGTGGTAGCAACCTGCAGATCTGCCCGTTCTGAACAGTTTATGCGCGGCTCTGCTCATCGCATCGTTACGTTCTTAGCTAATTTTCTTTCTATTTTATTTTGTTTATTCATATTTCCCATTAATAATCTTTAATTTTAAGATCACGGGCTGTCATACGGTATTTGGGTACCGTAGGTGAGATGAAGCGCTGTTGGCCCTGGTAGTTTTCTCGGACCTGTAGTTTGATGGTAATTCTGCTGTTGACCTGACCTTGGGGTTCATAATGCGATGTATATGTTTATCTCTGTATTAAATCATTATTATTAACTTATGTACTGTATCTAGTATATTATTTTCTGATTAGCCTATCTATTAATCTATTAATTGGTTTTTGTAATTTGTTTATCATATTATCGATTTCTAAGGGGGCTTCAGAAGGTTGGAAGTGTGAAAGGGGCAGAAGGTGCACAAGCAACAGGAATGACCACAGCCTTCTTGAGACCTTGGGAGAGCTTCACACTAAGTGAAGTAAGGATGGAGGCATCAATTAAGGCATCAAGAACCACAATGCACAGATATCTTTAATAAATGGGCTTTAACTGTTGTACTTTTAGTTTCAAGACACTCCCAAGCCATAGATAGAAATCAGAAGTGTCTTTCCTGGGCAAAGAAAAAAAAATGGACCATTGCTCAGTGGTCCTATTTTCTGATGAAAGTAATTTTTTCATCCATTTGCAAATCAAGGTTGCAGAGTCTGGAGAAAGAGTGGATATCCAGAGATTCCCACTTGCTTCAGCTCCAGGATGAGGTTTACACAGGTTGTGATGATTTGGAGTGCCATATCATCTGCTGGTGTTGGAACACTGTGTTGCATCAAGTTCAAAGTCAACACAACTATCTGCTGGTTTGCTGACCATAAAATTACTGTGCTTGATTGGCCAGCCAACTCACCTGACCTGAAATTCATAGAAAATCTATGGGGTATCATCAACATTAAACACCAGATGGAACAGATGAGCTGCTATCAGAACAACTTGGTCTTCAATAATGCCTCAGCAGTGCCATAGGCTGATCTTTTCCATGTCATGCCACAGTGATTTATGTTAAAGATGCTCTGAACAAGTACATGAATATATATGTTTTCAGTAATGTGAATAAATTTTTCATTAATCCTATGACATATAACATCTATTATCTAAGATACAGGATTTTTATACAAAAATTAACACAAAAAAAGTTTAAAATATTTCTCTCTGTGCATTGAATCTATATACGAGTTGAACTTTTTCGAATACAAAAGAAAATGAACTTATTTTTTCCCTCCATGATATTCTATTTGTTTGAGATGCACTGTACCTTTACTAAAACCATACATTAAATAATTTTGAGTGGAGAATGAATTGATTTTAATTTAAAATTCTTTTGAACAAGAAAACTTTAAATAAAATAAATTTTGTTTCATATATCACTACCAAATTTGTGTTCCTCAAATAACTCCTGTATCTAATGCAAAAAAATTCATTGTCTGTGCAGAGTGTTTTTCTTGACTTGTTAACAGTATTTGATGGCATTGATCTACACTGCCTGTTGAGGGGTTAAACGCCCTTTAACACATTATTAAGTCCGGAAAGGATAGTGCTAAAACTGGCAAATGTGTGGAAGAAATGTTTTGGTTTGAAAAAATTCTGAATGGTGAAATTGCATGGTTAAAAAAATAAATTCAATTCAAATTAATTTTACTTTTTATCAACTTATTGTCGCAAAGTAGCTTTAAACAATCAAAAGAAATTATGGACGTTTGTATGAAATGTGAAAGTGTATGAATCAAAATTATTAGATACATCTAATCTAATGATAAAAAAAAAATACAACAAAGCTATGTTTAGTTGTAAAAGTGAAAGCATTTTTATACACACACAAACTGATGAGAACTCCCAGGATTGGGGCTGAACAGCTGTGTAGCCATAAGCAAAACACTTACTAGTGAGACTAATCAGAAAAAGTTTCAGTTTGCCAGGGAGCAATGGAAAAGGGTCATGTGGAGTTCAGACTGAACTCACTGTTCATTGTTGGGTGCATCAGGAAAAGAAGGGACGTGCACAAAGCGATGAACCTGAATGTACTGAATGCAGGGTATCACATTTTTAGATTTTTTGTCCCCCATGATGGCACTCGCATATTCAAGAAATTATATTGAGAAAGAGTGGACCATTTTTGGATCATTGTCACATCTACAAAATTTAGTTTTATCATTGACATAATATACATGTTTAGTTTCAGTCATCTAGTGGAGTCTAGCTATTAGAAATGTATTAGAAATAATAATACAAATATTTAATAGATGTTATGTACTGGTAATTCTATTTTAATGGCTTCTCTAACCGGGTGACTAATATAAAATAACCTCAATAGTCTTTTATAACATTGTGTGCTTTGACTAAAACTTCCCTGAAGACTAGTATGAACAGCATGCAAAATAAATAAATAAATAAATAAATAAATAAACTGGACTTTTATATATGGCATTAAAGCCTATATATCTTTTTCTAATGTGAAGGAAAATGTTGGTAAAAGAGAGTGACTGTGATGTTAAGGGTTTCCTCTCTAAGGGTAGAAAACTAAGTCAGTGATTTCCCTGCACTTTGCGAAATGCATTATTGCTTATACTTGAACTGAAAAGTTATTAAAGTTAAGTGAATCAGACGGAAATGTGTGTGTGAAGCAGAAGCTTCAGGGGTAGTCACAGTTTCTTCACAGATAGCAATTATATGTGCGTCATGACTTCTTAGTTCTGTCACATGTAAAATCCTACACAATAGTGTTGTTGGTTTTGACGCACATATATTTCAAGGAAATGGCCTAGGAACAACCTCTTCCGAAGAATTGATGATTATCTCTTTGATGTTTCAGATTCAGGTTGTTTGCCTCACACCATGACAACTAACTCGTGTTCAGCATGTGTACTCATAGTTTTTAGGATAAAAACTTGTGTGGAGTCATGTGCTAATGACGTTTGCTTGACATAGGCTGTTTATATAGGCTGCTTACTTTCTTAAAGCAGAACACTGCTATGACCTGTTTATGATTCATATTATTCATACGATTCAAATAACACTGAGTTTGCAACTTAAAAATACTCTACAATTTTTTTTAACACTGAATTTATAAGAAACAGCTCTGTTACATTAATTAATTAGATTAAAGAAGTGAATACACTTTCTGGGGGAAAATGCCATTTCAGTTGAAATGAGCAAATACACACTTTGACAAAATTGTTGGTACCCTTCGGTCAATGAAAGAAAAACTCACAATGGTCACATAAATAACTTTAATCTGACAAAAGTAATAATTAAAAAAAATTCTATGAATGTTAACCAATGAAAGTCAGACATTGCTTTTCAACCATGCTTCAACAGAATTATTTAAAATAAAAAAAAACTCATGGAACAGGCCTGGACAAAAATGATGGTACCCTTAGAAAATACTGAAAATAATGTGACCAAAGGGACATGTTAATTCAAGGTGTGTCCACTAATTAGCATCACAGGTGTCTACAATCTTGTAATCAGTCAGTGGGCCTATATATAGGGCTCCAGGTAGTCACTGTGTTGTTTGGTGACATGGTATGCACCACACTCAACATGGACCAGAGGAAGCAAAGGAAAGAGTTGTCTCAGGAGATTCAAAAGAAAATTATAGACAAGCATGTTAAAGGTAAAGGCTATAAGACCATTTCCAAGCAGCTAGATGTTCCTGTGACTACAGTTGCACATATTATTCAGAAATTTAAGATCCATGGGACTGTAGCCAACCTCCCTGGACGTGGTCGCAGGAGGAAAATTGATGACAAATCAAAGAGACGGATAATCCGAATGGTAACAAAAGAGCCCAGAAAGACTTCTAAAGAGATCCAAGGTGAACTTCATGCTCAAGGAACATCAGTGTCAGATCGCACTATCCGTCGTTGTTTGAGCCAAAGTGGACTACATGGGAGACGACCAAGGAGGACACCATTGTTGAAAACAAATCATAAAAAAGCCAGACTGGAATATGCCAAACTACATGTTGACAAGCCACAAAGCATCTGGGAGAATGTCCTATGGACAGATGAGGCAAGAATTGAACTTTTTGCCAAGGCAAATTTTGCTAATTATACTTGAAGCATATCAAGAAAAGAACACTGTCCCTACTGTGAAACATGGAGGAGGCTCTGTTATGTTCTGGGGCTGCTTTGCTGCATCTGGCACAGGGTGTCTTGAATTTGTACAGAGTACAATGAAATCTAAAGACTATCAAGGGATTCTAGAGAGAAATGTGCTGGCCAGTGTCAGAAAGCTGGGTCTCAGTCGCAGGTCATGGGTCTTGCAACAGGACAATGACCCAAAACACACAGCTAAAAACACCCAAGAATGGCTAAGAGGAAAACATTGGACTATTCTAAAGTGGCCTTCTATGAGCCCTGACCTCAATCCTATTGAGCATCTTTGGAAGGAGCTGAAACATGCTGTCTGGAAAAGGCACCCTTCAAACCGGAAACAACTGGAGCAGCTTGCTCATGAGGAGTGGGCCAAAATACCTGCAGAGAGGTGCAGAAGTCTCATTGACAGTTACAGTAATCGTTTGATTGCAGTGATTGCCTCTAAAGGTTGTGCAACAAACTAATAATTTAGGGGTACCATCATTTTTTGTCCAGGCCTTTTCCATGAGTTCATTTTTTAAAAATAATTCCGTTGAAGCATGGTTGAAAAGCAATGTCTGACTTTCATTGGTTAACATTCATAGAATTCTTATTTATTATTACTTTTGTCAGATTAAAGTTATTTCTGTGACCATTGTGAGTTTTTCTTTCATTGACCGAAGGGTACCAACAATTTTGTCTACGTGTGTACATAAGAGCTGTTGTTTGTATTACTGCAATGAATAGTATACAACAGTTAGTTCTGATCAGTAATCTGAATGAATGAAATTAGTTCTATAAGTGGTGTTAGGAGTGAGCATAAGAGCACTGGGATATTTAACTCCTGTATCTGTATAATTCTCTGTGACTGGTGCTCTAACAATCACTAATTACACTACTGCAACTGTAGGTCACAGCATGGGTGAAAATAGGCCAGTACAATCCACAATGAGTTACTGGCATTTTGAATATTATGAGAATATTTTATTCTAGCATTAGTCTTGCTTCTTATCTTGTAGTCATCTAAACCCTGTTCAACAATGCACACACTGATAAGTCAAACTGGACCATTTTTATTGGATTTCCTTTTTTTTTTTTTGCCAAACATCATCATCAACACCAACAACAGCAATAAAACAAAAATAAAGTGGGCTTTATAAAGTTATCTAAAGTTATCCCAGTTATAAATATACAGTACTACACTATAATACATGGTATAAATTAACTGGTACAATAAGTTATTTTTAAAATAAATAATCTTGGCATAAATTACAAATAAGTATAGCTTTAAATCTTAACCATATTCTTTTAAAATCACTGCAGTTTTTATTTACTGAAGTAAATGGTTTGTAGTTTTTCCATTTTGAGTGCTAGCAGTTGAATTCTGTGGTGGCGAGAAGGTCAGATGCAGTGGGACAGAGGTTGTAGTTATTATTTTGGTCTTTTGTGATCTAGAGAATAGAAAAACAAAAATTATATATTAAAATGGCATAGGGCTAAACACACTTCTGTCAAAATGTTATATTATATTTTAATTTTCAACTTTGTGTTCATGTTTCTGAAAAAAAAAAAATACCTCAACTCCTTGATCTTCCTCCTCACCCAGGGCTGATTTGGGTAAATGCAGAACTGTCCTCTTTCTGTCTGAAAACTGTAAAAGACAGGCCATAATAATGATGATTACACTAGTACTGTGCAACAGACTGCATTTTCTTTATTTTCAATACTTGTATTTGTAGTTTTTGGATATTGTTTTTGAGGCTGAACTTACATGACAGCTTTAACACATGGAAGGTTTTTCTCCTGTAATCTGAAACCTGTGATGGTGATGTCCTCCATGAATCTGGAGACCTCAACACAGCAAGGACTCACTTTTTCTGCATCTACAGTAAGTGAATACATACCAAAAAGCACATCAAGCAAAGACTCTAGTCTCGAGTAAAAGTTATGCATTTTTTTGTAATGAAAGGCTTTGAACAGTCCACTAGTGTTTTATTTACATGTTTAAAGCGGTACACCAAAGTCAAAAATGTGGATATGATTAAACTACCTGTTACAGTCCAGCTGGAAAAAGCAATAATAACCATGGCAGTCAGGGTCCTCATCAGTGTTGTAGTTGTCTGCATCTTCTCGGTCTGCCACTGTCCTCTATCCCTTCTAAGAGTGACTGATTGTTCAAGATTGAAACTTTAAGTAGCAGAAAAAGAGGAAATATGAAGTTTGTGGGTATCTTCCACTATTTCTCAAGAACATATTTTTGTCAACAGTTTTTTTCTCTAACCCATCATCATGAATGGCACTATTGGGTAGTTTCCAGGTTTGGGTGAAAGCCACTATTTGTTGCAGGTAACAAAAAGCCAACAGATTCTGTTGAAAATTATGTATTTTACCGCCTGATGATTGTAAGTGAAAAGTATTTTGGACAGGAAATGAACAATAACATACATTTTGTTCTATATGGCATACCAAACAGCTGTTTCTCAAATATTTTTTTTAACCCAAACATAGTCCTTGTCTATACTGCTTTTCTTGTGTAGGCTCACTTAAGGTCTGGAGCTTATTCCGGAGATCTCAGAGCACAAGACAGAGTACACACTGAATAATGTGCCAACCCATTACAGGGTACAAACACACATACCCACTCATACAGTATTCTGTACTGTACCATGGGGAATTTGGAAATGCCAATTTGCTTAATTTGAGAACCGAGAAGCGAGATTCAAACCCCAACTCTTGAGCTGTAAGGCAACAGTGCTAACCACAAAGCCAACATTCACATGAATGCAAAAACAGCCACTTTATAATATACATACAGTACATGGATAATGTAGCATAGTATGGCATTAACCCTTCAATGCCTCCACCCACCAATTGTACAGGAGATGGTTGTTTATGTGTATGACCCACTGTGTGAGTCTGTATAAACTTTTTTTTTCTTTTACATTTATTGTTTTCAATATACAGTAAATAAATGAAATAGTAAATTTAATGAGATAAATTGACATTACCAAATCCCCCATGATGTACAGTATGAGTGGGTGAGTGTGGGACCCTGACTTGTGCTCTCAGCTCCCAGAGATAGGCTCTAGGCCTTACGTCAGCCTATACAAGCTTAAATTTTAGGGAATGTCAAAGCCGTGAGTTGACATAAATTTAAATGCAAGCTCTACTCGATCCACTTTGGACAAAAAACAAAACTATGAGCAGAAAAGAAAGTGAAAAAGTTGACAAAGTTGATGAAACTAACATCAATGACTTATACCTTTTTTATCTTTTATTCAGTGGATATTAACATTGTGTGCTCTGACCCCATCTTTTCTGAAGGCTAATATACTGTATACGCAAACAAAATAATTCTACTGTTCTCGTATGTACTGTATGTTGCAATAAAGGCCATCTTCTGTCTTTTTTCCAGTGTGAAGGCAAATGTTGAAAAAAAAGAGAGTAGCTGTGATGTGAGTGGAAAACAAGGTAGTCAGTGATTTCATTGCACTTCGAGAATGCACTATTGCTCATGCTTGAAACTGAAACATTACGTAAGTGTGTCTGACGGAAATGTCTATGTAGCATATAAGCAGAAACTTCTGTGGTAATTCTCTTGACCTGTGATGACAATTACAAGTGCGCCATAGCCTCTTAGTTTTGTCCCAAATACTTCAGCATACCTTTGTTGGTCCTGATGCACATATACAGTATTGCAAGAGTTGCCTCACACCATGATCAGTTGACTATCTTTTGTTTGGTATGGTTACTCGTCATTTTTAGACACAAGATCCACTTGTGTAGAGTCATGTGAAAGTGTCATTTGCTTGATATTGCCAGTTTTAGAAAGTTAGTCATTAGAGTTTAACGAGTTCACCAGTGGAGCACCAAAATGTGATCATCTGCACTGATGTGCTTCTTCTTCTTCAACCTGAGGAGAAAATGATATTCCAGTGGCAGAAAAATAAAGACACGTTTAGATTTTAACTGTTCCATATGCTGTTTAAATAGTCTCATTGCTTGTTTAAAGCAGAACTCTTTTGTGACTCATTTATGACTCATATTAAGATTTAACATTTAGTGAGCAACCTACAAATGACACTGAGTATAAACACTGAATTTATAAGAAACAGTTCCATTGGATTAATTCAGCAAAGTAGGTCAGTAAGGTCCGTAGGACTGAAAAAGAGGGAAGAGCAGCTGCCTGCCAAAACCCACATTCAAAACTAGTCACAGAAGCACTCTGCTAATGTTATCACACCCTAAGCAATACATTATCTAATTAGTAACTGCTTATCATTCTGTTAACAGCTAACTTGAGCTACAAAGCTAACAAGCTCCTCGCACAAGGCTGAATCCCTAGTCTCTGCACCCTCATGCCTCCGACCATACCATAACTGTGCTGATATTCAGCAAAATTCAATATTGTGATATTGTTTAAATACAGTATGTTTCAGCTGGGATAACTTCTTATATCTTAAACAGCCATGGTGAAAAATGTTACTATGTTTGAAAAGAATTTGCTTCATAGGGAAAAAAAAATTATAATTTAGCTGAAATTATTGGAATTGGGGAAGAACTGTCCAAAATGGTATTAAAGTCTGGAAGGATAGTGGTGAACCATTAACTTATTCAAATAAATTTAATTTCTATTTATATAGCACTTTTACTTACTTTTAACAATGGTCATTGTTGCAAAGCAGCTTTGTAGAATAAAAAAAAAATGGAATTGAGTTTAAGAAGTGTAACGAAATATTTATAAGTTTTAATTGTCAGTTTGTCCCTGAGTGGAAGAGGGACAAGGAAAAACTCCCTGAGATAACCGAACAAAGAAATCTTGAGAGGAACCATACTCAACAGCGATGGGGTGTCAACCCAGTACACAAGCATACGCTCACACTACAGATAATTTGGAAACACCAATTAGCCAACTGTGCATGTTTTTGGACTGTCAGAGAACCCCCATAAAACACAAAGCAAGAGCAATTTTACATACATGAATGCAAAACTTTTTAAGGACATCTGCAGATGTCTGCCTCTATGAAAACCACTTGTTAATAAAACCAATTTGGGAAAAAGGGATTCTATTTGCTAGGGAGTATAAAGATTGGACTTTGGAGCAATGGTAAAATGTCATGTGGTCAAGTTAATATTTTATACAATTTTAAAGCAATGGATGTGTCAGAGTAAGTGATGCGCCATGCAGCATTATGCAGCATTATCATGCATAATGCTCAATGCACAAGCCTCTGGATGCGGTCGTATGATCTCAGGTTGCTTCAGTAAGATCAGCAACATTATGTGTTTATGTGAAAGTAAGTTAGCTGACTACCTAAGCAACCTCAGTGGCACATGAGGTTGCTAAAGACCTTTCTTAGATTTCTTAGATATTTACAGAGATGGAAAGTAACGAATGACATTTACTCGCGTTACTGTAATTGAGTAGTTTTTTTTGTGTACTTCTACTTTTTAAAGTAGTTTTTAAAATCTGTAATTTTACTTTTACTTAAGTATGTTTTGTGTGAAGTATTGTAATTCGCTACATTTTAAATCATATGCGCTACTGAGTAAAACAAATGAATGAAAATGCAAAAATTATTATGTTTTGTATAAATGCTTCGTTGCGCTCGCGTGTGTGTGTGTGTGCATTGTGTCCTGGTCGCGCGCCGCTCCAGACTCCACTCCAGGTTTTCTGACTGTCCCCACATCAGCATCTACCTGACCTTCCACACGGTCACTTCCGCCCTGAGAGTGACGTCATCAACCAGCGCGACCATATATAAACCGGAGAGAGACGCGGGAAAGAGGAAAGAGAGTGTGAGTTTGCCGTTTTGATATTTGGTTGTGACTTTTTGCCTCCCATTGCCGTTGATTATTGCTTTGGTTGGTCTTTGTATATATTTGTAGATAATTTCACTGTATGTTTGTGCACTCACCAGTAGTAGGGGCGTGGCTGCCATTTATTTTGGGAAGAGGGAATTTATACACTGTTTTTGGTTTAGGGAGTCAGGGAAGGTACCTGTATTTTTGTTTGTGGGCTTTTTTTTTTTTTTTTTGCAGGTAATCTAGCTACTAAATATGAATACCATTTAGTTTATTATTTTGGCCTGGGTCCACCTGTATTTGATCCCCCTCCTGTTGTGTGTGTGTGTGTGTGTGTGTGTGTGTGTGTGTGTGTGTGTGTGTGTGTGTTTGTAAAGCAATACAAACATCATTATTTCATCAGTTAATGATGGGATCTAGTTCTTTCTGCCATATATCACTATTTCCATACAGTTTACAATAGAACCCTGAACCATTCTTTTGCTGTACGGCCCAACCCTAGACTGGGGCGTAACGCCATAGTTAAGTGACCATTTTGATTTTCAAGCATAAGAAAGACAACAGCTTTAATATGCAAAGGTGTTCCTTCAGTTATTAGTTTGAGATTTATATCTGCTCATCTTTTTTGAACTACACTAGAATGCCTCATCCCACCCCTGCTGTTAAAAAAAAAAAAAAGTTACTCAGTAACGTTTACTCTGAGTAAATTTTTTATGAGCTACTTTTTACTTTTACTTGAGTAGATTTTTATAATGGTAACTTTACTTGTACTTCAGTAAAATCTCACTGAAGTAACAGTACTTTTACTTGAGTACGAAATTTTAGTACTCTTTCCACCTCTGGATATTTATGTTAAAAACACAAAAACCTCTTCCAAACAGGGTTTGATTGTTGCTGTGCATAGTTACAGTAGTACCCTAGTAACCAGTGTAAGAATCTTTCCAATTACACTTTTGTAAGTTGCTCTGGATGAGAATGTCTGCCAAATGCCTAAATGTAAATTTAAATGTACCTAAAAGTATACCACATCTTCCAATGATTTTTTATTATAGGATGACAATGGCAATTTTCATCAGATTCAAATTATGAAAAAGAATGTTCTGAAAGCATGAGGAATCATTTTTATACATTCACATTTACATTTAGACATTTGGCAAACACTCTTATCCAGAGCGGAACCTTACAAAAGTCATAACATGAATTGGCAACCTTAAACTCAAAGTCTTCAAAGTCTTTGAGGTTTACTAGAGATTAGACTTTAATCTTGAAAAAGATCTTTACCGAAAATTAGTGCAAGTCTAGATAAAAAACAAGAGCTCATTTAAAATGTGTGACATAATCAAAGCTAAAGTGTGATACTTATTTTGTTCATGTAGTATACTGTATGTAGGAAAATCCCAAATCGTGTAGCATCACTTTACAGAAGAATCACAGAAATGTGACATGATTACGTACATCATTAACACAATAAAGTTTAAAGTTTTAGACACTTCAATCACTATTTCATAAATCTGTCTTCAGACATGATGATGGTGTTTTGTTCAATGATTTTCTAAATTAAATATTAGCGTTCAAATTACTATTTCCACATGCATATTAACAAAAACGGGTGTCAACATTAAACGTCTCGGGTTACTTGGCTGTAACCCTGTTCCCTGATAAAGCGGGAACGAGATGCTGCGTGAAAACGCTATGGGAACATCTCTTTGTTCTCCGGTTGTGAAACCTATGCATGTCAAAACCTCCGAATACCTCGGCTTATAACCTCTGCCAGGCATGACGTCACCGAATGAGGTGCACCTGCAGGGTATAAATAGGAGTGAACCGGAAACATCCTCAGGTCAATTTTGTCTGAAGGACGTCCAGGCACGCCAGTCTGTGTGTGTGTGTGTGTGTGCCAAAATTTGGCCCACATCATCTTGAAATGATGAAATCAATGAAAACAAATAATATAATAAATAGTCCAAGCTGCTCAAATAAGCATTAGTTGTCAAGCTATTAATAAATATTCTGTTTTAAATATTTAAGTTTGTCAGCCCTAGTGTTTACAACATCTAATTTCACAAAAACAATAAAAACTGTCTTCTCAACTTCAGTCTTAATCTTAAACGTTTTATCAGTCCACAGTACTGCCGGAAGAAGAAAAAGGAAGTATTGCATCGATTTAGAACAGTGATTCAGCCATCAGGCTTGAAGACCTGAGGATCTTGCATGATTGCACAGACACGAGTCATGATACACTGCGACAAATATGTTTGCAAAATATTCCATCTGTATTATTCATAACATAGTTAAGAGCATGAATCTATTACTTCCCTAATTCAAATGGAATATAAAGTGTCTTGTCCAGAGTAAAGGAAGGACAGTTGATTCCAGTGGTATAGACCTCATTAGCAAGGATGCATTACTCCCTGACAGCACGCCAGTTGGTCTTTTGCTTTTGCATAATCTCACTTCTGTTCAGCTGTGTTCTTGGAGGTGAGTTTTCATAATAAGCATGCACTTACATTATGTGTATACGTACATTGTATATTAACAAATCATATGTGATAATGTTTTTATAACTAATACCTGGATTTTTCCTGTACTGCAGTGAACTCGATTGACAACAAACCACAAACTTGCTGTTCACGCACAAGTCAGGGCCGTGTACTCACGCAACATATAGCGAAATGTGCCTATAAACAAAAATCAGGAAGATGTCTTGAAGCCTATGTGTAAGTAAAGTAAATCTTTCTATTTTTCATGTTGATTAAAAATGTCTTTACTCTACCATCTGTTATAGTACAGTATGTCAATAAGAAAAATGACTAAACCTAAAAAAGTCTTATAATCTGGAAAGGAAAATCCATTAATTATAATGAGCAGTGACTAATTGCCTTATAACCATTTATAAATAAAATTTTGCATAGAATATGATAATGTGTTCATTTGTAGTTTTGTTCATTTTAAAAATTGTAAAATTCGTTTTGTTAATCAGACTCTTAATGTGTGCAGGTTTTTGCTTAAGAATGGGAAGCGCCATTGCAGCAGTGTAAAAGCAAAAGGAATCAATGCAACTCTGGCAACTTTAGAAAAGGTAACTAACATCTAATACATGATACATAGATAGATAGATAGATAGATAGATAGATAGATAGATAGATAGATAGATAGATAGATAGATAGAGTTACACTGTAATTCTCAACTTTATTGTAAACTGTATAAATAAAATGTCTTAATTTTATTTCTCTCTCAAAAGAAAGGAATCCCATGTTTGGACAGGCCCAAGAGCTGACATCTCCAAGCAGGAAAACAACGAGGTTTCAGTTGTTATGGTGCATAGTGTCTTTATATGACATACTGGTTCTAATTATGGACAAAAGAAAACAGCAAAAAAAATATGTATTTTTTTATTCCTTAATATTTAATATTTAATAAATAGCATTTTTTTTATTTTGTGTTGAATATGAACTAGATATGTATGCCATATTTATCTAATGTTTTACTTTACCTGTACTGTACTGTATATGTGAAAATTATTTATTTTATTATTGTATTAAATTGGATGCTAAATATATTATATATGTGAAGTATTTTTAAGACTCATTTTCAATAAATAATAACAATGAACCCTGAAATAAGAACCTCCTGAATTTTTAATTGCATGTTTTGTTCATGATACCATGATATGGAATGGATTTAAACTGGGGAATTAATTAAAATAATAATGTTAAATAATATCCATTCATGCATTTTTAAACTAGCATTATTATTATTATTATTATACCCTTCACAATCACAATTATTATAATACCCTTCACAATCACAATTATTATTATTATTATTATTATTATTATTATTATTATTATTATTATTAATAATAATAATAATTGTGAATGTGATTGTGAAGCGTATTTCTTGGTTCCCTTTCAAAAGCTACACTCGATGCTGCGTGAAAACGCTATGGGAACATCTATTTGTTCTCCAGTTGTGAAGCCTGTGCATGTCAAAACATGAATACTTCGGCTTATAACCTCTGCCAGGCATGACGTCACCGAATAAGGTGCACCTGCAGGTTATAAATAGGAGTGAAACGGAAACATCCTCAAGTCAATTTTGTCTGAAGGATGTCCAGGCACGCCAGCAGTGCGGCATCGGAACGCAGCATCTCGTTCCCGCTTTATCAGGGAACAGGGTTACACCTAGGTAACCCGAGACGTTCACTTTCAAAAGCTACACTCGATGCTGCGTGAAAACGCTATGGGAACGAGAATACCAACGCCGCCGCACTGGAAGTGTCTGGACCCCCAGGTTGTGTAGCCGTGTGTGCACAATAGCCAAGGAGGTCTCAGACCTAGCTCTGGGATGCTGACTCAAGGATCCGCAAACCGGGAGTAGCATTGACATCCAGACTATAAAATCTAACAAACGTGTGTGGAGAGGACCAGCCTGCCGCATCACACACCTGCTGCAGGGGTACGCCTCTTGCCAAGGCAATTGATGAGGCAATCCCCCTGGTTGAATGAGCCCTGATTCCCAGAGGCGAAGTGTGACCATGCGCCTCATAGGCTAGGGCAATAGCATCTCTCACCCAGTGTGACAGAGTCTGTCTAGTAGCGGCCGCCCCCCGGTTGCGACCCCCATGGCAAATAAAGAGCTGCTCTGACTTATGCCACTGGCTAGTGCGGTGGACGTAAATCCGAAGAGCACGTACTGGACACAGTAAGTGAAGTCTTTCCTGCTCCGGAGCTGTGAAAGGCAGAGGATAGAAGGCTTTGAGAACAACTGGGTGCATGGTCGAGAATGGAACCTTGGGATGATAGTTCGGGTGAGGATGCAGAATAGCTTTGACTAGCCCAGGGGCAAAGTCTAGGCAGGATATGGGGACTGACAGAGCCTGCAGATCCCTAATCCTCTTCAAAGAAGTAATAGCCATAAGAAAAACCATCTTAAGAGACAGAAGCCTGACAGGCGCTGACTCTAGTGGTTCGAAAGGGGTGTCAGTCAGGCCTTCGAGTACGATATTAAGGGACCGTTGCGCTAGTGGGCGGCCTCAACCGTTTAGCTCCACGAATAAAACAGGCAACTAAATGGTGTTTCCCCACAGAAACCCCATCAGTCAGAGCATGACAAGCTGAAATAGCGGCTATGTACGTTCTGAGAGTACTAGGGCATAAGCCCAAAGACAACTTTTCTTGCAGAAACTCCAGCACTGAAACAAACTGGCAGTGAACTGAGTCTACATGTCTTGCCATGTACCAATTTTCAAATACACTCCATTTGAGGGCATAAGTTCTTCTAGTGGAGGGAGCCCTGGCACTTAAAATGGTTTCAATTACGCTGGCTGGAAGACCAGCATGTCTTAGTTGGTCCCCCTCAGGGGCCAAACGTGAAGGTTCCAGAGCTCGGGCCGGGGATGAAATGTTGTCCCCCGCGCCTGAGACAGAAGATCCCACCCTCACTGGAATCACCCAGGGTGAGCCGTCAAGGAGAGATATTAGATCCTGAGAACCACACTCTGGTCGGCCAATGGGGCGCTATCAATAAGAGGTGCAAACCCTGTTGACGGACCCTCGTCAGTGCTCCTGGGAGCAGAACTATGAGTGGAAACACATAAAGGCGTAATCTGGGCCACGTGTGGGCCATCGCGTCCAGACCCAGGGGAGCTGGAGGAGTCAGAGAGTAGTAAAGGGGACATTGTGCTGCAAAGATGACCTCTCCAGCTCCCTTGTGCTGGACGGTCATCCAAGACCGCAACCCAGCCTGTGAGGGAACCATCTGTCGTTAGCATCTTGCGATGACAAGACGGACCTAAAGTGGGACCCAAAGTCAGAAACCGGGGTCTGAACCACATAGAAAGTGTATGAAGCCCCCGGCGCTTAACCCTTATTAGCCTCTGGGGATTGGCCCTTGAATGAAACCCCCTGGCTCTTAGCCACAGCTGAAATGCTCTCATGTGCAGAAGGCCCAAAGGTATCACCGTGGACGTAGCTGCCATGAGGCCTAGAGATCTCTGAAAGTGATGAACAGTGACCTTCTGGCCTAGCTTGATTTCCTTCAGGGTGTTGAGAATGGATTCGACACGAGCAGGAGACAGCTGTGCCCGCATTGTGACCGAATCCCATGTGACACCTAAATATGTTGTCCTCTGAACAGGAAAGAGAACGCTCTTCGTGGCATTGAGTCTCAATCCTAAAGAATGAAGATGGGCTAGGACAACATTTCGATGTCGAAGAATCAGCCAGTTGCCTATGTAATTCAAAATACGGATGCCCTGGAGTCGTAAAGGAGCCAGGGCCGCATCCATGCATTTTGTATATGTGCCGGGTGACAGAGCTAGGCCAAATGGAAGGACCCTGATACTGGTAAGCTTCGCCCCTGAAAGCAAACCTCAGGAACTTCCTGTGCTGTGGTAATATTTCGATATGGAAATATGCGTCCTTGACATCGATTGTCACAAACCAATCCTCTGGTTGGATTTGAGAAACAATCATTTTGAATCTGGATTTCTTGAGATAGCGGTTCAAGACGCGAAGATCCAAGATCGGACGCAACGCACCATCTCTCTTGGGCACCAAAAAGTGTAGTAGCCCGATTCTCTGTCTGGGAGGGGAACATGTTCTATGGCCCTTTGCCCAGCAGAGTCTGTAACTCCCTGGGCCAGCAGATGTGCTCGGTAGTTTCCACGCTGCCAGCTTCTCCGAAAGGGGAACGAGCTTTGACACTTCGGCTGGATGGGGGGGGTGTTAGGTGTTGGGTATCCTGAAGTGTGGCAGGAGATGACCGAACACCCAACATTTCGTTGGAGACCGGCGATCCCCGAAACACCAGTGGTGGTGGGGATTGAACACCGGCCTCCTGGGAGTGCCAGGGAGGAGGCCCTGTTTTGTGATGGAAATCCAGGCGCCCCTCCCTGGGGGAAGACACCCCCATGGCCCCAGGCGCACGAGCCTCAGGACTTCTTCTTTGAAGAGAGGAAGCTCCTTAGGTCCGGTCTTTTTGAAGCAGATTGAGAAGAGCGGCGAGCCCCAGCCAAGTCTTTACGAGGGGATGCGCGGCTGGTCACGTTCTCCTTCTGCACCTCACGCCTGATAGGGGCCAGACCTGGTCGGGACCTTGATGCCCGTAAGGTTCAGCCACAGATGCCTCTTCGTGGATACCATGGCAGCCATAGAATGGCACACAGCACGGGCCGTCTGCTTGGTTGCACGGAGAGACAGGTCTGTGGCTCGGCACAGCTCTGCAAACGCCCTGTCATCAATAACCCCGCCGGTGCTCAGGTCCTTCAGCAGGTCAGCCTGGTAGGCCTGCAAAACCGCCATGGTGTGCAGTGAAGCACCAGCCTGATGTCCCAGGAGAGAGATAGCCCGCAAGCGTCTCTTCTATCTGGGGCATCATCATATAACCGTGTGCTTTCGCATCAACGATATTCGAATAAGTCGAAGTCGATGGCACAAAAACATGCAATGAATACGGCTTGCTCCATGAGTTAATTCGTCATGGTGGTTATCAAAGAAGGGGAGAGAGAGAAGTTGAGGCTCCTCCCCCCGGCCACCCGACAGTCGTCTAATCTTGAGCGCTTGGGGGAATCTCGCTTCTGCGGCCAGTCGATATGCAATCGCTTGACCGCACGCGTTATAACCTCCAATAATTCCTCATAAGCTCTGTCAGCACTGGAGCATTGTGAGGAGGCTACTTCCATGGAAGTGAGAGAGGAAGATTCTTCCGCTCCTTCACAAGAAGCGCCGGAGTGCGCTTGCAAAGCGGAAGCTAAAACTTCCTGATCCGGAGAGAGCGCGAGAGAAAGGGGGAATTCCGTCTCGTGAGCGTCTGCCAGATCAGCACGTGAGCCCCAGGAATGTGCCGCGGATCGCGGTTTCTCTTTAAAGAAAGCGAGCCGCGTGCGAAGCACCTTAATAGGGAGAAGATCACAATACTCACAGTCTCCCTGAAGCCCGAGGCGAGCGTGTTCTTCCCCCAAGCACTCAAGACAAAATTCATGGACATCGCCCTCCGATAGAGATCTATCACACGGAGGCACGCATCTCTTAAGCAACTGCGCCATATCGGTGAGTTAATGGTGTTATTTCCTTTTTTTGCTTTCGTTATCGTTTGCACACACACGCAAACACAAAGCGGTCCTGAAGACAAAAAGATCTGAGGATGTTTCTGGTTCACTCCTATTTATAACCTGCAGGTGCACCTTATTTGGTGACGTCATGCCTGGCAGAGGTTATAAGCCGAAGTATTCATGTTTTGACATGCACAGGCTTCACAACCGGAGAACAAAGAGATGTTCCCATAGCGTTTTCACGCAGCATCGAGTGTAGCTTTTGAAAGGGAACCAAGAAATATGCTTCACAATCACAATCACATTCACAATTATTATTATTATTATTATTATTATTATTATTATTATTATTATTATTATTATTATTATATAATAATTGTGATTGTGAAGGGTATAATAATAATTGTGATTGTGAAGGGTATAATAATAATAATAATAATAATAATAATAATAATAATAATAATAGTAATGCTAGTTTAAAAATGCATGAATGGACATTATTTAACATTATTATTTTAATTCATTCCCCAGTTTAAATCCATTCCATATCATGGTATCATGAACAAAACATGCAATTATAAATTCAGGAAGTTCTTATTTCAGGGTTCATTGTTATTATTTATTGAAAATTAGTCTCTTAAAAATACTTCACATATATAATATATTTAGCATCCAATTTAATGCAATAATAAAATAAATAATTTTCACAAATACAGTACAGTACAAGTAAAGTAAAACATTAGATAAATATGGCATACATATCTAGTTGGTATTCAACACAAAATAAAAAAAATACTATTTATTAAATATTAAATATTAAGGAATAAAAAAATACATATTTTTTTGCTGTTTTCTTTTGTCCATAATTAGAACCAGTATGTCATATAAAGACACTATGCACCATAACAACTGAAACCTCGTTGTTTTCCTGCTTGGAGATGTCAGCTCTTGGGCCTGTCCAAACATGGGATTCCTTTCTTTTGAGAGAGAAATAAAATTAAGACATTTTATTTATACAGTTTACAATAAAGTTGAGAATTACAGTGTAACTCTATCTATCTATCTATCTATCTATCTATCTATCTATCTATCTATCTATCTATCTATGTATCATGTATTAGATGTTAGTTACCTTTTCTAAAGTTGCCAGAGTTGCATTGATTCCTTTTGCTTTTACACTGCTGCAATGGCGCTCCCCATTCTTAAGCAAAAACCTGCACACATTAAGAGTCTGATTAACAAAACGAATTTTACAATTTTTAAAATGAACAAAACTACAAATGAACACATTATCATATTCTATGCAAAATTTTATTTATAAATGGTTATAAGGCAATTAGTCACTGCTCATTATAATTAATGGATTTTCCTTTCCAGATTATAAGACTTTTTTAGGTTTAGTCATTTTTCTTATTGACATACTGTACTATAACAGATGGTAGAGTAAAGACATTTTTAATCAACATGAAAAATAGAAAGATTTACTTTACTTACACATAGGCTTCAAGACATCTTCCTGATTTATGTTTATAGGCACATTTCGCTATATGTTGCGTGAGTACACGGCCCTGACTTGTGCGTGAACAGCAAGTTTGTGGTTTGTTGTCAATCGAGTTCACTGCTCCTGTTCACAGGAAAAGCCCAGGTATTAGTTATAAAAACATTATCACATAAGATTTGTTAATATACAATGTACGTATACACATAATGTAAGTGCATGCTTATTATGAAAACTCACCTCCAAGAACACAGCTGAACAGAAGTGAGATTATGCAAAAGCAAAAGACCAACTGGCGTGCTGTCAGGGAGTAATGCATCCTTGCTAATGAGGTCTATACCACTGGAATCAACTGTCCTTCCTTTACTCTGGACAAGACACTTTATATTCCATTTGAATTAGGGAAGTAATAGATTCATGCTCTTAACTATGTTATGAATAATACAGATGGAATATTTTGCAAACATATTTGTCGCAGTGTATCATGACTCGTGTCTGTGCAATCATGCAAGATCCTCAGGTCTTCAAGCCTGATGGCTGAATCACTGTTCTAAATCGATGCAATACTTCCTTTTTCTTCTTCTAGCAGTACTGTGGACTGATAAAACGTTTAAGATTAAGACTGAAGTTGAGAAGACTGTTTTTATTATTTTTGTGAAATTAGATGTTGTAAACACTAGGGTTGACAGACTTAAATATTTAAAACAGAATATTTATTAATAGCTTGACAACTAATGCTTAGTTGAGCAGCTTGAACTATTTATTATATTATTTATTTTCATTGATTTCATCATTTCAAGATAGATGTGGGCCAAATTTTGGCACACACACACACACACACACACACACACACACACACACACACACACACACACACACACACACACACACACACACACACACACACAGCATCACTTATTTGTACATATGCATATTTCTATGCTGTTTTCTTAGGATAACTAGGCAATTGGTGGTCCCCATAGTGGAAGGTAGGCTGGTACTTTCCAGTACTTTGTAACACTAAAAGTTTTATTGCCAGTACCCATTACCGGAAAGAGGTGTGAGCAGCTGCCTGCCAAAACCCACAGTCAAAACCAGTCACAGGTGCACTTTCAGCAAGAAAACATTTCTGCTGACATTGTCATCTTAAGCAACACATTCTCTTGTTAGTATTTGCTTTCCTGAATGCAGTTGAACCATCTATCTTTCGTTTATAGTAGTCAACATAAGTGTGAGTTTCCCCCAGCTTCCTGACGAGTTCATGACTCACCTCACCATTATGTTCATGGCTGCAAAGCTTACAAGCTTCTAACACAAGGTGGAATCCCAGAACTCCTGAACAAGGGCACTGCTTGATGCTTTAATACAGGGATCCCACACTCTACATAAAGCTCTAGCTTTTCATTTTATGCTATTTGGAATTTAAGCCCATAACAGTTTTTTTAGGTACACTGACTTGAATTGAAAATGATTTTTACTCCTAGTGATCCAAATAAATCTGCAAGTAAAGATATTTTATATATATATGGGTCATTCTTTATATATTTTGCGTCTCCCATATAAACCTCCTGTTATTTTTTAAAAACAAAAAAAGTTTTTTTTATAAGTTTTAAATAATAACACAAATTATATTAAGCTATCACTAAAGATAATGCTTTTATGAATATTTAGGGACATTTTGACCTGAAAATATTAGCTTAAAGACTCCCACTACACCCATTATTGACTGTCTTTGTCTCCTGATTCATACTTTCAACTTGAATTATCATGAAATAATAAGGTCTAACTTTAATCTTTTTTTGTGTTTACTCTATTATGTTACATAAACAATTGGATCAAATATCTATTTTTTGTATCATATGTAATTTTGGTAATAAAAAAAAATAGATTTTGTGTCTGTCTCTATGTTCGGGTCAACTCTGTTATTTTTGTTATAAAAATGCATAAAAATCTTTAAAGCATTCATAGAAAAAGCATGTAATGCACCAAGTGATGTCACTTCCTCTGGCGGAAAATTCTGGAAGGCACTGAGGTATGTCATTATTCTTCGCTCACTAATTTGTACAAAATGTTTAAGATATACCAATAGAATATTAATTATTTGTCAAATCTGTTATTGTGATATTGTAGTGAATCTCTCATTCACTTTTTAAAAACAATATCATCATGAAAATTCACAACATTCTGTTTTTAATCATGCTATGTGGTAGCTAGTTTGAGGTTAGCATATTGAGCTAAAGCACAAAATGGTGGAAATTGTCAACTCTGTTAGTGGTTTAAAATGTCTAATGATAACATAGTTGACAATGTGTAACAGAGTTAAATATTCATATTTAAGCATTTTACATCTTTTCTTAATAGATTATGGGTCATTTTACTGTAAATTATTAATTAATTAATTAATTTATTTATTGTATATCATTAGGAAGGAAGAAATTGTAATGATAGGTGAATGATGCTGTTAGCAGAAAGACAACGGCAATACAGGGCATTGATATACATTTAAATAGGATAATTTAAAATTAACTTAAACTGATTTTTTTTTTTCTTTCAGACAAAGGCGGTCAGGATGAAGAAATACGGGAAAACTCCAAGTTATACAGAGAAAATGAAAAATTAAAGATTTTGCTAAAAAAGGAAACAACCGCTGTCTGAAAATACCAAAAACGCCCCTTAGAGACTGACTTGTGTGTCTGCTTTCGTGTTTTTGATCGAGGGGAATCAGATAGGAAGATATAAAGTCTGGTCTTTTAAAGTTGGTCTTTTAACAATGGATGGTCAACTCTGTTATTGATATGAACTCTGTTATTATCAATGTCAACTCTGTTTGTTTAAGGTTTTGCTTTAAAAAAAATCGTTATGTGTGTTTTATTGTTAGCAAATTGATTCGATGCTGATCAGCCTAACTAGTACTGTTACTACGTGAAAAATTACATAATTTCATACATTTTTAAAGCTTTGCTTAGAGAAAATGCAAACGAGTGTGGCAACTTTTCAGTTAATTCTGTTGAAACTTTTACTCCCAAACAAAACGTTTATAACATTTTGTCTATAACAGAGTTGACAGATTTTTTTGTTAGTACATTGATTTTTAGAATAAATATTTTAAATCTTACAAGTTTAAGCTCAGCAAAAATAGAAAATGTTAAATTTGAAGGGTGTTCTATGAAAATAAAAAAGTTTAACAAAAATAAAATCCTATTTTTTATTTGTTTTTTTCTCTAGTTGAAATGAACCCGCAATTCTAGAATGACACCCATATATATATATATATATAAAACTTACTAATCTGATGCAGATTAAATAAAAAAATATATACTGATGTCTTTATAATCTTTGTAATATAATCTCATTATGATACAGGCAAAAAATATGGTCAGGTTTGCTAGAGATATTTTATCATCCAATACACTGTGATTCAACCCAAGTGAAAAAGTGTAACACTATAACTAGTGTAATAGTTTATGACTTGTAGATTGTCTGTAATTGTTATTTCTGTCATATTTAGTCTCCTCTTTGCTGTCATTATAATTTTTGGGTTGACATTTCCTGTATTTTTAAAGAATTGCTGTCAGTATTTGCCTATTCAGCTATAAGGGAATTAGGGAGTTTGAACATTTATTTGAGACAAAGAGACCTGGATTGTTTGATGGTTTTGGACTGGGGGCGTTTATGTAGTTCATATAAGTTTTTCCGTTCCAACCTTTCCGAACACTATGGCAGATGTTGGGGGAAGGCCCACATTTGTCATTTGTGACAATTAGATGCCCAAAACTAGGTGGCGTGTGGTGTAGTGGTTAGCACTGTCTCCTTGCACCGCCAGGGTCCTGGTTCGATTCCCAGCCAGGCCATCTTTGTGTGCATGTTCTCCCCGTGCATGGTGGGTTTCCTCCCACAGTCCAAAGACATGTAGGTTAGGTTAATTGCCGTTTGCAAATTGCCCATAGTGTGTGAATGAGTGAGTGTATGTATGTGTGTGTGCCCTGTGATTGATTGGCACCCTGTCCAGGGTGTACCCTGCCATGTACCCTAAGTCTTCTGGGATAGGCTCCAGGCCGCCCACAACCCTGAATACAGGATAAAGCGGTATAGACGATGAGTAAGAGTTAGTGAGATGCCCAGAACTTTTGCCCATATATTGTACAGTATGTGAACACCTGAAAATGACACCCATACACCCATTTATGAGCTTCCCTTAAACGGTCTCATGTTGCCTCATGTGTTGAGCTGTAGTATTAAGAATTCTGCTTTCCTGGGACTAAGAGGGCTTGTCCAACCTGGTTCCAGCATGCCAGTTGCCCTGTCCACAAAGTGACTTTTCATAAGGATGAAATAACGGTAATTTCTTCCAAACACATTAAAATTTAAACTTCCAGCCTCCTAACACAGTATGACTGCAGATCAATCCCTGCTATTCGATATCACCCAAATAAGGATGGGTTCTCTGTTGAGTCTGGTTCCTTTCAAGGTTTCTCCTTATTGCCATCTTAGGGAGTTTTTTCCTTGCCACTGTCGCCGTCGCCCTCGGCTTGCTCATCAGGGACAATGTCATCATTTCGATTCATACACATTCACACTTCATGCAAACTTCCATAAATTGTGGAAAGCTTGATTGTGCAAAGCTGCTTTGCGACAATGACAATACTATATTTAACTCCGGAAATGTATTTTAGGGTCTGGCCGGCACAAGTATGCTTTGCGACATGCAAGCTTAGTCATTATCACATAGAGGAACGTCAGAGGAAATCCCCAGTAAAATACATACATAGTAGTAAATTGTATGTTAAAACACAGCTTCAGACAGATATAAATCTATCTATAAACTTAGGGAAAAACCTTAAGTAAAAAAGGTAAAAGTGCAGACTATAATGACATCAAAACGAAATCTAGGATTGGATGTTGTTTCGTGGTCAGGTTTTCCCAGGTTTCCCTAGGTTTTATATATATATATATATATATATATATATATATATATATATATATATATATATATATAAACGTGACATACTGTATGTCATAACGTTATTTAGAAAGTTCCCCTTAGTGTTGACTTAAACCTGTACATTGTATGTAGATGTGTTGTGTTTCTCAGAAAGCCATCTGGTGTGGTGGAGGTGATGCATACAAAAGATTAATGCACACACACACACACACACACTCAGTTGCTTGGTGTGCTGGAAACCACAGCTCAGGAAGTTACAGCACTATTAATGTTTTTATGTGTTTCCAACATCCCTGGTAAATGAGTCATTCGGTCATGTGTAATCTTCCATCTGCAATGTCATGGCACCTGTTTATAAATGTTTGTATTAATACGCAAAGAATTTGCTGAGGAATCGTCTCTTCCATTGTAATCTAATATGACCCTAACATAACACTGGTGTCACCGCAGAAGAAGATGGTGTCATGATAGAGCCTTTTCATTCAGATGCCACTGTAAGAAACTAAGAGTCTAGATGGCACTGTAAGTGTTTCAGTTTCAGTTCAGAGACAATAAAAATAAGCAAAGATTTCTATACTGAAAGATTGCTTTCAGTTGTACATTATGAAATGTTCTTGTTTATAGAATATAATTATTATTCTTAATTATAATAATTGTTTAGTTCATACTGTAGGTTTTTATACAAAATCAAAAACGTTCTATATTCTTTAAATAATCTTTTTATGTTGGTCTTAATTTGGAAAGACAATGTTATATTGTTCCAAATCCATTATATATAATAATTAAAATAAAATTTTATCATTTACCAAATTTTATTTTATTAATTTATTTTTTATTTTAAATATATATAATACTCCAACGTACACTGACACAGATAATATGGGCAAAAGTTTGGGAAAAGCTGTGCGGGACTAGGATGTGCACTTTGGTATACTTTAGGTTACTACAGTATATTGCGTGTTGGGGAACATACAGTACAGTAATTAGATTTATTTAAGGCAAACGCTTTAAGCAGTGTTGTCTTTACTGAGAAGAATGTCTGCTGCCATCTTGTGAAGAAATGGAAACACAGCAGATATTCAATATGTACTTACATTTCTCTAGTTATTTATGGATTTTTATTCTTATTGCCCAAAGACTGTTTTAAAAGAAAAACTAGTGAACGAGTTGTGTACTGCATGTTATAATTCACAAACGACTAGCTTGGTGTAAGGTCTGGGCAGAGCCATGGTATGGAAGTGATTTCACATAAGTACTTGGCATGCAAAAGAGAATGATGTGACTACTCAAAGAGAATTTTAATAAATAAATGAATTTTGCTACGTACTAATTGCATAGCTTTAAAATGTCACTGGACATTGTCATCCAGTGGAGTAACTGCATTCAGTTTGGACAATCTGAAAACAGAAAAACATTATATTTGTGTAATAAGTAGGATATTAACATATGCTGTGATCTAATCTAATAAACCACTTTCACACATTGTCACAGTCAGGCCAGGCTCTGAACTCAGTCAGACACCGCGGCCTTTATCTCCGGAGTTCTAATCACCATCACCTGTCTCCAATCAGCAGCAGCCCATGAAAAACCACACACCGTGCCTCAGTCAGTGTCCGGGCTCATATTTACGAAGTGGACTCAACTTCCTACGTCACGTAAGAAGAATATACTTAAACCATATGCTTCCCTATGCTCTTGTTTCCTGAAGGTGCTACTGTCATGCTCTCCGAGCTTCTGTCGCTGTGTCGCCGTGGTGTGTGGCTATACTCCTCTCCGGGTCTCGTCATGTTTGGGCATCTTGACATTCCTTCTTCTCGCCGTGAGAAGAAACGTGAACCATTCTGTTTATCCTTGCTCCTCAGTTGATGCATATCCATTTCATGCCAGTAACTGCTAGTAAAATACTTTGTGTCCTCTGAACTGAAATAAAATCACTCATCTTATTGCTTACCATCTTGTGGAGTCTGTCTTTGTTACACACACAAACAAAAAATCAAATGGCATACACAACAGCATTTCAAATACCAAACTATTTTGTTAGAGGAAATTATTATAATAGTTTATTTATTTATTTTCTATACCATCTATCTCAAGCAACTTGATACCGCGGATAGGGTGGCAGTCCATCTCAGTGCACACATGCCCATACTGACAAGCAATTTGGGAACCCCAAATAGCCTACTCTGCATATCTTTGGACTGTTTGAGGAAACCAGAGTCCCCGGAGAGGAAACCCACCAAGCTCACGGAGAACATGAACAAGGGCCCAGGGAGTGAATCAGACTTAGAGGTGTGAGGCCACAGTGCTAACCACTGTGCTACCGTGCCCCCTGTTATAATAGTTTTAAATAAAACATGTAACCACCTCCCAAAATAATAGTTTCTCAGATTTTTACTCTTGATTGTTTGTTTTTTTTCTTGTGAATTACACATTTCAATCTTTTATTGAAGGTAAATTTCATATAATAGAATAACTGACATATTTTATACTGCACCACTAGTTACATTATATGGTAGCCGGTTAGAATAAAAAAGTCATACACTATAATATTTTGTTGAAACAACCACATTTATTTCTATCCACTGTTGGTTTAATTTTTGGCGAAGATCTTGTATTGATAATGGGGGAGTCTGGCCATTTTGTTTAGTCTTCTCCGCCATTCCAAAGACTTTAAGTGGTGCTCAATTAATGTGTGGAAATGATCCTTTATGCCCATGAACCTTACCAGTGTCATCCTGGAATATGCCATTGCCATCAGGAAAGTAGTAGAAGTACCATCTACTGTGATAAACTGGTGTGGTAACCTGGTCATTTGGTACATTGAGGTCATCAACTGAAAGTATTTTATTACCTAGACCTGAGTAACTGAAGCAACTCCAGGTCATAACCCTGTTTCCAGAGACTTGTGCAGTGAGCAGCGTTCACGATAAGATGATGAGTGCGTCACTTTTTGAGTTTCTCTTCTTACCCTGATGTACCCATGGCTTTGAAATAGGGCCAAACTGATGTAATAGTATGAAGTATGTGCTTATTTAAATCCAACCTTTTCTTTTTTTTCATGAATTGTTAAAAATGTGCTTGAAAGTAATTTTATGAGCAAAAAATAAAGTTTATTCGTGTTTCTGGTCCTGGTTTGTGTGTCATGCAAGTGAAATGCATCCATACATTAGATGCATTAGTGGTAGTGGTACACTTTAAATGTCAAATGATATTGCGGGAGACCACAGTGACTTTCCCTGTAATGCAGTGACATTTGATTCTTTATCCAAAAGCAAAGACTACGCTCTTCGAGCATTACACGTTTCCTGATATTAAAGATGCTATTAAGATGTCAGAATGTACAGTTGTAAATTCTGTACCTGGTAATTAAGTCTTTTCTAGGAAATGGTCTCACATAATGTACCAGGACTACATACAGTATGTATTTTTATTTTTGGACAAAAACGGCACACATTTACACCATGGAATTGAAGACATACCGACACACTTTATTGTATGAATAATGATACAATTTTCTTTTAATAACACCACTAAACTTTTTATGGCGGAAAAACTTCAATAATCCTTTGAAAAGAATGAGATTGTAATATTGACTTTTGGATTTTGGTAAAAAAAAAAAAAGGTTTCAGAATTACTTCATGATAATGCTGTACACATTGCAACACATTTCCAGTGTTTCTAAGAATTCTGTCGTACAATGGGTAGAGGTATAATTATTAGAATGGCAAGTCCTTTACCTGGAAACATCTTAAATCCGTCATCAGCCATGTGCATTTCCTGTGTGCACTGCGAGTGACCACACAGCCAATGTCATGCTGCAGCCCCTACACGACTACAACCACAACCAGCAACAGGAAACCAGCACTTACTCAAACACAACGAAGCTTTGCAACAGGATGTTTAAAATGTTAACCAGTTAATCATACCTGTTTGAGTCAGAAAGTAACACATTAAAGACCACTCTATTCACACAATAGTGGCTCATGTTCCGCTTTCCATAGGCGATTACATATGCAAAGTAATTCCACTTAACAATACATTTGAGCTTGTGGACTTGATGATCGTCAGTATAATGGGATTTTATACACCTGGGTGTTGAAAATGGTTGGGTACTTTCCATTTTCAAACTCACCTTATGAACGGCGGTTCAGAGAAATGTTTCAGGGAAATGGTCAAGTACACGCGCACACACACACACACACACACACACACACACACACACACACACACACACACACACACACACACACACACACACACACACACACCCCGGAGGGCTGAAATAATAAATGTTTTCCATTGTTTCAACAAAAGTCATCTGACTGTTATATTCTGGTGATTAATCAAAATTCATATAATAGAACAAAAGAAATACTTTGTTATTTTTGACATACCGACAATTCTACGAGCTAAAGTGCAAAGTAAACCCTCACGCAAAGTTGAAAAGATAACCATCGATAGGGTGGGCTGATAAAACATCTGAATTTGCGAATGTTCCACTACACTCACATCTGACTCTATGGTGTGAAGCGTCTGTATGTTTGATTAGGCAGGTGGGGGGCGCCTGTGGTAGGAAGCTTTGAAGCATTTTTTCCTGTCCTGTGCATGTATAAATTAATACTTGGGGGTCTTATTGAGTTTCACTGATCAGACTGGTACGGGTGAAGAGATGAGAACTGCACTGTTTTGTCTGTTTGCTGTGTTGCTCACAGCCACCACCTGCAACTGTGAGAATATTTATAGTGTTTCATTTTCTTTCTGTACATATTTTTCTTTTATTTACTTTCTTACAATCTTGTAATCAAAGTGTTTTGGGGTGATATATATTTTTTTTAATCTTTCTCCTATGTTCTTGTCCATACAGCAAGTAGAAATGCATGCATCTGTCTCAAGATATCAAATTCAAAACCTCGTATTTCAACAATAAAGAGCTACCATGTGCAGAATTCAGGCCTCTGCCACATTGAAGCTGTTGTGTAAGTATGCTAGATTTAATATTTAAAAACTAGTACGTTATATAGAACGACAGTTTTTTCCTGATTAATGACTTGTTTTATATCATTTTATATGCCGTTTGGCAAAACAGGGTTACTAGTAATTAATAGCATGTGTGGGTCAAGACTATTGTATGTATAGCTCACTGTCATAACTGCATAGCTTTCCAATCAGTTTCAATATATTTACAGAATAATAGTTACTTTATAGTTATAGTTCAGGATTAATACAGAAAAATGAGTCGGAAGGTTAAAGAGTTAAACTTTTCATTTCTTATGTGCTTTTAAAGTTTCAGGACATGGAGAGGACGTACAGTCTGTGCCGATCCTATGAAGCCCTGGGTTACTGATGCCATGAAAGTGGTGGACGCCAGAAAGAAGTCTCGTTCCACAACAGCAGGTCCTATGACTACTGTTTCTGAGCGCACACTGATCACAACAGTTGGTTTTTACAGCGTAAGCTAAACTGCTCAGCGCTATCAGACTATCTGTATTCTGTTATGAGTGATTAATGCCCTGAATTTATTTGATGTTTGATCACTGTGCTAGCTTAGCACACACAGTTGCCAAGTATTCAGTTTCATGCTATTGATGTGTGTGTGTACCTGCTTGCATGTTTATGTTTGTGTGTGTGTGTGTGTGTGTGTGCATATGTGTGCATTGTGCCTGTGGGTGAAAGCTTGGGCAGAGAGTTGGTGGTCTGTGTGAGAACTAATGCCCTGTCACCTCGGGTAGATTTTTCACAAATGGAAGCTTTGGCATACTGTAAGTGGAGGTTCAGCACTGTGTAGTACATTGGGGAGTTCCCCAGCATACCCACAAAGCCCTTATTGTACTAATTAACATAATGCATATAAAAAATTATCAGATGTATTGATTTTTATAAATGTGGAGCATTTAATGGACTTAATTAAGGGTAAAGGTGACTCTTTCTTTTGAACTTGACTTGATCCCAGTGCATAAATAATGCATATTTTACACTTTAAAGTAGAATATTTTTGTTCTGTGATTATTTAAAGCTATTTAAGGTGCAATATTTATGTCACACATCCTTCACAATGACAAAGTAAAAACTGAAATGTCTTGCTAATTTATTTTTCAAATAAAGACTGAAATATGCCATTTACATATTGTAAGTCTTCAGACTCTTTGTTATGATACATGCAATGGACCCCTGCTGAATCCCACTCATATCAAGTGAATTCTGTAGACATAATTAGGGAAGGCACACACCTGTCTATATAAAGTGTCACTCGTGAAAACAAAGTCATGAGGTGAAGAGAATTATCTGTAGACCTGCGAGACAAGATTGCATTAAGACCCAGATCTGTGGGAGAATACAAGAAGATTTCTGCAGCATTGAAAGTGCTCAAGAGCATGGTAACTTCTATCATTCTCAAATGGGAGAGATTTGGAAAAGCCGACAGTCTTCCCAGATCTTCCCAGCGGTCCATCCAAACTGAGTAATCGGGGACAAAGGGCCTTGGTCAGACAAGTAACCAAGAACCCAAGGGTCGTTATAGATGAGGTACAAAAAATGTACTGAAGTAAGAGTAGACGTACTTCAAGATAATATTACTCAAGTAGAAGTAAAAAAGTATTCGGTGAAAAGACTACTCAAGAACTGAGTAACTGTTTCAATCGTAATGTCCCATTTATTAGGACCCTCTTGTTTTCCTAAGGATTCTTTTTTTCCAACTTTTTGGGCTTTTTGGGGGTCTTAAAAAACTTTTTGCCAAAAATAAATTGCCAGGCAGGTTGGGCTCTGCTGCCATTAGGATGCCTGAGAGTCACACAATTTTTCCTGCAGAGCTCGTACACACTTTCTCACTTTCACTGCATGTCCTGGGGTCAACTCAACAGGAGGCCAGTTATTTTGGGTCATTCGCAAAAAAATGCACCTGATGGATTTTGATATACTCCTCCTAGGAAATTTATACCGGGCCGATGTGATCTAAAGACATCGCGGTCATCTAGGGTCAAACGGGTCAGCCATGATGATGCCTTAAACTTACGCTGAAAAGTGATTAATAACTTTTTTGTGTGACATTATATTGAGTGACTCGTTCAGTGACATCACATTGAGTGCCATCATAGTATGATGCTTTTTTTCCAGCATCTGCGGCCTATTGTACACACGTACGCATCACAAATGTTAACACTCACACTCACACGCACACACATACACACACACATCACAAATGTGAACACTCACACACACACATCTCTCTCTCAAAGAAGCGCACACATACATCCCACACATACACCCCCCCCCCCCCCCCCACACACACACACTAACAAGTCACATATATCACACAAATTACACACATAATAACACACAAATCTCAAATGTTAACACATAGGCACACACAATACACACAAACATGCACAAATGTGTTTACTTGTCACACAAAGACTGACACACTCACACGTCTCACACACACACACACACACACACACACACACACACACACACACACACACATGCACTCAACAAATATTTAGGGCCCAAACTGTCAGCAGCCCTATATAGTTTGTGATGTGTGTGATGATGGCTTTTTGTAGGTCTTAAAATGCTCAAATAACACACAGGATGTGCGGTGCACCCATGGTATCTATGGCAGAAACAAGGAGCTTGGGCCTGTCCATTGTTGCTTTTAAATTATAAAAAAATATATATATATATATGTATATAGAATTATAATAATTATATATGATAACATTGCAACGTTTTATGAAACAGCTACTTAAACGTGTTTGCTCAGTTTAGAAGTCATGTTTTTATATGCTGAAGTGTTTGTCTGATTTGGCAGACAGAAAAGACACCGCAGTATGAAGCTGTTCTGAGGCCAGGGGAGTTCATCCTCTTCTGTTGTAGCATTGGAGAAAGATGCCTCATCTGCTAATTTTATGTTTTCATTCCCTGTCTACCACGGCTGAAGATTTTTCTTCCCGCTTTGCCGTCAGTTTGTGTTTGGTCATGTGACTCCATGTGTTATTGTTACTGCGACTGATTGGTCACACGGAGTCATGTGATTATTGTTGCTACGTCTGATTGCTGAATCACAGTCATGTGGTAGATCCACCTGCTGCATGTGTAGAATTAAGGGTAAGAAAAGTAACGAGTCGAGTGTAGCCAAATGTAGCGGAATAAGAGTAGCATTTCTTCTATACAAATCTACTCAAGTAAGAGTAAAAAGTATGGTGCAGTAAAAACTACTCATATAAGTATTTTTTATAAGTTACTCATGAGAATGTAATGGGGTAAATGTAACTTGTTACTACTCACCTCTGGTCTAGAGGAAGTTCATTCTGCCATTTAGGTGCCAGAACAGAAAAGAGACTAGATGTACATCTTCCTGAGAGATGGTGAGACCAGCTGAGCAGTGCTGGATGATCGGAGGGAACGTGGTACAGTGGAAGGTGCAGTTAGGGCTGAGAGGTACAGTAGGTGGGTGCCAAATGCAGCAGGCTGTGGTGCAATAGGTGTCCTGATAAATTTCTATTAATGCCAGCATTGACCTTTTATGGGAATTCTGTTCTATACTGACTTTTCTGTGGCAAAAGCCTGGACAGGTTATCCTTTGGTACCAAAAGTAAGCATTGATATTAAAAGAGGTTAGACGGAAATGACAATGGAAAATGGTTCAAGCTTCCAAGAAATATAGGATATTTCATTTATAATCAGATATATAGATAGATATAATCAGTTAAATATAACAAATAAAAGTTTTTTTTTTGTCTAAAACCGTCTAGTTTGGGTCTTTCTCCATGACATACAGTAGCCTCAAATACCCTTTTACCCCAACCATCACGCCATTTTTATGTGATGTGCAATTTCTGCTCATTACTGTGCCAAAGTGTGCTTTTCTAAGTTTGTATAAACTTTCTGTCAGCTTAAACAATATTATCTTACTCTTCTGATCTCTCATCTAAATGCAAGATCTTTCAGTACACAGGCCCTCTGCATATACGATGCTTTTAAAGGTTATTGTGAACTATAAAGGAAATAGCTAAATAAAGCATACATCTCTACTTGTATGAGTTCAGTTATGCAGTAGAGTCAGGGGGGAGGTGAGTAGAATGAATTTCTCATTGTTTGGGTGAGAAAGTGTGGGCTGCTGCATAAGTAGTCACTGTATGAAGTGGATGGGCAAAGTGGTTATTTTCCATATTAATTGTCAAAACCACAGGTTAAGATACCAAGGAATAAGTGACGCACTGGTTTCAGTGGTCAGTCCTACTTGCTTTACTACTGAGTAATAACAGGCAATGGTATATATGGCTACTCCTGGTAAAGAATAAATTTGGATTAATTTATCTACAGTACATATACAGTATGGAACTCCACAGCAGATCCTCATGTCATGAATGTAATTGTTTATTTAATTTAGTTAGTTTATTTATTTTCTATAAAAAAAAGAAAGAAAAAAATATCATTTTAATTATTTTTATTAATAAATAATAAACTAACTAAATTAAATAAACAATTATATATCCCCATGATTTTTAATTTTTATAAAAAAAAATAAAAAAATGAATAAACTAACTAAATTAAATGAACAATTAGATTTATGACATGAGAGAATATGAGGAAGGAACATTAAGAAGTAGCACACTCTGAATCTTTCCATTTTCAGAACTTTAAAATATAACGTCATTGTGTCTGGAGGAGACTTGGCCATAAATTGTTTTCAGTGAGCAGTTATTTACTGAAATAAGAATTAATTTCTTCAGTATCTTTCAATTATTCTTGGGAAACCATCCATGAAATCTCACAGCAATCTTTATGCTGTTCTCATTCTAAGCAGAGGGCCTGTGTAGTATTACTACCAAAGGGGAAAGTAGTAATAATGTGTTGTTATTACTCTGCAACAATGGTTGTATAGAATAGATCTATCAGTTGATTAATACTACTAGTCAATGATCTGTCAATTAGAAAAGCTGGTGGAAAAATTAATAGCAAAGTCGATAGAAAAGAAATGCACACAGTATCTGAGGAAAACATGCAAAATATATGTTTGATGGTTTGGACATTTTTCAAAAATAGTTGATTACGCAACCAATGCTACAATTTCATGTTGTGTAAGACTATGCTGGTAAAAGTCTTTGACCTTTGGCACTTTTCGAGTCTGAATCTTACAGTAACTGCTCCCAAAGGAATTTGAACGGCTTCTTCTTGTTTTTAAATACAGATGTGGTCAATAATATTGAGACAAAAGTGCATTTAAATGTTTTAATGCCATTCTCAAAAACAAGTCCTTTATCCTTCAAAACCTGCTGGATCAGGCTGGGCATAGAGTCAAAAAGACATCTGCATTACTCTGGTGTGACCTGCTCAATTCATGCCTTCTTGACTGCTTGAAGATCGTGTACAGCAATTTGCCACAGAGGTTTGCAGCTAACTTGAGAATTGTTGACTTTTTTTGTTTTGCTTTATATCACCCTATTCCCTAACATTATTGATGTTCCATATTTAATTGTGTTTAAATGTAATGTTTATGTAGATGCTGTATGGTTGTTGTTTAAAATAAGATTTGATACATTGCTCACTGTTTAAATCAACATTTTATTGCACTAATAAAGTAACTTACAAAATTTATTTTCTTGAATGTCTTGTCTGTGTTTTAAACTTTATTAGTGCAAAACTTGATACAGAACATCATAATGTTTTATGCTATATCTAATTTACTACATTAATCATTTAGTTATAATGGGCATGCTACCTCAACTATGCAAATGTGTAGTAAAGACGACCTATTATATAAAAATCACTTTTTTAAATAAAATGATGATCACATGTACTGTGTGTAAAAAAAACCTGAGAAAAACAAACATCCCCAGCTTTTTGTTTTTCTTTTATTTTTGTATTGGTCAGCACTTACAGTATTTTTGCCCTGCTGTTCTCTGGTGGGGTGTGGCTGAGCAGTAGCTTGTTTGCACAAAAACTGAAACAGGGAATTAGAATGAAGACTGAAATATATATATATATATATATATATATATATATATATATATATATATATATATATATATACAGGTGCATCTCAATAAATTAGAATATCATAGAAAAGTAGATTTTTTCCAGGATTTTTATCTAAAAAGTGAAACACATTATATAGATTTATTACACACAGACTGACATATTTCAAGTATTTATTTTTATTTTAATGATTATGGCTTACAGCTAATTAAAACCCAAAATTAATTAGCTGATTAGTGTGGGACTCCAATATTGAACACACACTATTAAAATTTTCTGAGATACTTAATTTTGGGTCTTTATTTGCTGTAATCCATGAAAAAATTCAAATTAAAAGATTTTTTTTAAAGATTCACTTTTTGAATTTAATTACTGAAATGAATAAACTTTACAATTATATTTCATTTGGGGACCACTGGCATTTGTCTCTCTTCTAAAGGCAAGATCTTTCAGCACACAGGCCCTCTGTATATAGGATGCTTTAGAAAGTTATTGTGAACTATAAAGGAAGTAGCTAAATAAAGCATACATTTCTACTTGTATGAGTTCAGTTATGCAGTAGAGTCAGGGGGAGGTGAGTAGAATGAATTTCTCATTGTTTGAGAAATTCATTTTTTCACACATTCAATGTGGGCTGCTGCATACGTAGTCACTGTATGCAGTAAGTGGGTGGACAAAGTGGTTATTTTCCATATTAATAGTCAAACCCACAGGTTAAGTTACCAAGAAATAAGTGATGCACTGGTTTCAGTGGTCAGTCCTACTTGCTTTACTACTGAAAAGGGTTATGGTATATATACAGTTATTTATACAGTACAAAATATACTTGTTCTCTGGTGGGGTGTGGCTGAGCAGTAGCTTGTTTGCACACAAAAAAATTAACAGGGCATTTAAATGAAGAATAAAATACCTGTCAGTATATACATGAGCCTAAAAAAATTAGAATATCATCGAAAAGTTTTTTTTTTCTTTTCAGAAATGTAACTTAAAAAGTGTAACTTGTACATTATATAGATTCATTATACACAGACTGATATATTTCAAGTGTTTTTTATTTTATTTTAATGATTATGGCTTACAGCTATTTAAAACCCAAAATTTAGTATTATATTATTACTTAAGATATTGTAACGGGTTCGACCCAAAGTTGCACGGGCGGCACCATGAAACACAGACACGAGGCGAGATCTTAGAGGAAAAGGGTTATTTATTAGAAATAAATAGGGGAAGGAAAGGGAAAAAAAGGAGGGAGGACGGAAAGAAAGGGAAGGGATGATGTGTGCACGTGCAGGGTCCAAGGCAGTGCCCAGCTGGCATGCGGGCACGCGCCTGGCGGCGGAGTGGCCGAACGGAGCACGCGAGGCAGCGCTCCTGCACGCTCCCTCTCGGTTCCTCCCCGCTGTCGATGGCCGGCCTGGCCCCTCCCAGCTCTCTGTGGGCGCGGCCTCAGGCGGGAGTCTCGCTCGGACGTCCTTCGGCTGGGCGGCTTTCCCGGCTGTGATCGGCGGCCTTAACGCTGTCCTCCTCGCGGCCTTTTCCTCTTCGGCGGCGAGGACGCGAAGGCGGGCTCGACGCGGGAGCGAAGGATGCCACGGGAGCTCGTGCAGCTCTTTCCCGCGCAGGACAGCGCGGGGATCAAAGGGCGGAAATCCTCTATCCTTTTAAGTCTCTGGGGCACGTTCCATTTCCCCACTCCCATGCCACTCTCGAGCTCCACCGCGTTACGCTCTTCTCGGACCCTTGCTTTTATAATGCGGAGCAAGCCCGAGATCCTATTAACGTTAATCACTGCCAGCCGGCCCGCATAGGCGGCCCCGTCCCTTTGCACACCTGCAGAAGGGGTGCCGCCTACTTAGGGAGCCTACGAAGTGAGCGAGGGGCGATAATAGATTTGGGCGCACGCCCATCACAGGTGCACGCCGTGACAATATATAAAGATTTATAACACAGAAATGATGCACTACTTAAAAGTATGAACATGTACAACACTCAGTACTTGGTCGCGGGTCCCTTTCCATGATTTACGGCTGAGATGTTATGAAAGCCTTCAGCTCTTCGCATTGTTGGGTGGTCTGGTGTCTCGAATCGTCCTCGTCACTATACCCCATAGATTGTCTATGGGGTTTAGGTTAGGCGAGTTTGCTGACCAGTTAAGCACAGGGATACCATGGTACTTAAACTACCATGTACTGTAAGTAAGGTATTTGAACTTTTGGGTGGGTAGGTTGGAAAATGAAATCAGCATCTCCTCCATAAAGCTGGTCAGGAAAAAGAAGCATGAAGTGCTCTAAAACTTCCTGGTACACGGTTGCCCTGACCTTAGACCTGACAAAACGCAGTGGACTAACACCAGCAGATGACATGGCTTCCCAAAGAACCACTTATTGTTCAAACTTTACACTGTACCTCAAGCAATGTCTGTTTGTGATGGCTCTTGAAGCACTGACTCCAGCTGCAGTCCCCTCCTTGTGAATCTCCCCGAAATTCTTGAATGGGCCTTGTTTCACAGTTCTTTCAAAGCTGCGGTTAGCCCTGTTGCTTTTGCACCTTTTTCTACCACCTTTTTCCTTCCATTCAACTTTCTATGTGCTTGCCTGCCTACTACATGATTGCCTGCCTACTGAACTAGACTGAGAGACCATTTAAAGGCTCAGGGAACCTTTGTAGATGTTTTGAATTAATTAACTGATTAGAGTGTGACACCAAAAGTCTCCAGTATTGAACTTTTTAACACTATTAAATTTTTCTGAGATACTGAATTTGGCATCTTTATTTGCTGTAATCCATAATCATCAAAATTATATATAATATATAATTATATTATATATAATATAATTAAAAAAACTTATATATATACATATACAGTATATATATATATATATATATATATATATACAGTACAGACCAAAAATTTGGACACACCTTCTCATTCAAAGAGTTAGAATTTGTATTATGGCAAGAAAAAAGCAGCTCAGTAAAAAAAAACAAGTTGCCATCATTACTTTAAGAAATGAAGGTCAGTCAGTCCGAAAAATTGGGAAAACTTTGAAAGTGTTCCCAAGTGCAGTCACAAAAACCATCAAGCGCTACAAAGAAACTGGCTCACATGCGGACCGCCCCAGGAAAGGAAGACCAAGAGTCACCTCTGCTGCGGAGGATAAGTTCATCCGAGTCACCAGCCTCAGAGAGCAGGTCAATGCCACACAGAGTTCTAGCAGCAGACACATCTCTAGAACAACTGTTAAGAGGAGACTGTGTAGAATATCTGCTAGGAAACCACTGCTAAGGACAGGCAACAAGCAGAAGAGACTTGTTTGGGCTAAAGAACACAATAAAGAAAACTCTTTGAATGAGAAGGTGTGTCCAAACTTTTGGTCTGCACTGTATATATATATATATATATATATATATATATATAGAGAGAGAGAGAGAGAGAGAGAGAGAGAGATTCATATATTTTTTATCTATATAATATATGAGTTTCACTTTTTTAATTGAATTGAATTACTGAAATGAAAAACCTTTTAAATTATATTCTAAGTTATTGAGATTTATTGAGATGCACCTGTATATATTTTTTATGCATTATTTGATGGATATTTTAGTAGGAGCTTTAAGAGACACATTTGGGGATGACAGTGATAGTGGTCTTTTTTAGAAGGATAATGCACTCTGCTAGACTGCAAAATCATTTAGGCTTGGTTTGAGGAACATAAAAAAGAGTTGACTTGACTTCCTAAGACCTCAGTCCGAAAAAGCGTCTGTGGGATGTGCTAGACTAATAAGTCTGACCTATGAATGCCTCACATTGCAACGTGCAGAACTTAAAGGATCTGCTACTAACACCCACCTTGTTGCCAACTACCACATCACACCTTCAGAGGTCTAGTGAATTCCAAGGCGGTGATGGTTCACAGAGGTTTTGGTCACACAAGATGGACCTACACAATATCAGGCAGGTGATTTTACTGTTATGGCTAATTTAAGTTTAAATTACTTATTGAATATTTGATCATTGGACCTAGTGTATAATAAGATTTTGCATTCTGTAAGTATCTGTAAATATGGCCCCTGCCTGTTCTGACCCTAATCTCAGTCAGGTCCCTGAGAGTAACCTTATGTTTATTGGATTTCTGACCACTGGACTATTATTTGGATTTGGATTATACCTAGCCCTCCTGAAACTCTTGCAAATTTCATGCATTGTTATCATTATTACAATAAATATGGAAAAGTCTTTATCTAGTGTTTTTACTTTGGGGTCCTTAAATTTTCATTAATGATAACCAAAATGGCTTGGTCAAAATGAGGAAGACTGTACTGTATATATCAATGCTCAATTCTGTCTGGCAATCAACTCTGTTGTTTTCTTTTGTACAGTATACAATGTATCACTTAGTGATACAGTACATTCAAATTCAAAGCTCAACGGTTCCTGGTTTGATCCTGAGCTATATTTACTGTACTGTTTCTGCACCCTTTTGCCTTTGTCTGCATGGCATTCATCTAAATACTTAAAATTCTTCTCAAAATTTAATTGTTTGTAATTAGTATTCTAAAACTTGGTCTGCCTTATGTTGCATCGATTTTAAGATACTACTTTTGACATTTAAAGCACTAAATGGTCTCGCGCCACAGTATTTGAGTGAACTGCTAGTGTCTTATGATCCGCCACGCCCACTTCGATCAAAGAATGCAGGCTGCCTGTCAGTACCACGTATTATTAAAACTACAGCAGGGGGCAGATCTTTTTCTTACAAAGCCCCACAGTTATGGAATAGTCTTCCCATTAATGTTCAGGACTCAGACACAGTCTCAGTGTTTAAGTCTAGGCTAAAAACCTATTTATTTAGCCAAGCATTTTTGTAAATAGATTAACCTTAGGTAAAGGAGCAGATCTGGGGGACTCATGGACGTAGAGTATTCTGGTGAACTGGTATGTTTAGATGCTGTCTTCCCCACTCTCATTGATCACTCAGGTTTGTTGACGGTCAGGTGATTGGTTGCTTTACATCACAGGGAGCCCTCATGTTTGTGTTTCCTTCTGGCTCTCCCTTTTAGTTATGTTGTTATAGTTAGTCCTGCCAGAGTCCCAGCTTTCACTTTGCACTGAATACATTCACCTTATACATGTTGACTGTGACCATACCTAACTGCCATCTCTCCTTATTTTCTGTTCTCTCCTCTTCTGCTCTCTCTCCTCTCTCTCTCCCTCTCTCTTTTCCCTCTCCCTGTCTCTCTGTCGAGCTATACATGTCGCTCCTGAGTTGCCAGTGAACCAGACCCCTCTGCCCCCTGGACCCGTCTGGAGTCCTGGAGTCCTGTGTCTGGTTGGAGATCTCGTCGCATGGATGCCCCGTGTGGTCTGCCTGGGATGCGTGTGGTGGCTGAGGATGGTTTCCACGATGACTGTCCTGTCCTCGATTGATGCTGACCACTGTTCTCTGGGGACCTGTGACTTCAGTTGTTCGATAGCTCAGGACTGGAATTTCCTACAGTCTACCTGAGTCTCTAGGAACAAACTGGACTCCTTTTACTTTTACTTTTAATTTTAACACATCTCCTGTTATACTGAACTTCCAGTCTTACACATTATTATGCTGATCAGTCCCTGCTATCCGTTATCACCCAGATGAGGATGGGTTCCCTGTTGAGTCTGGTTCCTCTCAAGGTTTCTCCCTATTACCATCTCAGGGAGTTGTTCCTTGCCACCGTCGCCCTCGGCTTACTCATCAGGGACAATCTTATCATTTTGATTCATACACATTGCATACAAACTTACTTCTTTTGATTGTGTAAAGCTGCTTTGCGACAATGTCAATTGTTAAAAGCGCTATATCAATAAAATTGACTTGACTTGACTTGACATGTTCCCAGGAGAGGCTCTGGGCCCACAGTGCTTTTGAACAGGATGTAACAGTAACTGAAGATGAATCAACGCTAAAATCCTAACTGTTTCTTATGTTCATATTAATTTAATTCCATTTTATTTACATAGTGTTTATAACAACATTGCTTCACAATTATCAAAATATAAATGAAGATTTATGCCTAAAGAGCAAACCAGGCTTGACGGTGGAAAGGGAAATATTCCTGAGGCAACGTTCCCGAGGGACCAACCTCTAAAGGAAACCTAGCCTGTCATTTCCTGGCTGATTGCTAGATATTGAGAATAGAAATCATTACTCTTATACAGTTTTGTACTATAGTGTCCAGCAGTATTAAGTGTATTAAGATGTACAGTATAGTCATCTAAGTAGTTCTTGATTTCCATACTTTTAATGAAGGAGGTTTGACCATAGTGTTTTTACAAGTGTAAATCATTAGTGTATCCAAATGAGAACATGCACAATAATCCTTGGGGAATCCATGTGATACCATCCAATTCAGGTTGTCCATATAATGCTAAATCAAGTATAATGATTAAGCATTGGCAGCATGGTGGCATAGTGGTTAGCACAGTCGACTTGCACCACCAGAGTCCGGTTTCGATTCCTGCCCTGGGAGTCTGTGTGCATGGAGTTTGCATATTCTTCTTGTGCATATTCTTCTTGTACTTGGTGGGTTCCTCCTGGGGTTTCAAAGACATGCAGATTAGACTAATTGGCGTTCCCATTTTGCCCGCAGTGAGTGCCCTACGATGGATTGGCACCCTGTCCGGGATATACAATGCCTCGTGCCCTAACTCTCCTGGGATAGTCTTCAGGACCTCTGTGACTCTGTATACTGGATAAAGCAGTACAGACAATGGGTCAGTAATTAAGCATTTTGTATTCTCAGATATAGTGGTATATTCTACATACTAAAATATTCCTACATGAAAGGTTCTGGAACTTTCCATTAATCATGTTCTTCAGGTAATTATGATCATTATGTGTATGTATTAATGGCTACTGTGGTGGTTTGTAAATGTAAATTGTGACTCATGTCAACACTGTGTGGAGACAGACACCTAGCCGCAGTGTGTGGGAAGCTTTAGATTAACAGTGTTTCACATCTTCCATTTCTGTCTGTTTTGTGCTTTTACACACACAGGGGCGTTCTTTAACCAAATTGTGGGTTGGGGGCTGTGTAAGAAAGGGGGAGATGGAAATGAAAGTGTAATATGAGGTGTGAAATGCGTAGCGTTAACCAGAACCTTTCTGGCTAGCACTGCTCCTGTGTCACAATGAACATTATTTATGTGCTCTTCTTCTGCATGGTGTTCTGCGTGTGTGAAGGTATGTTGGAACTGTTATACAGTATGTATCTCACTTGAACAGCCACTCTCTTTATAGTCACTGCGTCATTTTTGGAATTACACCATCATTTCGGTTGTTGTACCAGAGAACTAGTTTCTAAAGAATTGTAACATTTAAAATGGTTGTGTTCTGTAGCTGCAATTTGGTCAAACTTTTGCTGCTTGAAGAAATATACAGTTAATGATAAACCTGTGAGAAACGTTGTGGATTGTAAAGTCCAGAAAGCAGGACTTTGTCCCTTTGATGCAATCATGTGAGTATTCAAAGAGATTTAATAAAAATTTCCTTACTACAACTTATCATTTATATAATTTAACAGTGTTATTACTTTTACATGGAACAACTTGTCAAAAAAAAAAAAAGTCATATAATGTGCTTTATACACAAAGCCTGCACATTTTAGGCTGTTTTTGAATTCCAACTTGTTATCTGTAAAGAGTCAAACCGACTGGTTACTTGTTTCTGTGTTTATATTTTAATTCTTCAGTATCAAGACGCGTAAAGGCAGGACGCACTGTTACGATCCACAGGAAGACTGGATTGTTAAAAATGTTTTGATTAATGGAAACAATACTTGTCATGTGACCTTAAGGATGAGAAATACCAGAAAAGGTAAAAAGGGGGGCAGAGGAGGGAAAAGGGGAAAGAGAACAGGAAAGTAGGAGAAAAGAATTTAAAACTAAATTACTTGTAAATATATACAATAGTTAACTGTAACATGAAGTGTTTTGATGAGTGCTGGCACAAATTGTTCAAAAGTGCTCAGTACAACATTGGAAACAAACGTTGAGAAATAAAAAAAAAATCAACATTGTACAAACTCTGTAAAACTATTCAATTGTATGCTTTTATATATGTTTTTTTCTCTATAGTGTCAATGTAATGTATGTGCAAAATGTATTCAACAATGTCAGATAAATGAATAATAAATCGCTCCTTATTTTAAAAAAGCTTTGAAATCTTTAATGTTTTTTTGTTTGTTTGTTTGTTTGTTTTTTGCTTCCTTAAATATAATCTTCCATGGAGAGAAATAACTGTAAAAGACACCATTAATTAAACAGAGTAAACATAAAAGTGAGGGTAGATTTGAAAATAATACAGCTAATAGAAGTTTAAACAGATGCAGGACAAAGACCCACTAAACTCAAAAACTAGGAACCTAATCAGAACTGATCCAAGAACACCTGGAAACAATAACAATGAAAATGAAATTAAAATAAACAAAACGAAACATAAATGTCAATACATAAAGCTCAAAATACAGTACGTATAAGTAGGCAGGTAAGCATACAGTGCCCTCTAGAGGGCGAGCCAGGTATTAACATCTTAAAAGCACAGCTGCACAGGTGGACCAGGGCACCCTAAAAACTAAACTAAAAGTGACTGGCATGGTGACTCAGTTGGGAGTTAGCGTGGGTGTGTGGCTGAGACTTAGCATAGGTGTTGAACTAGAGCTTGACATGAACTCTTGTAATAAAAACAGTCAGATGAGTCCCTTGCCCAGGCCAATCCAAACTGTTTCTATTGTATTTTTAATAAAATGTGCTTTTTGCCCACTGATTCTCACACCTTGCCAGTGTCTGCCTTTTACACTATGTCTACAGCTCACTTTATTTGTTCTTAATTTGTATTGACAAAGAAAAAAAAATCCTTAACGTAAGCTTTGTCTCTGATTAAGATGATGTCTCTCCAAATGTTCTTTGTGTGATTTTCTTTTCTTTTCTTTTTTTTTACTTCATGTGCTATAAGGAGTTGTATATAATGTATGTACTTTTGTCCTCCAATTTCATTTATGCATGTACTCTACTTACAACCCAAAACTTGAAAAGCATGATCCTGTATATTATTTTCAACAAACTCTCAGGAAATGGTACTGAAATACCGTTCCTCATTCAAGCTGATATTACATATCAAAAACTATGATTAATAAAAATGTACATAATCTATAACAACTGAGATATACCCCTACTTTAAACTTCACACACCATGTATGATACTTGCATGGCTCCTGAATAGCACTTAATATTTACATTTACTTATAAATATTTACATTTACAGTACATATTTAAATATTTACATAATATTTACTTATTATGTACATCTAAGGTCTGCATACAAATAACCATACAAGAACTAGGAAAACTTATTAAAAGCAAAATCTTTTCATGACATTCATAATTCAAAGTCAAAGTGAAAAAGTCCTTTATTGTGAATTCTGCTACACGTACAATGCATACATATAGAGACTTGAAATTACATTACTCACTCCTTTTACAAACAACGTTTTTAAAAAAAACATAAATAACACAAACTAACCTACAGTAAAGCAGTGGTAAGACAACTGAATAACTGTCCTGCAAAAAGGGACAGTTAACATCACAGAATGCTGATATGTTGCAAAATGGTAAGTGCCTGAAGACTAAAGAAGCTCTGAGTTGGGTAGGTAGGGTCACGGGCGATGCTGAGAGCTTTGCGTGTAAATCTCCTGGAGGGAGAGGAGAGAGGCACCAACTATCTTCTCAGCTGCTCTCACTATGCACTGGAACGTCTTCCGGCAGGACGCGGTGCAGGCGCCGTACCACACAATGATGCAGCTGGTCAGGATGCTTTCGATGGTGCCTCTGTAGAAGGTGTTGTTGTACCAGGAGAGATCTTCTGTAATGTGCACATTGATGTGCTGGGTGTGTGCTCTTCTGTAATCGACAACAATCTCCTTCGTCCTCACCTCACTCCTGAAGTTAGTCTCATCTTTGATGCTAATGAGACCCAGCACAGTCGTGTCGTCCTCAAACTTGATGAAGAGGTTGGAGTTGTGCGATGGTGTGCAGTCATGGGTCAACAGCATGAAGAGAACAGGGCTCAGCACACATCCTTGGAAGGCCCCCGTGCTCAGAGTGATTCAGTCAGGAAGTCCAGCAGTCAGTTGCACAGAGAGGAGTTGAGCCCTAGCTGGATCAGTTTGTGAGTGAGCTGTTGGGATGTGGGATGATTGTGTTGAACGCTGAGCTGAAGTCGATGAACAGGATTCTAACATAAGAGTTTTGGAGGGCCGTAGAAATGGCATCATCGGTTGAGCGATGGGACCGATAAGCAAACTTGAAGGGGTCCAGTGGTGGGGGGGGGGGGGGGGCGGGGGGGGGGGGGGTTAGACTTGATCTGCTGGTCAAGCACTTCATAATGATGGGAGTAAGAGCAACTGGGCGGAAGTAATTAAAACAAGAAAGAGATGTTTTCTTTGGTACCGGGATTATGGTGGTAGTTTTGAAGCATGTGGGGATAACAGCCTGACTCAGAGAGATGTTAAAAATGTCTGTAAAGATGTCCATGCACAGTCTCTCAAAACGCGGCCAGAAATGTTGTCAGGACCCGGGGCCTTGTGTGCGTTGATCCTGCAGAAGGATCTTCTCAGGCTGTCTGGGGAGAGTGTCATCACCTGGTTGCCGGGAGGAACTAGGCTGTGCCGTTGTGCTGTTGTGTGAATCAAAAACGGGCAAAGAATGCATTCAGCTCATTCAGCAGAAAAATAGAGGTCTCACATGTCTGCGCTGGGGGCTTGTAATCAGTGATGGTCTGTATCCCATGCCACAGGCTCCGTGTGCCTGCTTGATGCCTCAAGTCAGGTTGACCATAGCTGTCTTCAGGGCCACCGCATCTCCAGATTTGAAGGTTTTTGAAGGCATTTGAAGGCAGCATACCTTCAGTATTCATAATTCATAATTAATTATGAGTTATTAAAGAAGGCTTTCTCAGGGTATATGTGTATATACTGCATGATCTGTTATATTCTCGCTATTAAAATAACCCTGCTGGTAAATATACTGGCAAGAAACTTTCCTGTGGTGATATTTAACAGGTCACAGTAGGAGCATATGGTTATTCAGTAAACGTATGCCCCCTTACTAATGCCTAATGTTCATAATTTCCTTTCAGATTGTGACATGCAGCCACAGCGTGATGTGGAGAGTTTCTTTCTTGTGCATTGTAGACCACAGATATATATATATATATAGATGTTCGTGTGCTTTCTCTAGATGAACTAGAAATCTCAAATGTAAACCTTGCTTTGGCTTTGCTTCTTAATTATGAGCCATTAAAGAAGTCTAAGTCTTATCTTGGTATTAGAATTTATACTCTTTTTTATATTTTATATATTAAAATATACCAGCGGGAAAGCTTCTGGAACTTTCCAGTGATCATAAAGTACAGTCCGCAGCACTGAGTGAATGATTGGAACATAAGTATATGCCCCCCTCAATGGCTATTGTGGTCAATAGTAGTAAAAGACACTTATATTTTCCATTCAGCTGCCTTGTTAAATTTACCCACAGTTCCGTGTAGAGAGCTCCTTTCTTGTACCCTTAACGCTACAGTTACCTAAACGCCCCTGTGCTTTCTCCGACCAAATTTGTGGGTTGGGGGTTGAGTATGTAGACAGAGATGGAAATGACAGCGAGTTATAAGGTGCGAAATGTGTAGTTTCAGTCAGAATCTCTTCAGACAGCGCACTGCTTCACAATGAGCTTGCTTCATGCACTTTTGTTTTGCATGGTGGCCTTCCTCTGTGTTAGTGAAGGTAAGTCAGAACTGCTGCTGTGTCTCACGTCATCTCAACAGATGTTTTCTTACATTTTATAGTGAGTTTAAAGGAATTATATGAAGGGTATGAGAATCATTACACCATTTGTCAGCATTATTGTAAACCAAAAAGCTTCTGTTTCTGAAGTAACATTTAAAATGTGTTTTTGCTCTAGCTGCGAGTTGGCCCGATTTTTGCTGCTTGAGAAAAAATCCGGTTAAAAAACTGCCGGTGAAAAGGGTCGCAGAGTGTAAAGTCCAGAGTGCAGGACTTTGCCCCTTTGATGCAATCAAGTGAGTATTTACAGTAAATACACTAACAGAACAGATGTATTCATGTAGAGACCTTAAGACCTTAAATTAGGCCTACACATTTTTAAACTGTTACTGATACTGAGATGACTCATTTGTTGATGTTTTTGTTCTTGAATTCCTGTGATCCAGTATTAGGACACAAAAAGGACAGACTGTCTGTTATGATCTGAAGGACGAGTGGGTTATTAAACATGTTGATGTGATGAATGGATCCGACTCTTGTGTCATGAAGAGACTAAAGCAGAAGCAAAACAACAAAAAGGCAGGCAGGGGAAGAAGAGGTGGTAAGAGAAAAAGGAAGCAGGAAAAAGGAAGTTTAAACTAGATTATACAGACACAGATGTACTGGATTATATCAGCCATTCTGGTACAGTTGAAATAGACTGAACTAAACTCAAATACAAAGTTCTTTACATGGGTGCTGATGCTCATGTGAATGTAAATTGCTCACAGGCTGTTCATCCATATCCATTTTAAACCACTGGACTACAGTTCTATATCTGACTGATCAAAGACTTGTTAAACTATTTACTTTTTTTGGAATCTTTCACTTCTCTGTTTATTTCTTTTCTTTATGATTGTCTTTGTTCTCCATACTGTACGCAAGACGTAGTCCCAAGAATGTGTACCAAAGTCATCTGAACATGACTACAGTATGTCTAATATGTGTCTAATTAAGATTGTAATATTAATGATTAAATAAAAAGTGGTGAATCAATTTTGTTAAACCAACATATTGAAAAATAAATCTTTTATTTTTACCCTTCTCATGTCTATTATTGATTTACTTTAATGGAGACTGGTGTCACTGATGAAATAATAAATGATCACTAATCAGATTTTTTTTTTCTTTTTAAGTTTTTTTGCATTTGATGAGGTGGCATAGGAGGTGGTGTAGTGGTTAGCACTGTCGCCTTGCAACTCCAGGGTCCGGGTTCGAGTTTTCATGTGTGTGTGTGTGTGTGTGTGTGTGTGTGTGTGTGTGTGTGTGTGTGTGTGTGTGTGTGTGTGTGTATGTGTACTTGGCTATAGGGTATACTCCACCTTGTGCCCTCCTTTCTCTCTTGGGATAGGCTCCAGGCCCCCCCGATACCCTGTATACAGGATAAAGCGTTATAGATGATGAGTAAGAGTGAGTGAGTGTATTGGATTAAAAAAAAAAAAACTGTTAACTCCGATGTCACACTCACTCATCAAAAATAATATGGTGTGTTTTTATTAGTTACTTGTAGGTTTACTTCTACTTAAGAAAAAAAAAAACGAAACATTTAAAAAGACTAGACTATCCACAAACTCTAATGAAAAAGAGGATGGTTGATAAACGTGAAGCTGATATCACTATGTACATTGGATCAGTTTAAGTTCACGTTTACTTTCTGGTCACTATAGATGATACTGTATATATAATATATATATATATATATATATACTATACTATACACAAGGGTAAGGCAAAAATTATCAGAGCTCCGGTTATATATAAAACTTCGGTTGGCCAAACTGTCTTATCTATTGAAGGCTACTGTCTCCAGTCACTACAGGACGGAACGTGTTACATCAGTTTATTTTCTAACTGCGTTGTGAGCAAAAACGGATGCCCCGATGTCATTTGCATGAAAGAAGAGCAGCGTGCAGTGATATATATATTTTTTTTGTGGCCTGACAATGTACATAATGCTGTTATTTATGAAAGACATTGTGCTCAGCATAGAGAAAGTGTTTTGTCACAAATAAGTGTATCTGGATGCATAGAGAAGTTCAAGGAAGGTTGCACAAGTGTTAGCCATCAAGAAAGCTGATGAGAAAACTTCCGCACACTTCTGCCCACACTGCCGACTAAATTTTTTGAGATGTTAAATCATCCTCCCTATTGTCCTGATCATGCTCCATTAGATCATACAATCATACTTTCACCTGTTTGGTCCCTTGAGGACGAAGGATGAAGATTCACTTCTGATGTCGAAGTGAAGACAGCAGTGCATTTGTGGCTCGCAGCTCAGCCTTAAACATTTTTTATTGAAGGAATGTGAGATGCAAAAGCTTGTTGACAGATGGACAAAATGTATTGATCGAAAAAATGATGCAGCCAGAGTGCGGATAATTTTTGACTCACCCTCATACATTATTGTAATATTAAATGCAGTTTCTTATTCTTTATAGAACTCATCAGTCAAAATATAACTGCAGAATTCGCTATTAATTATTTAAATATTTAATATTAATATGTCAGTTAAGAGACCTTCACAGATCTTTTCATTGTATTATTATTATTATTATTATTATTATTATTTAATGGTGCTGCATATCACACTTGAAACAGAGTTTCTTTTATTTTCTTATTTTATCATTTTCATTTTGTTTGTACTTCTCCAGCTAATTCTTTTTTAGAATTTAGCAAGAGAAGTTAGTTGACTGCAAGATCAGTAATCACCATCAAATCTCTGTGAAGCCAGTATATGTTGGCTACAAGGACTGATAGTCAGAAACAGTGTGAATATGATTTCAGAGAAGTGCACATGCACACACACACACGCACATGCTCTCTGCTGGGCCCCATGTGTGGCAGGCTCTGGTGCATTGAGTGTATATCGAGTTATATTCTGGGCAGCATTGACATTTTTCAGTGATTTAAACTGCATTGGCTTTCCTGTGAGATTGTGATTGGACTGGGCGGACTGGCCTTTGTCTCCCATCTGCATGATTCAGCCTTGGGTGCTCATCATCCCGTCACCACTTTGTTGGTGTATAGTTGGTACTCGATGTTGTTCAGAACACCTGGCTGATTGGTGTATATGGTAATGCTTTGTGGTGAGTATACATTTTTAGAGATCAGACCTACATTGGTAACAAGTTGAGAGCCAAACTATTGTGTTTATGTTTACACGGTTGCTCAGAGACATCAGTTCAAATACCATACAATAAACTAAGAATAACTGCTCATTGTCGAATACATTTTGATCGTTGTTTTCTTTGTCTCTCTCTCTCTCTCTCTCTCTCTCTCTCACACACACACACACACACACACACACACACACACAGAGACACAAGCGCAGATTTTCTCTCCCCTTGGTGTGTTTGTTTGCGTGTTTGTGTACTGTAAGTGTGAAAGAAAGCGAGTTCTCGGTGTGATTGTGTCAAAACGTCTTGCCTTAGTGGGCAAAGTGTGCATGCTTCACACTACATAGTACATTCTGGATTTCCCCAGCATCCCACTGTTCCAAAATCGCTGACTTGTTCTGTTGTTGTTGCTTAATTACCTAAAAAACAGCTGGTACTACTGAATATCACCTAGCATAGCTCTGTATTTTATCTACATTCATTTTCCCTGCAGTAATAATCCCCACAGCATGATGCTGCCACCACCATGTTAGACCGTATAGCTGCTTTTACTTACTGTAGGTGATGTGCCGTGTCCTATTTCCTGATTTCAAATTCAGTTCAATCTTTGTGGCATCAGACCAGAGGATTTTGTTTATTCAGGTCAACCCCCACCTGGCTGTCATGCCTAACCCTAACCCTAACACCCACCTGGGTGTCATTGCGAGGAATGTCTTCTGTGTGCCCACTGTACCATAAAGACCTGATTGGTGGAGGGTTCCAGTGACAGTTGTTCTCATTTAAGGCTCACACATCTCCACAACGGAACTCAAGATCTCATTTATAGCAACGATTAGCTCCTTGGTTACCTCTTTGACCAAGGCTCTTCATGCCCGATTACTTAGTTTGGTTGGGTCAACAGTATAAAAGACTGTTGGTTGTTCCAAATCTCTATCTCTCCATTTAAGAATGATGGAGGCTATCATGCCCCTGGGTCTTTTAATGCTCCAGAAGGTTTCTTGTTTCCGTCCCCAGAGCTTTGTCTTGACACAATCCTGTCTTGTGAGTTTACAGATAATATCAGATTCTATCAACCTCATGGATTTGTTTTCATGCACAATCTACTGTGAGACCTTACACAGAGTGTAAGGTGTGTGCCGTTCCCAACTTTGTTCAATAAAGCACAGGTGGATTCCAGTCAAGTTGTAGGAACATCCCAAGGAAAACCGTTACGACAAAGAGGCATTTACATTTACTTGTGTAAATGGGAGACATCTTATAAAAAGTTTGAATTTCAGATACTAAATTGGAATTTTCCTTGACTTTTAATAAAGTTCCATAACCATAAAATAATTTCAAACATAACATGCCCCTCTAAAAGAAATACACTATATTGCCAAAAGTATTTCCTCATCTGCTTTCACATGCATATGAACTTCAGTAACATCCCATTCTTAATCCATAGGGTTTAATATGATGTTCCCTTTGCAGCAATAACAACATCTTCAACTCTTCTGTGAAGGCTTTCCACAAGGTTTAGGAGTGTGTTTATGGGAATTTTTGACCATTCATCTAGAAGCGCATTTGTAAAATCACACACTGATGTTGGACGAGAAGGCTTACAGGTAGCCCACAGTCTCTGCTCTAATTCATGGTTAACATGTTGAGGTTGAGGTCAGGACCCTGTCCAGGCCAGTCAAAAGGTTCCTTTGAGGATTCTTTCCCATTGCATGTTTTTCCTTGCCACAATCACTTACTGCTGTTTTGTGGCAACCCCCATTGTTAAAACCTCTACACATTTAAAACTGAATTGAATTGAACTGTTACACATTTGGGAGGACGCAGTGGTGTGGTGTATAACATGGCTTTCACCTTCATGTAGGTGGGGGTCGCGCACCTCTGATCTGTGTGTACAAAGGTTGCTCTTCTGCTCATGCTTTGTGGGTTTCCTCTACGCACACAACAACCCCCCCCCCCCCCATCCCCCCCACTGACCAAAGGCATGTGTTTTATGATGATTACTATTTCAGTGTGTGAGTGGATGTGCACTTACCCATAGGGTTTAATATGATGTTTGCTCACCCTTTGCAGCTATAACAGCTTCAACTCTTCTGGGAAGGCTTTCCACAGGGTTTAGGAGTGTGTTCATGGGAATTTTTTACCATTCTTCCAGAAGCACATTTGTGAGATCAGACACTGATGTTGGACGAGAAGGCCTGGCTCAATGTCTCCGCTCTTATTCATCCCAAAGGTGTTGTATCGGGTTGAGGTCAGGACTTCACACCAAGGTCATCCATGACTTTATGGATCTTGCTTTGTGCACCGGAGCACAGTCATGTTGGAAGAGGAAGGGACCATTGCATGTTCCCACAAAGTTGGGAGTATTAAATTATCCAAAATGTCTTGGTAAGAGTTTATTTCACTGGAATTATGGGGCTGTAAACATGGAATTGATTGGAACACCTGAATGCAATTATTTGAATGGGTGAGTGAATACTTTTATAATACTTTATATAATACAACAATAAATTACCAAATACATTCATACACAAATATATTTGTTCGGTATCTCCTTGTGTTTGCTTAGCAAAATTTCAAAACAATAGATCAAAATAACACAGGGGTCATAATCCTTTTAAATTGTTGGTATAAATTTTCTGAAACTAGAAGGTTTTTGCTGTGCACATAAGTTATAAAACTCTCCAATGTCTTAATCAGTTGGGCATAATGTTAGTATTAACTGACATTGGTTGTTCAAATTGCACATGGTGGTAGAGTATCTCTTTCTCTATACAAAGGTGATACCCAACATAGTTTCCATCACAAGCAGTGCATTTCTCGAATCCTCTTTGAAAGTCCCCTTTGTCTCAGTTGATGATCTCCGACTGTGCGGTTTGTCTTCAGTGCTCGTTTCTCCTTCTTTAAACTTAACCATTTATCTGGGCACGTTGCTCTTGTCAGTAGAGTAATCTCTGTAAATATCCTATGGGAGACTGTCAACTCAAAATCAAATGTGTGTGTGTGTGTGTGTGTGTGCGTGTGTGTGCAAATCTCACCTCTGATCTATGTGTGCGCAGTTTGCCTTTCTACTCATGCTTTATTGTTTTCCTGTAGGTACTCAGAACTCCCCCCACAGTCTAAAGGTTGTGTTGTATAATGATTACCATTTCAGTTACGTACAGTATGGTGTGTGAGTAGATGTGTGCTTGTATATGAACATTAGACATATACAGTGTTTGTGTGCTTATAAGATATAGACTTCAATATATCGATATTTGTATGAGAGCATCCAGAGTGAAGTATTAATGTTTGTTTTTGTGATAAACATTTCCTCAAATGCTTTTGCAGAAACGTCCACTAGGAGGTGCTAGCTGACTGTGAATTCAACTCAATTTAGTTCAATTAAATTGAATTCTCTCTCTCTCTCTCTCTCTCTCTCTCTCTCTCTCTCTCTCTCTCTTTGTGTGTGTGTGTGTGTGTGTGTGTGTGTGCGCATGCGTGCGTGTGTGTGTTAGCTATGTTAACTTTTTCTTAATGCAGCCCATTAATAATTACTACATTACTTGTGATGTAAGTTGTAAGTCACATGTTAGTGATGTACGCATCATTCCAACTGATTTATCAGTATTATATAATGCATTACAACGTTTATTCATTCGGCACTTTAGCTAGTTGCTAACAACTTCAACTTTAATAATACATAAGTGATTATTCAAATATTCATATTAAAATGCTGAAATGGGAGGTGAGTCGGACGAAGAGGATGATGGAATGCTTGGATTACCTGCAAAAAAAAAGTGCAAACTTTATTCAACAAATTAATAAATGGTCAAGTCAAAGACACGGTTTTGTCTATGTGCAGGAGATGTCTAGCAAAAAAATTAAATAAAATAAGAGCAAATGATGAGGGAACAACCCATTGGATTGTGCATGCTGCAACAAAATAATACCATTAAAATCATTACATCAAAACTTCAAACTATGGCAAATTCAACATTTATGGTCAAGAGAGATTGAACAGAGTACGATAAAATTGCTGTAGCTGAATTGACTTCAGATGCTATGGCCATAGATTCGGATTAAAAATAAATAAATAAATCAGTGTTTGTTTTTATAAAAACCCATAAGGAGACAATATACCTATGTGGCCAAAAAGTGAATTTTAATGTTTTGATGACATTATTAATTTTTTAAAATAATAACAATAATAAGATTAATTAGTTATTTTATGCAATACAAATGCTATAAAACAATCAGTCTTTTATATTTCAAAACCTTCAATATGACTGCAACAATTTGTTCAAGCCATGCCCTGCTTGATTGCTTCCTGAAGATCATGTACAGAATTTTGCCTGCAGAAGTTCACATTTCCGTAGTTTTGAGCATTTTTGTACAGTGCTGCACACCCTGTCTTCAGAAAGTAAAGGTCCTGCTTCTTATTGTTATCATCCATCAAATAACTCTCCAGCCAGATAGTTGAGAACTAATTAATGACATCATCTGTTGTGTGTACAGAGAGAACTTCAGTCAGTTTTTGTATCTTTTGGGCATACGTTTGTGTGTTTTTTTTTTTTTTTTTTTTGTAAGTTAACCCTAGAAATTAGCCTAGACATTCCCAAATTGCCCGTAATGTGTAAATAATTGTGTAAGTGTGTGCATGTGTGTGTGCCCTGTGGTGCATTGGCATCCTGTACAAGGTGTACTCCATCTTGTGCCCTAAATCTCCTGGGATAGGCTCCAGGCCCCCCGCGACCCCGAATACAGGTTAAAGCGGTGTAGACGTACAGAGTGAGTTTCTTCACCAACCCCTCATTTAAATTTCTGAGGAAGTTAAGAAGACAAAATTACAGTTTATCATGTTGTCAAGAAACGAGAAAGCACAAAATCTTTCCTGTGGTGGAAAACTTTACTGATCACTGCAAAGCCTCGAAACTAGAGACTACTTCTATAAATGTTACAGGACATAAACATCTCCTTAAATAAACTTTTATCATTTCAATTCATATATGTTTTTCCTATTTAAACAACGCAATCTTTTAGGCTTCGCTTTTTTTGGTGGATTTGCCATACAAGACCCTATGCATTATATGCTACTAGCGTTCGTTCCTTTACCAACTTATTAATAAAAAAAAGTATGAAATATATATATATATATATATATATATATATATATATATATATATATATATATATATATAGTAATGTTGAGTGTCTTATCAAAACACACCCTGTTTGAACTGTTATTAAAAATATTAGGTAGTAATCCCAGTAAAAAATAAAAAAAATACAGTTCAGCTTTTCTAATTGACTTCTAATTGGTGCAGGAGTTTCGTTACATTGAGCAATTAGCTTATTAGGAGCTTATTTTGAAGTAGATTATTAAATCAGGCACATAACTGTTCATAACATCCATTTTATTCAACATTTAGATTTCACTTATGGTGCAGGCTAAATATATGTTTCAATATATGAAACATAAAGACATCATTGAAAGAGTGAGTTCTGAGCAATGCACAGACAAAACCATTCTTTTATTTATACAGTATATAGGTTCGAGAAAAAAAAAATTGAATGAGCACCATAATATAAACACTGCAGCCAGTATGTGTCATGTTAAAGCTTTTATCTGGGCCTAGTTTTAATATTCTACCCTAACCTAAGGGTATTAGGTTATATTTGTTATCTTACTCTAAACTACATTTCTTTTTTTTTTTAAAGGAAAAAGAAAGAAAGACAAACAGCACACATACAGTAGAAGTAGTAGAAGTTTGGGCCAACATTGCAAGTCTTTGATATGCTTCGTGACTCTTGTGAACCTCTTGTTTTTTCTTCTTCATTTTTTTTAGCCTGTGTGCTTGTAGCGCTATCTGTGAGAAATGCATTTCATAAAGTTGTGCTGTCAGTGTTTTAGAGAAGGCTTCCAGAGCACTGAAATGAACTAGGCTATAACATCCAGTAATAGTCATTGTCTGCGCACAGCTACTGATGTTGCACCCTTTAAAGGGACGTTGGCATTTTGCACTTCATATTCTTGGGAATGTTAATACTGTTATTAAATTTTTTATCTCACTGGCTTAGCTGTTTGAGTGCTCTCAGAGAGACTGAAACAGGAAATTAGCATTTTTTGTTTGTAGAGTGCTAATGAGTGAACGTGCAATTCACATTCACATGCACCCTCCTTTGTAGAAGGAAGTTTTTATTTTTATTTTTATGTCTCATCATGGATGTAAGTGAATGTGTGTGTATGTGTACATGGAAGTGTGTGCATACAGGTTTTCGATGTTTCCAGATGTGCACGTGTGTATGTCTGTATAAGTGTGAGGAAGATGTGTTAAGAGAAAAGCGGAAAAAGTAATTAGATGCCCCACGCTCTCATCAGCGAGTGTAAAATATTGTGGAAAACACACCTGCTCTCCCTTTTCACACTGCCAGAGGGGTAGAGCGGCAGCTCGGGAGCGGAATATCAAATTAATGTGAGGGTGCTATCAGGATATTGCATTCAAACACTTATGGCCTTCCTGGAAAGCCTCCCCCCCCCCAAAACACACAAACACACACATAAAACCTCCTTCTGCAAAGACCACATTTCTCCCCCTCATGACTATCAGTATGTGTTCTTATCATTGTCATCATGATCTATAAACGAAATTGTAATGATTATGCTATTATCCATTATCTCAAGATCAATACAGAGAATTTTTTTCATATACTGTGGCCTTCAAGTATGTAACAGCTCCATCATCTCCTACAGTTTAATGAAAAGGATCTCATAGACTCTCAGAGAAGTCTGTGTTCTGGCTAAGCACATCCAACTCACATTAATATTATTCCAGGTCTCCAGGGCTAGAATGGAAAATTCACAATTTAAGAGTCTGTTCCATTTTTCCAGTATATTACTATCGTTACACATTGTTCAAGAAGACATTATTTCAGAAATTAAATTAAATTACTCTAGACATTGGTCTATAAAGACCTAGATGGGATATTTGCCAAATTACAGTTTATTAATAATGTGATTATGTAGAAATATAATTTTACTCATTTTACCTCATATGACTTTTCTTTAAAATCCGATCAAAGCTCACATTTCAAAAATGTTATTTTGTAATCAGGGGAGAAAAAAATCAGTACTGGAAATTGACAGAATCAATCCTGTTGAATACCATCCATATAAAGTACAGTGCATTAAAAAAAATTATTATATCGAGAAAATATACTATCCATAATTTTATGCAAAAAGTGAAGAGCACTTAAATATTTTAGATTTGTTACACATAAAGTGAAATATTTCAAGCCTTTTTTTTTGCTTTCATTTTAATGATTACAGCTTATAAAAAGCAAAAATACAATATTAAAATATTAAAATATTCCCTAACATTAGTAATAGACAGGATTTAAAATACAGAAATGTTAATTTGTGCACCCAATATTTACTTAATTGTAAATCCTTAACATTTCAAAACATGTACACAACCACACACACACACAAACACACACACGCACACGCACACGCACACACACACACGCAAGCTAATTCACTAGCACTTTAACTACCTTCTCATTCCTGCCTGTCACTATGGCCATCATCATCGATTACAGCACACGTCTGCTCTTCTCCCTGGCTCACCACCTGCTCTTCTACATCTGCATGATGATGCTGCACAAACTTTGGCACTGACGATGAGGTAGAGCCAACTGCAGCCGCCACTACAGCAAGCACATTCGGTGGCATCCGCCTCTAAACTCGTAAGCTTTTTCTTGTATAGCTTTTCTTCACTTTTCTGCCTATTTTGACTCAAGAAGTGAGGAAAAATGTATGATGCAAAAAGACTTTACATATTCAGAACAAGATCGCTGCGCCATGAGATGATGGCATGATGGGCCAAGCCATGCCAAAAATAAAAATAGAAAAGAATACATTGTATATCAGCCCAAAGTGTATTGGCCCACTGGTATACCAGATTACCAAATCCAGCTCTGTTTGTAATCCACATTCAGATACTAAGTAAAATGTATGATTGTATTTGCTTTAAAACCACTAAATTACCCCTGATGAGTTTCAAGTAGAAATCATATAAGTAGTTGAATAGAGTCCATTCATCCATGCAATTAAACAGTCACATGTTCTCAATATAATTACATGTATTACTGGAAACCTCTAGTATTTGCTATATAGTCCATCTAAACAAACACATGATGAAAATTTAAGCAAGTTTAGGACAGACCTCTAGAAAAAAGAATAAAAAATCATTCAATATGGATAAAAAAACATTCAATATCATATAATTCACAATAAAATCATTATTTAAAAAAAATAGCCATATATGGTTACATTAGCCTGGTCATCACGTTAGTGTGATATCTGGACAGGATTACAGGATTATGATAATAAATAATTATAATTATCTAAAGTTAATTAAACAATGTTGTGGCTCCACGTAATCAATATTAATTTAACTCACCTCAGTGTTCAAGTCAAAATACCTGAAATTCCAGAAGAAAGAATCATTTCATTTCGACACACAAAAAGATTGCTGGCAAATAAGGAAACTGGTGTGTAATATAATCTTTACCAATGTGATCAGGGTGGTTGGCAAAAAAACAGGCAATAATATCACCAACTCAAATGCAGGTATGTTAACACCGCATGAAGTAACCTGCAATCACTGATTTGCCAAACTTTCCAGCGGTAACATAACATGATAACATGGTGCTTTATTGCTTGTTGAACTGGCTTCTTACCCAGCATGATATTTGCAGGCAAAAAGCCAAGGAAATTAGCCTAAATTACAAAAAAAAATCGACATCATTTTGGTAAAACATACTGCATATTTATTAACAGTCCATATACATTGTTTGGTTATTTGCACAATATCACATGAGAGGAAATTGTGTTGTGCTGAATATCGGCATGGCTGCGATGTGACCTTAGGCATGAGGTCACAGCCTGATTTAGGAACTATGTGTTAGAAGCTATTTAGCCTTGTAGCTCGCATTAAAACAACACTGACAGTTCAGAGACAATTTGAAATAACATACAGTAGAAGCCGTTTTTAAGGAGATAAACTGTTGTTTAAGATACTTTATCAGGTGTGCTGAAATTGCTTCAGTGACTGGTTTTGAATGTGGGTTTTGGTATTCAATTGTTTGCCCCTCTTTCCAGTAGTGTGGTCTATACTCACCTGAGTTCTTATGTTGGCAACATACAGTAATGCTTGTTGCATGCGTGGCATAGTGATGAGCTGGTAGCACAGCTATTGGTTCCCTGTTGCTTTTTTGTTCACGCATGAGCTCAGGTTACTGACTGTGAAATTTTCATGTTCATGTTCAGAGTTTCTGGTCTCTTCTCATCTCCCAAAAACATACAAGGACATATACTGGCTATAGAATCAATGATTATATACTTGACACCCTGAAAAGTACAGTATATAAATATCTGGTCATAATCCAAATCTCCTGTGAATGCTTGTATCCCAGTCACCATAAAAGGCAATGTATTAAGGTAAGGCAACACATTATAGTATGGTCTTATGTACCACAAGGGATGAACATATTTAAATAATTACAGCTAAAACCGATCTGTCATGCACCATAAGCTTTTGATTCATTCATTACCAACAGTGATTGCATTCTTGTGTTCATCATCACTATCCCCAAGTCCCTGATGGCATTGGTCCAGCTGTGTGTGGGAGATTTGTGCACAGTTTGTTTAGAGGATTTTGATGTTTAAAAGGCGGAGGGGTTAACTGGGGTCGCTAAGGTCTTGTCGAATAAAAGAGCTGATGGTATGTCTGTGTGTGTAAGATTAGGCTGTGGTCTATAGGATAGGGATTGGATGTTTGACCCAACTAAATGCGAACATTTAGAAATGGGAGTTGTAAATAATGTCTGCTACAGCTAAAGCGCTTTGCTTCTGCTCCCATGAGGGGTAGAGAGAGTGGAATGGGGCAGGACAAATGGTGATAAAGAAAAGTGTTAATTTTCTGTCCATATGGCCAAAAAGACACCACAGAACCCCTGGAGACACCTTTACAACGTCCAAAACATCACAAACAGTAAGGATTTTCATCAAAGTCATTTCACTGTGTAGTTCTTAAACTACTATTGCCCTGAGTCCCAGAGTAACACAATTATCATATTTATAAGGATTCTGCATATTGACCCAGTTAAGTAAATGTTACACAGGGAATTGCTTTATTGCCTTAACAGTATCCCACTGTGTTTGTTTGCCTATACCCAGAGTACACACATGATATCTGATGACTAGATATTGATTAAATTATCCAGCGAAGCTGCTTGATAATGAAATTCCAAATAATTATAATGACCTAGCAGGGCAGGAATGCCCCCAGATTGATCGTCTTTGTTCCATTTCCACACTTCAGAAAAAAAACATTGAGGTTTCATTATCCCAGGGGAAGCGCTATGGACATAAACACTATCCCTGGGACGTTTCATCCTGAGAAACCTATCTATCTGTCTGATTTTTTTAAATTCAGAGTATTCAAAAAGAAAGTGTATGATGTGGAGAACAGGGGTTTTTTTTTTTGACAGCTATTCATGCATGTGGTTGTTGGAGATGAAGCATAAAAAAGAGATGAGGCCATGTGATGTAACATTTGTAAAATGCTTTGTGACTGGTTGATAGCAAAAAAAAAAGGTTGATATTTAAAAGGCAAAATAAAATGGACATGGTGTTACATGAAATTATTTCAATAATTTCATTTTCTTTTTTATCTGATGACAAAAAGAAAGAAAAAAAAAACATATTAAAGGAGAAATAAGATTCCAAAGTGGTTTATTAGTATTCAGAATAGGATTCTTATGTGAAAATAAAATGAAATAATAAAAATAATAATAAGATACAAATTAAATTCTTTGGTTTTATTTGCATTCTTATTGGCTCTTTAACTCAACTCTACAACTCTCCATACAGGACACACCCTTATTCTTGCATGAAAATGACCTTGACAAAAAAAATGTAACCCTTTCATGAATGTAGTATGCCTGCATTGATCTTGCACTGAACTTGGCTAACCTTCTAACCAACCATGTCTAGCTCTAAGCAACTTTGACCAGACCAGAAAAGAGCCATCTGTGTGGGGTTACATGGATCCATGGCCAACTCCAGAGCCATGGTGCTGCAGGACCTCAGTACTGACCCTGGGTATGAGTGAAGAGAATGAGAGCATGGCCTATCTGCCACAGAGCTGAGGCCTAAGGCCCCTCCTCTCCACCCATCCAGGAGACCAGCATTGTGTGCCAAGCTCTTCCCACACTCCTGTTCACCTCTGCTTGGTAGGGCTTGGGATCCCGTCAATCCAGCAGAGTGTGGCCTCTGACAGCCTGTGCTCTGGCACAAAGCACTTTGTTGAAGCATTGTTTGGCTTTGTGCTGCTCCTTAAAGGCGTCTGGTGCACAGGAAGGAAAATACGAAGGGGGGGCTGTTCTTCCATGTCTGCTTATTGGATAAATCCAAGAGCTTGTAAAGACACTGTGAAGCACTAAGCTTCTGCTCGAACTTGGTTATTAGCCAAGCAGAGGGGCACGGGGTTTTGTGGTCATGCCTTTCTAAACAAACATACAGCAGTATGAATGTACCGTCGGTAGTCAGGGTGCACCATAACATTTCAAGAGTCCTTAAATGAAAGTTTAATGATATTTAAATTAAAAGGATGACAGAAGGCATGTAGGAGGTATGTTTGCCTTTTGGTCCAACACAAATCCCATTCCTCTAGCTCACTGTGCCCTTTAAAAACAAAACAAAAAACAGTACAGCGGCATGTAATTTGATTATCTTTCACCTGTTATATATATATATATATATATATATATATATATATATATGTGATTTCATTTATTAGATATGATTTATCAGAAGTGATTTTAATTTTCACATACAAAAATATTATATATTGGTTATGTGCTTTAATTTTTGTAACTTTTTTTAATTATTCATTCATATTCGCATTGCATTTATATTTTCATATAATGGCTATGTTTAATATTTCACATATAATTTACCCTATTATTCTATTTTCACATTTCAATTTCTACATGTAAAAAAAATGCAGAATTGAGATTGAATAAAAATATTTACTTTTGGATTAAAAAACAAACAAACAAAAGAATAGTAAAGACATCAAATATAGTTAAAATATAAGAATTATTATAACTTATGCTGCTGTATTGGATATAATTCACCACTGCTGTTTTATGCTCGGAGGCTTTGGAGAGCGCTTTCTTCTTTCTTTCACCATGGCTACAGATTGGTGATGGGCAGATATGATCATCAGAGCAGGACCTGGCCCTAGGAACTTGTCCACATGTCTTATTAGTCTCAAAATATGAGCACTGCACAGTAGGGAGGCTTTTGCTGAAGGATGCCATGTATTTGTCAGCCTTGTTGAAACTGTCAAAGCCTAGTTGTGGGGGCTAATGGAGCAACCTGCTTTTTTTGATCAAGGCAAAATATAGATACAGATAGATGTTATGCTGTCACCATTCTCATTAATAAAGTTGGATAATGGCAGTCATGGGTTACGGACGAGTGTAGTGAACAGGTGATCTGTTGTGTTTTAACACACTAATTAGTCTCAGTGGGGCATAGCCTATATTTAAATATGGGTTAAAGAGTTTATTTAAAAATGTGAAAGGTTGTTTAGGCATGCAACAAAGAAAATTAGGGGGATGTTGACATCTGATGTAGATTTAATAAGAATATAACACTCACTCACACACGCACGGATCGAAAGCACCCGTCTGTTTCTTTGTTTAAGTCAAGAGCATGCTCCTTATCCAGCTTTTTTTATGGTTCATTAATTCTTATAGTAACCACACACTCTCTCCTTCTGTCCTGTCTGTCACGTAGAGGAAAAGATGAAGAGCCTGAGAGAGGGCAATTCACAGAGGGAGCAAACAAGGGAAAGGGAGAAAGACTGCAAGAGAGAGACATATATTTTAAGGTGCATATAGTGCAAGATGTCCTGCGCTATCATAAATACAATGCTCACAGAGCATATACCCCTGGGCATTATAGCCTTTATGAGTAGCTCACGGAGCATGCAGATTCAGTCATTTTTGTGCATTTGTATGATCTCCTGTCAACTTTATTTTAAAGGACTGTTCTAATTTTGTGTATTTTATTATAGCAAGAACACACACACACTAAACCAATAAAAAGTTTGGATACACCATCTAATTTCTAAGGTCTTTCCTGATTTAAATTTCTCTTTTGTTTGTCTTACATTGTTTTCCTAGCAATAATCTCCACTGAACAGTTAATATTGAGATGTGCCTGCTACTTATACTATTTTCATTCACACACACACACACACACACACACACACACACACACACACACACACACACACACACACACACACATTTTGGAGCCTCATTAATAATGGAACAAATAGCTGACAAGCAGCTGCATGGCCAGGTGTGGCCTGTTGACTTGTTAATTCATGAATAATCAAACATACGTATATAAGGCCTGGAGGTGGTTCTTGGTGTTATATTTACATGTGGGAGCTGTTCAACATGAGGTCCAAACAGGTGTCTATGCAATGGAAGAAGGCCATCTTAGGCTAAAAAAAATAGACCAATCAGAGGTAGAATAAACATTTTGTGGCCAATTCAACTGTTTGGAACATTCTTAAAAAGGCAAGTTCAGCAACAGCAAACGGCCTGAAAGACAGCTAAAATGGATGATTGCAGAATTCTGTCCCTTTTGAAACAGAACCATTTCACAGCATCTGGCCAAGTCAAGAACATTCTTGACGAGGTACAGTACATGTGTCATTGTCAAAAGTCTAGAGTTAATCAAGTAAATATAGATGCTTCACAACAAGGTGCAAACCACTGGTAACGCTTAAGAACAGAAAAGCCAGATTAGACTTGGCTTAGTTCACCTACTGTATGACCACGGAGACCAAAAGGAAGCCGATTCAATTTGATTTCGCAAAAAAGCTATTGCACCACAAACCACCAAATGCTGGTCATAACAGAGAGTTATCAGAACACCCAGCACATCACAGCCTGCTGCATGCAGGCAAAGAGTTCAAGATTTTTGACCCAGCCTCCAATCTCTTCAGATCCCAAGCGGTTTGAGCACCAATCGGATGTGTTAAACAAACAAGTATGATGCACTGAGGCCCCACCCCACAACCAACAGTTGGATCTGCCACTAACGTCCAAGTGCTAGACACCAGAGCACACCCCAGAGGTGTCGTGTAGGGGAACCTTTACAATATAGGTTTAATGTTTTGAAGTTTAATATTATAGCTTATTGAGGTATTTATTCATTTCCGTAATGTAGTATGATAACCAGCAAATCACCTTAAACATCTGTTACTTCACAGTATGCAGTTCATATGGTGGAGCAGTAATTAAAATAAAACATACAGAACCAAAGATTTTACTGCTCCCAAGTCGCATTAGATGTCCCATTATCGAAAATGACCACTAGCAAAAAACAAAAACAAAAACAAAAAAAACAGTTTTTGCCCAGACTTAATGTGACCATTGACAAATTACGAAGGCCGGCAGAGAACTCAAAACTTGAAATAAGAAGAAAATCAAAGGGCGTGTCAGAGTCAAAACATTATCTGGTGTCTGGGCTTTTCCAAGCGTTCAATATTGTAGGGTGCTGCACTGATCTAGTAATGGTAAGGTGGTGTTCACTCGTAGAAGCATACATAGAAGTGCAACCAACACTCAAAGCGCATCGTCCAAAATAAATTCTACCCTGATTGTTGTGCTTGCTGTGCTTCAATTTAGCAAAATTACTTTTTCCACCCATAAGTAAGAAGAAGTGACTGATGTCTCACAATATACTAGAGTAGAATGTATAATGTTTTACTTTGAAATCTAGTGGAATAAATGGAAATGCCAAAAATAAAGTGTAGAGAAAATGTACGTAAGTACAGGAATGAATTGCATTGACTTCGTTACTGTCCACCACTGTGCACTGCTCAGTCATTTTACACAAGCCCCGCCCAATTCAGTCTGATTGACAGGTCGCGCTCCTGACGGATCCTCCTTACGGCTCGCGCTCTCTCGCGCTGCTTCATATATCCAAGTTTGCGCACGGGGATGCGCGAGCAGCCTGAACATGGCTCTCAATCGGATTTACTCATCCCTTTTTATTTTTCTTCTTCACACTTTAATAGACTGTCACGCATTGAGAAATTATCCAGATAATGAAGGTAAGCACTTATTAAATACCCGCGTTTTGATTTTTTTTTTTATTACGCTGGTGTGCGCGTGCGTTTGGTGACTGATAACGGATATTGCTGTTCACTTTAGACGGGTCTGTTTCTTAAAAATGCATCTGAAGGAATAATCGGATGTTAACCAGCTCGACAATGTGTAAGGTATTGCAGTTAAAAACAACCACAACAATAATGTTTAGTTTGAAAGTGGCAGTTTTCCCCCTACAACACTATTGCCTTCAGAGACTGGACACGTTCACTGCCTGTTTTCCTGTTGAGCAACAGCGGAGTCCCTCTGAACAGAAAGACTAATCCTTACGGTAAAGAAAAAGTAATGGAACAAGAGAATTAGTAACTCGTGAAATTTAGCTTCTGTGTGAGACTTACTGTAATTACAAGCTCTACAAAGAAGAAGCATCACTTCTGAGATGTGACTGTTCAAGTGCTGTTTTGCTCACATCAAGTCTACAGCGAAGAAGCGCGCGCACTCGCAGCCTCAGCAGCTTTTTATTATTATATTAATGTATTTATTTATATATACTTCTTATTCTTTATGATTCTTGTTTAATCCATTTGGCTTTGCATGCATGCGGCCTTTTGCCTGTTGTGATTGGTAAATTGTGGTTTACACGCGCGCGTGCACACACACACACATATACACACACACACACACACACACACACACACACACTGTGTGCATATGGTTGCATATGGTCACTATAAGGATTAATTGCGACATTGCTTTCCTTTACAAGCACAGCACATGGGGTTTAGAGAAAGCAAATAAACAGCCTTTAGTTGTTTATGAGTGTTTTATTTATTTATTTATTTATTTATTTGTTTATGTTTACTATTCTTTCATGACAAAAAAATAGTAGTTTTTGTTTCAAAACATTTGCAAATCTGACATTTCTTTAATGGCAGTACAAAGTTAATGGTATAATTAACTCATTTATTATTATTATTATTATTATTATTATTATTATTTATTTATTATTTTTTTTTAATTATTATTATACCACACCGCTTTAGGTTTCTTGAATATGATTAGTCAGAAGGTATTGATTCATTTTTCATTACCACAGCAGCTCTGGCATTAGTGTCAGCTGTAAATCTCAGTACAGTGCATGTTATCACACAAAGCAGTTAATGCATACATTCTACATTACAGTACATCAGATTCTACTGACTTGCATGGAACATGTTCCACAATAAAATAGGCCATTCATTAAATTGAGATATCTCATAAATCATTTAAACATTTAATCATAGTGATCATTTTTAACAGTTAAGGAGGGCATCTTTAGAGTCAACGTTTTGTACCATGTACCACCTTCAGTCTTCTGCCTTTTGGTTTTTCTCTATGCCCAAGCTGTTTTTTCATTCCTTATGATGTTTAAGTGGCTGGTAAACGAAATAATGTAAAAAAGTAATGTAAGTGTTTACAGGACCTAACCTGTCTTGGAGACATTCTGAAACAGCCATCCATACTACTACTATTGCTACTACTACTTCTAGGAATAAAAACAATAAGAATAAGAAGGATAATAATTCCTCATTACTGCTTCTAGTCATATGTTACATCTGCTTCTTTCTTTCTTCTCTAATACTAAATCAAATAATTCATATAAACAAAACCTGATCTTTACTTAATGTTTAGCTGAACACATTTAGGCCTATATGGGGCATTGATGGCTCAGTGGTAGGTTTTTCACCTGCCATGCAGGAGGCTGGGGTTCAGTGCCCCCGCCCCCCCTCCCCCCCTCCAGGCACTGGATGCAGTGCCTGACAGTCCCAAGTCTGGATGAAATGGGAAGGTTGTGTCAAAATGAGAATCCATTGTAAAGCCTGTGCCAAGTTGTGTGCTGATCGGATGGCCTGCTGTGACGACCCCTCAATGGGAGCAGCCGACAGACCAACAACAACAACTCGACCTCTATGGACTTTTAAGATTTAAGGGCGCTGTTTCACATTAATTTGGGAAATCCTAGGGAGCCAGGATTGCTTGGAAGTTCATCAGACTTCGGTACGGCTCACAGCGGTTCAGAAGAAATCTCAGCCGTCAAAAAAAAAAAAAAAACATTTGAGCATGCAGTTGAATAAAAATCTTTGTAGCAGTGAGTAAATCATTGTAAGTGGATCAAACTGTAACAGTTCTTCAGATTGATCATCATAGGTTATAGATCATCATGGATCATGCAAAATATATACTATTTTACTAAAATATATACCCAAGCTATCCTGGGAGAGTCAAAGATTGCCAAGTTGCTATAATCTTTGCGTGTGCCTTCATGATCACATTGCAACACTCGGCTGATGGAGTGATTCTGAAACAATACAGTGCGAGCTCATTAGTCTGGGTGTCTGTATTTTAAATTGATATGTAATTCATTATATAGGATTATAAAATTATTTATTTCAATCAAAAAAATATTGCTGTTTAAAGGGTAGGATAAAGTGATTTGACGGTTGGCAATAAACTGTTCACTAGATGCTTATTGTTTTGTCAGACCTGCTGAACATGGATCAGAATGGCACGAGTTACAGTAAATGTTACTACTTTCTACATAGGTTGTTGTTAGCAGTTGAGTTGACAGGCCATGAGTGACTTTTATTTTTATAATATGGACCTTAAAAAAATAGCCAGTCTTTTGACATATCATAGGGGTTTGCCGGTTATAGTAGCAGTTCTTGACAGATCTCGATAATTCACAGCAAATTGTAAGTCGATTGTAAGTATTAGGTGCTACATAGTGTAGGTAAATCTTGAAAATTTGCTTTGTGATGGTTTGTGATGGTTTTGCATGAGTTTGGCACAGTTTATAACAGAGCCATAAGCCGATTTGTAGGAGATTAAAACAGGCTGAAGTTGATTAACAACCAAGAATCAAGAATCAAGAAGTATACTTTTATATCTTTTGGCACATGCTCATAAACCAGTCCAGGATGTGGGAAAGTCCCTCAGGACGTGAAGGAGGTCAAAAATGAGATTCCTTTAACTATAAATGTTTAATAAGTTCTTTAGCTGCATTTTGTAATTCAATTTCTTATAATTATTTCAGTGAGCAGTCCACAGGGTTGATTCAGTTTATTAGAAAATTTGCATTGGTTGTGCTGCTTGCAGTTCTTGTAATAAACATCAGGGGGTACTCAGGAGATCTTGTGTGTGCGTGTGTGTGCGTGTGTTATCGTGGTTGTTTTCTTCAGACAGGAGACATATTATTTTTGCTTTCCTGAACATCCTTAAACCAGTTCTGTATATTGCAATTTCTCACTTTTTTCCTCAAAGAAGAAGAAGTTAGACAAAAGAGTTATACCTAACAGTCCACATATGAGGATAGTGGTTAGCCCTGTTGCCTTGCACCTCCAGGGTCCGGGTTCGATTCTCAGCCAGGTTCGATTCCCCCCTCTGTGTGCATAGAGTTTGCATGTTCTCCCCGTGCTTGGTGGGTAATTGCCCATAGTGTGTGAGTGCATGTGTGAGTATGTGTACACACGTGGACAAAATTGTTGGTACTCTTCGGTCAATGAAAGAAAAACTCACAATGGTCACATAAATAACTTTAATCTGACAAAAGTAATAATTTAAAAAAATTCTATGAATGTTAACCAATGAAAGTCAGACATTGCTTTTGACAAAAATGATGGTTCCTGTGACTACAGTTGCACATATTATTCAGAAATTTAAGATCCATGGGACTGTAGCCAACCTCCCTGGACGTGGCCGCAGTAGGAAAATTGATGACAAATCAAAGAGACAGATAATCCGAATGGTAACAAAAGAGCCCAGAAAGACTTCTAAAGAGATCCAAGGTGAACTTCATGCTCAAGGAACATCAGTGTCAGATCGCACCATCCGTCGTTGTTTGAGCCAAAGTGGACTACATGGGAGACGACCAAGGAGGACACCATTGTTGAAAACAAATCATAAAAAAGCCAGACTGGAATATGCCAAACTACATGTTGACAAGCCACAAAGCTTCTGGGAGAATGTCCTATGGACAGATGAGACAAAAATTGAACTTTTTGCATCAGCTCTATGTTCACAGACGGAAAAATGAAGCATATCAAGAAAAGAACACTGTCCCTACTGTGAAACATGGAGGAGGCTCTGTTATGTTCTGGGGCTGCTTTGCTGCATCTGAACACCCAAGAATGGCTAAGAGGAAAACATTGGACTATTCTAAAGTGGCCTTCTATGAGCCCTGACCTCAATCCTATTGAGCATCTTTGGAAGGAGCTGAAACATGCTGTCTGGAAAAGGCATCCTTCAAACCGGAAACAACTGGAGCAGCTTGCTCATGAGGAGTGGGCCAAAATACCTGCAGAGAGGTGCAGAAGTCTCATTGACAGTTACAGGAATCGTTTGATTGCAGTGATTGCCTCAAAAGGTTGTGCAACAAACTATTAAGTTAGGGGTACCATCATTTTTGTCCAGGCCTGTTCCATGAGTTAATTTTTTTTTTTATAATTCCGTTGAAGCATGTTTGAAAAGCAATGTCTGACTTTCATTGGTTAACATTCATAGAATTCTTATTTATTATTACTTTTGTCAGATTAAAGTTATTTTGTGACCATTGTGAGTTTTTCTTTCATTGACCGAAGGGTACCAACAATTTTGTCCACGTGTGTATATGTGTGCCTTGTGATGAATTTGTCCCTTGTCCAAGGTGTACCCCGCCTCGTGCCCCAAATCTCCTGGTATTCAGCCCCCCTGCGACCCTGAATACAGGATTAAGCGGTATAGACGATAAGTGAGTGAGCATTAACTTATTGAGCTCCAAAATGTTTAATACGGCATCAATTTATTACAATATTCTATAAAAGATAAAAAAGTCAATTTTATGATCTAGTCTATTTTGCACATCTTAATTTTGAATCCATTTTGAGTTGTAAATTCTTCATTTTGAATCCATTTTGAATTTTTTTCACAGTCTCACTAACGTTTATACTGCTTTGTCCTGTATTCAGGGTCACGGGGGGCCTGGAGCCTATGCCAGGAGACTTAGGGCACAAGGCGGGGTACATCCTGGAAAGGGTGCGAATCCATCGCATAGCACACACATACAGTGCACTACAGGCAATTGCACACATGCTTACAGAGGCAGGAATCGAACCTGCCCGGGAATCGAACCTGGACCCAGGAAGTGCAAGGCGACAGTGCTTACCACTAAGCAACCATACCACCTCTTGTGAAATGTCTTTTTAAAGCAATATTTTGCGGAACTATTTGTTTAGAAAATGTTATATCACAGGCAAGCAATACCCCAATTTCATAATACAATGTTTAAAATTTTATGCCCGAAACTGGGCAAGTGCAGGCAGAATATGCAGTGGAGGTCTCAAGACAGTCTGCGTCTTAAAGGTCATTCCCTCATGGGACAGAAGGCTTGCTTAGCGTCCGGTAGAGTCGTCCGGCACCAAATTTAATGCTTCAGGGACACGAAGAAGATTTTGACAAGAAATAAAAATATATAGCACACTGCAAGTCGGGAGCTGTTCATTTTATTGAAAGTCAAAGCAAGATAAGCACAATAACTAAAGACTGATGGAAGAATGTAGAACAACAGCAAAGATTTCTTTTTAATTAGCTTTTATCTTGGCCGATTTCCTGTTTAAATGCATCCTCTGCCTGGACTGTGTTATACATTGAGAGGAATCAGATATAGCTAGGCTGTTTAAATGACTCAATTTGTGCATGAAGGCATTGCCCCTGTATCTTCAAGAGACCTTTAAGTTTCCCGTCTTTAGCTCCTCATTCTCATTAGCTCTCTTTGTAAGCGTTCCTACTATGTTTGGAGAGGCCTTCTTCACTGTCATTGTTCTCGTTACTTGGCACTGTGGCAGAGAAATTAGCATGAGAAAAAGTCTTCCTTTAGAGGCTCTGTTTAGAGGCCACAGGGAAGGAAGGCCCGGGTCTCATTCTCTTTCTCCTGCTCTCGCTCTGCTATTATTTTCTGATCTGAGATCTGGAGAAGAATGAACCAGTTTGCTATTATGCAAGCGTGGTAATGAAGTCGCTTAATTGGCTCAATCTGTGGTCTAAGTTTTAAAACCTGGGCTTTCATGTACAATCATTTTCTCAGGGGAAATAAGGTCTGGTCATGGGTTTACTTGTATTTATGTTTCTGAAGCTTCTCAGGATGTAACAGTATAAAAAATATTTGGATATGGTCGTATCTTGCTCTTTGGCTTTTCTGATCCTGATGTAAGAGTCATGTAGCTCCTAATCTGATTTTTGGTTTCTTTGGCATGGATTGAAGAAACAAGAAAACTTTGCTCGAATTCATTTTGCTGTGTACACACGTGGACAAAATTGTTGGTACCCTTCGGTCAATGAAAGAAAAACTCACAATGGTCACAGAAATAACTTTAATCTGACAAAAGTAATAATTAAAAAAAATTCTATGAATGTTAACCAATGAAAGTCAGACATTGCTTTTCAACCATGCTTCAAGAGAATTATTAAAAAAAATAAACTCATGGAACAGGCCTGGACAAAAATGATGGTACCCCTAGAAAATACTGAAAATAATGTGACCAAAGGGACATGTTAATTCAAGGTGTGTCCACTAATTAGCATCACAGGTGTCTACAATCTTGTAATCAGTCAGTGGGCCTATATATAGGGCTCCAGGTAGTCACTGTGTTGTTTGGTGACATGGTATGTACCACACTCAACATGGACCAGAGGAAGCGAAGGAAAGAGTTGTCTCAGGAGATTTGAAAGAAAATTATAGACAAGCATGTTAAAGATAAAGACTATAAGACCATTTCCAAGCAGCTAGATGTTCCTGTGACTACAGTTGCACATATTATTCAGAAATTTAAGATCCATGGGACTGTAGCCAACCTCCCTGGACGTGGCCGCAGGAGGAAAATTGATGACAAATCAAAGAGACGGATAATCCGAATGGTAACAAAAGAGCCCAGAAAGACTTCTAAAGAGATCCAAGGTGAACTTCATGCTCAAGGACCATCAGTGTCAGATCGCACCATCCGTCGTTGTTTGGGCCAAAGTGAGCCAATGGGAGACAACCAAGGAGGACACCATTGTTGAAAACAAATCATAAAAAAGCCAGACTGGAATATGCCAAACTACATGTTGACAAGCCACAAAGCTTCTGGGAGAATGTCCTATGGACAGATGAGACAAAAATGGAACTTTTGCCAAGGCACATCAGCTCTATGTTCACAGATGGAAAAATGAAGCATATCAAGAAAAGAACACTGTCCCTACTGTGAAACATGGAGGAGGCTCTGTTATGTTCTGGGGCTGCTTTGCTGCATCTGGCACAGGGTGTCTTGAATCTGTGTAGGGTACAATGAAATCTCAAGACTATCAAGGGATTCTAGAGAGAAATGTGCAGGCCAGTGTCAGAAAGCTGGGTCTCAGTCGCAGGTCATGGGTCTTGCAACAGGACAATGACCCAAAACACACAGCTAAAAACACCCAAGAATGGCTAAGAGGAAAACATTGGACTATTCTAAAGTGGCCTTCTATGAGCCCTGACCTCAATCCTATTGAGCATCTTTGGAAGGGGCTGAAACATGCTGTCTGGAAAAGGCACCCTTCAAACCGGAAACAACTGGAGCAGCTTGCTCATGAGGAGTGGGCCCAAAATACCTGCAGAGAGGTGCAGAAGTCTCACTGACAGTTACAGGAATCGTTTGATTGCAGTGATTGCCTCAAAAGGTTGTGCAACAAACTATTAAGTTAGGGGTACCATCATTTTTGTCCAGGCCTGTTCCATGAGTTTATTTTTTTAAATAATTCCGTTGAAGCATGGTTGAAAAACAATGTCTGACTTTCATTGGTTAACATTCATAGAATTCTTATTTATTATTACTTTTGTCAGATTAAAGTTATTTCTGTGACCATTGTGGGTTTTTCTTTCATTGACCGAAGGGTACCAACAATTTTGTCCACGTGTGTATGTGCTTGCAAGCATAAGTGTGTCTGTTTGTTCATCTATTTGTGTGTGCTTTGAAATATGTCTGGTTTTAGACACAGTAGGATGATGGTTGATATGTCTGGCTGTACCTCTTCAGTCTACAACCTATTTCTGAATGAACATTGTGACACACAAGGTAGACATTGACCAGACCTTTAAGATGTGGAAGTTTCCAGTGCCAGGTTACTTACTCACTCACTCACTCACTCACTCACCGCTTTATCCTGTATTCAGGGTCATGGGGGACTGGAGCCTATCCCAGGTGACTTAGGGCACAAGGCAGGGTACACCCTGGACGGGGTACCAATCTTTCACAGGGCACATACACCTACTCACACACTCATTCACACACTATGGGCAATTTGGGAACGCCAATTAACCTAATCTACATGTCTTTGGACTGTGGGAGGAAACCTGGAGTATCCGGAGGAAACCCACCAAGCACGGGGAGAACATGCAAACTCCATACACACAGAGACGGCAATCGAGCCTGGCTGGGAATCGAACCCGGGCGTGTAAGGCGACAGTGCTAACCACTACACCACCGTGTCGCCAGGTTAGGGCTACCAAAGGCAATTATTATTTATTTCAAGCTAATACACAAGTATGCTTGTAATCAGTGGAAATTTTTCATTTATTTATTGTTATTATTATACGAACATCTGTATCCTCACCTGATTCAAAATAAAGAGGAACTACTTGTTTCGAGGACAGTTTGGTTAATTAATATCTGTAACACCTTTTGGAATGGATTTGTTAATAATTTAATTCAACTTAATTCATTAACTTTAATTTATTAATTTATTAATTAATTCCCAAAATTCATGAATTATTAATGAATTTCCCTGTTATTTCACAAATTTGACCAATTTCCACCCACCAGCTAGCTCTTCCCCTTGTGACAGCTATTAATCGTGATTGGCGAAGGCCATATAAATTCAGACAACTGTACCAAGAGCCTCATGTTGAATGTTACGATACACTGTATTGCTACACTGCTAAAAATCTACTCTCCACATAAAACAGGTGCCTTAAGCAGTTTATACCGTACATCTAGTCCTGGAACAGGCTCAAGTTTGGTTATGAAGCTGGTGTGAGCAGCTGCATCCGCAAGAGGGGATTAATATTACGTGTGGAGAGGGCTCGTATTGATTCAGACGCAAGTACTTCAGCTCTCCAAACTGATTTTATCAAAAGCCACCAATCTCCACTGATGAATGAGCTCCTGTGGCCTCTGCGTCCTAGTGCCTCTCTAAAATCCAAACTTTAAGCCATATCTCTGTCGGGTCTATTCAAATTATAAGCAAATAAATAACCTTGTTCAGCAAGACATGGTACAGAAACCTGTGGTACTTCAAGTCTGTGAAGCAGGATTGTGCACGGATATTCAAATTCCCGTCCTTGTTAACCTTTTGAGGCTCCAGTATTCAAACACCGAAATCACTATTCAAGCGTTCATTAGGCCATATGATACTGAGCCTCTAAAGGCACATGGGAGAAGAAAACAAATATGTAGAAGGAAAAAAAAAGGCTATTTTTGCCAAATGAATGAGAGTATATTCGGGTCAGTGTAAGAAATGTCAACAAAAATGAACAATTGTTAATCTGTTAGCAAGCGTACAGTATGTGAGGTTAGGTTAGGTATACTTTTGTGGTCAAAGCTATTAAGACAACATATGCTGGCTGTCGTAGTTCTTCCTGTGTATAAATAGTTGATGTCATTAACTAATTCGAGCCTTTCTGGCTGAAGACTTGTGCTACTTACACTCAGCTGGTTTAATTAATGGATGAAACAAATATGTGGCAGGACTTTTACTTTCTGAAGCCGAAGCATGTACATCTGCAAAAAATGCGTAAAACTAGGGAATTCTCAAGTCAATTGCGAACTTCTATGTAGTACCGCATGATTAATCCGGAAAAAAAAAAAAAAAATCATGATCTTTATCTGGCGGCACGGTGGTGTAGTGGTTAGCACTGTCACCTTGCACTCACTTCACAGCTAAACTCTAATTCAACCTTCTTTCCTATGCATGTCCAGTGTCAAACAGTGGGGTACATTAATGACCTTTCTGATTGGCTACTTTTGATGCTCTGTGTCCCTCAATGCGCATATCTTAATCCAATTACTCTGAGACTCTGAGAACAGAGTGAAAGGTACATAGAATTATACTGAAAGTATTTTAAGATTGAGCAATAAAACCTCATCTAGCAGATTAGACAAATCTGCAGGTCTTTGGAATGTGGGAGGAAACCAGAGCACCCGGAGGAAACCCACCAAGCACGGGGAGAACATGCAAACTCCATGCACACAGAGATGGAAATCCCTGTAGGTGCAAGGCGACAGTGCCAACCACTTCCGTGCCGGCAGTATTTATTATTAACATTTTATTTACGTTCAAATGCTTATTCACTTTAAGGGCTAAAATAGGGACAGTGACCTTTTTTAATACAAGAGAGTTGAGTCCTGTGTAGACATCATGTTTTTTTTTTTTTTTGGAGTACAATAAATGTTTTTGATTGAAGAAAAGCAAGAATGTGTGAATCTCAAGTTCCATGAAGATAAATAGTGACTTACATTTTGGCAAGCCCTACTTTTGTGATATAATTCTGAACATGATGTTCAGAAAGCAATCAAGCAGGCATGGATTGAGTCAGTGACATCAGAGTACTGCAGATGTCTTTTTGACTCTATGCCCAGCTGGATTCAAACAGTTTTGAAGAACTTCATAATAAATATTGATTGCTGTATAGCAATTTCATTCCTCATCAAAAATCGACAATGTCTTTTTCTGACAAATTCCACTTTCTGAGTTGTGATTGCTTATAAGAATATGGTCTTATCTATGATTGGCTAGACCTTCACTGTACTTGGAATGCTAGCCAATCCAGGGGCATAAAATCTCTGTGATAAATCTCTCAGTGTCAGTATAAAACACAATAATATTCTTCTTAAATAAACGTCTTGGTCATGGACAGCACAGTGGTATAGTGGTTAGTAGGGGTGCTCCGATTGATCGGTCATCGATCATAATCGGCCGATAATAGCTTTGGGAAGTTTGATCGGCAGTCTCTATAATGGCCGATATAGAAAAGCCGATCAGCTGACGCAAAACTCGCAGTTTTTTTTTTTTTTTTGCGCGCTGCTAAAATGGTTTCACCGGTCTGAGAATTCTACGTGTTGTGTGAAAAAGACAATACATTAGCAATCTGCAACCTGTGTAACAAGCCAATTCCACGAGGCGGGAAGAACCCAAAGCATTTTAACACCACGAACCTCATCAGACGTTTGAAGGTTAGTCATGTAAAGGAACACGAGCAGTTTTCAAAGTTGGCACGCGCTAAGAGAGCGGGAGAGAGCTCAGCAACTCGCGCGCCGCTACTCACTCAGCTGTCGGTAATTCCCCTATCTCACCGACGAGGTTTCGCGCGGTGGCCGTAAGTACAATTCATCATGATTCACCTCGAGTTTCGGCGCTGTGATGACGTTTCCATCTTTCCACGCGAAAAATTAGAAATGATAGATTTTTTTGGCGGTCCTTGCGGATGCATGCGGTCCTTGCAGAACTTCCGGCGACTCACGTCCCACCTATCTGTTATTTAATTTAATTTTATACAATCTACAGGAAAGTTGTTTTTGTCAAGCTCTAAGCTGTTCCCAATTACTAACCAAGCACAGGCTGCTATGTTTTAAGTTGACGTGTTGCACATGTTGCTTGCCAATAAATACAGTTGTCAATTCATGATATTCCTCTTCTTGTAATTTCAATAATTAATTTACGTTGTTGTTGGATATAGTTTAATAAATAATGCTACATGATGAGGCTTCAAGTAGACCCTGTAATCGGTGATCGGTATCGGCCGATACAGCTTCTAGTGATCGGAAATCGGTGATCTGGCTCAAAAATCCTGATCGGAGCACCACTAGTGGTTAGTTCTGTAGCCTTGTACCTCCTGGGTCGAGGGTTTGATTCCCTCCCCTGGTTCTGTGTGTGTGGAGTTTGCATATTCTTCCCGTACTTGGTAGATTTGCTCTGAGTACTCCCGTTTTCTCCCACAGTCAAAAGACATGCAGATTAGGCTAATTGGCGTTCCCAAGGTGCCTGTTGTGTGTTCTGCAAAGTGTGTACAGCTAGTGCCCAAAGTCTCCTGAGATAGACCACCTGCAACCTTGTATTCAGTTCAATTCAATTTTATTTATATAACGCTTTTAACAACAGTCATTGTCTCAAAGCAGCTTCAAAAAATGTAAAGAAAATTATGGACATGTGTATGAGCGAGAAAAATGTGTATAGATCATAATGATGAGATTGTCCCTGTTGAGCAAGCCAAGGGCGACAGCGGCGGTATCAGAATAAATGGCAGTAAGAAGTTGAAGAATAGTTACTAATGATGATTACAATAATGGTTTTGCTAGTGTATCTGTTTGTTTATCTACTAAAGAACAACCTGGAGGTATATGAGTCACTTATGACTTTTTGACATCTTGCAGAAATGTGCCTCACTTTTTTATACACTTTTTTAAAAACTCTTTAGAGGGTCGTGGCATCACCACAATTAATTCAGTGAGAAAATTGTAAATATTTTTAGATTTGTCATGATGCAACAAGTAGAGGTATGCATAGAAACTAAAACAAGTCTGGCATTATGGACATTGCATTTTAAAATAAAATAAGATCAAAGATAAACATTTTCATTACTACACTGTGGCAGGTAGACGTTTTACAAGGTTTCGAATGTAACCAACACCACAGTGGCTTCTGCTACAGTAGGGCTACGTACTGTACATGCTGAAACAATGAGTTGATTTTAGTGAAGCTTTCTCAATAGAGAAAGGTTTATGCAGTGGAAAAATTATACTTGATTACAGCACATTAAAGTCACATTTTTCTCCTTCTTTTTCCTAGCAATGGTCTGAGTATCAGTAATTCTTATGGCTAGTGAAACATTATAAAATGAGCTCAGTCAGAGTTGTCTTTCTGGTTCATGCACTACTGTATGTGGATGTGACAGAGAAAATCGAAAGAATGCTACTCAATCAAGTGGACACATCCCATAACGGACTGGATTTGTGATAAATAGAATTCAAGGTATTCAGTTATAAGTGAGCTTTCATCTCCAACCTCGTAGGCACAAGTTCTCTCTCAATCTGTTGCAGGATTCATGTTTGGTTTGTTGAGTGTTTATTAAAACTGTAATGCACATTTTGAATGTGTGTCTTCCATGCCCTTCCATGTCCTTCACACATCATGATCATTAGGACATCTTCTAGTATATAATAAGTTGTTAAGTATTTAGCTAGACTAATTTGAATCAATCCCACTAATTATAGAAGTTGTGCTATAGAACCTTTGTGATTATTCCAGTTAATGTGTCGTTGCAATTGGTTGGCACCCATCCAGGGTTTACCCCACCTAGTGCACGTTTCCTGAGATTAGGCTACATAATACATTGTTATGGATGAATAAACTGGTTATTTGAATTACAGTTTAACACATTTTTGACTTGAAGATGTTCAAGTCAACATAGCAGCCTTCATAAATCGGAAAACAGTCTGTCAAACTCCAAAACACTTTGTGTGTAGATAGTGAAAAAAAAGTAAAAAAAAAAAAAAAAACAGCCAAGATAAACAGGCACCACTTTGCTGAGGACTGAGTTTGTACGAAAGAAAGGCGAAAATATGTCTTTAGAGATACAAGCAAATTCATGTAAATTATAATGCAACACTTAGGTAGGAGTTCAGCAATTAGAATTATGTTATTTTCAAGCTTGGCATATTTGATAGATAAAGTAAAAAAATATATTTTTAGCCATCTTTTGGTTCTCTATTTTAATTAATGTATACAGGGGTCTGGATTGTGCTATATAGCGGCATCTCCCTTTTTTTAGTCATCCTAGGCAATATGATGAAATGAATTTTATTTCATTTTAACCAACTACAAACATGACTGATCAAAAAGTTAAACAAATGGGTCACATAGGCGAATAAATAATAGTTGATGTCAATGTTTTAGATTTAATAAGCATATATTAGTTAATATTGATTGGCTTTATTTTTGTTAAAAAAATACAGACAGTCCCCGACTTACGAACAAGTTCTATTCCAGGAGCACATTTGTAAGTTGCATTTGTTCTTAAGTCCAACAAAGTGAGTCTTATACGCCTTTGACATGAAAGAATACACAATTCTAAGCAAACTGTAAGCTACTTTTGTGATTTGTTGGCATTTACGAATGTTCGTGGAACCACAGCCTGTTTTCTCTGCAGAAATCCTTAACTTGAATGTTCGTAAGTTGGGGACTACCTGTAATGGCACAGTGAAAAAGGTTCTACGTTGTTGTTCATCTAAAGTTATAGTTGCCTAATATTTAATATATATATATATATATATATACAGTGTATACTGTGTATATTAACACATAAACATTATTATTAATTATATATTTGTAACATAAAACAGCGTCTGGTGACAGGGACAGGTCAAGAGGCAAACAGCCCTAGATCCCAATCCGATTGAGCTCCCATGGGATTCATCAAACAAACAAGTTGAATCCACGGAGGCACCATTATTGATGCAGTGTTAAAAGACATGGTGTTCATCTATAGCAAACATTGCAAATATTGACTGTTTATGAACTGCTACATTTTTTATATTTAATTATTTTCTATTCTTTGGGGAAAAAAGGCTTTATCTTTTATTTTCCCCAACCCCGGATACAAGTAGGCTTTTTGTGAGTTTACAGTTAATGAATATATTGCAGGTTGCCGGTTGGTAGTAGGATATTACAGGATATTGCCCTGATATGTGTTTATCCATCTCTTGGTGTCTTTGGTGATTTCTGCTGTTTGTTATCTGGACACTCCTTGTTAGTTCAACAAATTTAGTCAGGATTAAAATGAATTCAGGTGTATGAGGTCTATCCGGTTCTAGTAGATCTATCCAAACAATCTTCTAGCCTTATTAGCATGGGGACTGTCTGGTTACTCTCTGCCATGCTAATGCTAATGAAAACAGAGCTGACTACAAACTGTTTTTAGGTGTAGTATTTCTTTTTGCCTGGCTTCTTGATGGGGTTTAAATAGTATACTGTATATATATTATTTATTAGCTTCATTTTTTCAATTTTAACCTGTATGTAATCCTGACAAGCTTTGAAAACTGATGCTTTCCTATGTTGCAGTATTGCTCTTATTTTGATTTGCTACAGTACAGTAAGTGCCAGATTGTCATATTGTAAGCACTAGTTATCACTCCAACATTGATGCAAGTCCTTGCCAAAATTAATGTCCCACACTGAATGGCCTGCTGAAAATATAATTTGCGTAGCTGCAATGTTTGGAACTGGCTTGCTATATTTCACTATGGAAGATGGCACTCTGTCTGTGGCTACAATTTGGGTTGTAACATAAAAGTGCATTGTGCTGCTTTGCAACATTAACTTGCCTGAGACCTTTCCCAGGGCTGTATATCTGATCAGCTTTCCAGGCTGGGAATAAACCTTAGTAAGACATACACATACAGGGGCAGGTGGTGGGAAAGATGTTTTCTTCTAATGAAGGATCCCAAGTGTGTGCTCCCCTCCTGTCTATGACTACAGGTCACCATCACACGCTACATCTAAGAGGCCTTTTTCTTCCAGGCATCATTACAACCTGCTTTCTGGAGTCTGTCAGTGTTCTGTGACACACATTATACACACTATTAACTTGGGAAGCAGGTGTTGCTTCTTTCTGTTCCTGTATTCACTTGTCTAAGTGCTTCCTGTTTAAAAGTAGTCTGGGCATTGAGAAAGACAAGTACCAAAGGACTTGTTCTTCCTCTGGCTCTGTGTTTATACTATGCGATTAATCTTAAATTGATTTTGGTTAGTAGTAGGGATGTGCTTTCTGTCTAACCTTAGTATTTCAGTATTCATAAGCATTATTATGAAAATATTTTTTAAACATTAATAGAGAGAAAATAGCTTGAGTGAAGTGTTTTAAGTTGTATGTTGTGCTGAAATTAAAGTTCTGTTGGTGTCAGTGTCAGTGAATTTGATTGTGTTACAGACATATGGAAAAATATTCATGTTCTATGGTCACAGACGAAATGCTTTACTAAATTTCAGCTGAATTTTTCACCTCTGGCAGCCACATATCTCCAGTTGGTTAAAAAAAGAAAAAAGTTTATGAAAGTTCAAACTGTCAAAAAAAGTACAGAATATATTGGAACAAAGAATTAAAGACAAAAAAACAATGCTTCATGAGAACAGTTTCACAGATAGAGCTGTGCGCTTATTCTGTACAGGGTCATGGGAGGTCTGGATCCTATGCCAGAGAACTCAGAGCACAAGACAGTAATTGCCTATGCATTCTAACACCTTTCTATTGGAGACAGAGTTAACTTTTTCCTCAATTTGAGCAACAGTGGCTCTTTTATTGGATCAGACTACACAGGCTGGCCTTCACTCCCCATCTGCATCAATGAGCCTTGGAGATCCATGACCCTATTGCCCGTTCTTCCTTGGATCACCTTTGGTATGTCAGGCATGACCCACTGCAACCGAGGAACATCTCATAAGGACTGCAGTTTTGGAGTTGCTCTGACCCAGTTGTCTAGCCATTTAAATTTTTTGTTATTACTGTAGCTACATTTTCAATATCTATTACAATGGTGGCTGGAAGTGGATGGAATACAGTATATTAGTCAGCAAGGAAACCTTTTCTTCTGAAGTTGATGTGTTGGAAGCAGAGGTGATGGGCAAGCATAAGGATTTGAGTTACTTTGACAAGGGCCATATTTCGTTTGGTATCGTCAGAAATTGATGTTGTTTGACCAGGTCTGCAAATAACCCCATGTTTATGATGTACCTTTATCGCTGCGCAGTGACAAAAACGCGTGACAAATCAGTTGGAGAGGGATAAGTACCCTCTTAAATGTCAACAAGGAAACTAAGTTCCTCAAGTGTCACCAAGTTTGTTTACTTTATTTAAAACTGTCTGTTCAAATTCTTCAGCATGTATGTGAAAAAAAAAAATACTCAGGACCTTGACAGTTGTCTATGCAAACGTATAGCTTAAGAGTTTCTCGCACACAAAGCACTCACATGTCTCTTGGGTCTTTTAGCATTATTTCTCTGTTTAGTTTTCTTTTGAAAAGTCCATTATTCCTCACAAGCACAGCACAAACAGCAGCTGCAAGAGGCAAAGGAGAAGTATCAATTTAGAACTGAGATAAACGGTTATGAACTAAGAATAAGGTGAAAACCCAGCGAGTGATATTGCACAAGATTTATACACGTCACACTTATATGAAGCTAAACAGCAGTATCTACATTATGTAGTGTAAAATGGCTCGTGAACGGTTAGCATTAGGGTCATCCAAATTGCTTAATGTCTTCCGACATCAAGAACGAAACTTTGACATCAGGCTTACTAATTTTAATTTTTGGTAACTTGAAGTTGTGTAGCATTTTTAGATCTCCATGTTGGCAAGCACAGAGGTATAACATTTCTTTGTTGTTGGTCACCAGGTTTGCATACATCTCATCAGGAAGTTTGGACCACTATTCTTTACACATCTTCTTTAAATCCTTTCTTAAAGGTTTCTTGCTTGTCGCTTGGCGAAGTCGCTTCGAGTTTCAGCTCCCTCCTTAAGTTTTCTATAGAATTAAGGGTCTGTAGACTGGCTTGGCCAATCCAGGACCTTAATGGGCTTCTTCTTGAGCCACTCCTTTCTTGCCAATTGGGTCATGCTGGAAGACCCATTCATGACCCATCTTTAGGATGTTCTTATCCAAAATGTTATAATACATGGCCCCTCAATACGGCAAAGACGGCCTGTAACCTTAGCAGAGAAACAGCCCCGAAGCATGATGTTTCCACCTTCGTGCTTGACTGTAGGGATGGTGTTCTTAGGGTCATAGTCAGCATTTTTCTTCCTCCAAACACGGCGAGTCGAGTTGATGCCAAAGAGCTCAGTTTTGTTCTCATCTGACCACAGCACTTTTTCCCATTGGCAAACATCAGACAGGCCTGTATATGAGCCTCTGTTGAGGAGGGGGACCTTGCAGCTCTGAAGGATTTCAATCCATGACGGCATATTGTGTTACTAATGGTTTACTGCCTTGAGATCATTCACAAGCTCCTCTCGTGTACTTCTGGCCTGAATCCACACTTTTCTCATGATTATCCTTACCCCAAGAGATAAAATCTTGCATGGAGCCCCAGACTAAGGGCAAAATGATGTTTTGTATTTCCATTGCGAAATCGCTTGAACAGGTGTCTCCTTCTTGCCAAGCTGCTTGCTGATAGTTTTGTCGCCCATTCCAGCCTTGTGTCCCTGATGTCCTTTGACAGCTCTTTCGTCTTGCCCATAGTGGTTATGTTTGAATTCTAAAGATTCTGTAGACAGATGGCTTTTATACACATAACGAGTTGTTGTTAGAAGCAGCTTCTTAAATTAATCTGTTTACCACATGAGCACATAACCACTCACCTCACTGAAATGCAACTCAATTTATATAATGATTTATGTATAATTATATAATTATATAGTGACATATAATGACACCTCAACTTGTATATAATGTGTTTTTTTCTTTATTTTTGATTGATATTCTGTCTCTATGCTTTACAATAAACCTACTGAGATCAAAATTATAGAGGCTTCATTTCTGTGTAAATGAAAAACGTAAATAATCTACAGGGGATCAAATAATTATTTTCCCCACTGTATGTATAAATCATAATTATCAGATAGTCGTGACGAGTCATTCGTCTAATGTTAACCCAATGTACTCAACACTGGTCCAATCTCATTTTAGTAAAGTAATTCTAACTTTTAAAAGAGACCTAATACCATTGTCAACCTAATACCAAATTAATTCACTGTTTTAACAACCAATAAATCCTGCTAATAGGGGATAATGTACTTTTCTATTTTTCTTTCTTTCTTTTTTTTTTTTTTTTGCTAATGTTATGTAAATGCAGGGCATAATGAACATACAAATAATAACAAAGAATGTCTTATTTGAATACTGGCACATCAAACAGTTAATCAGGAATTTGCATGGGTCATAGTTTGTATGACCTGACCATTGTAAATAGGCTAAAACCATTCATCACCTTCTGTAGTATAGTAACTTCTCTAGCTTCCTGTGTTTGCACCTATCCTGTTGCACTATGTTGGTTTTGAAAAGTACATTTTATCCAAGCGAACACCTGCTTACTGTTTATCTCCTTCCATGGGCTCTTGGTGGTCTAAAACACTGGTGACTACCATATCATCAGAACAGGCGCTTTCAACATCTACAGATTAACTCTACAATCTCTATTAAGATGGACCACCCCAGGTCACGACTTCCTGTCAGCAAACCATGCGGCTCTTTAGTGTTCAGCCTTCTGATAGTTTCGGGAAGATGAGCAAAACCACTAAATTCTATCAGTATTCACATTTCAATACGACAGCGTGAATAATCTAACTTTGACAAAGCAAAAATAAGCATAATCTGGGAATTCTAACTTTTTTAGGTCACAAGTTTTGATCTTACCCTTTTTTTTATGGAAACATGAAAAGTTTCAGTTGAGTTTCTTTTCTTTACTTTTCTGTTCTTTGTTTTTTTCTTTTTCTTTTTGTACTTCATGCTAGGCCTATTTTTAAAGACTAGGAGCTCAGTTGACAGGTTCTTGTTGGAGGCTTTCTTTAGCCCCAGAGTGAGCTATCGTCTCCCTGTGGACTGCACCATTCACACCTCACACGTTACTTCCTCTTACTCCAGTGGATATCATATTTCTGCCTGGGCATATTCTTATGTCGCACATGTGTGTAGAGTCTGACTCAGAATTAGACTGTTCCTATTTACTAGATCTACAGAGAGTCGTTGGGTACGAGGTGTTATTATGATCTAATTTCTAATGGTATTATCTGTGGAAGCCTGCCAGAGGATCTTGGGTTCTTTATATTCCTATGAATTCTTTCTGAGGCACTTTCTAATAAAAATAAATAATATAAATGTGCCATATAATGTCTTAGTGCTGTCAATAAAGCCTTAAATAATCACATCAGTGGTAAAACATTACTGAAATAACCTTGCAGCGTGTTATTGAGGCTGTGAAGGTGTATGTGAATCAAATTTGCTGTATCTTGTATGAATTGTTTACCTGAATATAGAACATGATGGTTTCGCAATCGCAATGTTCTCGGTGGCGCCTGCTTGCATTGAGGATACTTGGTTAAATACAAAGTTTGTCCTCCTCTTTTTTATTACTACTTTAAACAACTTTAAGTGTCATGTGCAAGAGCAGTAAATTGGGTTCTGGCCAACAGATCTAAAAATTAGACATGTGGGGGAAAAAACCTACTAAAATTGTAGGCTATATTGTAGATGTGGATCTGAGAGTATGGTTGCTATAATGCCAAGGATCATTTACTTTATCTATACTAAAGAGGCATTTATTATTGTGTGTCATGTAAAATGACACTGGTGAAAAATAAATACATAAATCAGAATCGGAACCCCATGGAAAAACAAACAAACAAACAAATATTAATTGTATGCCTAAAATTCTGGGTACATACATGCACCTAGCTGAATGTATTCATTGTATGTACAGTAGGAATATTAAATTAGCATGCACTATTGAATCTACTACAGTCAAATATCAATCAACTATTAAATGTACTATAGTATTGAATGTAAGTGTGATAAACCTTTTATCATGCTGCAGTATTGAAAAGTTATTGAACTCTTGATACCTTGCAAAAAAAAAATGCATGGAGATCTTCGTCTTGCTATCTGTCTTTCTGTCTGTCTGTCTCTCTCTCTCTCTCCCCTGTGTCTTTCTGAATTTCTTTCCCAGTTTCCATCTCTCTGCTGTTTTGTAGAAATTAGATGATTCTTTTTCAGGAGAGACTGTGAAAAAAGTCAAGGTTTTTATCCCTATAGAGCTCTGTGTTCGGGAGTATTACAGTATATGTCAGATCTCTGTATTTTCAAACTTTTATCGTTTTACTATACGCTGCTTGGTGAAAAAAAAAGGTCACACACATTGAGATTTTGTTGGCCCACCTTTATATTTGATTATTGTGCACACAATTTGGAGGCTGGTTCATGTAGGAAAATGATTCCTCATGCTCCCAGAACCACTCTTTCACGATTTGGGTCCTGGAATACGCCTATGCTCCATTGATGTGATACCCTGGTCAATCAGTGCATTCAGGTCATTAGCTGACTTCATTTCATAACCTTCCTGTCTTGAGTCTAGACATGGCCAACTGAAGCAACCCTAGAACATAACATCTAAAAGCTTGTCGACTGTACACGATGGGTGCATCTCTTCTTGCTCTTCCTTTCTACTATTTTTATCTTATGGCCACACAGCAGTTGAGTCCCAATCCCGTGAATTCTACTGTTCGTCTTTTTACAATGCTACTTTTCCAAGTGATCTCACTGATGATTTTTTTCTGTCATCCATGAAGTTCACTAATATCCTTCCACTCTGTGTTTAAGGTGGATATAGAGGCACACCACAGGAAATAAAACATCCTGACACTAGAGTATGTTTTTAAAATGTTTAATTACTGTAAATATCCTTTGAATAATTTTTTATGCCTTTAATAAGATCTAACAGGCTGTCTGGTAATACTGTATATTTAATCATGTTAAAAATTTTTTTTTTTTTATAATACACTGGTACTGGAGCGCTTGACACCAGCAAAGCAAATGTAACCAAACAACATGTTTATAACACCATTGACTTTAAATCTGCCTCTTCACTCAGTATGAACCCTATATTTACACATAACCTAATTTAAACCCACAAAGCATTGTCTAAAGGATTTTAATTATGTTTGTGTCGTCTAAGCTTATACACACACAATTCACTTTTAATTAGAGGTCGGATACATATTTTGGAATTATGCTACATTTTTTAATTTAACGCCATAAGGTGTATAACAGCAGAATGAGATGCTGGCACACAGCATGAAAGAGGAGGAACATCTGAGGTTTGAATGTGATTAAAAATTAATCGGTCTGCTTGCCCAAGCTGTAATTGGTTTGGGATAAAGCTCAAAAAGGGAAGTTCAGGGCTTAGGCTAGAGGGAGACAGACTATATAAATAGAACCTGAGCACTTATTTCACCTATAAAAAGACGTTGTTTAAGCAATAGTTTGATAGAGGTTTTGCTATTCTTCGTGTTTGTTAATAATTTTAAGTAGTAACATATGTTTAAGCTGTGTTTTTTCAAATTTCAAATGTATTATTAAAGTTTAATGTTTTACATAGGATCTTTTATAAACCACAGTAATGATTAGATATAAAACACTACAGGGATCTAATGGTGCACATACTAAAATGAAAAAAAAAAAAAAAAAAAAGATTTAAATGTATTTTTTTTCTAATTTGCCAGAAAGGATGACATAATTTCCATCTTAGATGCATTCAACAGATAAAGTAGGAAACTGGATATTCTGGTTAGCAACACGCTAGGCGGCTTACTCAGATCTGTGATGTATATTTTCTTTTTGAAGCTATATAGCCAGTCTTTTTTAGATTTTAGATTTTAGATTTAACAAATGTGTCTGTACGTTACTTCATTTAAAGCTAATACTTGTATATACAGTATAGCTCATTTAAAGGTAAAAGGTTTTACTTTGTTAATTTCCGATGCTGCACAAGGCTGTAGATGCTGGATAAGGAACTCAGATAAGGGAATATAAGTCAAGTTTCATAGTAGTTTCATAGATTGCTATTTCAATTCCCGGGTGGTCCTGTAAACTCTCACAGGGATGAGAGGTACTTAGTGCTCCCACATTAATTGCAGCTCTATGGCCAATCAGGGGCATCTGTAAGCTCGCACAAGGGGAAGGAGCGGATAGCGCTGTCCCCCGATTGTGTTACGCAGTTAGCGAGCAGTTCGGAAAAGATGCGGTTGGCTGGGGTCACTTGGAAGATTGGTCTTTGGCCCTCCCGACCGAGTAGTAGCCTTAATGTTGGAGCACCCTAGTGACGGGGAGGATTTGGATACGACTGAATTAGGGAGAAAATCGGGGAAACTAGACACCCGCCCCCAAAAAAGGGGTTCAATGAGTTATGCGAGAAAAGCGTAACAGTCATTTCCACTGCATTAGCACATGGTGCAAATAACCTTTAAAGTCCTATTATTGTACAGCTTAGCACCTAGCTAGAAATAGTATACTTATTTGTTTGTTTGTTTGTTTATATATATTTTTAAGATAGAAAGAAAGATATATACTAATGCTGAACAATCAATTGCAAAAAAATAATCGAAATCTCTGTATTCATATCATAATTATTTGATTGCAAAAATCTGCAATTTATAAAACCTAATATTATAGGTCATACATGAATAATCAGGAATTTATGTAGAGTTTGTCAATAATTTTGTATACATATATGTTAATTCAGTAAGGTGATCAATAAATATTGGCCAACATCCTCTTAATGAGATTATTTGTGCCATTATTTGCTATTAGCCTAGATAAAGAATTTTGAATCCGAAAGGGTACATATATATAATAGTTTAATATCGCAGTTTGAATCTCACTCAGACTATTTGTCGAAATAATCTCAATGTGATTTATTGATTTAATGCTGCAGCCCTAGTATGTACATTACTTACTGGATATGGTTAGGAAATTATGGCCAGTTTGCCACTGTTAAACAGAACATTTTTAAACCATAAGAAATGAAAAAAAGGTTTTGCTGTATCAAAAACGTACCAATGTGGAACTTCAAAACCAAAAGGTAGGTACTGAACCGCGACTTTGGGGTACTGCTTTTCATTCATTTGTGCATTTTCGTACATTCATTATGTGTAAACCAGAGAAAAGGCTTAAAGACTTTGCTAAATACAGGTACAGTATATAAAACATTTGTAGGAGAGAGTTGTTGGAAGAAAATATTTTGAGATTGACATTTTATGTTAATGATTAGCAGAATGTGTGGAAAGATGTATAAATACGTAAATAAGCATGCTTCACATCAACTATAGTGTTCTGAAATAAGCTCTGAAAACAGCTGTATTACAGTCTCTCTCTCTCTCTCTCTCTCTCTCTCTCTCTCTCTCTCTCCAGTTACACTTCTGGACTCCATGTCAGCTCCAGGAGATCTGGGGTGGGAGGCCTACCCATCAGAAGGGGTAAGTACATTTCCGAGTTCCCTTACTTACGTGGTGCGCCCCAAAGTCTTACATTTTGTGTTTAAGCAGTATAATGAATGAATTTAAGTATCCTGTCTGGAATCCATTTTTTCTTTATCTGCATTTGGTTTGCTGATCCTCTGCCAGGAAAAGAGGAGAATGATTTGAGGAAAAAAAGTCCACATAAGGCACTGTGAAACATTCACAGGGAGTAACCCTCATCCCTAAATCATTCAATATTTCACACAATATATATATATATATATATATTTTTTTTTTTTTTCAGAAGACTCACTTAACCCAGACAAAAGCTCCAGTGTCTGGTCATTTTGTGTTCTTTAGTAACCTTTTGACCTCACAGCCATGTGGCTTTGCTATTATTCTGTAGAGTTTGAGTGCTGAATTTCACTCATCTGTGACCCTGGCCTCTCGGGCTGATATTTTTTTGGATCAAAAATGAACTTTCATACACAGCTCATTAAAATAAGTGTTGTCCTTCCCAAACTCACATCTGTCACTATTTTAAATTATAAAGGCAAGAAGTCAGGGACTGTTGTAGTTATTTTGGCTGTAAAATGCAAATGTTGATTGAAACATGGCCCCCTTCTGATGAGAAGAGCAAAAGCTTCCTGCTGTTCGAAGAGTTCGTTCTTGCTGATTACTGACTTTTTATACTGAATACTTACGTTTAATTGCGATTTTCTTTTTAAACCTTCACCATTCATCTGTCAAAGTCTCATCAGTTAGGAAAAACTCAAACGAGCACAAAGGTTTCCAAGGGCACTCTACCAACTAAAGATAAGCTTTTATTAGAAGCCATTCAACAGCTAACAAGATACAGAATAATGTATCTTACTTGGTATATATAAGAGCTATGTCTTATCCAATATTATCATAGCGCATGTGTAATGGATGTGAAACACAGCAAATAAAGAACCAGGAGGCAGCTTTAAATGCAATTTTTTTTCTTTCATTTGTTTCGATTTTATTTTCTACACTGCGGAACAATACCACGGACATCAAAACTATAAAAATAGCACATATGGAAATATTTAACTAAGTCACAAGAAACAACACTCTATCTTTGCTTTGAGACATGAACATCAGTCCATCTTGCAAGGATAATATCTTCAAGTGCAGTCGCAAAAACAGTACTGTAGTTTAACAACCGACGTGTATTTATCATGAGCACAATACATCACTGAACCATGTAGAAATGTGGATTAAGACGGTAATCCTGTGGGGCCCACCGAATAATTTGCACTAAGGGGAGGGTTTTATTTTCATGTTGACATGAGTCAGAGATGAAGCTTGCAGCAAGATGACGTTCATTAATATTCAAGTGCTTTGAAAATGGTGAGTTGGTGATATGATTGAACCTTTGGTTCAATGATGTCAAAACGAGAGTACAGTACAAGTTGGGAAAAATGCGCTTGGGATTTTGCTCTTGAGGATGGCAAGGAGTTAGTTGGCTGCATTTGTTGGCGTCTAGAGAAAAGAAGAAAGCCAGACGCCTCGCTTCAGCTGTCTTAGAAGCTTTTACTAGCATTGCTATGAAATCCTCATAGTTGCTGGTGCTAACTGATGATGTCAGGCAAAAAGTCACATGAATTCCAATCTAACCTTTCTCATTCAAGTGTATCAAATATGTATCCGATTTACGATCACATAGGAAAGTGACTCAAATCCGATCGGAAAAAAATCTGATTTGTGCATTCAGACAGCCCTACAAAAAAGCTGATCGGTGTAAAAAAATCATTAGGGTAAAAAAAACAAACTTCGGACTAGTGATGTGAAAGTAGCCTACAGTATGTGGTGCTTTAAAACAAACAAAAAGAAATCACTGTTTCTCATATGGTTTGTGTCTTTCTAGTGGGAGGAGATCAGCGTGATGGATGAGCGTAACATCCCCATGCGCACATACCAGGTGTGCAACGTGATGGAGGCCAACCAGAATAACTGGCTGCGCACAGGACTGATCCCACGTGCCGGTGCCCGGCGTGTTTACGTTGAACTCAAATTCACACTGCGTGACTGCAACAGCCTGCCAGGTGTGCCCGGAACCTGCAAGGAGACATTCAATGTTTACTACCATGAATCGGATGGTGTGGTGCCCCCCCCACCACTACGCCACGCTCGCGAGAGCCAGTATGTCAAAATCGATACGATCGCAGCAGACGAGAGCTTCACTCAGAGCGATGTGGGGGAGCGTGTCATGAAGCTCAACACAGAGGTGCGCCACATCGGCGGACTCAGCAAGCGAGGCCTTTACTTAGCGTTCCAGGACCTGGGTGCCTGCATCGCCCTGGTGTCAGTTCGCGTGTTCTATAAACGATGTCCACTGGCCGTGACAAACCTGGCACTTTTCTCTGACACGGTGACAGGTGGCGACCAGGCCCTGGTGGAAGTGCGAGGGTCCTGTGTGGAGTATGCCGAGGAGCTGGAGGCACCACGCATGTTCTGCAGTGCGGACGGAGGCTGGCTTGTGCCGATTGGACGCTGCGTGTGCAGGCCTGGGTATGAGGAGATCGATGGCCAGTGTCAGCGTGAGTGTTACCAAGCTTGGTCTTTTGCATTAGATATTAGAAGAAGTATAATGGGAGCCCTGTCATATTAGGTGTTATGAAATGAATTTTTTTTTTTTTTTTTTTTTTTTAAGTATGAAGTCTAGCAAACTTCTAAAGGTAAGAGAACGGGAAAGCTGAATAGAGATGGGATAGAGAACGGAGGATAACCGATGTGGCCCATTTTATTTCTGTGTTTAAAATAAACACACTCGAGAATGCTTTCTCTCGGTCTTATTAAAGAGAAAATGTTGCTGAAAAAGTTAACCAAATTTTGGTTTGACTTTCAGAACAAATCAGAGGTTCAGTTGAGTCATTTTAGGGATATAGAAATAAAAGAAATAGGTTTCTTATTTCTAAGGAAGATGATCTCATTGTGTTGAGAAGCAGGTTTTGTATTTGTTCACTTGGATCTCTCAGTAGAAAAGGAGTGTATTTATATATATGAATTGCATGTGCTTGTACAGGCTAGGGAAATTTATCAAGCTTTTTATTTAATTCACTGGTCATATTGTTTAAGTACTGTATATAAAGAGTACAGGCCTGCAACTTCAGCAGCAACAACTGTCAACAACAATCTTATTACACTGGTCATTATATATAGACTCAGACCTGCTGGCTGGAGGACAGTTCTGAATTAAAAAAAAAAATCATATCATATAAATCCTTTCACCTGGTTTTCTTTAGCCCAGTGGCCCTTATTTATTAAGTTATACCCTACCTCTCCAGCTAATCTCCTTCTCTGATCCTAACTCATTTTCCCAGATCAATTTTCTGCTGAAATCATTGGCCATCTGGGGAAAAAATGATGGAACCATGCAAGCAAGATATGTTATCTGGCTAAGATAGAAAGGACGCTTGGCTGCATACGTAGGCAGCAGAAAATCATAGAGGAGAACTGAGGTTAAATTCCTCAGAATTCTAAATGCATACCTCGGTGTACTGTACAGTATATTCGATTTATCTTCAAACAAATATAAAATATCGGGCTTCATGCAAGAAGCGATGTACGGATTTCTCTTATTTCTGATCATAACCATATTTCTTTCCTCTAATTTTGTTGTACCAATTAATTTCTGGTATTTATGTTTTCTGATTTGTGCTCTTACCCTTGGGTAAGAGAAAAGTTTTCGAGTGGTTGAGAGCATTTTACTTTTAATATAAGGGAAAAACTCTTGTTTTTTTCTGTCCGCAAATTGTTTGTCTGATGCACAGAAATATAGTTTTAAAATTGAGAAACATAATTTGCATCATATAATCAAATTTATGAAAAATCATTTAATCTGCGGGCTAAAGAGATACCATTGGTCAGGTGATGTCACTTAAGACTATAAAAAAAAAAAAAACCTTGGATGCTTACGTTAGTGCTGTTAGTGAGCAATTTTTTCTATTTAGCTTTAACGCCAGTTCTAACACTCCAGAGTAACAGATGCTCTAGAATGAATTTTAAAGCAATTCCACTCCTCTTTTTCTTCTCCTCCTTTTTTAGTACCTTTCTCTCCAATTCTTGTGCCCAACCTGCACCTGTACAGTATATTGTTCAGAGGTGTTACCTATGCTAACTACATGCTAATCCTATGCAAAGCCTATGCACCTCCAATGTAAAAGCAAGTGAGATTTTATCATTCAGCTCACCTGGGTAATACCCAGGGATGGTTAAGTGTATGGTTTGGTGTATCTGGAAAATTTAAGAGACATTTAACAGAATGTTGCTGCATGAAGCCAGTTGTTTTCTGCAACATTAGCGTAATCTGATCTTACAGGCGAATCTTTTCTAACATTAGTGAGTGTGAAGCTGTCTTAGACGATCATTCTGGAAGTTATTTCCAGTCATAATCAACAAGAAGCCGTTCAGCTTCATTTATCAGTCTTTTGGTAAATTTCATTGGAAAAGGTTTCTTACAGTAGGTCACATTAACCTTCAAATTCCTGCCAGATTTTTAAAAGGTTTGAAGTTTTCACGTTGATGAACGCCAATCGACTGTAAATGGTGACAGAGTACCTCCTAAAGGCTCATTTAACTTTTATAGAGCAGTATTGCTTTTGAGAACAGTTTGATAAACCAGGCTCACTACTGTTTCTGTACTGTATGTGTGGTGTGGTGCACCGAAATGATGAACTTGCGGTAGACTCTTGAGGTGCGTCGTCGGTAAGAACCACAAATTTTAGATAACAGTGCCAAATCCATGTCATCCTTTTTTTTATAGTTGATACATGCTTATGAGCTTAATACATGCATGCATTGTACCTTCATTTAATCCGAAATGATCTAGTTAATAACTCCCTTGTTGAAAAGAGCAGCAAGTAATCGTTCTTTGACGCAGTAATTCGTGTCATGAAAGACAAAACAAGCTTTTCCAACCTACAACTGAAAAAAAAAAGAAAAAAAAAAAGATGATACACATGGCTGTTCATGGGCTGTAGCTTTAAGGGAAAGGTAGACAGCTCATGCGGCGTCTCCTTCTTCGTCATGTGTATGGTAATGGCTTTAAGCACAGCTCTTTGTGCTCCCCTGTCTCTTTCATCCACTGAGGCGCTAATGGATTCATTAAAGGGAGCTGCTTGCCTGACACTGGAGCCATACTGTAATTACACTCTTATTTTTTTGCATTCCCTGCTCATGCCTGTCTGATTTTTCACCTCTTGTTTGCCTCATGGTGTCCCCTTGTGAGATAGACTGTGCTGTGCGCCTGTCACTTTGAGACCTCTGTTTAGAGAAGCCTGGCGCTTTTTAAATATTCATAGGCCTTTCGTGGACTGCTGAATCGAGGGCGGATGTGTAGGTGGGGGGAAGGAAATGAAAGAAGGATGTTAGTGATTTTAGCAACAGAAAAAAAAAAAAAGTGGTAGAAATAGGACCTGAATGTGCTTATCCGCGAGAGAACAAACGAAGGTGTTGTAATTAATTATCACCTAATTTGTTAGCATGTCACCAGTCTTTGTTTCGTTTGTAAGAGAGCTCCTGCTGGATTTGTTAATAGCTGTTAGAGATAACAGCAGGACAGGTCTGATAACATTGAGTAAGGAGCTCTCTGTCTTTGTATAAAATAGCTCTCTGCATTACCAGCTGTCTCCCAGGACATATATTGTTAAACCAAAGAGAGGCTCAGGGGGAACCAGTCCGAAAAGAAGTGATCGTAATTTGGGGGTCTGGTTATTATTTTTTCCACCAACTTGAGAGATAAATGGAACTGTCACAGCAATAAGAGTTGTTTTTCTGTGTTGTTATGGCACACAATAACACTTTTGTTAAAGAGAGAGTTTAGGTTTTTTCAAGTCTGTCTTAAATTACGTTAAGGTGCATTTCACTTTTCATTCCAATTAGCCATACAGCCAGTTTGAATTAGTCATTTGGTAAAAGGAAAGAGTGAAATGTGAACAAAATACACAAAAACGCATTTCATTGTATTTGTCACTTAAGCGCAGTTGGACTGCAGAGGCTTTTGGCCCGATTACTTGCGTTGTTCAAGATGCCAGCTGGTTTGTAGAGCAGGGGCGTGTTTAACCACTTAAACTTGTACATCAATTTTGATTTAAGAAAGATGTGGGAAAAAAAAACAAAATCTCCCTTTAACACCGGCATGGAAGAAAATACTTGGATCAACTGTTCCTGTTGTTAACAATAAATTAACAATAAATGCTTACTGTACGTTGGCTTTTATAAAATAACTGATGAAATTGCTTAAAAGATTTTAATATTTTGTCCCAGAAAATAACAAGCAGATTTTTATTCAAACAAACCAAAGAAAACAAATTTCCATTGACAATAGATAAACATAGAAAATTATGGAAATGAAAAAAAGCTATGATCATGCGTGTCTGTTTGATTGTAGTGTATGTCCATGTGACATAAGAGATTAAACAGCACAAGCGGTTTTTGATGGAACAACCATAAGATCAAGAATTATATAAGTGTGTTTTTTAGTATGTTATTAGGACTAAAAACATAATGACTTCTAAACAGATTGGAAAAGGAGATGCACTATTATTATATATAATTTTATAAGAATTTTTATAAGAATGAATAACAATGCATATAATCTAGTATAGAGTCAGTGTACTACTGTAGTTGTGCATTACAACTAAGATCCCATGCATTATATGTATTCCTTATTATTTGGTGTATTTATTATTTATTTACCCATAACTTCAACTGCTGTTTCATATATAAGTGACAAAGGTAATAGAAAAAGACAGTTAAATTATCAATAGCAATTACGTGCCTGGAATTTCATTACCGTACACACTTTGTTCAGTGTAGCTGGCTGCATTTGTCGAGCATGTAGTGAAAAAAAAGCACTGTTAAAACCCACACTTTCATCTATCCGTCTTAACAGTGAGGTTTACACCACAAGCTCACACACACACAGCCTCACACTGAAAGATTTACTCATGCTGGACGAGATCCTAATCCACAGGAGTGCGTTTCGCCTGGCCAGCTGAAGAAACAATTGTTGTTGCTTCCACCATGTTCCACCATCACTGTAGGAAAGGTGTTGCTATGAAAAATGAGAACAAAATGTATGAAGCCATGGCTCATGTGCTGATTTTCCCCCCTGCTCTTTCAATATAGGTTGTGGAAATTTTAGGTACTGATGTTTTTGTTTTTTTTTCTTCTTTTTTATATATATTCACTTATAACCTGCTCTGGATTGTCATTGGAATTACGCAAGCAGATGAATTTCGGCCACTTCGCCATTACATTGTGTTCTGTATACGGCAAAACAGTTGCTGTAAATTTTACATCCATGTCCTGACAACTGTAATGTATGTTTGTATTTACTGGCAACACAGATGTAAAGATTTAATACCCATCTGTCTCCTGTATGTTGTCCTTCTGTTGGCCAGGCTCTTCTGTTCTGTCTTTTGTTCCCTGAGCCTCTTTGAATTTTCTTTTAATAATGTTCTTCCTCTCTCGATGCCTGTCAGTCTTTTGACTGTTTTTCATGTTTGTCTCATTGTCTCCGTTATCGCTAAGCAAAGAAGCATGGCTACAGACCTGACTGTTTTGCTCTTCGTCGTTCAGGAGTAAAATAAAACCACGTTCCTGCCTCACACTATTGTAACAAAAAAGCTGAAAGCATAAAGAGTATTTTTATTCCACTCTGCTGCTGCATCCGTGGTCTAGATGTATATAAAATGCTCTCGCAGAGACAGTGGCATTTAAATGAATAACTGTTGCAGGGTCTGTATTTCGGCTCTTATGCCTCTCCCCCATTAAGGCTTGATTATATACTGTAGCTACAGTTTTTATGAATGCTGATTGAAAGGCCTGTGATTGAGTCACAGACTGGCATTGTATTTGACACCATGGTCTCTCTCTCTCTCTCTCTCTCTCCCCCTCCCATTTTTTTCCCCATTCACCTGCATTTATGCTTAAGAAAATCAAAGGCAAGCTGAATAAAGAAACAGCTCATGTACCGTAAAAAACGCGTTTTAGAGTCCCAATAAAATGACTTGAGTGTTGCAATTTGATTCTATAAGTTGACGAATTTCCTTTAGAAGTACAACATACAGTAAGAAAGTCGTGTTGAATGCAGTATTTGATAAATCTCACATCAGGCTATGCTTAAACAAAGTTTGGTGCATATAAAGGTTATACATTTTATTTAATGAAATAGGTGAACTGACATATAAAGAAGGAATCTCTTACTTGGTGAGCCTGTGGTAGCAAGACATTCTGGCATTGAACAGCTGCAAGTTGGTAAAGCACCCCCCTAAAAAGTGCCTGTCATATAGAGTAAAGTTCCACCCTCTTCAAAATAAATAACGTCAACTCATTTAATTTTTTTAAAATAGAATATTGCATATGAAGGTGCATAGCCGAACAATAGACACATTTTATAAAGCTAGATATAAATGGATTTAGTCGTGAATCTTTTATAAGAGACTTTATGGAATTTGGTATTCATGGAAAGCCTGTAAATTCAGAAAAAAAAAAAAACCTTTTGTATACTTGTGCTGACTGAACGTATATGTCTGCATAAGAAGACTAACCAGTATAAACCTTAACTTTATTGACTTAACTATAATCATATACAGCTTAGGGAAAAAGTCACACCCTTCAGGATTTCATATAACTGCCTATTCAGGCATAATATGTTCCCCTCTTTCACAATTTGAGACTTATAATATGCAAATGCTTTAGGCAACAACAACAACAAAAAAAACATTTCATAGGTGTGATACATCCAAGTCATTCATACATCCAGCTCAGCAGCTGGCTTCATTATATTGCCATAACGTTGCTATGTCTAGCCCTGACCAACTGAAGCAACCCCAGATCATAACACATGTGTGTACATTGCTTCATGTGCTTCCCTTCTTACCCTGTCAATCTGGACTCATCAGGCCATGCAAGTTTTTTCCATTGATCCAAAGTCCAATCTTTATGCTTCCCAGCTAACGGAAGCCTTTTCTTTAAATTAGCCTGACTAAAAAAAATGCTTTTCTTATGTCCACACAGCTGCTTAGTCCCAATCGTGTGAGTTCTCTTTGCATTGTGCATAGCTGTTATTTTATTTCGACTGTTGATTCTTTTATGATGTAGCTTCACCAAGTGTTGAATGAATTATGGCACTTTAATTTATGGAATAGATTGGTAAGCTTATTGGCTTATTTTTATTATGTGTATAGCAGTTACAGATGCACATATTTTTTTGCAAAGAGAATCATTAAAAATGTTTTGCTTTCTGCATGCAAGCTATAAACAAATGTCCCAGTTGACGAAAGATTTAGTGCACACTTATTATGGTTAATATTATTTTGTGTCATAGAAGTGAGTAATAACCACCACTACTCTGCCTCTACTTTTTGTTTGTAATCTTCCTCCTGATAATATATTTTGTGTTCCCATCCTCCTATTCATTTGCAATTCATGGAGTTTTTGTGTGCCACCAAATACGAATGAGATTTGTTGGGAAACTGCTTTTTTCTCATTACAATATTTGTATTTGCCAGAAGTTGACAATGTTTTAAATTCTTCCTGTATGGAAATGTACTACAGTACCATGTTGGTGTACGTAACACTAGGGCACAGGTACTGTAGAAGAAGCTCTGAAACACGTGTAGTATTTTGATTTCAAGGGTACTTCAAGCTTGATTTGACAATACACAGCAAATGTTCAAATGAAAACCGGGTTTGTCCTATAATTGTAGGAGTTCGAACTTTTCCCACTGCTGGGGCCCATGTTGAAATGTGCTTAAATTTTATGAAACACTTGGATCAAAACCTGCTCACACGCACAACTCGCACAGCTGAGCCTTAACGCAGAGCTGCAGCAGCTGAACTGAGCTTTAATGTGACTAATTCTCACTGTGAGGAGGTGCCGAATGGGTTTCTCTCACTGAAAGTGGGTCATGGGATTGTCAGCACTGCAGCAACGGGCTAAACTCTTTTATAAGCTTTTGCACCGTGAGCTTAAAAAACGCTAGGCTCGGATTTACACAAATGAGGTTAGATATCAAATTTCGACAACAAGAAGTAGGAGTTGTTTAGCTGCTCATTTGAACAGATGTAAGACGAAAAGCGCGAATAGTGCGACAGTATATGATGTAAGGGAAAAGAGAGAGAGAGAGGGAAGAAAGGAGGAGAGGTGTTTGTGGGTCAGTATGTGTGGCCAGTGTGTGTTTGCTCATGTGTCTCCACTTTCATATGATAGGATGTATGGGTCACTAGAGGTTAACCCATCTGGTATGCATCAGCATTGCACACACTAGTGCTGTTGTACTGGCTGGTGAGGCTTCAGTAATCACCTTTACACCAATTCCCTATAAAGCACCTTGAAGTTTTGTTTGCACATATGTAATCCTCAGCATGGAAACGCACCACGCTGGGCCCAGCACGACTCCACTGAAGCTGCTGAGAAAAACACCACAAGCTTCCAACTACCGGTTGATCTCATTTATATATAAGAGTTCATTAGGAATATGTTTTTCCCTTTTTGAATTTAAGATCTTAAAATATGTTTGAGTGTGAAGTTTAAAAATTGGGTGCTCTGAATATTTCTCACTGATCTTTCATTCTAATCATATTAAAAAAAAAAAAAAGGAACATAAGATACATTAGAAGTTATGCAACTTGTGCAATGTCACAACATTTATGCCACATGAAATATTTCTCCAAGATCTTGTGTTGATGGTGGGTCGGGCTGCAGCGTAAAGTCTTCTTCAGCACATCCCTAAGATTTTCCATGTGGTTAAGGTCTGAAATGGCATCAACATTATCTTGGAATATCACATCATATCTGTGCCATCAGAAAAGGAAAAATTCATTGATGGATAAAATCTTGCTGAAGCAACCAGAGATTAGAACACTGTCTAACAGGCTGGTACTGTATCGTAGGTACTAGACATGACATTTTTTTGATGATTTGATTTGATCAAGTGTTGGTGTAGTTGATGGTTCCTCGCTATCCTTCCAGGTTTTTAATAAGGCCTTGGACAGTTCTTAACGCAATTTTAGTTGTTTGAGCCATCTCTTTACTTGTTTTCTTTTTTTGATACAGGCCAATAATTTGACCCTTCTGAAACAGAGTCACATCTTACAGAGTAACACAACCACCGGATATGTTTTTGGAAATGAGAAGCAACTCACTGCAATTAGATAGGGATAAATAACTTGTTGCCAGGTGAACCATATTCATCACTGCAATAAGTATCCAATGGAAGGCTCTTACCTATTTGCTTAGTTAAATCCAGGTGGTGACGTTTTTGGTCGGACAGGGTATATACGCTACAGATGCATCTTTTCCTAAATTTATTTGAACGGCTAAATTTATTTCAACGCTCTTTCACTAAGCTCACAGTCTGTGCATAATGCTGATCTGACAGATGCATTATGAGTGTATGAACATGCACCATCAGCAGCATTACACCACTTTCAAAAAAACTGTCCTCACGCTGCCAATTTAAAGCCTAAATTCATCCTCTTGTATCCTGCGCACTGGGAATGAAGCATTTGATATTTCATGTGTGTAGAGCATAATGTCATCCACATAGATTTTCCAGTGAAAATATATGAGTCCTTGCTGATACCTGTTGAAATCTGTCATAGTCTTCAAAGTGTCTGTTGAGCTTCCAGTAAATGGCATGAGATTTCACCGTAATGTCTTATGGATCTCCTCAGTCATTTATCAGTGAGCTGCTCTCCCTGCCAATTTGGAAGCTGCTGTGAGGACTGGGAAGGCTGCTTTCAGCTAGGCAGCTTTTTATTGGTCTCAGCAAGGAATTCAAAAGCCCAATACATCTGCAATGCCCATTTATGCTTCTTTTTTTTTTTTTTTTTCATCTCCCATTGACAGTCATGTCATTTTTTAGGATGGGTTTTACAGTGGACAGAATAACTAAATAATATACAAAGACGTGTTTCTGCTGTCATGTTAGAGTAAGAGGCAGATGAAAGCTCTTAAATTTGCTGTTCATGTGTCTGTTTTTCCCAGCTTATATTGGTTTGTTTAATGCAACTATCAAGTTAATTCTCAGGCAAACCATTTACCACATGTTGTCAGTCCATTAGTGGTGAGTTAACTGTTGTTTGGATCAATAACAATTCAGTTCTCCACGCTAATAATAAGCAGCATGTAATTACATCCTAGCAGATGGCGAAAGGCCAGTTTGCAATATAAATGTTTTTTTTTTTTTCTTCCACATTTCATGTTCTTTTTGGCTGAATATAATTAAACAGTAATGAATACTGAAAAGAATGAAGCAAGGATTAGGAAAACATAAATTTGTAAACAAACTAGGAATTTAATTGAATAAAAATGAATCACGAAAAGTATTCATTTTTGTGTTGAAAATACAGATTACGGATGTGACGCATACTATTTTTAGTTCGTTTCTTCTTGGACAAAATACCAGAAAGATTTACATAGCATCTGGGTATAAAGGTAGATGTATGCATCAGGGCTGGTATGTTCCAGGATGTGGTCAAAAATTCATTTTATGGTGGAACTAATTTATTATCAACATTATCACACATGGATTTAATTCCCTTATCATTGGGAACTGCCTGGCCTGGATCACTGTGGCTTGAGTTAAGCTGTTTCTACAACTGAAATGTTTTGGAGAAAATGGTTGTAGGGTTATAACATACCTTTATTGTATAATGGTTTAGGCCCACTTTGGATTTAAATCCAAATAAAGACAAAGGCAGGGATAGTGTTATTGCCATACAGCCTTAATAGAAACCTTCACATTAGTTGTACAACTAGCTAGTCATAGGATAACTATGACGCATTTTGGGGACTGAAAGCAGTAAAATATAGGCATGAAGTGTGGATTAGCCATAGACTGATAGTTTCCATATGTGTGTGCAGAAACAGACTTTAAAACCTTGGCTTTGTTTCAGCATCTCAGGTCTTGACCTCTGTAATGTAGAGCTGTACAGATTAGCAACTTCTAGAAGAAAGACAAGGAAGATCCATCAATTCCAAAGTGAGCTGACAGCCAGCATAACTAATAACGTTTTTGTGAGTTTAGCACATTGTTCCTTTGAGTGCTTTCTTTCTGCTCTGTGTTGTGAAAGTCTTGTTTGTCAAGTAGTCTAAAAAGCCATTTAATGTAATTTGTGTGTATGTGTTTGTATTTGAGAAGTTATGCAAAATAGTTAAAGAAACAATTGACACGCTGTTCGTTGAATTACTTGAGCTTGTTTCAGATAGTTTGATATTGGAGAAGGCTATCTCATGTAGCATGTACCCTTCATGCATAGTGCCCACTATACAGTACATGCTCTGGAAGCAGTGCTCTGTGATTTGGTGTTTTTTTTTTTTTTTAACTGGTCAGGTCTAAGCTCAGCAAAATGATGTGGCTGACTACCTGAATGAACTGAATGCCCAGTTTATCCCATCAATGGAATTTGTCTTTCCTGATTACTTGGGCATATTCCAAGACGACGATGGCAAGACTTATTGGACTGAAATCGTGAAAGAGAGCATGAGGAAACGTTTCCACAGATGAACTGGCCACCGCAGCATCATGAGCTTAACCCCGTTGAGAATTTGTGCGATGTGCTGGAGAAGACTAAGTGGATTGACTCTCTATCATCAAAACAAGAACTTCGCAAAAAAAGACCGCAATTCTGGATTGAAAAAAAATGTGGGGACATTGCACAAGGTTGTCGAAATAATACAAAGGTGGTTACCAAGACCTACAAATGAATTTACGGTATTTGGCAGACACCCTTATCCAGAGTGCCTTGGATATACTTGGATTTACTTGGATTTTTTCCCCCATCTCATTATACATCTGAGCAATTGAGGGTTAAGGGCCTTGCTCAAGGGCCCAATAGGATAACTTGTGGATAGGGGGTTTTAACCTGAGACCTTAAATATGGAGCTATCCCAGTCCTGTCCCGGTGTAATAAGTATTAGAATGTGCAACTTTTTGGGCCAGACAGTGTAATTAGGTGTGATGTCTGTTATGTTAGTGGCCCTAATATGTTTTAGCATAATGCTCTGATTCATCTCTGTCTGTCCTAAAAAAAAAACAGCTACTGTATTTTTCTGATTTCTTATAAACTCTAGGAGAAAGATGGCACGTGCTGGATTTGCCACGTGCACTTTCTTGCTGTCATTTTTGCTTTTTATTTTCAGATCTCACTCAATAATTTATCCTCTAGGCTGCTGGATGAGCATAAGCTTTAGAAACAAATATTAGCTCAGTTCAAAGAGAAACACAGTAAAGCAGTTTCATACAAATTTCTTCTCTGAGAGTTTCTTAATCTATTTGTATGCTATACAAAGAAAGTGCAAAAAGCCTGCTAATCCCATCAGATTCTCCATCATTAATTATAATGGTTATTATAAACTGGATTTTTTGGAATTAGCATTTGTGAGATTACATCGGAATGTGTGTTCATAGTATATGTGTGTGTGTGTGTGTGTGTGTGTGTGTGTGTGTGTGTGTGTGTGTGTGTGTGTGTGTGTGTGAGCATGGTGCCCTGCGATGGACTAGCATTCTGTGTCGGGTTTATTCATGCCCTACTTTCCCGGATTTTTCAGAAACAGGATTTGGATCCACCATGTCCCTGAGCAGGATAAAGCACTTATGGTAGATGAATAAGAAAGTTAATGCAATAGACAGTAGGTGGGCAGGGTGATGGCATGAGATCTGCAGGTTTCTTGTACACTGGCCTTCAGAATGACCCTACCGTGCGAGTTCACCGTATCATCTGGAGATCACAAAGTGAAACCTCATAGCGCAAAGCTCAGATGTCTCTCGGGAGCCAAAGGAAAAAAAATTGACTGTGTCCTGTCAGTGGGAGTGCTCTCTCTTCTCTCTCTCGCTCTCTCTCTCGCTCTCTCCTTCTCCACCTGCCAATCACAGTGACACTAGTCAATATTGGGTGCCTGTGAGCTTATGTGTGCAGGAAAAGGGTCGATAGTGCTTTCCTCTGAAGATTGTACACCACCCTGTGATGCAGCAGTTTAAAATGTTGTTGGCTGACTTTAACTGTCTTGGAGGAACCTGGTCGGTAGCTGGTTGATTGATATGATACGGAAGAGCTGGCTGGTGGGTGGGAATTGGAAGGTTAAGAAAAAAGGAGAATTTTTTTTTTGTTTTGAACTAAAAAAGAATAGCACTACCTCATGCAGGAGGCTCATAAATAATAGAACATGCTAACATAATTGCACACATAAGACCATTAATACAACAACTGTCTGAAGTCTGGAACCCATGAACATGACCAAATGCTGAGTTTCCCCCCTTGAGATGCTTTATTAAAGGCTTTATAGGAACACATGTTTGTAGTGCTATAAAGTATGCATATAAGTTTATTTCCAAACTGTCAAAAAGTATCCTAACTTGGATGCAGCTTTGAGTATGAGAAGTCTTTTGCTCCTTTCTATATACATTGAAGAAACCTGCTTAATAAATCCTTGCATGTGCCACTACTGCGGATCTGAGAGCAATGACTCCCACATATCTCTCACTCAGTAGCAATAACACACTTGTTTGTCATGTTAATACTAACTACAATGGACTGCCTGTTGTGCAATACTCATTTTTCTCTTCTAGTGTTTTTACCATTATTAAAAAAGATTAACAATTGAATCACCCAAAACTAATAGCCAATAAAGGGCAACAGAAGGGTGTAATAATATTATCAGCTGTGCAGTCAGTTGTTGGGAGAATCTCTGCCTGTCTTGTAGAAGGCTGGGGTTTGATTCTCAGAGCGGGAAAAAAATATAGCGTCCGGCATTAAAAACCTGCGCCAAATCAAATATGCGGATTGGATGATCTGTTGCGGTGACCCCTAACCGAAAGCAGGCAAAAGATGAACAATAACAAGAGCCCGGATCTGCTTACTGGATGCACAGTTTCGGTACACCCTGAAAGGGGAGCCAATCCATCGCAGGGCACACACATACACACACTCTACACTATGGGCAACTTGATAATGCCAATTAGCTTAATCTCACTGTGGGAGGAAATTGGACCCTGAGGAAACTCACACAGGGAGAACCTGCAACCTTCATGCACGCAGAGGTGGGAATCGAACTTGGACTCTGGAGATTCAAGGAGACATTGCTGACCACTAAGCCACCGTACCACTCAATTTAACAACCAATTAATTTTATTAAAACAATATTATTAAAAAATTATTTTAACAATGTTCATAACATAGTTAATGGTCAATTAATACTTAAAAACAATAAGAATTTATAGGTAAAACATTTAACATTTAATCAAGTCAGGGCACACAAGCGTACACACACTCACTCACTCTCATACTATGGGTAATTTGAAAATGTAAGCCTTTGGACTGTGGGAGGAAACCCTCAAAGCACAGGGAGAACATGCAGTCTCCGTGTACAAGGCAGGACTCAAACCCTCTGGAGGTGCAAGGCCACAGGGCTAATCACTACACCAAGTCTTCTGAAATAAATTAAATAACTTTAATGGTTATTATTAATTATTTTAAAATCACAAGTCAAAAGTGGACAAAAGTGGGCTCAATCTTAATTGCCAATTTGATTACCCCCCTTCTTACTGGGTAGAAAAAGACTGCTCTTTTGCTCAAAAGACCTCAGTGGATATTATGGCAGTGTAAGATAATGTAAATATAATTAAATAAGCTTTTTGCAGAAAGAATCTGGACGCTATATGTAATATATATGGACAAGTGTTTTGCAGTTGACACTTATCAATGCAACCTTTTTGTTAGCTTTTCTATGTAAAGGTATATATATATGAGCAGAAAAAAAACATGTGTTTTGAGTGTTTTTTATGATTGTGAGATGCTGTTGTTGGCCCATGGTGAATTGTCAGATTTTGTATTTCTGCTGCTCGATTCTCCAAGCATATTTCAGCTAGGGTCAACATACACAACTGTAACAGTAATGGAATATTGCATCACGTTAAGCCATTCCTAAAATTCTGAAAGCCTGGTTAAAACGTCAGGGGAAAAAAAGAAAAAAATATATATTTTCAGTCCAAAAGTGACAATAGATGTGTCTAGTCTGTCTCGTTCAGCACGTGGTGCTGGTTCAGGTGGACATCTTGTGTTGAGAAGCAAAGCCGGGGAGATTGGCGCTGTCAGCAAGAGCATGATGGATGGTGAGAGGGAAATGGCCTTTGGAAAGCAAGATCACTCCAGGGAGCCGTGAAACAGATTGAGGCTCAGCAAAGAAATCCCACCAAGAGTACAGGGTTAAACTCTCCATCTCCATGGTTTTCTTTCTGTGCCCCCTGTAATTGGACAGACTTTCTCAAAATGCTGCATGTGTGTGTTTCTGTTTGTGCGAAAATCCACACTGAGAGTGAATTAGGTTTCCAAGTCCATGGGGGGCTAGGATGGATTTGACCAAAAGTTTACCAAAATTTGTAGCCTTTACAAACTGCTCTGCATTTAACAGGTTGGATAGTGACCTTCCTATGTGTGAGTTTAGAGGAGGTAGTGGGTATAAAGGATCTTTCACTGGCAGAGGGAAATGAATTTTTAAAAAATAAATATATATAAAAAAATAATAATGTCTGGTAGCCAGAACCAATAGTATCCTGGAGCTGAACTCTCCTCAGTGGTTTGCATCTGCATGTGTGTTTGGGTGTGTTTGACCTTCTAGCATTTCTCACTATGTCTTTCTGGGAAGGAAAAAAGAAACTCGAACTTTTCCATTGCAGCCAGTGTTCGCTGGTTATGTTTACTCTTAATGGAATGCCTTGATTGTAAGATAAAAAATACTACATTACTACAATACTAATTAAAGTTTTAAGATGAATTTAATTGAATAATATTTTTCATATTATTATTACTGTCGTGAAACACTTTAAACATAGCTTTGAGTGTATAAAGGCAACAGAAGTACAGTAAATAGATTAGTGCCAAAAATAATCAGAAAAGACAGAAAAAATGTGAAGCGCTGGATTAAAAAAAAAAAATCTCTTTAGCCTTTAAGCTATTTTGTTAATTGTTATATTTAGTTGTTTTATTGTTGTTTAATGTTGCTGCACTGGATGACTTGGCCTCGGTCTTAGAACTCAAATGAGGCTATTGCTGTTTTACCCTCAATTCCTTAAAGAATGTGTCTCTATCCTTGTGTTTCATGTAATGTGACACTGTCTAAATGCTTCTTTTTTAAGTTCAAAATGAGAAATGGACAGTGCCAGTGTTTTTATGTCTGTGCTCCATTAAGCAGATTTATTTTCATTTACTGTCTGCGGATACATGAAACAACATAAAATATGAGGGACGTTGAAGTCAAACTGGGGCTTGTGATGAAATTCCTCGTGAATGAAGGCATAAACAGTACGATGATGAGACTCTTAGCCGCAGTAAAACATTTAAATGGTGCGAACGTTTTAAAGAAAGTCATACGTGCTTGAATAATGATCCCGGCCAAGGTGGCTCAGAGCCCACTGTAAATATTCGTTAAGTGGATCTGGAAAATCTACGGATAACTTGTCTCTTCAGTTATCTTCGAGAACTGTACACATAATCATTCACGATGACCTCTTGCACATTACAGGAACTCAGGTGATAGTTATTGCCACACCCCCCGTACAGTCCTGACCTCTCTCCAGATGTTTGGGACATTACAGGTGTTCCTGGGAGGCCAGAATTTCTGACATGAAACAGGCAACCCAATCATGGCTATGGTGTACTGAGACAACTTTCTGCAATAAGCACTAGTGCATTAGCGCAGTCGGGGACTATATAAGAGACATTTAGGAAGTTTTACTCTGCACAATAAAAGTCTCAGTTTGAGTTGAAGGCCCCTTATCCTGTACATGGTTGACAAGCATGAGTGCAATGGGTCCTTACTGCCTGGTTAACATTTATTTTATTTGGTAGACACCCACCGTTTCACCAAAAAGTGGCAATATCCAGTTCATCAGTTGAGGATTAAGGGACTTGCTTAGGGGCCGAAAAATGGCACTTTGGTGCTTCTGGGGATTTGAACTCGTGACCTTTTTAACCAATGAGATCTTAGATATATTACGGGACCTACAGGCATAGTTATCCCATCAGCAACTATCATTCACCTTGGCAAAATTCATTGAGTCGATATTGATTAACCCTAACTGCAACGACAAAGAGTATTTTCTTTTCGCACCCAAGCGTGATAAGCTTGCTTCTGTGCTCTTAAATGATTTTATGTACTCTCTGTTTTACAGAGAAGGCTTATGTGTGCAATAAAAAAAAAAAAGCCAAAAAAATTCTTTTTTAGTTTTCTGTTAGCAATTCAGGGAAAATTCCAGTTTACTGTATTTCAACAGCTTATTTTTAAACCTCCCTTTTCACATCCAGTTACTTTTGCTTACATTGTGCAGTGGAGCCAGACAGTTCTCCCAAATATGGTGAATGCTAGGATTCATATTTGTAAATGGGTACATTTTAGAATAATGTCATCACGGTGACACATTCTTTTGGTAACGAATGAGTGAAAAGATCCTGTGTCCCACTTCCCTGTCTAACTTTGTCCTTCTTTCCCCCAAGCCTGTGATGTACAAATTCAGGCCTATAAATGACTAAAAGCATCTCTGCCATCCACTCCCTGTCACATCAGCAGTGCTTAGAGGAAAGGCCATATTTCTTCGCTGAGAGGAAGCAGTCCAGTAAAAGAGAACATTTTATATATCTCCTCAAAGGTCTAGACATCGTCTTAATCATCTTTTAAGTTCAGTGGAAGTAGGTGTTTCCCCCCATTGTACCAAAACAGATCTACTAGCAGATGTGTTATAAAAGCTTAGATTGTTTTTTAGTTTGTCTATTTCTCTGTCTGTGATGAATGAATCCTCTGCTGGTTAGCTGTCAAGGTGAGAGGTTGATGTCTATTGAACAGCTTCATTTATTATGGAAGAGGGGAGAAGAGGCCACAGATTGAATGAGAATTTAAGTAGCATCACACAAGCCTTTAAGCCTTTCCAATGGAGCAGGAATTACTCTCTCTCTCTCTCTCTCCATTGTCTTTCTATTACCTTTCTTCATTTGCACTTTTCATGGCTCTAGATTTTATAGGCAGAATTTATTGATTACTTTGTGCGAAGAGGCCGAGATCATGCGCATCTAAATATTTGATAAGTAGTTCAGAGTGAGCTAGCTGAAATTGGTTTCTGTTATTGAGTCCATTGGCTTGATCAAAGCTCTAGTTAAACCCTGTGATTTTACTGAGGAGATGACATGAATGTATTGACTAAAGACTGGACGGGCCTCAGTTATCCAATATTTTAAGTGATTAAAAGACAGAGAAGTGCCAGGCATTGTTTGTGTCCAGATTGCACAAATTATCATAGATCTATATTCATATAGATCTTTGTGAGATTTGAGGTCAATACTGTATTCTAGTAGGAATTATACATATTGTTACTAGTGTAAAAAAATGTATAAATGAATTGCAACTTGGTTCGTTCCCTGAAGGCAGTTCTGGAGTTAGTTCGGAGCCGGTGCCCAATTTCGAAGTTCTCTGTTTTCAGACAGTCAGGATTTCCAGACAGCCAAACACCAGCCCTCAGACATAAAAGCCGGTTTCAGGGGCAGCAACAATACTTTTCTGAGAACATAGAACCCACGTATGTCATGGGCTGGGGGCAGGATTATCACAACCAACTAAAAGTTTGTGTGCGCCTTCTTTAAGAAGTGAACTTAAAATGCAGTGGCCAGCTCAAATGCTTTGTAGTATTGCTGGTTTGTTCCCTAAGTAGACTCTCAAGGTCAGAAGAACTGCTCGTTAAGCCATGTTGAAGTCCGCCATTGTTTTTGTGCTTGCTGCTAGCATTTTTGTTGCGGCTAACATTGCTGGGAAGGTAGAGATGTACACAGACCTATACAGTGAAGTAAATGACGTGAATCTCTAGCCCATGAAAAAACAAAGCAAGTTCTTAGGAGGGTCATTATTGAACCCGGCTCCAAACCAGCACTAGCACCTGATTCACTTGGGTGAAAAGGAGGTAAATGTTGCTTGGTTATGTCTACATTTAGCACCTAAACCATTGACACAGAGTTTTTCTTATTTGCTAGATCATTGGCAAATGTATGTTGTGTAAAAAAGCATTTTCATGAGAGAGGGAGTGCTGTTGTGGTGAATATCAGCACGGGTGCTTTTATACAACAGTTCCGAACATATCATTTATTATCAAGAGTTCATGACTTGCTTGCTTAATTAATCAGTCTTTTTCTCCACTAACACATATCCTTCCACAACTATTGGAACCATTTTTAATAATGGTCATCACACATTACATTTCTTGCCACTTAATTAAGCAATATCACAGAAGAGGGAGTGCTGCTGTTCTGAATATCAGCATGTCTGTGATGCGTCCATGGACATGAGGGCGCAGCCTAACCTCGAGTGTGATTTCGCTTTTAGCAGTTCAGGAAAAGGCATTTATTATCAGCAAATTATGATTTGTTGTTTATTTGTTTATTTTGCTCCACCTGCACATATCCTTCACAACTGTTGAGACAGTTTGTGGTCAACAATTAGTGTAATTAACAGCGGTGAAAGTGGGCTGAAGTTGTTACTGGTTCTATTGTAGCCAAAAGGTAAGGACATGGAGGTTCTAGACAGTTGTTGGTACTGTAGTGCACTATGTAGGGTGTACAATCCCTTATTCTGTACACCAAGTAGTGCCCTTGATCAAGGGTTAACATTTATTAAAACACCTGCGAAGTGGAGTGATCATTTAGTTTGCGGTACATATCAGCAATCATATAATTCTACTTGTCTAATCATATTACTTGGTGGGAGCAAACTTTAGTATAACTCAAAACCACCCCATATTGTTTGTACATTTGTAATATAAATATTCTCATTGTGAGAATTATAATTTAATAATCATCTAATAACTCATTATTTAAGTAATGACAAAAAATGTATTCTGTTGAATTTTGTTCATTGTACATTAGAACCTGTCTGTGTGAAGATCCTTGTTGAACTGTCAACAAAGTACTCTAGAAGTGGAAAAAGTTAAGTGGTTTGATGCTTTTGGTTTACTCTTGCTTTCAAACTTCTTTGGAAAACTGTCACAGTCTGTCAGTTTAAACTTTCCTTTTTTTATAGACCGGCTGTCAAAACTCAGAAACACTGCTTAAGAGAGAAGGAATTCCTTTGCACTTAGCTCAGCGTCGAATTGATTCCCCAGGACCACAGTTTGGGTTTCTTTTCTTGCTCTACAGTTAGTAACCAGTGAGGAGGCATGGAGCTGGTATTAATAGTGAGGTGCTGGCTTTGGCAAGCTCTGGAGACGATCCCCAAGAGACCAGGCCTTCTGAAGTCTGTAGGATTTGCCAGGGAGTAATAAGAACCTGGAAAGACCACAATACACACACACGCAGCTAGGAAAGTCTGGCGCTAGTGCTACCCTTATCAGACTTCTCAGCATTTCCCACATTATTTGACCATGAGATACATACAGCACATACCCAGCATCAGTGGCTAATATAGCACTGCTTGTTAGCATGTTTAAATACTGTTTCATATATCTTAGCATAGCTAGCTGTTTTGATTAAGGTAATCTAGTGTATACAAATGTGCAAGGCTGTGGTATAATCTAGAAGTCTGTGTGTGTGTGTGTGTGTGTGTGTGTGTGTGTTGAATGAGGGAAGAAGTGAGTGAAACTGATCACATCAACCGATACGATTACTTGATGACGCAACATGCCATCGGCAGTCTGTGAATATTACTGTCTCTTTAAAAAATGTCAAATTTGCAATATGCAACTTTTTTTTTTCTCAAGCAAAAGCATGTAGGGGAACAGAAATGTAAACACAACATACCTTATTCGTCTGTTAAGAACAACGCACCGAGAATAAGTTGAGTATGAAAAGTTATCTGTAAATGTGATGACAGTGCGAGACTCCTGTATTCAGCAGGGCTGCATACTGTACATTCTGGATGATAACAGGAATAGTCTTTTATAAATTGCAGACATTATGATATTTATTAATAAATGCCTGCTTACTAATGATTGGCTCAAGAGATACCGAGTGACTGATGCATGTGTTTATTTAAAAACCTTTGCTGCAGCGATCCTATTTGTGCTGCATAGTCGCATTTTATATAAGAATTTCTGCATTTGTGAGAGCCCCTTGATGCTACAGTAGGTAAAGAATGGGAATTTTTTGCTTTTCATTCAAGCATGGGCTATTCTGTTGCTTTCAGTTTTTTAATAATCTACATTAAATAATACGAGAACGGAAATATGTTGCCTTTCAATAAATAAAGGTTTTATACTTTAACACTTTAAATGCTGGATCCCGATAACCCTCACACACCTGTGTCTGGTGACCAGTATCGGTATTGACCAATTCTGATTTCTGTGATCCAAAATGGACCCAGATCGAAGAACAAGTGAAAACAGTCCAGTATGTCAGTCGAGAAGGTTGAACATTATAGAATGAATCTTGGATGACATTTAAAATCTCACGTTAATTAAGGATAAAATAAGCGAGTCTTTCACAGTGGAGTTTTACTTTAAGGAGTTCAAAAAGTCACAAATTGTTGGCTGCAGCTATACATTAATTCATGTCTTTTGGCTTGATGGAAAGACCCAAATACCTGACCCATATAGACTCGGTTCACATTACAAGCTACATTGTTCAATTCTAATTTATGGTCAGATTGAATTTTCATATCATGACGGTTCACATTGAAAATTACAAGTGACTTTCTTTTGATGCTAATGTGGACACGTCTGTCCCCGGAAATGGCACATATGTATACACATCACACATCAATACATCTTTGTTTGCACCTTCTGGGTTAAAACACATCATGAGTTTGTGCAACCACTCGTTCATTTCAAACAATGGATGTGATTTTAGCATTAAATATGGTGGGGATTTTAGTCTGGAGGATGTCAAGCAGTTAGTCGGCTGTATTTGTTGAGGTCCAGAAGAAGGAAGAAAGCCAGGTGCCTTGCTTTAACTGTTTTAGCACTGCTATGAAATCCCTGCACCGCCAGTGTTGACTGATGTCAGCAAGAGCGCCACACATGCACAGAGGCAAAATGTCACACGAAGTCCGATCTGCCCGTTCTCATTCAAGTAACATGATCTCACATATGTCTCACACATACTGTAGATCTGATCTAGGAGTCAATTTGAATCACTTTGATTGACTGGAATTGGAGTCACTTCAGGCTGGTAATGTGAACATATTTTATGAAGGTAACCGTCCCAAATCAAGTGAAGTTTAGGGATTTTTTTGTTTTTGTTTTTAAACCTAACCACTAATAAAGCATGCATGCCGTTGTCAGCCCTTTCCATTTCCTGGCTCACGCAGGGCGTGCAGTGGCCTTCACCACTACTGTTTTTTACCCTGAGAGTCACCACTTTTCACATAAGAAGATTTATAGGCAATAATTTCAAACACACAGGAAGATGTCAGGACATCCGCATAAATTTTGATGCTTCGCTATTCCCACATGTGCATGTGGAGTCATAAATTTCTGACATGGTGTGGGGGGGTTGTAATACACATGCATATGCTGTGATAAGTTGCTGATCTGGGGTTGGGGTATTGTAGGAGGTGCAGTTAGTTGTCAGGATGTCAGCAGCTGGAAACATTGAGAATATACGGTATTAAGTAGTACACACTTGGCATCATGTGTTTTGGTCTGTATACATGGTTTTGTTGCAGTGTAACAAAAAGTGCTTTGTGAAGATTTTACCGGTGGAATAAATAAATCTAAAAATACGACTATTGCATTTATTTTTATGCAGTAAAAATAAACTTTTGCCAGTGAGCATGTGACCATATTCAAATCAGCATTATTGCTAGAACCAAGGTGTGTCAGTATGCCAGATTTAGTGCTGACACTATTATTATTAGGGCATATATGAGGACTGATGTGCAGTTAAACCTCTGTTGATTTGAGAAATCATGTGAAAAGGGACATCCTGTAGGGACAACATGACTAGACTGGGCTCTGTTGTACAAGTACACCTCTCCTTTACTGTCTGGAAAATCTGACAGTGGAATTGTGCTGTGTATGATGAGATGTGACAAGTGCTTGCAAAAATAAAGAGTTTGCTTTTAGTGCCGTGGCAATATGGGAGTCTGGTACACTGTCTTTGCGGAGCACTTTAAAGTAGACACACACACACACACACACACACACACACGTGCACAAACGCTGACAAACACAAGAATCGACTGGCGAGAAACCCAAGAAGATTTTTACATAAACACAGGTGATCATTCGGCACAAACTGATTGCTCGCTGTGCGCACTGTTAAAATAGTTTTGTCCATCGGAGGCAGATCTATTTGCAACACTTTGTTATGAATGTGTTACATCTTTAGAGTGTGTAATTGCCACACATTTCACTCTTGTTGTTACTTTTTTGTGACTTGCAGCCTGTAGGCCTGGCTTTTACAAAGCCTCAGCCATGGATGCCTACTGTATGAAATGTCCACCGCATAGCTACTCTCATCAGGACAAGGCCTCCGAGTGTGTATGTGAACGGGGATACTACAGAGCCGAAACTGACCCTCGCTCCATGGCCTGCACAAGTAAGATTCTTAAATATACACTGTTTCAAACACCATAAAGGTCCTAAAAGGACCAATTGCTTTAAATGACATGTGTCTTATGTTTATCCTATTTTTCCTTTGCATATTATGGAATATTTACGCGAACTGACACAAAATCCCCATGTGTTAATATAATAGTCTGATCATTTTTAGGTACGCTGCACACGTTTACTCGGCACCAGTCTGTGAGACGAGTCAAAAGTTATCCTTACACTGGCTTTAGAATTGATTGTAATTAATATTTGGAAAAGACAAAAACACAATTTTGCATCACCCTCTCCTTGTTTTTCAATACACTTTGTTTACCCGTCAACAAGCTTTTGTATTCCCTCATTAAAAAAAGGTTTTAGGTTTAGCTTTGAGCCATGAATGCACCGCTGTCTTCACTTTTTCATCAGAAGTGAATCTTTCTCCCCGTATCGCTGCTTTCAGGGGACCAAACGGGTGATAGACCGACGGAGCAAGATCAGAACATGATGAGATCAGATGCTTTAACACTGTTGACAGCGTTAGCAGAAGTTACCAAATCTTGTTAGCAGATATCCAAACGCTTTTGTTTTACGCTCTTCCATGTGTTGTTTCGACACCAGGTAGACCCTCAGAACACAAAAACACAAAAATCACTGCATGCTGCTCTTCTTTTGTGCGAATCATAAGTGGGGCGTCCATTTTTTGCTCGGACCGCAGCTACATATGAACTGATAGAACTCATTCACTCCTGCACGGCAGTGACTGGGAGACAGGAGCCTTGAACAGAAAGTAATGTTAAGACAGTGCGCCCAACAGAATTTGTAATATAACCAGAGTGCGGATAATTTTTGACTCACCCTCGTAACACCAGCATTGCCTTCAACATATAAAAGAAGTCTGAAATGTATTTTTATGTCCATTTTGTTAGTGTCTATCAGCCTGTTTTTTTTTTTTTAACTTTTTTTCCAGCTGTATCCTGTGTTATAATGTAAAGTATTGTTTTACTATAATAATAAAACACAAGATTAAAATCATGTAACAAACTTATTGTAGGGGTTCAAATATGGGGGTTCGTGCCACTCCTTCTGTCGGAAATATATATATATTTCTAGCATTATTATTTACATTTTTTAAGCATTGTTACAGTGTATGTTTTTGTGTGACAGGGCCTCCGACAGCACCAGGCAACCCCATTTCCACAGTGAACGAGACAGCCGTGACTCTAGAATGGAGCCCGCCACGGGACACAGGGGGCAGAGGGGATGTAACCTACAGTGTCCATTGCATGAAATGCTCAGGCTCTGTGGGTGAGACGGTTGAGAAGTGCATGCCCTGCGGCAGCAGCGCTCACTTCAGCCCGCGGCAGTTTGGCCTGGCCCATCCCAGAGTCCAAGTCAGCGAGCTCCAGCCTAGAACCAACTACACGTTTAGCATCGAGGCGGTGAATGGAGTCTCAGATCTCAGCCCAAGCCCTCGGCAGCTAGCGAACATCAACATCACTACCAGCCAGACAGGTTAGCCAAACACACACACACACACACACACACACACACACACACACACACACACACACACACACACACACACACACAGGCACACACAAACTGTTTTTTAGCTTTTGTTAGCATGGTGTAGGCTTGTTCCCTTAGATTGAAGTGACATTGTAAAACAATGCAAAGCTATTGTGACTATTCAAAATCATATGATAAAACTTCCTCTCTACCTTAATGGGCGTGGTCTTTTTCACTATGACCCCACCCCACCTCATCCATAGTGCACTCAGAATGGTTTGATGAGGATGAAACTGCTACGAATCAAAATCAAATCAAAATCAAGTTTCCACCATCATCATCAAAACACTTATAACATCCAGAGATACAGTGTTTGTATCCGTCAGTACAGTCCAAGGGAAATGTAGAATATATAATAAGTGGTGGAATTTTACACTAAACTAACATACTTTCTATTGAGGTTTTCTTTAATGAATTGCCTGATATAAAACATGAAGCTCTTCTAAATAGATTTATGTACATAACTGCATTGTACAAATTAAAGAGGCCCGGAAACGGTTTTCCATTAAAGAAGAGTTGCGAAAACTATTTGCCTCTACTCTGAGCTATACAACACTTATTTTCAACTGAGTTATCTGATTGAAACCAACGTATTCCATTAGTGCTGTAATAGATATAACAGTACAGCACTGGGATGTTTCACCCTTTAAAGCAGGCAGCAGTGTCAACAATCCCATTTTCCTACTTTAATTTATTATTTGCAATAATTCTTCTTGTACACAAAATCAGAGATGTCAGGAATCAGTAAAAAAAAATATTAATACTTTCACCCCTGTTAATTACACTAACACATAAACTAAATTGTGTTTTTGGAACTGTTGGGTAAAAGCAATACCAAAATCAAGCTTGTGCTGTTGTACTGAATATCAGCATGGCCACATCACAGCTGTGCTGCTATTCAGTACAACAGCACTCTGTCTCATGTGATATTGCATAATTATAGTTTTAAGAAATAAAACTGAAAATGGCCACAATCGGGCTCGGCAAATCAGGCACGGCTAAGAAAACAGCAAATCCATCTTTTTAAAAGGATGATTTCTATTTTTAATATGTTAGGAATTGCTATAATAGTTTATCTAAAATCCAAAATGTTAGTGAGGATTTATAGAGAAAAAACGTGATGTGAGACAGGTTTTTCACATTCTCTCTCTTATTCCAGTACCAGTCATTAGGAAAAGCTAATTCATGGCAAATCCTCCTACTCCATCCCCTCTTCAGAGCTTGCACACTGCTGAGTGCTAGCTTAATGTGTGCAGCTTTTGCATGACCTTACACCCTGTGCCCACAGGCATGTTGGGAAGTGTTATCTGGTCCCCTTGGCCCCACAGAAAAAACACACAGATGGAGAAAGGGTGAGTGGGAGAGGAGAATGTCAACTATACAGTAGAGTGAGATCAAGAGAGGAAAATTGGGAGAAAGAGAGAGAGAGAGAGAGGAAGGGATGAGCACAATAGGAGAGACTACGAGGGAGGAAACAGCAGACAGAGAAGCAGAAAGGAGGGTAGGGCGGAAAGTCAGAGAGAGAGTGAGAGAGGACAGAGAATGAGCTGTGATGAGGGCTCTGAGAGCATACCCGACCAGGACGCTCAAATCAACCATCTCACGCTAATAAGAGCCGACAATGGCGTTACCATAGTGATAAGGCGGGGATGCAGGGAGGAACACGGGATGGCAGGCAGCATGGTCACTATGTACCGTTTAAATATTTAACGGTACATAGGATTCTATTTAACACTGCATAATGGTACAATTGCATTCTATTGAGAAAAGTAGTAAAATGTGTGTTTTTTTTAATATATGTTATTCTAAACAAAATATAAGCATTTTTTAGACATACCTACATAATGTTCAAAGTTATTCCATGTCATGCAACAACCAGAGATGAGTTTCCCAGTCATGGAAAGTACCTGTAAATAAATAAAAAAGGTCCTGATATTTTCTAAATATTAAAGATTCTGTAAATCTCTCTATAGTACATTTACATGTATACTGATTTTGATTAGTCAGATATAATCCTAATGTTGCTGACACATGAAAAGACCCAGTAAAAATAGGCTCCATTGAAATAGTTTAAAAAAACAAACAAACATATATTGCAGCACCTGGACTGTGTTATAATTTTGCAAAGCTGTTCCACTGTTTTGCTTCATCTGGTCATCTCTGTTTCTCTTAACGGGACTGTAGGACCGTCAAGATTTTTTTTCTCTCTCCCCTTCCTTTATCGTTTCCTTCTCTTTTTTCCCCTGTCTGTGAGTCTGTTCATCATTCATTGTCCGGGTCCAAAACAGGCAGTCCTTGTTTATACCCGTCCCCAAACCCTGACACTTTCATTACTGCTTCCTCCTTGTCTTCTTTCTACTCACTTCCTGGCTCACTTTCTCATTCTCCCTTTCTTCTCATGTTTCCTTTTCTTTAAACTCTCCCTTCTGTCTTTACTCTTGTCTTTTATCTCATTTTTTTTCTTATTATTTTCTGATTGGACTATGATAGCAGACATACGGTAAATTGTTACGATATTTTGAGAGCTGCTGATGCGCCCCGGTGTTGTACAGTACATGCTGTTTGGAGCTTGAATGTTCATGCAACATTACTTACTACACACATTGCATAATTTATTACCTTTCAACCCTCTATCTCTCCCTCTTCCCTCCTACAGCTTTTCATGGCCTTTAATTAGAAGGGCAATGAATCCTTTATCTTTATAATGCAGATTAATCTGGATCTCTCTTATTTCGCCGCTCTTTCATTATGTCTCTCTCTCTCTCTCTCTCTCTCTCTCTCTCTCTCTCTCTCTCTCTCTCTCAGTGAGTGTGATTGTTAAAGAGAGGAGAAGCAGGGACAGCATCACCCTGGCATGGCAGGGTCCAGAAACGTCCGATGGTGCCATGGTGGAGTACGAAGTCACCTATTATGAAAAGGTTTGTCCCTATTTTGAATTAGGCTCACTGCCCAAATCTTCACACTCACCTTTCTGGCTGTGTCAAAATCTCCTCTGATTGGACATATGGTAACTGTTGTGTCACTGCATTTTATCACACCCTGGGGAGCCACTGGGATGTCAGCACTGATAGATTCTCTGTCTCTAATTAACATTCCTGGATGCTGAATGCATGCTGTGTGACCCTGAACCTTGTAACACATTTGGTGACACTTTTGTTTTCAATGATTTGTTAATGAAGGTTGATATTGATTCTGGTTAAAACAAAGCTTATTATTACTCAACTCAAAACATTGTTTAATGTTAATTTACAAAATCGCTTTATTGTAAAAAAAAAAATATGATGTGTTTGCCTCTGTTAGTATTTTATTTAATATTAAACAGGTAACCCTAGGCAGTGTCTTAATATAAGGATAGTAGTAGTATATAATAACTACTATTATTATTATTATTATTATTATTATTATTAATAATAATAACATCAACAATAAAACATTTTTGGAAATAAAATCATTTGAGTATTCGTTACAACTGGGTGTACCACAAAGCCACTTTCTGTATCTGTACCTTTTTGTTGCTTTAAATATCCATATCTCGATCTGTATTCAGTACCTGGTATAAAAAATGGTGGTGGGGTTTGAGTCCCCCTTCAGGTCTGTGTGTTGAGTTTACTCAGGATGAGCGAATGAGCTCTGTACATTTACAATACTGAGTGTGAGTTTGACATCAGAAAGTGAATGAGTTTGACAAGCATGACATCAGAAATGCCACATAGGTCTAAAAATCAAACTTCACTCATGCACACACACACACATGAAACACTTGCATACACATATATGAAACAGTCACACATCTATATATACTGCTAACTGCTCAAACAACTACATATGAAATGCGCGCACACACACCTATGAGATGCACGCAAATACACACAAACTCTCTGCGCACACACCTAAAGTATGATACATGATACATGATTCTCAGTAGTAGCGGTTTGTAAACAGCCTGCTGTTGGACAGTTTAGAAGACGGAGTAGGACGGTATAGTGATTGATCATTGTTCAATCACAAGGCGTATTCAGAACTGTCCACATGATGTCTGAATCTCATAGGTGTGTGTGCAAGGAGAGTTTGTGTATGTACGCTGCGTGCATCTTATAGGTGTTTGTGCACGAAGAGTTTGAGTGTATGTGCGCGCATCTCATAGGTGTGTGTGCATGTAGAGTTTGTGTGTGTATGTGCTCGGAGAGTTTGTATATATATTTGCGCATGTCTCATAAGTGTGTGCGCGCATTTCATATGTAGGTGTTTGAGCAGTTAGTAGTATATATAGATGTGTGACTGTTTCATATATGTGTATGCAAGTGTTTCATGTGTGTGCGCATGAGTGAAGTATGATTTTAGCCCTATACGGCGCCTCATAGAAACCCTTCCTTTGCTATTATTATTTATGCCACACAGGATCACAGCGTAGATTGTCATCTAAAAATGTAATTGTTCATGCTAATTTATATGCAACGTACATTAAATCTACAGAGGGATATGTATATTTGTGTTGCAATTTCTAAATATGAATCTATATTAGTCTGGATATATTTCAGTCCTGTAATGTTAATTGTTGGTTGATAAAAATCGTAGCAAAAGACAACAAGCCAGACAATGCTAACGCTAAGGTTAATCACTTATGAGTTAATCACTGGGGCACTTTACAAAAGGAAATTCAGAAGCTATTATTAGATATTAATTGGTTATTCATACCGTCCCCTGGGGTTAACACGACTGCAACCGTGTATCAGATCATAATATCTCTGCTTGGCTCCTACAGCGCACTGCTGAGCGGTCTGTCTAGTAGCCGATTCTACACAGTACTTTTAGAAAGAACCAAGTACCCTTAAAAGAATGGGGCACCACTCAGACGTCAAATGAGAATATAACCATACAGAAAAGAATACTGACTTCAAAATTGTCTTTGTAAGACTAATTAAGACACCTATTGTAAAAAATAGTTTCTACTGCCATCTAATCTGAAAAATTTTAATATTCATGATGCCTGTCTTTGTATCGATGCATGTGCCTCGTAATTGCATTTTATTGTCAGGGTTTAGCAGACATAACGTTTAGCATATAATGCCCTTATCATTTATAGTGGCAGTTGCTTGCAAGCTTTTCAGATTAGATCGATCGCAGATAAGATTTTTAAATAAATAAGCAAAACTGTAAAGAATGTTACAATATAGGACGTGACCTTGCATTGACAACACATTTTCCGTACAGTTCTGTGATATTGGACGTCTGGTGAACAAACAAACAAAACTATGAAATAACACAATACAGCATTAGGTAATTTAAGGAACAACAACAATAACAACAGCAACAAAAACAACAGCAATCAGCTATCATTTTAAGACACGGACGTCAGCTGTTCTGGGATAGTTCTTGCTTAAAGAGTATTGTCAAGTGCATTTGAGCACTATGATGAAACCTGCTCTCATAAGACCATCGCAGGAAAGCAAGACCAAAGCTTACCTCTGCTGCAGAGGAGAAGTTCATTTAAAGTTACCAGCCTCAAAAATCACCAATTAACAATCAGCACCTCAGATTAGAGAAGGCTACGTTATGAAGGATTTACAGAGCACAAGTAGTAGACATAGTATTAGATCAACTGTTCAAAGGAGATAATTGCATATTTTGGATGCCTTCATCACTGTTTTACAAAGTAGAAAGAAATAGAGAATCAGGAAGGACAACGGAATTAGAAGGTTTTTCCAAGCATTTGACTGGTAGTACATCTGTACACTGATCTGTCAAGCTAAATGTCACCAAATTGATGGTAGTGGTATTATTTCTCGAGCACCCGCGATAATGTGTGCACTGAATTCTGCAGTGACATGTTATCACACTTGCTTCATTCTTCATGGAATTCATTGAGCGCAAACAGCTGAAGAGAACAAGCAGGTTGTTTCTTGACTCTATGGAGATGTATGATGATTATTATGACTTATGAAGATGATTATATTGCAGGTTATATGACTTTGAGAATAAGATCACAGATGAGCATGCTTGGAAGCTGTGAATGGCCACTTTGTTTGATATTGAGCACATGGTCTACCGAGCTTCTGCCAAGACTTATCAAACTTATTTATCACTGTTTAGGCTTAATAGCCTTAGAGAGTCTCCTGCCTGAAAATAGGAAGATGCCACATGACTCTGGTCAGAGCTCATGAAAGATGATGAATGAATATCAGTCCATGAAATGTTGATGTAGACATCGGCAACAGTGAAATATAAAGACAGAAAACAGAGTGATAGAACAACTGTTTAGATGCCTTTACCTGTGTGAAAGCTATGGCAAACATCTGTAATTTAACCAATCCATAGGTAGTTGCTTGGGAAAACCCTTTGTATGACCAAACATCACTGCAATATTTCCCAGATTCCCATTTAGAATGGAATAAGATTAAGCATGTTGATTATCAGCTTAATTTACATCAATCTCTGTCTCATCACCTGGGACAATTGTCACTTAGCATTTAAATACTAACTTTGTTTTAGTCTCTTTACTTGATTATCTATCAGTCTCTCATGAAAATACACTATATGTAAAAATATTTTGTGCACACTTGACCGGTCCTTCCCAAAGTGTTGCAACAAAGCCTAGAAAGATGCTGTATGCTATAGCATTACGATTTCCTATACTACAACTATGAGGCACATTCCAAACCTGTTCCTGCATAAGTTTCCCCATGCACAGTGAGAACTACATAAAGATATGGTGTAGTGTGGGTCATGGATACTGTGAACAAAAAGGTGGTAATTTGTATGACAGCTTGAGGGATTGAAGATAAACATCTTCAATTTTTTTTTTATTTCGTATAGTACACACTTCTAGAATTCTAGTCTTACTTTATGACTGTATTGCAAATGTGTTACGAGTACACTAAAGGAGTTCAGGACCATTTGCAAATGCTGAATGCATTTTCTATATTATAACATATTTTTAGTGGCTTCTAAAGTTGCCGCTGCAGTTCAGCCAAGAGTTCAAACACACATAAATGAGCTTGAAGTGACTTTCAGCGCGCAAAAATGAGTTTGAAAGCGCGGGAGAGATTCAGTGTACAAACACAAGTTTAAGAGTGAGAATAGACCACTAAATATAAGCATGTACAAATAAGTACAAATTTAAAAGTATGAAAAAGTTCAAATTTAACTGAAAATATACTAAGACTACAGTATGTTAAAAGTTGTATTCTTACTGTATGTATACTTTCTGTACAATGTTACAATGATTATTTTGAGCATATGAGCATATGCCAAAAATAAATTACTTAAAAAAAACTTATAACATTCCTTAAACTTTCCTATAACATATCTTTGGAAAACATACTATAATACAATTATTTTGAAATATGTTTAAGTTAGTTATTTTAGTTAGTTAAGTAAGTTAAAGTTTCATGGCATGATGTTAGTACACTTTTTAGATATTAACTGACGTACACGTTTTTTGTTAGTAGATTTGCAATGTACTATAGAAGATTTTAATATATTCGCAATACAGAAATATTTTGTTTTTTATTAGGGATTTGCAGCATGTAACACTTTGCAGCGAGTAGTGAAAACAATTGCTGTAGCTTGAAAGCATAAACAATATAGTACATAATATATGTTTCTTTTATATTGGATTAAGTCAAAAAATTTACCATCCAGTTGGTTGTTGGCTTTCCATCCAACTCCCAAACTCTCTCTTCCATACTGTCTCCCCAGTCATGTCACATCAATTAATTTGTAACTTCGGTCAAAGCAAATAATTTATGTCCCACTTGTGACTTGCATGGAAGAAGAGCAGTGTGTGTGTGTGTGTGTTTATTTATTGAATTTTTTTGTGGTTTGATAGTGTACCTGGTGCCAGAACAACTCGCAGAAGAGCATAAACAGAAGCGTTTGGGTATTTGCGAACATACTGTAATTGGGACCAATACTCTAAGGAAGGTGAAGGTTTCTAAACAGAATCATTACTTTTGATAAGACATCGATTCATCACTACGAACCTGAGAGTAAACGGCAGAGTTTGGAATGGAAACATCCAGTGAGAAGCTTGTTGAAAAAAAAAGCATCCTACCTAGAGTCCTGATTTAGGTCCTTTGACTTTCACCTGTTTTCCTGTGAACGTAGCCCTACAAGGACAAAGATTCACAGAAGTGAAGACAGCGGTACATTTGTGGCTTGCAGCTTAGTCAAAAAAATGTTTATTAGGGAATACGAAAGCGTGTTGGCAGATGACCAAAGTGTATTGAAAAACAAGGTTATGTTGAAAAATTATGTATTTGTCTTTTTTTTAAAGTTTATTGAAGTAAATTCTACAGCCAGCGTGCGGATAAATTTTGACTTACCCTCGGACTTGCGCATACCGTACAGTACATACTTGTGTGAAAAGTGATCATATTGCCATCCTTCTATGGCATCCTAAGACTCGATTCACTGATTCCTCACACAACAAACGACAATACAATTTTGCATCTACTGTAAGCTATTTCTTTTGACTTTTTTTCTTTCAGTATTGAAGTGTGTGAAACCAGTAAAACATTTACAGAGCTTACCACAGGCTTATGTGGTAGTGATTGTAATTGTGTGTCGTTATGCTTGTCCTTCAATCTGACGTTTTTTAGAATCAGAGAGACCAGAACTACACAGTGCTGAAGACCAAATCCAACATCATGACAGTGGAGGGCCTGAAGCCAGGAACGACTTACGTGTTCAGGGTCCGTGCTCATACCGACGGAGGCCACGGCAACTACGGAGGAGAGATCGAACTGGAGACAAGGCATGAGGGTGAGTGTGGGGGAAAACCTGAACGTGCCCTAATGTTTTATTTATGTAATCCTTGTCATTCCTTTACGTTTCGCATTTATATTGTTTCTCATTTCAGTAGGTGTCCTGATGTTCAGGGTGTTCCTCTTTGCCAGTCTTTTCACTACATCTTCTCAGTCTGGAAACGTTGTTTTTCCTAGTCCTTCTGTTCTATTATGTCTTAGAACATACTGCGCGAGGGCAAAGACATCATTAGAAATCACTGAGAGAGCTAGCAGTGATTGATAGACTACAGCTTTTCAAATCATTTCTCAAAAGATTTCCAGCTCCTCCGGCTCCTTGTGAAACAAAGTCAGGCATGGCTCACTGTTGACCTGTTTTTTTTTTTTTTTTTTGTGTGTGTGTGTGTGTGTGTGTGTGTGTGTGTGTGTGTGTGTGTGTGTGTGTGCGTGTGTGTGTGAAAATGACACAATGCTTGACACAGTTAATCTCAGACAATTGTAAAATATTTATGAGCGGATGATATCTTGTCACCAAACTCAGTTAGTCCCTAGAGGTACACACAAAGTCATGCTGCAGTTTTTTTTTTCTGAAGTGTTTGAAGTTTCCTTGTCTATTTTTTCACCCTTCTTGAAATGCGTGATAAGAGTTCAGAGTAGGAAGGTCCCATGCTTTAACTAAACAAAAGCAACAATAGCTGCTTTCGAGCCTACATACGCAATATGTTGTGTTCTATTATATCTATTATGGGAAGAACATTACATGTAAAAAACACATCTTTGTTGTATCTTATTTCAAATACTGTACGTTCATAAATGCTAACTACACTATTTAGTCTGTCATTTGCTTTCATTTCTACTTACATATACTTATTTAAAATTCAATTATTATAATACTTTTTATAAAAGGTTTCTCACTCACCTGATTTAGTTTTTTAAAAACATGCCATTTTAATGTCTGTAGTTTTAAATAAATTGCCTTCAAGAACCCCTTTGCTGAAGTGCCTTTATGCTAGTCAATCAAAATCCAGAAACCAGAAAAAAATACCTGCTTTTTTACCCACTCTTGTTCAGAACATTATAAGGCATTTTTTATACATTTCCAAACAGTATTCTGATGAACAAAACCTATTTTTGCAGTGTCAAATGATTTATTTTCTGTATATTTAAGAGTATTTATATGCGATAACATCCATTTTGTACAGCAGTATAAAAATCGTTCGTTAGATACTGTAGTGTCTTGTTTTTTAAGCCTGTCTTAAAAACTTAAAAATGAGATGCATGAGTGCCTTACCATAAGTTTTGGTTGTCATAAATTTTCCTGGTCTGCACACTGAACATGACGTTTTTCACCTGGAACGCGAGTACAATGTCATTAATCAGAGCCGAATTTCACTCCACTTGTTCAGTGCTTTCCAAAGTTTTAAATGACAATATATTTAGTACAAATTAAATTCTTTTCTTTCGCCTGAACTAGCCATATGGCTAACGGGAACCCTTTCACAGTGACACACCGGAACCGGTTACACACTTCACGGTCGGTATGCAGAGCAGGGCAACCAAGGCTCATGGCAATGTATTTACATACATGCAGTCAATTTTGCGATTTTGATTTCAGACTTGAAAAAGTACAAACTATCCCTTTAAAACAAAACTAAATGCTAATTACGGCAATGTTTTCCCTCCATAATTTCGGATGGATTTCTTTTTCCTTCTTTATTTTGGATGACATGTTGTGCCTTGTGAAGTAAACTGAGCGATTTTCTGTATTGCCTCATGGAACACATTATGCTGACCAAACTGGGGAACTATTTTCATTTAATGTATGCATACGTAATCTGAGTTGAGGCCCAGTTCAAGTATGAAATGGAGATAATGCTGTTGAAGCCTCCATGCATCCTCTTACATGAGGGTTTTAAAATCTAATAAAATGCTTACGGTAACTATGAGCCATTATGTTATGAATAGATATGAATATTTACTATGAGTCATTATGTTATGAATAGATTTATGCATTGATGACAGTCATTGAGTACCACTGAGAGCGCTACGTCAGTGACTTTTAATTTGCATAATCTTAGAAATGTACTTATTTACTTACTCGTTTATTCACTTTCTTACAGTACATACTAACTTACTGATACTTCATTATTAGTGTAATAACAGTTTAGACCACACTAATACTTCGGTGTTGAATCAAGTACAGTTTCTAAGCTTTTGACTAATGAGCATGGATACTGATACTGTTAAAAGGCAAGCTCACTCTAATTGTGAAAGAGGAGCATGAGGAATAATTTTCACACATGAACTGGCCACCACATGGTGTGTTGTAATCAAAGCTAAGGTTGATCGGATGAAATCTTAGTGTATGGTTCAGTGATTTATACTGAGAATTATATGGCAGTTCAGACTGATACCACGAGTGATATTATAGAGCATACTGTACCAACACTGTATATATATATATATATATATATATACATATATACAGTGGAACCTTGGATTATGAGCATAATTCATTCCAGAAGTGGGCTTGTATTCCAAAACACTCATAAACCAAATCAAATCTTCCCATAAGAAATAATGAAAACTCAAATAATTTGTTCCACAGCCCAAAAAAATAAATACAGAAAAATAATTAATACAATATATAAAGTAAAAATAAAACAAATTAACCTGCACTTTACCTTTAAAAAAAGTTAAAATAAATCCCAACATATAAGTTTTTCCGTTTGTGCGCGCAGGCGCCGTGTGTGTGTGTGTGTGTGTGTGTGTGTGTGTGTGTGTGTGTGTGTGTGTGTGTGTGTGTGGAATTAGCCCCTTCCCTCGCCTCGTCTTACACAATAAAACTCCTCCTCCCTCCCCCCACCTCGCTTTTTAAGTTTTACAACAAACACACACACAACGGAAACACTGTTTTAACGGGAAAAAAAATAACTTTCTCTAATGACACTCGCGTGAGCGCAGACTAACGGAATCACTGCTGTAAAGTAAGTGAAATGAAGAATCGCGACAGAGCAGAATTTCTGTGTAGAGAAGAGTGTGTGTCTGTGTGAAGCCGGGGACGGGGTTTGTAAAGGCGAGAGAGTGTGTGTGTGTCAGTGTCAAAAAACTCGGCACTCGTAAAACCAAAATGTCAAACCAAAAAGTCAAAATGTATTAAAAATCTTTGCTCGTCCCGCGGAACACTTGTAAACCGAGGTACTCGCAATCCGAGGTTCCACTATATATATATATATATATATATATATATATATATATATATTACATGGCATTCATCAGCATGGGTGAAAGTAGTCAGTACAGTCTGCGGTACTGGAAAGAGGGAAAGCAGTATCATACTTGCTTACAGCCGCATCACAGCTGTGCTGATATTCAGAACAGCAGCACTTCCTCTTGTGTGATATTGATTATAATGATGAGTTCCAGAATAAATAGTAAGCATGGTTGTAATGTAATGGGTGTGATTACCACTATGTTTTTTTTTTACTCAGCTCTTGTTTCTCTGACAGACATGTTGGCAGTGGGAGATCCAAACCAGAAGACCATCTTGGCTGTGTCCATTGCTGCTGGTGTTGTACTCTTTATACTTCTTGTGGCCTGCTTCGTGGTCAGTGGCAGGTAGGAGACCATGGGCTTTCAGTTGTTTTTGTGTAATTTATCTTATCTGTTGTATCTTAAAAAGATAGATCTAGTTTTTCAACGTAAAATAAACACTTATAACAGCTTCCCTTTAAGAGTTTAAGAAAGAGAGGACAGCTTCTTTGTTACACTGGTTTAGTGTCTGTTATTAAAAAAGACATTAAAGGTGTAATGCTAGAACAACAAGTACTGTAGACTGTAGAAATACCCGGTGAGAGAAGTTACATGGTATTTTACTGGAAGTTTTTACAGAGAATATAGTAAAAGGTCTGAGAGGGGAAAAAAAGGTGGTCTGCTAAAAATTGGAAAGGTCCATGATTACACACAGTTGCCTATGGAGATGAAAGTGAGCACTTGAGACACCAAATGAAAGAACAAGAAAGTGTTGTTACATCACTGGCAATAGCAGGGGTCATTAAATGAAGATAAATAAAATGATCAGAAGAGAAGAGGCACAAGCACAACAGGAAGCAGACAGGGGGAAAGGAATGGACACTCAAAAGAGAAAACTGCTTAGATAACACATAAGAGGGTCAGCTTTTGATGTATTCTCTGATCAAAAAGCAGGACATCATACCTTTTATTCTTTCCTTATCAAAGGATATCTGAACTGATTGAAATCTCATGATGCAGCTTTCTAGTGCAGTCACCATCTTCAATTCATCATGTCTATGAAAAAAAAAAAACGAGTCCATATAGGATCGCATGATGCTGAGTGTTATAATTGAGAAACTGTGTATGTATGGGTGGACAGATGTTTGTGGTAAGACTCTTATGGATGCAATAAACAAAGAGTTTGATTTCTGGAGCAGAAAGTTGCACTTTGTAGCTTTGACACTGATGCAGCGAGACAGGGTTTAGAGTAAAGCACTGGCCACTGGATTGAAATTGAAGGCAAAACCCAAACACTTTAACTGCGTTCATTGCTTTGGCACCGGATTATACAGCACAGTCTGGATATTTGATATGTAGTACTCCGAGTTCTTTTAACTTTTTTTCTTAAGGAGAAAAACATTCTTAAGGAGGAAATAGAAGCCTTAATTTACAGAAATTCCTGGTTGCCAGTTCCAAAATTAAAACTGTAATATTACATGGAAAGTTGGATTTTAGTGAGCATTTTGTAAACGATATTTTCTGTCAGAATTAATCAAAATAACGTATTCCAAACGTTTTAATATGTTTTCCTTGCTTAGGTTTTACATGGTGAAGTAGAAGTCAAGTATCTGTTGTAGATCATAATTTAATGACTTCTGAAATTGACATGATGCATATACATTCATGAAATCATGTTACACTATAATTTGAACAAATTACTCTCTTATGTAAGAAATAAAGCTCATTGTTATATGACATTAATCAGTGACAGGGTAAAGGCAAGTCAGCATCAGTGAGCAACAAAAGCACATCCTAAATTGGTTTATTATGCTTTTTCATTACAATTACAATTTCTGATGTATTAATAAGCCAACTGTCACACTATTACCATTTATTGTTGCATAATTAATATTGTATAATGTTCACAAGAAACATAATTTCTTAATATCGCTTATGATGTACTTTAGAAAAACACAACTTTTAATGCTGCATGGTTATTAGTTTATAAGACCTAAATAATATGGTGGAATGTTCACCATACAATTCTCTGTGAATGAGCTCGTACTTTAGAAATGGTAAATTATTAGAATAAGCATGTAATTGAAAACATATTATTTAAATTACAACCAGCACTACAGTCAGAGCCGCAGTTATAAAAAATATATATATATGATAATTTAAAGCCTACATGAGGATTTACCACTGCTGCAGTATAATGAGACATAATAACTGTAAGTTGTGTGTGTCTGGGCTGAATTTAACCTTGGGTTCTTATAAGGCAGGTAGAGTTTGTAGGGGTTTAACAGCAGTAATTTAAAAGTAAGATGGCAGACAGGTGTCTGAGAAATTGCTTATTCAAAGTTTTGCAGATATTCATGATCTTAATGTACTGCATCAATGTTTATGAATTGCAATATTTTGCATCATTTTCTTCTTCTTATAATGTACAGACATTGTTTATTTAAAAATTGCTTGCTTAGTTAAGTGTTGACAACATTATACCCATGTGTGAAAGTACACCAATCCAGTCTGGTCCTGCGTACAACTAAAAGACTCAGTGGTGGTACCGGGAAGTGGGGAACACTTTCAGCAAGAAAACACATCTAATAACGTTTTGTCATCATAAACAACACTGTGTCTCATTAAGTAATTACGTAATTCTGAAGTCATTCTGGATTGCCTCTGAACCATCCATGTTGTTTGTCCATCTTTCATTACTGCTAGTTAATATGAGCATGAGATTCTGCCAGCACATTGTCAGGTTCATGACTCACCTCATTACTTTATTTAAGGCTAATCCAAGCTATAAGGCTAATAGGCTTCTAACACACGTTTGAATCAGTCTCTAAGTCATAATCAAGGGGACTACTTTGTATTTGGTGTTTGGAACAAGGGATTCTGCATCCTACATTTATGCTATTTGACTTTCAACCACAGAACGACTATACCTGTAAACAATAGTAATTTGCATGTGCAAGATATACTACTATAAGTTGAAAGTTTTAACACACTCGAGTAAAATATAGATTTTTCAGTTGTTAAATACATTTTAAAGCCTAAATGTCTTCAAGTCTTTTTGGCAACTACAATGCAAAAATTGTAGGTAATGCCTACTGAATAATTATATATTTTATATTTTATATTTAATTATAGTTATGTTTGCTTTTTTTTTCATTATTAAATATCACATTTTTAATCAAATTATTTTCCCAAAGAAATGCATTTTATTTAGAACAGCAAGTTTGAGAATAAAAATATTACAAAATTTAATAAAAAAATAACACATTTTATATATATATATATATATATATATATATATATATATATATAATGTCTAAACATTTGACTGGTGGTTTCGATTTAACATAGTGTGCCTCAACAAAATACTTAAAAAATGCTGGTCTACAATTCCAGTGCACTGACACGAGACCAGTAATATATGAGGGCCATTCAAGTCAAGCCAAGAATTTAGATTTTGATTGTACAGAATAACAATAAAAACTCAATTTATTCCTCTATATATTTACCTGCTACACTAGTGTACTTATCCCAGCATTTCACTAGTGCTTGGATACCATCAAGTTGGAAAGTTTTCGCAGTATGATCAGAGCCATGATCAGACTGACTACCTGCCTTTAAAACTAATCATGCGGATATCGCTTTAAGCAAGGTCAGGACTATACGGGGTATGTGGCAATAACTCCCAGTTGAATTCCTGTAATCTGCGAGTGGTGCTCCTGACTGATTGTAAGTACAGGTCACACAGACAGATGCACTTCTTCTGCAAGTTGGTGACAAGGTATCTATTGATTTTCAAGGATCAGGCGTTCCATTTGTGTTCACAGGGACGAGTGCAGTGGACCCCAAGCCACCTTAGCCAGGATCGACATTCACAGATGTACGGCTTTCTTTAAAAAATAAATAAAATTTGCACCATTCAAACATTTTATTGCGGTTAACTGTCTCACCATCACACAGTGCTTGAAGTCTTCTGTAAACTTCAATCAGTTTTACACCTTCATCCCTGAGAAATTACATCACAATTGCCAGTTTTACTTGAACACCCCTCAAACAAAAATTGCTGCGGAGTTTCAAGTGAGTTAAAAATTTGCATTGCAGTCATTCTTAATGAGATTATTGAAGTCTTTTTTTTTTTGTTGGTCAGATATAAAGAAATAGCTCTTCCTAAGTAAGAGTAGCACTTACGAGACATGTCATCATTGTCCTGCTCTGCTCATCTGCTTCCTGCATTCAATGGGAACATAATTATAAGTGGTACTTGCACTCCACCAGTCACAGATTTCGTTTGCCTTTTTCTGCAAAATGTTCCAGCATACTTGCCAGACACGGCCGTGACTTGCCCACACTGTAAAAAATGTCTGTAAATTTAACAGTAAAATACCGGATAAAACCGTATTTCACAAAACTTGCGATAACCGTAGAATTTACAGTGAAAAACTGTAATTAGTTTTACAGTTTTACATAAATAAATAAATGCAAGTAAAGAATATCTGAACGAATTCAATAATCGCATAGCAAGCACAGTAGTGTAGTCGGTTAGCACTGCTGTCTTTCACCCCTGGGAGACAAAGGTGTCTTTCACCTTTCACTCGATTCCTGGCCAGGCCTGATTCCTGTCTCTGTGTGCATTGTGTTTGTCCCTGTGTTCTCGTGTTCTCCCTGCGCTTGGTGGGTTCCTCTAGGTACTCTGGTTTCCTCCCACAGTCCAAATACCTGCAGATTAGGCTAATTGGTGTTCCCAAATTGCCCTTAATGTGTGTGTGCCCTGTGATGGATTGGAACCCTGTCCAGTGTGTACCCCACCTTGTGCTCCTGGGATAGGCTCCACCCAGCCCCCCCCCCCCCGCAACCCTGATTACAGGATAAAGCTATTTACAGTAGATAGTGAGTGAGTTCTGAGCTGTAAAAAAGATGGAAATAAACTGTTATTATTACAACATAAATCTTTAAATTAGACAGCTCTGAGCTGTAAAAATCATGGTTATGATCCGTATTTGTTATAATTGAAACCCTGGATTTTGACAGGTATAAACTGTTTGTATAACAACATAAACATGTTAATTATACAGTTATAAACCATAAAAATAAACAATTAGATCCGTATAATATACAGTATAATGAATGCAATCCCGTAAAACCAAAAACATTGCTACTGTATTTTTACGGTAAAATTCTAGCAACCACAGCTGCCAGTTTCTTACCGTAAAATTTACTATTTATTTTTTACAGTGCAGGTGCTTCTCAGTCGGTTAATGGACGCATTCCATTTGCATGTTCAATTTGCATTGTTTGCGTGTCTTGACAACCGAGTAAGACTAGGCTCCTGGTGGTGGTGGTATAAAGATTAATTATTTCTTTTGGAATTCAGCCAGCTGCCTGCTCATGTTATTATTGAATAGAATTATCACAGGTTAACAGCATTAGAATCCCCAATATTGACATTAATGTTGATTCAATTGGTATAATGTTATTCGGTTGATCTTAAAGTTTAGTTTTATTAATGAATCTTTTTATTCACGTATAATCAGTTGAAAATTAAATTTAGTGTTTAAATACTGTTCCTATTTTTGGTAAAGCAGTTAGAAATGGTAGTTATGCTGTACTGAATGGAGAAGTACTATATGTTAATTGTTGTTGAGAAAACATCTTTACAAATCCATGTACTTTTTTTTTTTTTCAGATTTAAAAACGATGAATTAGTGTTAGTGTTGTGTTACAACTGCAGTCTAGTCACCCAGTGGACCATGGTCTGGACGCAGCTTCAGCAAAGCAACTTGAACTGAGCACTTGACCTTACAAATTGTTATAGGCGATATAGTGTAATCAGGTTTCAGTAGGATGTTCAGATACGTTGTGTCAGAATATGACTGCACATGCTTTATTGGAAGGACATTCTCAGTGTAATATCATAAATGTTGTGGGAGAAGATATAATAAAAGGAAATACCATCGGCGAGTTCAAAGAATTGACAGAGAAAGTGACTCCTTTGTGCAATTTTTAACATGGCATCAGCACTATACAGTACATTATACTGTGTCACATAATACAGTATGTGTGCATGGTAACAAAGGAATGTTTCACATAGACACAATTAGCACCATAAATAACTATTAAAGAACAAAAAAGCAGACTTATAATTAAGGAATATCACATAGAAATGAGCTTTTGTGCTGAATATCAGCACAGCTGTGATTTGGTCACAGACACGAGTCATTAAGTAGAAAAGTCTATATTCTGTTTATTGACTGTGGAAACGTCCAAAGGCAAGAATAAATACATTTACACTACACTACACTACACTACACTATACACACGCACACTTTATGACACGTGCCTAAGGATCAGCATGGGTTTGTGTCCTAAACCCATAAAATTAACTATATGAAATAAATCCCTGTGCAGTGTTCATCATCTCTGCATTCCCTTTACTTACTGCACTCCTCATTCTCTGAATCTGTTGGTAATTGTCTACCACATTCCCAACTGTGCCATTAATCTCCTTGGGAATCTTATAACCAGCAGCTCCTGCATTTCAGCTATCAAATCTTTTTTTTTTTTGTTCGTTGTCATTATTGTTCCTGGCTGTTGATTCACCACGTGTTTTAAATCAACCCACCTGGTGATAATTTGGGAATTGTATTTGGTCTTGTCACAGACTATTTCTCCACCTTAGACTCTGTTATTAGACAGGCTTTTGTTCACACTTAACCCCTTTCCAATGAATTGCTTTTGAATTTCAAAGTGAAAAAGTGTGGGCTTCCTTCCGTCTCTTTCCTCATTGTTTTTTTTTCTCTCTCTCTCGTTCTGTTAGTACTACGCTCACTCACTCACGACACACAGGAAGAACAACTTTGTCAGCACATCCACACTTCTGCATCTGCACCAGCTGTCACCTGCAGATAAAGGCGTTCAGGAAGACAGACACATACACTGGCAGAGACAAAAGATATTTGAACAAGAAAAAGAAAGTGGGTCGAAAACCGTTCATGAAAAGCTTTTTTTTTTTTTTTAATGTGTGAAAAGATGTGCGTTAATTGCACTCAGACATCCACTGTCTATTTTAGCGTAAAAAAAAACATGTCATTAATGGATGTCTGTTATTTAAATCAGCACCTTCCTACCACATTAGTATGATCTGTAAGAAGGAGGCATGCGTAGTTGCAAATCTGAGAAGAACCTCTTGGGCTTTCAAAGTGTTGGGGGAAGTGTTTCATCAGTTTGTGAGATTTGGGGTATAGCAGCTGCTGGGGAGGCTTTTTTTCTGCCACCTCAGGGGTGTGAGGGTAAGATGGGAGTGTTTTGGGTTGGTAGGAGGGTCGATTTGTTCTCCCTGATTACCACATGCTTCAAACAAACACACTACCCCCCCAACCTCCTCCATGCACTTATACCCATATACACCGCTTACTGTAACACCCCGCAAAGCAAACAGCCATGTAAAAGCATGTCCATCCATCCATTAGCAATGTATGTGTCACTTACATTGGTGTACATGTGTATGTGAGTGCATGTGTCTATATGAGAGAGAGAGAGACAGATGCAGACTATGTCACTGTCACGGATGGTTCGGGTTGCTCGCTGGACAGGTGGGGTCTCTCTAGGGACCCCCTCCCGTCATTAAAAGCAATGAAGGGGAACCTAAACATACAAGTATCCCTAAACCCCCCGTTTGTGCTGAAACACACCCCAAAGCCCCGGCTGTGCAGCAAGATGCAACAGGACAGATTAGAGGGAGAGCTGGAGAGAAGATCCTTCCATCCCAGCAGTCTCTTATTATGTAATTGACCCCCAGAGCTCTACTGCCCTGCCTGAGGCTCTTATGTTAAGCTTGGGCTGCTGCACAGATGCCTACTGATCAGCTGTCATCAATGGTTCTTTTACTTGTTAACACTGGATGTGTTACTGACTCAAACTATCGTTATTGGTTTTAGAGGAATTATGAAAGATATGACAAAATGTCACATATGGCAAAAATATGAGCTGAATTCAATTTGATTTAGTGCAATTCATGTATCACTTCCAACAATAAACATCATCAAAGCTGTACACTTTCTGCAAGCAGCAGTGCTACATTTAAACATATTTATGAAATAAATAAATAAATTAATATATATATATATATATATATATATATATATATATATATATATATATATATATATACTGCGCAGTGTTTATAATCGGGTAAACATCCCAGTACAGTGCTTCTGGCTCTGTACAGTACTTGCTCTTCCACTGTCCTTCTATTGCTACAACCAAAGTACATTCCACATACATACATCAACTAGGATCATCTCGTACCGAATATATTAACACCACCTAAACAACAATGCTGTAATACCAGAAATACTTTGTTATTGTGGGCTAACTAGTGCTTAACATTGGACACATGTTCCTCACAACAGATTTAGCTTTTTTTTTGCCCCAGAAAAAAGGGTAACATGTAACCTTGAGAAATATTTTGGCATTTTGAAAGTGTTACACATTCTCATTGGTAAAGAAAATAAAGTTAAACACTTAGTACATGTATATTATTATTATTATTATTATTATTATTATTATTATAGGTTTTTTGTTGAATAATCAGAATAATGGTTTTACACATTTACCCATTATATTAATTTACTAACTCACAAACACGAACAGTTGTTGCCCTCAGTGTGCTGTAAGCACATTCTAATATGATAATAAAACTAATATCCTATTTGCTATTTGTTATTATAATTTGTTATTTAAATTAGACAGTTTGACATCTGAAGCATATTTGGCTGTTTAAAATGTTGAAATTTCAATTAGAGCAGCAAAGCCATTTAGTGTGCAAGATTCCACAGATGTTCCTTTATTATCGCATGTAACAAAATCGCTGTATGATGAGATACTCAGGCAATGAGCAAAGGACTATGTTTCTTACTTTCTCTCTCAAGTATCCCCCTTGTTATACTGTATGTCCTAACTGTGTCCCTAAGGCCATACTTTATAATTCTAATTATGAGAGGTGTTTTTGTTCCTGAAATGTTAACAATATTGGTGACATTGTGACAAACATGAGCATGGTAACTATATTAGCGGTGTGAGTATTTCGTTTATAAGTAGGGGTTAGGTTGTTGATTTGAGTATCTGAGAATCCTGGTTTAAGCCCCGCTGTTGGTGGTTAGCCACACCCAATACTACCTGGCCATTGTATGCATGGCCAGTCCCAGGCCTGGTTAGAAAAATATGAGAGTTATGTCAGGGAGGGCACCGAGTGTAAAACCTGTGCCAAGCTGTGTGTGGATCAGATGAACCGTGTGGCGACTCCTAGAAAGTTTTTTTTTTTAACCTATAAGGATTGCTTTCAGCCTAATGATGGCTTCCTTTACTTGCACCAACATCTTCTTGGACTACTTGGAAGGTTTCCATAAAGAGCTAATTATAAATGTAAATGTTATTCCTAAACAGTTAAAGTAATATTTTTAAGCCACTTGAATTAAGGCTGAAAATCTACACTTCAATCACATCTTGATTGCTTCATTTCAAATGTATTGTGGTGGTGTAAGGAGACCCAATCATGCAGACAGCATCACTGACTAGACACATAGTGACCTGACTGTGTGTATAAAGAAAGAGAGAGAGTAATTTTATCATTGTAAATTGTAATTTTATGTTCATTAGGTCAATTACATTTGCGAAAACAAGTTTAGATTTTGTTAGCATTCCAACACTTTAGCACAGTTACCCTTCAGACTTGTTATTTTGCTATTAATCTTAATACATATTATTTATTAACTAAATAAAATTATTTGCTGGGATCCTGCTGGTTAAACCTGGGTGTAAAAGATTCCTTTCACCATGTGTTCACAGTTTTTAGATCATAGTTTGTACGAAAGTGTAGGTAGTTCTTCACATTAAGTGTAAAAAGAATGCACCGCATCCGTATCTGTTCCCCCTTTGTGACCTTTAAAAGAAAACTGATAACCAGGAGCCCTAATCTGCTCTCCTAAAGACTTTTCATTTTGTGATCAGCTGCATGCGGTTCAATTGTGGGCCCTTGCTATGCATAAATATTCATCAGTAAATTTTCCGACTGCGTTACACGAGTATTGAGCTGCGCCCCTGTGGGAGTAGCTTTAGAGCACTGCCTTTCTCCAGCTGGTTCCTAACAGAAGGCCGAAGCTCAGTGCTGAAGTTCATCTGCTGTTGCCCAGATGGGCCTCCTTTTCGCAAGATGACCAGTCACCGGCCGTCTCCATTTTACCATGTAATTATTATGCTCTGTCAGGCTCTATAATCCAGCTTTACTGGTGAGCTCTATTAAATATATTCCATGAAAAGAGAGAAGGAACGAAAGCAAGTGAGAGTCTTGAGAAGGATTAAGGGAATAATGAAGAAGTTATCAGTTTAAAACCCTGCATGCTTCAACCCTTATCATTTCACACATTCATTAAGGAAGGTGTTATTTAATTCATGACCTTTTTGTGCAGCTCTGATAGATGATAATGTCTGACATGTCCAGCTTTCAGTGTATTTTTAGTTATAATAAGAATTAGGATCAGACATCTGTTAGGTTGCCAGACTCTTTAAATAGCAGATTCATGGTTGAATGATCTTTATTAAAGCTCACACAATTCAATAATATTGTTTATTATGTATACTTACCCATGGCTTAATATGTTGTTCTAAGCAGACACAGAAATGTTAATTCCATTGTATTATTATTATTATTATTATTATTATTATTATAATTATTATTATTTTTTATTATTAAAGGATGATACAGTGTCATGTGTTTTCTTTTGCTAGGCACTGTGGCTACATCAAAGCGAAGCAAGACCCTGAGGAGGAGAAAATGCAGTTTCAGCATGGCCGAAGTGAGAGACATTTTGATTCCAGAACAATATTTTAGCTGTAGAGAGGAAATTACAATGCTTTTAATTACCAGAGGTCAACTTTATGTCTTTAAACTTTTTATAGTTTGTTAGAGCATAAAATTCTAAGGCTACCTTTATGCCACATTACGTGCCACGTTGTTTTTGTTCAGTTCGGATTTGCATGTCATGGTGGTTTACGTTCATAATTACAGGTAACTTTTATCTGACTTTAATATGGACGTGTCTGTCATCTTAAAAAGGATGCAGGCACACATTGATACACCTTTGCTCACGCCATCTGGGTTAAAACATGTCATGAGTTTCTGCGATCACGCATTCATTTCAAACAATAGATGTAATTTTAACAAAAAAATATGCTTGGGATTTTGCTCTGGAGGGTGGCAGAAGAAGCCAGACACCACACTTTAGCTGTTTTAGCAGCTGTTGCTAGCAGTGCTACAGTATGAAATCCCCTCATTGCTGGTGCTGACTGATGTCAGCGAGTGCCCCATGCATGCACAGATGCACAAAAAAAGACGCAAGAGTTCCGGTATGCCAGTTCTCATTTAAGTTGCATGAGCACATCATATACAGGTATATATCTGATCTGGGACCACGTGACTTAGATTCGATCTGAAAAACAGATTTGTGCGTTCAGACAGCTCTAAAGAAATTACATTCGTATCACATTAGAGTAAAAATCAGAATCGAGTTTCTTCAGACTTTTAATGTGAACGTAGCCTAAATCACAGAAAACATTGATCTGAGCTGCCTGTAGTTAGTCAGAAAAGGTAATTTGGGTCTGTTGTTTAGTAAGTGGACAGAGGGAGAGTATGGTTCTTTAGTCATGAACGCATTCATCAGTAAGTGAAAGCTTCGTGTGCTGAGACTCCCTCTGTTGCATTTGCTGATAAATCACTCCAGTTGTCTAATGTGTGTTTTCTCTAATGACACTTTTCCTGCCTGCCAAAGACAATGCTTAATGATGTTGCAAATGTTGCATGTTGCTCTTTTACGGAAATGGATGGTTTGCTAATGAACGAAGCAAAAAAACATTAGAGTAAACTTGTTGCCTTTCCTCATGGTTTTCAGTCCCGACTCCTGGAAGCAGAACGTACATTCATCCGCATACATATGAAGACCCGAATCAGGCAGTTCGTGATTTTGCCAAAGAAATTGATGTCTCTAATATCCGCATAGAACGTGTGATTGGAGCTGGTAAGGTTAAGTCTTCGAACTTACGTAACTACACAAGCTAAGAAGGATGAAAGAATGGAAATCAAGCTGTACGTCCCTCTGTTCTAATCCAGGTGAGTTCGGCGAGGTGTGCAGCGGCCGTCTGCGTCTGCCCAGTAAAAGGGAGATCCATGTGGCCATCAAGAGTCTGAAAGCAGGCTACACAGAGCAACAGAGACGGGATTTCCTCAGTGAGGCAAGCATCATGGGCCAATTTGACCACCCCAACATTATCAGACTGGAAGGGGTTGTGACCCGATGTGAGTTGCAGTTCTGTATACATATTCACATACAGAATAGGGATAATATTGATGAACTTGTAATGTGCTCTTATCACATTGCATTACATTACATTCAACATCTTTACACAGCATACAGAAATATGACCTATCATATCACCTATGGTATTAAGTCACACATTGTGCACTATGGCCAATAGAGTGCAGTAGGTGAAACGTATCAAATTTAGAATTTCGGCTAAATTTTGGTGGTAAATATGGTATCTTCTTGATCGTTGAACAGGATTGTGAAAGTTTTAATAGAACTTTAATGAACAATATCTAAGCTACTCCATTTTTTTTGTTTCTTTGGTCTTCCCCATAGACCAACAAACTTGCAATGGCCATATCTTAGTAACTGGACATGAAAAAAAAAAATTAGCATATCGAACCAAAAATCTGAAAACATGCTTAAATTAATACATGGAAAATGGCACTTAATACCTGATTTGATGTAATGCATCAGAAATGTGCATAGAGCGTCTGTTTGAAACTAGAGATGTACTTCTGAATTGGGACCTTGCGATTCACAGAAAGTTTGCAAAAGTACTGTAGAGGTTTTTACTTTTTTAAAATTAGGCTACTAGTTTCATGATATTTTGGGAAAAATATTTGGGAACCAATCACCTATTGAAATTCATTAGAAAATATTGCATAGGTCAAGGGTTGCTGCCACTAACGGTGGAAAAAAAGCTAAGCTCTAGACCTTAGAGTTGTGACTTTACACACCAGTGTTGTGCTTTTTGTCACCAACTCACAGGTGATATTTTATGGGGCTCAGATGAACAAGCTTGTCTCTGGACAATGCGATAGAAGAGAAATTGTTGCTGCTGTGCGTCCTGTGCTAATTTGCATTTCAATAGAGCATATTTGAAAATTTGTGCTAACAAACAGCACACATACTGGCCCCAAATTAGGGGCTATTAGTCAGAGGATAATGACAGCCACGGGGATGATGTTACTACTGATCTCTGTCCTACATTTATCAGTTCACTGAGAGCAATTTAACCATGTTATGTACTCGAGGCTCCAAAGTGGTGTCTTATATAAGCAAAACAAGGAATGGGATTGGCAGAAAATGGATATTCAACCAGTCTAATAGACCAGCAAAACCAAAATTTATTTATTACAACGCCTAATGAAATGTGCAGCCCTCAGTCTCTATTTGTCCAAACATTTTAACATATTAATGTTGAGCTACAACTGTTTTTCTTCTCCCTAAAAAGAAAAGAAATGGTGTTGTCATGCTTTCTGCCTTCCGTTATAGAGTGCTTCTCTAAATATCACTATATGCACTGCTTTATTTACTTCTCCAGCAAAGCATGTACTGTAGCATGTGGGTTAGCAAGCAAGAGTAAAACAGGAGAGAGAGAAAAAAAATATCATAAAAACCTGAGAATTTGATTGACCAAGGATGCAATGGCGCACAATGGAGCACAGTAATAGACAGCACACCATATTGCCACATTTATATGACAACATGGTTGGGTTCTTAATTCAAAGTATTGATTTTTATAACAGTCCAGCTTTGACAGCAATTCTAGCTGTAACATAAGGATACATACAGTGGTGGCCAAAATTATTAAGATAACATATGCCATGTATTTGTGCAATTTTTGTGCACAAAACAGATTTTGCTAATTAGTAGATCTGATTGAAGTATTGTGCTAATTAACTAAAAAAACTAGTGAAAAACATGCCATGTGTCAGTGGTATTGTCAGCTTCTATTCAGTAATTTCCAGACGTAAAACCGAATAGAAAACTGTTGGGCAATGATGAAGAAGGCAGTTGCGTCTACAAGATAAAACTTCTTAGTCTTCTCCATATGAACTTCAACAAGCAATCAATCATTGTTTTAAAATGTAACTTTTCTACCAATACTAAAGACTAAATATCTGTATCAATATGCTTGTTTTAATACATTATGCCTCTTTTTTAATACATTGTCTAATTGTTTAATAAAAAAAAACTCTATAGACACACTACATATACTGTAACCCATAGCCAAATTAAGTACATACAGATATTAAGTCTGTTTTTATGACTGATTCTTAGAAAAATATTTTGGTGATAGTGGGTGTTTTTTTGTTTGTTGTTTGTTTGTTTTGGAGTAAGCAAATTCTATTTATAAATCCCATAAAAAAGACAGAATTGCTGTAAATAAAACGCTATACAAAACTTTATATATTTTAGTTAATTTAAAGTTTCATTTTGTTCTTGCAGACATAAAAAATATATACTAATAATGGAAAGAAATCTTTGAGATGAGTGCTCTTAAAATGCATAATTTTACAAGGCACATTTATATGAAGTATAATCATGCAAAATTGCTAATTTATTAAGTATACTTATTTTTAATCAAATAGATTGCCACTTGGCATATACAAAACAACATACAATGATCTCCCCATTTAGATTAATATCAGATATTTTACTACCTGGTAAAATTTTATAAGCTCTGATATGATATATGAATGATAATAATCACGTGTGTATGTGGATGGGGGGGATGGGCCTTTGAGCGTGCATATGTTGGGTTTTAAGTGTGTCCTTCTCCATGTGTGTGTGTGTGTTGATTGCTTTAGATAGAATAGATGGGATCATGTGCTGAGTGTCACAGTAATTTCACAGGTCAGAGAGCGTCCTGATGGAGCTGAGCAAAGGCAGACGACAGGTCAAGACCCCAGTACACGGTGCTACAGCGCCAGATGCCAATCTAGCGCCTCTCCTCTCTAGAAGAGCATAATCGCTCGTCTGGCAGAGACGATTTAGGATGCATTAAAGTAGAAAGAGAAGTTTAAAAGAAGACAACTCTAGTTTGTGTTTATTCTTGCCGACAGAGGGAGAAAGGAGGAGACGGAGAGCACAAGCGTAATTATGTTGGAATATGAAATGTGGCTGTCACATTACACAGAGCTTAAAGAGCTGGTGTATCATTATCGCTCGTGACAGTAAAAATTAGACCATGATTGAGCTCATTGTAATGCAAATAGAGCAGCGGCTAAAAGAATGAGCCTAGACTAGACTGCCATCCTCTAGCCTGTCTTAACAAAAACACTGAGCTGTCATGGTCTAAATGATAAACCCATTGGGCATTTAACTGCCAGATTAGCAGGCTATCTTCAATCTGATAGGGTCCATAGGCTGTCTACTTCTGCTGAGTTTGGAGCTAATATGTTTTTTTTCTTGATGGGTTCTTGCTTTGTGATTGGTCTGTAGACAAAAGAGAGAAAGGGAAAGAGCGAGGAGGACCATAATGGGATGTTTTTTGACCTGGGGCATTACTTTTGCCTGGTTTTGTAACCCAGAAAGAGGAAAGAGATTCCCTGTTGAAAATCCATTATAGTCTGGCATAAGGCCCAGTCTACAGAGGAAAGTGCCACATACACATGTTTCATCGAAAAGGCAACATGCATAAACTTTTTTTTTTTAATTTTTTTTTTTTTTTATGTGAACACTAATCTAAATTTTGATGTAACTTCTCTCTCTCTCTCTTTCTTAATTTCTGGGAATGACTTCCATCTCTCCCTCTGGTGGAAATCTCAAAACGCATTATGATCCAATTTAATTTTAATTCAGTGTGTCAAGATGTGATTATAAAATATCATTACTTCTTATTATAATAAAATAAATAGTAATAAAAGAATAAATAAAATTACCTATTCAGTACAAGTTGGGCACACGTTTGGATTTATTTTCTACATTCTAGAACAACACTGGATATTTTTCATATGGCATATGAAAAACACATATGGCATTAGGTATCTTGAAGACCATCCGAGGAAAGCAAGACCAAAACTAACCTCTGCTGCAGAGTAGAAGTTCATTTAGAGTTACCAGCCTCAAAAATAAACAATTAACGGCACCTCAGATTAGAGCCGTTATAAAGCATAAGTAGCGGATACATCTCTATATCAACTGTTCAAAAGAGATTATTGCACATTTGCATGCCTTCAGCATTCAGAGAAAAAATAAATCAGGAAAGACCTTGGATTTAGATGGTGTCTCCATATATTCTGTATATAGATCTTTATTTATAAAAGAAATATATAAAATAGGTGAAAATATGTACTTTAATTACTTAGAATACATGCATACATAAATATACATTTATTTTCCGTTAATGATAAGAACAGTGATGCTTAGGCTGAGATTTTCTTTTTAAAAATATCAGTTAAAAGTCAGATTAATCTATCCAATCTTTCCAAACTTTATAGAACTATAAGATCCAGGCCCATGTACTGTATGATACATTAAAAAAAAAAAAAAAAAAAAAAAGCTCTGCTTTTAAAATGATAGTCTGTTTCAGGTGCTGCAGGTTTATCCCCGATGATACGTTATAATCTGTTGCCCTATTTTAATTACACTCCTTTCATCACTGGGCAAGACAGTATAATTATATATCACTGCTAAGTTTCCTTGTCCAATATCAATCATACACCATTACCCACAGCCATGGATGAGCAGCTCATGACTAATTGGCATAATAAACTGATCACAGGGCCTCCCTTAATTTCTTAAGAAATGATCTCTCCCTCCACAGCTGTAAAACAGAAAAGTGTTATTATCTTTTTCTGAACATGTGTTCCCAGGCCGAGTTGTGACCAGTGTTGTGCAAGAATGTAGATGGTGGAGGCCTTTGAGGATATTGGCCTTGCTTACTGTTGAGGGATTTGTTGAGCTCTAATTTGTTTTGATGACTTCATGACTCTAACATGCTTGTCATGTAATGAACTTTTTGATAAATGTGACAAACTCAGCTGTGCTTTATTATCAGTGACAGTCCAGAGATGTACAGTAAGCCAAGCCTATTCGGATGAATGAATGGCACACACGCAGACACAAGCAACAGGACTGGATAATGTAATTAAATTGATAGAATAGAATAGAGTTTGAGGACATCTTGCAGTAAAGGATGACATTAATAATGTGATTCGGTTAATGTAGCTTTACCTTTAACCTCATACCTCAGTGGTAACTATGTGGTAATCATAGTCATTTCCATTTGAGTCACCCTTGTGGACCCCTGTGCAATTTTCATTTGACCTTAAACTGCCTGCCTGGGTGCTCAGAGTAGGAAGTTCTTAGACCTGTGAATGAGGTAAGTTAGAATGCAACACTATATGCATTATGATGGAAAGGAGATGTGTCTGAGGGCTTGGAGGGCACAAGCAGGGAATTTTCTATCCCATCATTCCAATCAAATCTTGTTCATAATCAGGGCCGATTAGCCCCTTGGTTGGTCCTGCTCAAGCCGCAGAACAGGTGGGGGCTCAGGCTGGAGCTGTTTTGATTGACACTCTGTTATTGCACTGGAATCAAGGGAGAATTTTTAATCACTTTGTGACACACAGGTGTGAACGTGTCTTTCCCTCCCACCCTCATTCAGCCCCATATGCGGCGCTGGCAGCTGCCAGTGCAGAGGGAAGTACACACTTTCCCATTAGCAGATTTTTGCACCCCTTCCCTCCTCCCTTGGCAAATTCATCACCACATCCCCAGGAGCCTCTTTCCTTCTCTCCCTCCAATCCCCCACCCCCCTCCATCTTGCTTCCCTCCATAGGAACTCATTACCATTCATGGTATTTCTGGACAAAGATATTCTCCCAGGACGGCTCACTCTAATTATCTGCCTGACTGTTATTGAGAGCTTTGATTAGGGGCTGTCACTATGAGTAACAGGCAGCAGGTAGAAAAAGAGAGGTGGGTAGTCAATGGGGGTATGCTACCAGCATTCATTCATTTCTGTCAGAAATGAATTAAATATGGAACATAAAGCCTTTTGGGCCACTTTGTAATGTCTTTTTGAATTTTTTTTTTCTTTCTTTTTTTCAGTGAAAAAATACTGTCTCTCTTTCTGTCTCTCATGACTGCCTGACTTCTTCTCTTTCAAATCTGTAGGTAAACCTGTGATGATAATAACAGAATACATGGAGAATGGATCATTGGACACATTTCTGAAGGTATTTCCTGTTCACATTTACAATGGAAACAGACAATTTCAATGAGGAAGTAACGTTTTCTTTAATTTTAGAAGACTTTCTAAGCGGAAGCTATACTCAGAATATCATTAATCTCTACTGTGCAATTTTCTGGAAATTCATTTAATTTAAGAGGTTATGAATTAATAAATACCCAGGAGTCAAAATCTCTGATTACTGAATTATATCGGCCAAGCATTAAGGCAATGACCACAAATGTAAATTGGTCAAAAGTCACAGGGGTCAATTTTTTTTTCAGCATTTGCTAAAATCTATGACGCCCGCAAGGCATATTTCGGCATACTAGACTACCACTACCCAGGAGCATATAACGAAAATATCTTAGGAGACTATGTTTGAGGGCTGAGTAACAGTACATTTTCAAAAACATACATTTTCTTATTTGTATATAATATTAGTATAAATGAATGTAAATCTTGATTCATACGATGCTTTATGCAGAACTTGTGTAAAAAATATACCTTAAAAACATAAGCCATTAAGATATAGCACATGCAGTAATGTCCACCAATAAAATATGTCAAAGTTCTAATTTTATTCATCAGTGCTACCGCTGCAGGGTTTCTTTTCTTAGTCCTACCTGCAGTGTTTTTCGATTAATAGTTGGGTGAATTTAAATAAAAACAAATTAATTAAACCAGATTGAGGATAATGAATTTACTGAAATTGAAGATGGAATCTAGTAAACACCTAATACCATGCTATGCAACAATGATATATACCAATCAGCTGGAATATTAACACCACAAAACATCAACATATTAACATTGTAACAATTGTACATCCAACTGGTGAAAGGATCATGCGCACAAAAAGGTCCGTTTTTATCTGATGCCCCAGAAAAGCCCACACACATTGTTTAAAAAGTAAATGCTGGCCATGATAGAAAGGCACCAGAGCAACCAGTGCACCACAGAACACCATGCAGCAGACAAAGAGTCCAAGGACGCAAACCCAGATTCCCAGGATCATAATCTGTCACCCAAAGGATATACCAGATACGAGCCCAATCCACAGAGGATCTACAACATAACCCACGTCCTGGTGTCAGATTCCACAGCACACCTCAGAAGCTTTGTGGAGTCATGACCCGAGGGGTCAGAGCTGCCCAGACAGAGCAAGGGGAACCTACACCATGCTGGGCATGATGTGTTGTGTTAAAACTTTAAGGCTGATCTGTGTCTATGACGTGAGGAAAAGATGAGTTTGATGAACTGCAACATTTCAGAATTTGAGAAGTAGGGTACCCAGATGAAATTTTGTAGAATGCCAAATCAGAAATACAAATACCGTGACAAAAAAAAAAGCTGACTGATTGACAGAAGAGATTTTTAGGTGGTAGGAGCAATACTCTACTTTTAAAAAGGTGTTTACTGTGATCATTGTGAAAGCAGTGATGCTGACAGGTACAGCAATGACAAGCAAAAACTAAAAGGCAGAGGAAGTAGGAAGCATCTCTGAGTCACACAAATGCTTAAAGGAAGATATGCCCCATGATTCATAGGTTGGCATTTATGACTTTGACAGTTATGAAGAAATATGATCATTTGCAGTTATTTATAAGAGTTTGTGTGGTTTCTAATGTGTTGCAAATTGTATACACAGAGCATACACGAGCTGTTACTATGTTTGTTTTTGTATTGCGGCATGTATAGAAACATGATGGCCAGTTCACAGTGATTCAGCTTTTGGGCATGCTGCGTGGCGTTGCTGCTGGGATGCAGTATCTCTCTGAGATGAACTATGTACACAGAGACCTTGCAGCGAGGAACATTCTGGTAAATGGAAATCTGGTGTGTAAAGTATCAGACTTTGGACTGTCCCGCGTGCTAGAGGATGACCCAGATGCAGTGTACACTACCAGGGTGAGCAACAAGGGTTTTTTTTTTCTGCCTCCTCTCTTAATTTTTCTTGTCTTTCACCTGTCCTTGTCTTTTCTATTTTTGTAAAAATCCAGGAACATTACAGCAAAGGGCTTATTTTAGAATCCTAATTATCCTTTAATGCTGCACACCCCTCCCCAGTATAAATGAAATGAAACAAAAATGAAACAAAATTGAAAGGCAGACTTGATCTAGTTGTATAATGAGAAGTAGGTCAGTAGTGTGTGTTTGACGAAAAACTTCAAGGATGGCATTGGAGGTAGTGGATAGCTGAGCATTCATGCAGGCGAAAAGAACACAGCGTATTCTGCCAAATCACTCACACGCACAGAGAGAGAGAGAGAGAGAGAGAGAGAGTAGTCTTTTTGACCTGAACTTAAGCCGTATCAATAAGCTCTCCAGAATGTCTACATCCTTACTTAAAAGCTTTTGGCAAACAGTCACTACTGACCTAATTTCTCCTCTACAACTGGATGTGCTTAGCTTTTAACTGTTATATGTTTGTGTTGAATATCTAGAATTTTATAATTTTGGTGTAGGGTTAAAGGATCATTATAATTCCAAAATACTGTATTTCTTTGGTAGTAATATAACTGTGTATTGAATTATATCAAGGCATTTCCAACCCACAGAACTATGTTTTTTTATTTTTCGCACCATGTCCAAACTTTAGAGACTGTCCTTGGGTAAAAATCCCATATACAATACCATACCCAACCCAATACCAGCCGATCTAGAGCCAACATCCACGCCACAATTAAAGTCACTCAGATTACTTTCCCCCCATTCTGATGGATGACGTGAACATTAAGGGAAGGACTTGACTGGTGTCTGCATCATTTTATGCATTATGCTACTGCCACATGATTGTCAGATTGGAGCATTGCATAAATGAGCAATTGTACAAGTGCTTATGGTAAAATGGTTGGTAAGTATATTGTTTAGGGTGATTTTTGAGATAAACACTGCCTGGCCAAAAAGTAAAGACAAAAGACTGTTTGGACTGCAGATACTTAAGAGCATTTGATTGGAAAATTACTGCTGTGATAATATCTGTCAGCTAGCAACCATTCTTTTAACCATAACTAATGCTGAAATTATGGGAACTGAATTAAAGAACTGGGTAATACCATTTTGAAACCTGACACGTAGCTGTCACCTTGTCAAAATGAATAACCATGAACGAAGATCTCTAAAAAGATCTCTTGTTGAAGTTGCATCTTAATAAATCGACAGTAGAAATCACAATTATGTTTAATAATGAAACTACCCGCACAATGTGATGAGAATGCACAGAATTGGGACTAAACAGCCATGTTTCTACAGTACAAGAGCACTACATTTTAGTGAGAACGAATGGTTTCAGTTTGAGATAATAGATAAAAATTCGAATTTGGAGCAATGGGAAAAAATTGTGTAGTGGGATGATTCTGGATTGACCCTATTCCAGAGCGATGGGCATGTTAGGGTAAGAAATGAAGCACATGAAACGATGCACTCAACTTATGCACCCACTGTACAAGCCTTTGGAGGCAGTGTTATGATATTAGGTTGCACCAATTGGTCAGGTCTAGGCTCAACAACGTTATGTGGCAATAAAATGAAGTCAACTGACGACCTGAATTTACTGTTTGTACTTCAGGACTCAAATTGTGATAGAGTGGTTCTGCGAGCAGGAGGAATAATTTTAACATATGAACCGGTCAACACAGAGTCCTGACCTTAACCCAGGGCTGTCATATCTTCTTCAGAAAGGGCCGTGTGGGTTCTTGGTTGGAATGAAAGCCTGCATCCACATTGGCTCTTTCTGGAGAAGATATGGCACCTCTGCCTTAACTCCTTGAAAATGTATGAGATGTCTGTGTTTGAAGTCTGCAACTTTTTGCAGGCAGGCAGTGCACCATGAACAAATCATAGTTAGATCCTTGTCATGTCTTTAAACTTCATCTGGTATGTTTTTTTTTCCTGTTTGTCACAGGGGGGGAAGATTCCTATCCGGTGGACAGCTCCAGAAGCCATAGCCTACAGGAAGTTTACTTCAGCTAGTGATGTGTGGAGTTATGGTATCACCATGTGGGAAGTCATATCCTATGGAGAGCGGCCATACTGGGAGATGTCCAATCAGGATGTGAGTATAATCAGAAAACAGATTCATGCAATACAGTGAACATTTACTGTAGCACAGCATTCTGAGATCAGTGTTAGATATTATAGGCTGCTACCCTCACCTTTTCTCTTCTCACATTTTATTACTCTTCATTAAAGAAACATACTGTAGAGACGCCATCTAGTTACTGCATAGACAGCTCACCCTCAGTGATCTTTCTGTGCCCTGGCATATAAACTTCAAGAGGTTCTCTATTGTCTGCCGTCAGTCTGCAGAATTTCTCTGCCGAAGCACTTTAATTCCCTTGACAGCAGTTCAAGACTAAGAACTAACTCTTGCAAACCAAAACAATCAAATGCATCTGGTACAAGAAGATTTCCAGATTTCTGTTCACAGGCTGCTTTATAACAAGAGAATTGGAATCCATCATACCTAGCTCATGGCTAGAGTTTCCACATAATAATCCTTTTGATTTCTACCTTGAAAAGAAGTTTAACAGGAAGTTGGGACCAACCAAGATTAGAAAATTACAGAGCCTCTTTAACTTGCAAATTTATAATCAGGACATAAGACACCTCCATGCTTGTTAAAGCGACACATTCAGAGGAAATTCAGAAATCTTGTTCGCAGCATAAAAAGAAACCCATCTGTTCCTTTCCTTTGCCATGGCAACAGCATCCATGCTGCATATCTATGTATCTGAATAACTATTGTTCTGTGTCCATTGTTGAGCTAACTGCTAACTTTGTATGTAACTTGCATATAAACCACTAATCATATGGTTGTGGCATTAGGTGTATTTATTCTATAGCATTATTATTATTTTATTACTTCGCCAGTTATCGTCGCAACTCTGTCTGACAGTTTATATTTACAATCATAGATACAAAATTACAAAAAGGCAAAAAAAAAAAAAAACATACTAAGTTATATGTACTAAATAAAAAAAATATTGAAATACATTAGTTTGACTGAAGATTTTTCTGTTGTTCCTCGTCAGGTGATAAAGGCAATAGATGAGGGTTACAGACTGCCAGCGCCCATGGACTGCCCCGTGGTGTTGCACCAGCTCATGCTGGACTGCTGGGAGAAGAACCGCAGTGATAGGCCTAAGTTTGGACAGATTGTCATCAATTTGGACCAGTTGATCCGTAACCCCAGCAGCTTGAAACAGCTGGCCAACAGCACTGTCTGGTGAGAAAATATTAATATGTCTAATTTTAGGGTAAAAGTTTCAACCCCAGTTAATTAGCAATGGATTGTGTTATCACCCAAAGCTTTTAATTGAATGCTATCACGAGATGGAATCAAAATTTGCAAGAATGTGGGACATATTTAAAAAAGAATACTGGCTTAAATTTGTAAATTTTAACTTACAGTGATGTCTATGTGTGCACAAAGCACCCAGGTCTAAAATAAAGACTTAAGTAAAGGGTGTTGGTTTAAACTGATTGCTTGTTTGGTTAATTATGGATCACTAATTTGTAGCTGATTTTCAATTCTCTATAAGGTGGTTCGGGAAAACTTGTTGGTTTGCACTGTGTTTGAATTCTGTTATTATTCACTAAAGTATTTTTCATTATTTATAAAAGATTTTTCATTATTTTCCTATTTTCTACATTATAGAACAGCATACATCGATCAGCCACAACACTTAAATCAGTGACGGGTGAATTGATTAACACTGACTATCAATTCTATGCAGTCAGAAGTCAGAAGTTTACATATACCCTAAAATGAAGTCATGAAAACAAAAACAAATTTGACCTCTCCATGGAGTTCATATTAACTAGTAATTTTTCCAGTTAACCAATTCAACAATTGTTTACAGATTCTTTGTCTTTGCTGTGGCACGGCGGTTTAGTGGTTAGCATTCTATTGTAGTATCGCGCATCCAGGGTGCCGTCTCAAATCCTTTGACTGTTTTGCATGTTCTCTACATGCATGGTGGGTTTCCTTCGTGTACTCTGGTTTTGGATCAGTGTGAAGAGAGTTTGCATGTTCTCCTCATTCTTGGAGGGTTTCCTCCCATAGTCCAAAAACATGCAGAGCAGTATAGTTGGCATTTCTACAATGCATGTGTATGTGAGTGCTTTGGCCCTAGAATGGATCGGAACCCTTTTGCCTCCATGATGTTGTCTTAATGTCTCCAAGGGACTAGGTGGGGCACAGGATGGACTGGCATGCTTAGACCTGGTGATCTACACTGCTCAGCCCATGTCATTGGACCTCCTTTTGCTTTGATTATGCCTGATGCATCTGAATAATCTTGGCTCATCAGGCCACATGACCTTTTTCCAATTCTCCACAGTCCAGTCTTTATGCTCCCTAATAAACCGAATCCTTTTTTTTACAATTAGCCTCACTGATAAATGTTTTTCTTAAGGCAACACAGCTGTTTACCCCAATGTTTAATCCTTTCTGTTCTCTTCGCATTGCAAGTGTGGAAATGCTCTTACCTTTACTAATAAACATAGCTGTGAGTTCTGCTGTTGCTCATTTCACTAAGCCTTTAAGTTATGCTTAATCAGGATGTTTTTCAGGAAGAAGAAATGTGCTTAGTTAAATCCAGGTTGTGACTTTTTTTTTTTTGGTCGCAGAGTATATATACAAATATAAACTAAGTGTGAAATTTTGGGAAGATATTTTGCTTCAAATATTCATTTCCCCATCATATATATATTTTTTTATAATAGAGAATGTGTTATAGATTTTGGTCAGCAAGTCCCAACTTTTTTTTTCTGTTAAAAAACTTTGAAATGCAAAGGTTATGCAGATATGATGCTGTGCTATTGTAGATAGGAACCAGGTGGATGACCAAATCAAAGTTTTCTGAGAGAATCCAGACTGAAAGCAGATGAAGGCTGGTTTGTTTAGTTGGGCACTAACCAGCTTCAAAGCAAAATGTGCCTGCTTTTACTCTCAGTCCAGTGAAAGGCACAGGCCACTCTTTATATTTGGATGGAGCAGAGTCTGAAATCCTCTTGATGTGATTGTGCATGTGTGTACAGGGATTACATTGTAATCAGGCATCCTAGCAGATCTGCAAAGCCGCATGCTAACTGTCCAAGTTCTGTCTGCTGATTAGCTCTGACATGCCTTTCCAAGGCTTCTGTGAGAGCTACCTATGACACACTGCATACACGCACACGCACACACACACACACACACACACACACACACACACACACACACACACACACACACACACACACAGACAGATACAAACACATATACTCTAAAGGGAGCTTTTCTCAAGACCCCTCTTTCTCCAGTTCATGCTTTTGTTGCTTCCTGCTTTGAAACTGGACAGATGCAAGAGTCCAATCCTGGATATAGAGCATCACAATAATTGTATTCAGCATGGAAAAGGAAATTATTCCTTTTATAATGGAATCCAATAAATTGCAGAAACACATGCAATTAACATGCAGAAAATTTATTCTATTGTCAGTACTAGGTTTTATTATTGTTCAGTTTAGTTTTAGAAAAAAAAAACTGTTCTGGCCGTTTCATGTCTAACTGGCTGTTTTTAATATAACTAATTAATCTTAGAGAACTAAAAACATGGATAATACTGTAGTGAAGAATACTTAAGTAATGTTGTGCAGTAACCATACATTACATACATAAATTCAAATTCAAATTTTATTTGTCACATACACAATCCTACACAGTACGATATGCAGTGAAATGCTTAGGCAACTGCCCTGACCTAAGAGAATAAAATTAAATAAAATATAAAATATAGAATATAAAATGTAAAATGTAAGAATATAAAATATAAAATGTAAGTAAGTAAAAAATTGTAATTGTACAAGTGGAAATAAAAATATTGAAATTTTGAAATATTGAAATTTTTATTTTAATATGCAAATATGCAGTAAAGTGACATGTTAAATGTTAAAGTGGCTTGTGTGCATATTTAAAGTGACTTGTGTGCATATTTAAAGTGACTTATGTGCATACTACCCATGAGTGAGCAGGTGTGCAGTGAGGACAAGTGAGCGAATGTCCTGAATGTCCAGAGTGTCCAGAGTGAGTGCAGAAGCATGTTTGGATGTGCAAAATGGATCAGTACTGTGTGTTGTACTGATTAAGAGACCGTATCGCCTGCGGGAAGAAGCTCCTCCTCAGTCTCTCTGTGTTGGCCTTCAGGGAGCGGAATCGCTTTCCTGACCTCAACAGAGAGAACAGTCCATTGCTGGGGTGACTGAGGTCCTTCATGATCTTCCTGGCCTTGGTCCAGCACCGCTTGCTGTAGATCGAGTGCAGGTCAGGGAGCTCGGTGTGGATGATGTGCTCAGCTGATCTCACAACCCTCTGAAGAGTTCGTCTGTCCTGCATGGTGCTGTTCCCGAACCAGGTCGTGATGTTTCCCGTCAGGATGCTCTCTATGGTGCAGGAGTAGAAGTTCCTAAGCACCTTGGAGGGCAGTCTGAAGTCTCTCAGGCGTCTGAGGTGGTAGAGACGCTGTCGGGCCTTCTTCACCACGGTGTTGATGTGACAGGACCAAGACAGGTCCTGCGTGATGTGTACACCGAGGTAACGGAAGCTGTCCACTCTCTCCACTGGGCTCTTGTTGATGACGGGGGTCTGGTAGTTCCTCTTCTGCTTTGTGCTGAAGTCCACTATCAACTCCTTTGTCTTGCTGACGTTGAGAAGGAGGTTGTTCGTCTGACACCAGTTCTCCAGATTTCCAATCTCCTTCAGGTAGGCCGTCTCATCGTTGTCAGTGATCAGGCCGACCACGACGGTGTCATCAGCAAACTTGATGATGGTGGTGGAGTTGGTAGTGGCTACGCAGTCGTGAGTGTACAAAGAGTACAGTAGAGGGCTCAGAACACAACCCTGTGGGGCTCCAGTGCTGAGGGTGATGGAGGCTGAGACATGTCCACCCATCCTTACTGCCTGTGGTCTCCCCGTTAGGAAATTGGAGATCCACTGACACAAGGATGAGCTGAGTCCCAGGTGCTCCAGCTTGGTGGTGAGTGTAGAGGGAATTATGGTGTTAAATGCTGAGCTGTAGTCGATGAAAAGCATTTTCACATAATTCCCCCTTCTAGTGTCCAGGTGAGTGAGAGCAGTATGGAGTAGATGAGCGATGGCGTCATCTGTAGAGCGGTTTGAACGGTAGGCAAACTGAAGTGGATCTAGTGTGTCTGGTAGTGAAGAGATGATGAAGTCTCTGACCAGCCGTTCAATATAACGTCCGGAAGGCGGTGAAGGAGGCGAAGCAGCGCTACGGGAGGAAGCTAGAGTCACAACTCCAACAGAGTGACTCTAGGAGCCTGTGGCAGGGACTAAGAACGATAATTTGTGGGTATTTATACTTGCATGTTAATTTAATTTACAAGATAAAGCTTTTTATCAACAGTTCTGTTTAGACCTTTAAAGTAATCAAAGGTATGTTCTTCTCACATTCGGGCAATGACTGCCTGCTACAGTATACATTAATAGAATCAAATTAATGGGAATCAAATTCTAATTTATTAAAACATCTTCATACCGTACCTCGGGCACATAATCAGTGACACATTATCTGTACTTTCACAAAAGTAAACCTTCAGTAAACTTTCTAATATAAAAATCTAAAAACTGATTTTTTCGTCATGGACATGCAAATGTCAGTATTCACCATCCAGAGACAGTCTATCAAAACAAATGACAGAAAAATTATCAAACAGAAAAACAGAGTTAGTAATACAAAATCAATATATATATTTCGTAACCACGATAAACAGCTTTGGGTAGTTATTATTAAGTTACGGTAAACAGCTGGCAACAGATTTTCTAGAAATGGCCAAATGATTCCTTTGCTGGATGATCTCACCGTACATAATCATAATTTTGACCTAAATGTTACTCTGTGATGGTATTATATTTTGTTCATATTCCAAGAAATTAAACCGTTTCCAAAACAAAACAAAAAAACCTCACATATACTGTACCTTGTCGGTTTGAGCTGGCGTGAGAAGTGAATGACTTTATTCCCCCCTCTGTCCTCAGGGAGGACCCAGTAACTCCAGAGCCTGCATTTAGCACGGTGGCTGACTGGCTGGACTCCATTAAGATGAGCCAGTACAAAGAACAGTTCTCCAGCGCTGGCTACGTCACTCTTGACTCAGTCCTCTATGTCAGCATAAGGTTAGTGTCACAGTTATGATTCTGCTAAACAGTATAGAAAGCATCCTTTAAAAAGTCCAGAACTGCTTTCCAAAAAAGGGAGTTAATATTTTTATTAAAAGATTGCAAAAATGAGACACATCCATTTTGGAGCAGTGGTGACTGTTGAGACTGTTAAGTGTGGTTAAGACTGTTGAGTTAGCCCTTGAGTTAGGTCCTTAACCCTATCAGCTCCAGGGCCGCTGCTTCCTGGCAAGTCCTGTAAATGGTGTTTATCTCATTTTTTGCTGTCAAACTGTTCATAGGTTTAAGTATACTGCATATACAGTACAGTAAAGTTTACAGCTTTTAGGCACACAGTTTTTGAAGAACCACATCAGGTAGGTTGTTCCAAACATCTTGGAGAACTAGCTAGAGTTCTGTCTCTTCATGGAATCCCAGACAGAGTCAATTATGGTGTGATAAGGGCAGTCAGGTGTATCCCTCATTGTATTGCATGATGGATGAGTATCTTCCTGTATTTCTCAGCATTGGGGACACTATTAATCCTGACCAAATTTCCAACTATTATAGCCAAATATTTCAAATTCTTATCAGTCCAAAGCACCTTCTTCCATTTTTCATTGTTCCTACTGTATGTTTTTGGGTAGTTGAGTCGCTTAGCTTTGTTTCCATGTCTGAGATATGGCTTTTTGGTCACAATTCTTCCATGAGAACCACTTTTACAGACAGTAGGTAGGTGTACCTAGGTCACACTGGTTTCTGCCAGATGTTTGCTGCTGGCAATGCTGGACATCTAATGTCAAAGATAAGAAAGTATGATGTGTCACTGTCTACGGTCTTAGACAACAACAACAAAAAAGTGTAAGACCTTACATGAAACTATCTTTCACAACTTCAGCTTAGCATCTAGTTCTAAGCTTCCTGCACAGCTCTTTCTATTTCAGTTGCCGACTGTGTTTCAACCTACTGTACATATGAAATTGATCATTAGCACTTGCTCGGTACAATTAGTTTAATTGGTACAATTGGTTAATCATACACATGACTCTGATTTGACAAAATCCCTGTTTAGTGTAAGAATTGATGCTGGTTTGACCAAATATTGATTTGATTTAGATTTTTCTTCTGCTTGCTCACCTTATGAGTGGATAAAAATAAACAAACAAAAAAAATATTTTAAAACCATTTTTACTTTCCTGCATTCGTTCACACCTAATGCAAACCAGTTTATAGTTGTTATTGAATATTTTAATGGGTTTGAAAATTCTTGTATTTTAGCCACTGGTGCTTTAACCATGTCTATGCTAAAAATAAAACCAGCCACTAAATAGCCTGCAAATGCACCTTGTTACCATTTACAGGGGTACTCCTCTTAATTCATATGAATGTGTAAAAATTGCCAAGCTTTTCTCCTTGTAGGCTCTGAAACCCCATTTCCCCTGTTATGCAAATCAAAACCATATTTAATGCCTAAATGCTGTTATGTAATGGCAGTGGTGAACCAATGTCTAAATGTCTCTACTAGAAAGCTCCCCTTAATAAGCAAAATGCTCTCAATGTGCGTCTTTGTAATTTCACTCTTCTTGTCCATTATTAGTGAACTTGGGAAGATTGGAGTTGCTTTGGCTGGTCATCAGAAGAAAATCCTTTCAGGCATTCAGTGCCTGCATGTACAACAGCAGCAGCAGCAGGAAACCCATGTGCAGGTATAAAATCTACAGTAGACTCTGGTTAAGCCCCTATCCTTCACTCCTAGCTCCATCCTCAGACAGATTTGTCTTCCTGCCCACCACCCCAGCCAGCCACTCCCCTATCAGCACTGACATCACCAATGCACATCGGCCTGCCTTTTCTGATTCGTGCCGAGGCTCAGGGGGTCATATCCAGGCATCTGGGCAGTATTTAAAACGGAGCCACATCACAGTGTGGAAGTGAGAAAATTGCTCTTTGATTTTAAGGAAGCACTGGGAAACCTCACTGTATACTTTTACTCTGAACAAGATCTTCAGTGGGAAGAAAAGACCACATGTTGTAAAAAAAAACTTTTAAAAAACTTGTTTTGTAGTAATGTGGTGGTCTGTTGACTTTAATGCTTTTAGTGTCGATGTAGGTGGTGTTTGTGTGCCACAGGTGAATGGAACTCTGCTCTATGGCCATCTGTGAACTTATTTATGGTAGGATAATAGTATTTTCCAGCAAGTGACAGATACCTTGAAGCTCTGACTACACAGATACAGATTGGGAATGGATGCACTGTAACTCCATATGCCACACAGACTGTTGTCATGTGAATAGAGTGCAGCATGCTCCTATTTGAATTTGTATGGCAGAAGTCAAGGACACAGGAGAGACAAGAACCAACTGGATACTTCAAAACCATAATGATTTGACTTGTGAGGAAATTTATGTCACCTCTTTTTAATAATTTTCTTCTTTTTTAATGAACTGATATTAAAAGACAATTTTCCCTGACACTGAGTTGGTTGTGTCTTGCAATTTCATGGTATGTGAACATCATATTTACAAGAAGTTCTGTGTGTGTTCCTCTACTTCCGCTACTCTTTGGAGTATCATCATGCAGTACTTTAGTCGCTGAAGCACAGAAATGTTTGCTGTTAATAAAATGTTTTTTTTTTTTTTGTTTTTTTTTTCATTTTCGTTTTTGGTCTCTTTGTAATGTCCTCAAAATGTCATGTACATAATATCTAATGACAGACATGTCTGTCATACAGGCACTTCAGAATAGAATCTGGATTTCCACTCAGATTACAGCTCTGTATTTGTACATTACTGTTTAAAGGATGTTTGTACAGTCATGATTTGGTGTCTTCTTGTTTATACACTCAGACAATGAGATGCCTCATTTCAACGCTTTAATGCTAGCTTTGGACAGAACAGGATTGAGCAGTGAATGTAATGGATGTATTAGCTTTATTGCAAGTCTGGAAAGCTAAGCATTTTCTCAGGATTTATTTTTTCCTCATAAACCTTAATCATGAAGATGGTAAAGCTGAATAAATGGAAGCTGAATAAATGGAAAAATGGAAACTAAAACATCAACATCTTCATATCCTCCAGCATGATTGGCATTCTTCAAAATGATTGGAGTCTATCAAAAGTGATTATATAAACATAATAATTAAAATTTTCCACTCAAACAGCAGAAACTTTTGCATTTGTTCTAACAAAATTGGAAAGGACTTTTTGGCTTTCATGTTGGCCAAGTTTTTGATTCTCATTTTCAGTTTAGTCCCTTTACCTAACCAGTTTCAGATGATTTTGTTTGTTAAGCGACCTATGAATCATTCAAGCAAAGAAAAGAGAAAACATCTTAAGGTATGTGCAGTGAGAATCAGGTGCAGATGATGACAGATGATCAGGCCAGTGATTAAGAGACCGCTCAAAAAGTGGACTAAGATAAGTGTTTACAACTATTTTAAAAAACAATGAACAGACATCATAAGGTACTACATGTACTGTAACAATGCTGATCATTTAAAAAAAAAAAAAAAAAACCTTAAAATTAGCAAAAGATCAAATAGTATGTTTTATTTTTTATAGATTACGCTTTCTTTTCTGCGGAAGGGTACTGCTCTGTTCTCTTTGCAATTCTTCATAATAGTAGTCCTTTTTTGCTTTTAGTAACACAAATAATGAAATCTTTATTTTATGTATCTGTTACTGCAGTTAAATCTACTTCTTTTGACAGTAAAAGTAAAAAAAATAGAAGGGGTGTTTAAGGAACGCTAGCCGCAAGTCCTAGTTAAATGGTTTCTCCATGATACCCTGGGAAAAAAATGTGTTTAATGCAATAATAACGATAATTAAAAGGAAGACTTTTTTCTTCTCTTTCTTAAGATAGGAAAACAGAATGCCTGTTTATTTTTCATGTTTGCAGCAATATGTATTGAATAAAGAGTTCCCATCCAACTACATGGCACATTGGAAACATACTAATATAATGTGAGGTGTCCGTAATGTGGAAGCATAAGCACCTATTCAGAGTATATGCACCTATTCAGACTATGCTGCTCTAGTACAGTAAGCAAGCACTCAATGGGGAATTGAAAAAAAAAAAAACCTTTTAAAATCAATAAACCTCCGGTATTTTCAAAACACAGCAGGCTTAATTGTGCAAAGTGGATTTCAGATTGCTGCAAACCCCAGTGATCTAAAGAGTTCTTTCAGTGATTTTAATTTGAGAGGCAAGAGGCTATTGTCAAAATCCAAGCACGCACCTGACATGAAATACCAACAGTGAATACAATTAAACCGTAATGTTGCTCTTTTAATCTGTTTGTTTTCCTAACACATAATCAGCTGTTCTTTTATTCGTTTTTCAGTTCTAAGTCAAAAATATTGTAGACACTACAGTATTTTCACAGCTAATTACTGGCTTTGACTATAGTTTTCCTAATTTTTTTTACACTTTTTTTTTTTGCAGATGTAGATATTTATGAGAGAAAATTGGTAACCTTCACATTTTTGCACAACCACATAATGAGATAAAAAACAAAGAATAAAAAACAATTATCACACACATACATTAATGAGTAAAAGTTAGTGTCCCCTCTTTTTTATTATTTGTGTGTGTGTGTGTGTGTGTGTGTATGTGTGTGTGTGTGTGTGTGTGTGTGTGTGTGTGTGTGCGCGTGTGTGCGTGTGTAAAAAAAATAATAATAATTTGATCATAGCAGGTCTTAGTGTGAGGCAACTACAACCTCAGAAAAACAGCAACATATGACTTTTTTTTTCACTGCCATTATATATTTAAAAAAATTAAGCCAAAAACACATGTAGGCAATACTAAGTACCCAATGATTCAATAGCTTGAACAGTAGATCCAGCCTTTCGCAGCTTTACTGTAGTTGACTTCACTTAGACTACAATCAGATGATTTTCTAGTTTTTACACACAAACACACACACAAAAACAACAACAACATAGAATTAAAAGAGGGGCCATTAACTTTCACACATGACTGTAATGTATTTTATACTCAATCCATATAATTGCAGTGTACATTCAGCTGTTATAGTGTTGTTGTTGTTGTTGTTCAATGTTGTTCTGTCTGCCGATTTTGTGTTCATTTCTCCCACTTAATCACTGATCGTCGAATCAATAGTTCATCTCGGCCAAGGCTTCACTTGGAATATATTTTTTTTTTTAGGTCTGTTGTTATTTTTGTATACTATGTTAATTTTGTTGTTTATCACATTCTTCAAAGAAACAGTTCCATTAATGTTGCTAACAGTGGATTATGTTAAAATTATGCAAATGGTCTCATGCTGATTCATGCTTAATAGCGTCTCTTCCTTGATGTTAGCATGGTTTGTTGGGCTGTTTCTTTATTCTCCTGTTGAATTGTTGAACATCATGTCTATAATAAATATGATGATTGTTTTCATTTGGTATTCCTGTTTAAGAGTCAGACGTTTAATTGAAGTTGTTTCTTTTGATTTGATTTCTTTTGATTTGTAATTTGACCATTTGATTCAGATTTTAAGCAGATTTGAAGACTTTGAAGAAGTCATGGCATACTGTATGTGCGTCTGCTTATGCAGAGACACGCATTCAAAAAGACAGCACCATTCCTTCCTTTCCCTTGTTCCTTTTCCAGGAGTTGCTTGTGAGATCCATATGAATGTTGCACCAACAGTGCCAAGGTCTTTACTATTCTTATCATGCTCTGGGGAGATGACTCCACCATCTGGAGTTGGACTGAAAGGCTGCAAGTTATTTCCCAAGTTCTATATGGTAGATCCCTGAGTAAAGCTCCAAGCAGCTGTTCCTCACGCAGCATTAAACTAGACCTCCATTGTTTCTGTTAAGTAAACTTTGGCTGTTTTTGTAAGTTGTGTAATTTCAGGCTTTTTTTTTTTGTAGTCCAGGTTTCCATTTTGGAAACCTACTCTTTTTTTGCTTTTGACCTGCCCATTGCCATATACACTCTTGACTAATCCTGTTTGACCAACAAAGTTTGACCATAAGGAACAGCTCATGCATAAAACATATTCTATGAGGAAGTATAGCCAATCAAAGCATTGCTTTTGCTTAGCCTTGAGGTTCATCATCAATCAAGTGTAATGCTGAGCCTTATTAAGGTTGGGATCTGCTCATGTGAAATAAAATTTGAATATTAATTACTGCTGAGGACAAGAGTCACTCGAGTACTCACAGTGCTCACTGATGGTGATAAGAATCACTCACATTAGTACTGCATATTAATTTGAAATAAGCATGTTAACTTTCTTTCTTAAATATTACTGTGGGGTTCATCTTAGCTTCCTTATTACTAATTACTGTTATATGGTGTTTGTGGAGAAAGTTATGTATCTACATTTAGTAGCATTAAATAGAATAGTCTCCTGTGGCCAAGGCTTATGTACGTAGTGCCCCCACCTCATCTACCTGAATTTGAATCCACTCTAAGTTTGGTATCAATAGTGTTCAGCAGAATTGTGTATATACTCTAATATGAGGATCTCATAGCTATACTGGTGACATGGCTGTATTATTAAAAGTTTAAACTGAATTTTTACCAGTGTAAAGAAACATAAAAAACAGGCGTTTATCGATTAGGTCAGGAGCTTAGAGGCCACATTTTCGATCATTTGGAGACAAGTGAAGGGCAAAGTAATCTGATTGTGATGGAAAACAACCTAATGCCAACATTGTCCCAACATGCGTAACACTGCAAAATTAACGTCACCACACTGTTTCCACAACCCTAAAATCTTACTGGGTACGTATTCTATTGAGAATGAGATGATGTAGTTCCGTATTGTGAGCAAGAATCACTTAATCTCTGAGTGTGAGGCACTCCAACACGGTGGATGTTTGATGGAAATTTGCTGCTTCAACAATGACACCTGTTAACGGGTAGCCACAGCATATGTTAAACGCTACTTAATGAAAGAATGTGCTTTTTGGCTTGAAGTCAAGCATGCTTACACAGTAGCATTCTTTGCCCGGTGAAGTACCTCATGCGTAGACAATGGAGTCCCTTTTTCTCCTCAAATCGTACAAACAACTGAGAAGAGAACCGTCAGGTGGTGGTCAGTTCTACATAACACTTCATTGGATAATAGGTTACCTTGGCCATGCTGTCAGCTTTCCCAAATTTCTCTATATGTGTGCGTGCCCCGCGATTGATTGGAACCCTGTCCAGTCTCCCGTGATAGGCTCCAGGCCCCCAGCGGCCCTGTATATGATATGCAGTATAGAAGATAAATGAATGAATGCCAGAGTCACCATCATTGAAGGGGCATTGGGCCATTTACCCAAGGGTTAGGAAAAGAAGAAGTAAAGAAACCTGCATATGTCAAAACAAGTCTAAAATAAAAATATTTTAGTGAAATGAGAACTCTAAGCATTAGGACTACACAATTTTGTGGTCATAAGAAAACCATTTATTTGTTAAACTAATGAGGAAAAAGGCTTCAATGTGAATAAGGATGAGTTTTGGAGCAATGGAAAAAGGCGATGTCGTATGTTAACGGCAGAATTAGTGACGGATGCATCAGGGTAAAAAGGGAACCACATGGAACCCATCATGCATAGTGCCATGGTACAAGCCTCCAGAGGCAGTACTGCTTCAGTTGGTCACATCTAGGCTCAGCAGCGTTATGTGGCAATAAAAGAAATTGAATACCAGAGCATACTGAATGATAGAGATGTGCTAGAGAAGACTTTAAGGAGTGGTTAAACTCTCCTGTCATTAATACAAGATCTTAACATTGCAAATCTGGAAATAACTGTATCTATGGAACTAAATGTCATTATGTTTCATACAGTTATTGAAACAGTGCCATGATGAATATGTGCTATAATCGAAAATAAAGGTAATACATAGAAATATGGTGTGCATTTTTTGAGTGCATTCAGTGTACAGTATTTTCTGGTTGTTGTTTATGACTCCCTTATGCATTATCCTGTATTAAACCTGTCTGCTTGTTTTCACCGTTACCATGGACACAGACAATGAATTGAGTTCATGAACTAGTGTCCTGCACATATTGGATGACATTTACATGAAAACAGTGTCAGGGCAGAAACTTTCATTTTGCAGATGAAGATGAAATAATTTTTTTAAAAAGGCCTACAACCATCAAATTATCTGTAGCATTGTACCATGATGGACCTGGTATCCCAAGGGTGTATTCCCACATTACATACAAAGGCTCCTGAGACACACCAATCAGCTATGACATTACCATTACAATGCGAAACATCATGCCCAGAATTGTGCAGGTTCCACTTGTGCCACCTGGGCAGCTCTGGCATTCGGGACATGACTCCTGTGGGTTGCAGGGTGGCATCACATACAATAGGTGCTCAAATGGATTGAGCTTTGGGGAATTTAAACAATCTTGAACTCATTCCCTGCTAAGCCATATATAGTACACAGCAGGCTCTGATGCACTGGTGCTCTGGTGAATTGGGCTCTTTGCCAGCTGGACACAACGTGTGGCGGGCTGTGGTCCACTTTCTATGGTAGCCAGCATTGACTATTTTCACTGCTATAGTGGTTTTTCTGGCCAAACGACCGGGCTGGTCTTTGGTCCCCTTAAGCATTGGTGACAAAACTTCTTGCAGACATCCACTCACACTAACCCACATTTTCCACATGTATTTTAGTTTAAGATTCAGTTCTGAGAGCCACTGATTGAAGCTTGTGTGAAGATCTTCATTAGCTATTTGTGTGTGTGTGTGTGTGTGTGTGTGTGTGTGTGTGTGTGTGTGTGTGTGTGTGTGTGTGTGTGTGTGTGTGTGTGTGTGTGTGCGCGTGTGCGTGTTTGTATCTGTGAAAAGTCAAGCATGAAGCAAGTTAATCACAAGATTTATGACTTTGGAGGAAAAGCTGTCTGTCTAAATACAATGACAAATCAGATGGAGAAAATCAATTAATAATGTGCCGCATTCTATCTGTAGAATGTGAAGAGTGTGTTATTTTTCCTCTTGGCTGACCCATAAAAATATTTCTCTTGCTGATTTTTATCTAATTATCCAAACATCTGGTTCCTGCTGGTTTTCAATTGAACTAAAATAAATGTTAATGGAGTCTACCAACAGTGATCTAAAATGTGCTTTTGAGTTCATTCTGCCATATCTTATTCTTTTAATTAAAGTAACAAGGCTAATGAAAATCAATGTTATGTTAACTATGCAAACCAAGGAGAATCAGGAGACGTTAAGTGTGGATTTCTGGGAAAATTGGCTGAGAATGTTTATTATCTGGTTTGTGCACATCTCCAAAATAGCTCAATAATCATGCACTCATCTCCCTTTGAACACAGCATGATTGTTCACACCTGCATCTTTCAGCAGCCATTGATTCCCATAGTCCAACATAAACGGTGTCTGCGTTTTGTTCCAGCACTGGGGCCAAGCCAGGTCTCCGAAACCATCTGCTGATTGCTGCAATTTGGTGATTAGGATGTAATTGGACATATACTCGACACATCTGTTTAGGTGAACAGCTTCCTGGAAACAAGTATGGAGAATATTTCCAAATGCCTTAAGGACTGCATTTGCAGAGATTTGATATGTTACTGTAATGAATTCTCCACACATCAGTAATAAAATGAGAAATGAAAAAACAACACTAAGGCCACAATTTATTTTCACAGAAAACATCCACATTTCCATCTGTTTGAAAGGTTTTCAAATGTTTTGTAGACTAAAGCCCTATTCGAACCTGGAGCACTGCATGTAGCATCACCTCACATGACACATCAATACCTACTTTAGTTCCATGAAAATGATTTCAGTTATCACAGACCTTTAGAGTTTTACACTCTAATGAAAGTAACAGTTATGCATCTGTTTTAAATCTGTGAATATTATCTTTCACCATATTTACAGTCGTATGCAAAAGTTTAGAGACCCCTTGGAGATTTTGGTGATTTTTTAATTGAAAAGATGTTAACACAATCTCTCTTGGAAATGGAAAAAAATACAAAATATTTTCAGCAAACATTCATGCAGTTATATATTATGCCATAAAATGAACAATATATATATATATAATTATTATTATTATTATAGCACTGTACAAAGGTTTGGGCACCCTACATAATCAGTACTTACAACACCTCCTCTGGCAGATATCACAGCTTGCAAACGCTTTTTATAGCCAGCTAAAAGTCTTTTTTTTGTACTTCGGATTTTCTCCCATGTTGAACATGAACAATTTCTCCCCAGACCATCAGAGGGCACTGACCAGGATCTCAATGTATCCTTCTGTCCCTCACCTACAGTAAAGGTTTATGATGACTTCATCCCCAACCCCCTACATCCTGCTGGGATCGGGACATTGTTTACCCTAGTTTACCCTATTTGTTCTAGTTATTAGTCACCTCAATGAAGTGTTGTGTTTTTCTCTCCTTGGTTGTGAAGCTCGCTATAAGTTGTATTGTTGCTGTGTTTGTATAGTTTGGAGTACTGTTTCATACTTAATGACTTTTTCAGGCGCATAACTACCATGATTACAGAAGTACCATTAAATGACATTAGGCTACTATATATTTTTGATTATAATTATGTTCAAAGTGTATTTCAAAGCCAAAAATATGACAGAAAGGTTTTCGGATGATTACCTGATTACCTGCTTCATGCTTCATCACACAGATAAAAGACTAACCTAGCCATTGATAGCATCTGTTCTTAGCATATGCGGAATGTTGTGGTGGACTTTGCACCTTATTTAAAAATGAAACAAGGAAATGGATGAAGAAGGTAATTAATTTGTAGCAGTTGTAGCAGTTGTTACCTCAGATGGTGTACAAATATGTGATTCGTCCTGGTTGCTAGAATTAGCAATTCATTTGTTGCAAAGGAGATGCTGTGGAATATGCTGCACTTTACACTTCTTAAATTAATGTGCAGGTAACATTAAATAGTACTGACATTTTAAGTTATACAGTTAATAGCTAACTACACACATGGACAAAATTGTTGGTACCCTTCAGTCAATGAAAGAAAAACTCACAATGGTCACATAAATAACTTTAATCTGACAAAAGTAATAATTTAAAAAATTTCTATGAATGTTAACCAATGAAAGTCAGACATTGCTTTTCAACCATGCTTCAACAGAATTATTTAAAAAAATAAACTCATGGAACAGGCCTGGACAAAAATGATGGTACCCCTAGAAAATACTGAAAATAATGTGACCAAAGGGACATGTTAATTCAAGGTGTGTCCATTAATTAGCATCACAGGTGTCTACAATCTTGTAATCAGTCAGTGGGCCTATATATAGGGCTCCAGGTAGTCACTGTGTTGTTTGGTGACATGGTATGTACCACACTCAACATGGACCAGAGGAAGCGAAGGAAAGAGTTGTCTCAGGAGATTCGAAAGAAAATTATAGACAAGCATGTTAAAGGTAAAGGCTATAAGACCATTTCCAAGCAGCTAGATGTTCCTGTGACTACAGTTGCACATATTATTCAGAAATTTAAGATCCATGGGACTGTAGCCAACCCCCTTGGACGTGGCCGCAAGAGGAAAATTGATGACAAATCAAAGAGACGGATAATCAGAATGGTCACAAAAGAGCCCAGAAAGACTTCTAAAGAGATCCAAGGTGAACTTCATGCTCAAGGAACATCAGTGTCAGATCGCACCATCCGTCGTTGTTTGAGCCAAAGTGGACTACATGGGAGACGACCAAGGAGGACACCATTGTTGAAAACAAATCATAAAAATATGCCAAACTACATGTTGACAAGCCACAAAGCTTCTGGGAGAATGTCCTATGGACAGATGAGACAAAAATGGAACTTTTTGCCAAGGCACATCAGCTCTATGTTCACAGACGGAAAAATGAAGCATATCAAGAAAAGAACACTGTCCCTACTGTGAAACATGGAGGAGGCTCTGTTATGTTCTGGGGCTGCTTTGCTGCATCTGGCACAGGGAGTCTTGAATCTGTGCAGGGTACAATGAAATCTCAAGACTATCAAGGGATTCTAGAGAGAAATGTGCTGGCCAGTGTCAGAAAGCTGGGTCTCAGTCGCAGGTCATGGGTCTTGCAACAGGACAATGACCCAAAACACACAGCTAAAAACACCCAAGAATGGCTAAGAGGAAAACATTGGACTATTCTAAAGTGGCCTTCTATGAGCCCTGACCTCAATCCTATTGAGCATCTTTGGAAGGAGCTGAAACATGCCGTCTGGAAAAAGCACCCTTCAAACCGGAAACAACTGGAGCAGCTTGCTCATGAGGAGTGGGCCAAAATACCTGCAGAGAGGTGCAGAAGTCTCATTGACAGTTACAGGAATCGTTTGATTGCAGTGATTGCCTCATAAGGTTGTGCAACATACTATTAAGTTAGGGGTACCATCATTTTTGTCCAGGCCTGTTCCATGAGTTCATTTTTTAAAAATAATTCCGTTGAAGCATGGTTGAAAAGCAATGTCTGACTTTCATTGGTTAACATTCATAGAATTCTTATTTATTATTACTTTTGTCAGATTAAAGTTATTTCTGTGACCATCGTGGGTTTTTCTTTCATTGACCGAAGGGTACCAACAATTTTGTCCACGTGTGTAACTGTTCTGTTCTGGGTTGAATTCAAAATAGCATAAATGCAAAGTCATGTACACAATGCAGTGCCCAGAAGCTAGTTACATTTTTAGCTTGTGTAACACAACCCAGGTGGTTCTGGGGCAATTTGGAATAACTTAGAAGCAGTTACTAAACAAAGTGGTGTTTAATATAACAATGTTATCTGGACTGTTTTTTTAAATATTTTTTTTAATAAAAACATTTGTCTGTTATGATAAAATAAAACTACAGTCCACTTTACAATCTGCTTTACAGAAGCACCTGTATACTTCTTCATTTAAGCAGTTATCCAATCATGTGGCAGTAGCAAAATGTCTAAAATCATAGAGATACAAGTCAAGAGGTTTAATTGATCTTTACCTCAAACATCAAAATGGGGAAAATTTCTCAATCTTTGTTATGTGTATTTATTAGTATTATTAACGTTTCTCCCGACGAGCCATCGGACCATCCGATCCGCACGCAACTTGCACATGTTTTACATTGGATGCCCTTCCTGACACAACCCACCCATTTTATCTGGGCTAGGATCTAGGATCAACACTACATCCAGTAGCTAAGGTTTGGGTATTGGGTGGAAACTAAACTTGGGCCTTTAGCATGGCAGGTGAGAAACCTAGCACTGAACAACCAATGCTAATCATTAATATAGTAATATTGATGTATTTATTTATTTATTTTTGTTATATTTTGTATTTTGTTGCCTCTAGTAATGTTGACTTAGTAGTAGGTCAACATTAGTAGTGCATACCAAAAAGCACATAGTAAATCTACTAGACTTGTGTTTTCTGAAGTGGTTCCGAAAACACAAGAAGACAAGAACATTTTAGTTGTAAGCAGCAAACATGGATATTTAGTAACATTTAAATGTTTAATTTAATATGTCAGTCAGTGTTTTTCAGTGTAAAAAAAAACGTGTACAGTTGGGAATATGGATGGAAATCAGAACCATTAATAACAGATAAAAATTAGTGGTCAAACTAACAAAACAAAGTGGGCTCAGTCAGTAAACTTTAAAAAAGCGAAGAAAATTATGCCTTACTAAATGTTAATTATATTTATATATTTAATTATTTATTTATTATTATATTTATATTTATAATGATGTTTATGATATTTTATGATTCAACTTGTTTAACCTTTGACCTCAACTAAATTAGTTGACAGCTAAGAGGTAAAAAAAAAAAAAATCAATCTCACGTTGGAAAATAAATGGGGAATATGAAATGTAATTCTAATACCTTATAATCATTGCTTTAATATTTTACACTAGCCTCTCTATTCAAGTGACTTCAATATCAGTTTATGGAAGCTGAAATCTTAGAAAGAGATTAAAAAGTCTCTTGATGTGTGAAGAGACCAGGAAAAAAAAAAACCCTGACTCTTAGAAAGAATGGATCAATGGGAGGTGGAAATTGGATTTGACTATGAGTGACGATTCCTTCAATGGGTGGTTGTAAAAGGCTGTGGAGGATGAAGAAGCTCTCATCGCTGAAGCTGAATGTTCTTGTATTCATCAATTTTGGGCCGGGAAGAAATTTTCATTAACTTTACATTAACCTTCATTTCATTAATTTTCATTAGGAAGGATGGAAATTAGACCAGGCGTTCTTTTTAAGCATGAGGACTAACACACTGAAACCAATGATCCATCTTCTTTTACTGTGTATTTGCCATGCTTGTTTGAGAGAGGAAGCAGCAACCTTTAAGAATCAATCTCCATTCCATCTAATGTCACTCTGTGGTCTCCCCCCAAACACATAACCGCGTGCACACGCACACACACGCACCCACCAAGGAAGCTTTGCTCCAGCATATTTAACGACTGCTGGTAAATGCAACAATAATTCAATGTCAAAGGCAAAGATTTATCATAATTTGTACCTTGCTCGCGGGAGAATATATTATTCTGTCTAAATGCAAAACAAAGAGGCAGCAACAAATGACCACTTGTGAAGCATGGCATATGTGGGAGAGCATTTTTGCAAAGCACAAGATCAGCTTTTTCTTTTTACAGCTGTTTTTTTTTCTTTCAATAATATTCATAACAATAAAGACAATAAACACAGATATTAACACAACACTGACTGATAAACCAGACAATAAAAGATACATCTATTGTCTGGGGAGTAAATGTATTCTTTCTGCCATTGCTTTTTTTTTTTTTTTTTTAAAGATCAAATAATAAATCTCATCCTCTTGACTTTCTAAATTCCTAAGCACAAAGCTTCAAAGCTGTGATAAACCTCCCATCATCTCGCTGAAAATAACATTATAATATTAGTGATTGAGGTGACACAGAAGTCTGGGAAAAAATATAATGCATTAAGATAGTTTTTTTTATGCCACTACATGACGCATTAATGAAATACAGCAGGGTCAATACCACTCAAGAGCTGCTTTCACATTGCAGAGAAATTAATAGATCAAGTAAGCACTCAGAATCAAAGCTTATGAGTTGCAGTTCAAATCACATACCAGTGGACTTTAGTACTTCCTTTTCTTCCTCTCCCCCCGACCGCGTGGACCTAATCCTAGAGGATTTCTGGGGACACCATTGAATTCCAGAAACGTTATTAAAGTCAGCAGGCTAATGAAAACATGTCAAAGGGTTAGCACGGATCATGTTTGATAAGCAATATAGCGTAGTGGAAGATGCTTAGGTGGCTGGCTGTCTTGAGAGCTGGCAGAAATCGCAAGAGATATAATGGAAATAAGATAAGAAAACAAAGGACAGATTTGTTCCTCTGTAGAGTGTTACTGATTTTACTGGTCAAATTTGCATCAGTGGGTGATCTGGCCTTGTTTCTCATAAACTATATGCAGTAGCACTAATCACATTTCTGTTGAAGGCAAGACAGGGGAAAACAATAATTACAATAAAATTACACAATAGATCAAATAAAAAATCTAAAAGGACTTCTTTATAGTTACATGACCTAAACACTTAATACAGTAGTAAGAATTGTTAAGTGTTAATAAGCCTAACTGAAAATTAATCATAATACTGTCAACTAATATTGTTTTAAAATTCTTAATCATATTTCTAGACAGGAATAAGGATGCATTAATAAATATGGTATAATATTATGTGGGTGGGTTGTTTTTGTTGCAGGTAACTTTGCTGCCTTACAGATGTAGGGCACGCGTTTCTGAAGATTAAAAAATGTAAATATTAAAAACATATATCTGGCTTAGTTGGTCTCTCAATAAAATCAAGATGTAAATAACAAGATAGAGGATATGTACTACATGACTCACATGAGTGATTACATCTAGGTCTACGCCTAAACACAAATAGAGTACGGCTGCAGAGTATGCTGCATACCGGGGGACCACAAAAAAACAAACTTTTCCCTTGATTTAATTTACAAAAATACCCTTGTGGTGAGAATTGACGAATGAAAGATTGAATCATCAGTGCGAATTGTTTCTTTCGGTACACAGGTCAAAGAAGCTATGCAGTCTGAGTATTGTAGTGTTTTCTTCCTAATCATTTCATGCCTTTATGTCACCACATCATATTTCATGCAACCACTAATTCAGTTACATTTTCTTCTGCCAGCATTTTGGGAATTTGTTTAAAACTGCAAAATATTTGAAAGAAAACCCAGCTCGTCACTCCTGTGAGACTCCACATGCTCCCACTCCGTTCTGCTCTAAATTGCATCTGTTTCCAGCTACTCTGCCATAAAGCAGTGGGAACCTTATCTTTAAAAATAGAAAGCCTATTCACAAGCTCCACAAGGGCACAGACCTGTGCCGCCCCACGACGCCACATGCAGTCAATCACTAGCAGCCTGCTGAAGGCTCTCTTTATTATGTGCATATCTTTCATATCCCAGGGAGCTTGTTATAGGCCAGGCCCAAGCCCATGTAATGGCATGCGTGACAGGCACCTCGACAGCTTAAAGAGCCTTTACGAAGCGTCCCTGTTTTTATGCACTGCTCCTCGCGCCACTGCAAGACTGACGGTTGACCTTATCAGCACTCTGCAGAGGAAATTTACAGCGGCGACCTTCTGAAGTGTGCATTTAAACATCCCTTTTACTCTGCTGAGGTGGGTATGAGATCGGACTCTTTTGCTTTGGAGATACTGCTGAAAGTAGCACGGTATCCATCTCACTGGTCTGCTGATAGCATGCTATCGTAATAAAATACAACATCCGAGGGAAGAGTAAATATCAAACCTTTTCATATCCCGTTTTGCCAAGCGTCCTACAAGATGTAAGACACGCACAGTGGAAGTTGACATATATGCAACAAGCTTACAGTATGTGTGGCTTGCACATTTGAATCAGCCATACAGCTGCATGAATGATGATTAAAGAGGACATTACATCAGAGGCAAAAAGAAATGACTGAAGACCAATCTTGTACAATGCCAAGCCTTGTGCAATTCACCTTGACACCAAGCTCAGAAAACTCTTTTCATCTGAGATCAGTGGTGAGCAATGGATCTAAAATAAGTGCACTCCATTCAAAACACTCCATGAACCTAGGAAAGATGATCCTGACTAAATCAACATCAGATAATTCTCTGTTCTGTGCGGTGTGGGAAAAGCCCAGATTTATTTTCACAGCTGTCTTTTTATTTAGTTAGCTGGAGGAGACTTAGCTGTAGGATTAGATATTAGCTTTAGCATGAAGTTGCCTATGCTCCAGAGAGCAGCACTGATATCTGAAGAGGAGGTCATTCATTCACCTTTAGTGGCCAATTTATTCTGCACGGACAAAGGACACGAGTTTAGATTACAATTTGCTAATCTAATTAACATAGCCAGTGTTTTATGATGGGGGGCACCGGAGGACTGGAATGAAACCTGAATGGATAACATTTGGCACTCCACCGTGGCATTAACCTGAGTTCAGGGTCTAAGATGGCAGCACTATACAATATGTTGCTTATCTCTGCTAGTGCCATCCAGCATTTGTTAAAAGCTTGTTAATCCAAAAAAATAAAAAATCAGTTTTTCAGTTAGTGAAATCTTCTGGTGAGATGTCTCACTTCTGCTTCCACTACAATGTCATTCTGCTCTCTAATCAATGCCTATTTAAATTTTCCATTTTCCTCTCCAAACGATGCTCTCCAATGGAGAAAAGCAAGAAGAATGACTTATGTGTTATGTATGTATTCATCCTCTATTCTAATATACAGTACTCTCATCATATACGTAGTGTTTCATAACATGCACCAATGTACCAATTACATTCTTTATACAGTATCTCCTGTCCTCACATACAAATAAGCTTTCACTGTATTTCTCAAGGTTATTAGTAAAAAGTGTCCTTATTGTTAGACGAGCAAGCGTTAACAAAGACAACATCAAGCAATTAACATCATCAAGCAATGCATCATTAGCTGTGTTGTCTCTGACAGCCATGCCGAAAAGTCATTATTTAATCACATACACTTGGAATATACTACAAATATCAGATACACTAGGTATGGTCAAAAATATTATAGTTTCAAATTTTATTACACTTGATCACACTAATTGTTTCATTGCGGGGTTATTGCATTATATCAAGGTCTAAATGCATGCCTTTAAATTTATTCTGACAGGCAGAAACTAAGGAGGAAAAAAAAAAATCCTCACAAACCCTCACAAATCCCTTTAGCAGTTTTGATTGGATCACAGGATTACAGTTCAAATGCCATAAAAATCACCGGTGTGCAGAGTGGGGTGTAGAGATGAAAATACAGAGTGAAAGAAACATTAAATAGTTGCTTTCACTTACTCTCTCTCTGTCTTATTCTCTATATCGCTTATCCTGTACTGAGTCGTGGGATGCCTGGAGCCTATGCCAGCGGACACAAGGCAGTAGGAAGAATACATCCTGGACAGAGCCCTCAAGCATGCACATACTCACTCAGGCACTACGGGCGATTCGGAATTGCCAATTTGCCTAATCTGCATGTCATTGAACTATAGAAGGAAACTGGATTTCCCAGAGGAAACACACTGGGCATGAGGATTTCAACACACACACACACACACGCACACGCGCACACACACACACACACACACACACACACACACACAAACACACACACAGAGACCCAAGGCGGGAATCAAGCTCTTGACTCTGGAGGTGCAAGGTTACAGTGGTAACCACTATACCACTGTGCTATCCATTAAACAGTGACTATAATAGGAAAAAAGAGGGAAACAAGTGCATTAGGGAAGTACAGACTCAACAGAAAGTTTTGGTACCCTTTCAAGTTTTCCAAATTTTGTTGCTTCACTCTCATCTTAAAATATATTAAAATAATTTCCGTCTAGGGCGGCACGGTGGCGTAGTGGTTAGCACTGTCACCTGGCACCTGCTTGGTGGGTTTCCTCCGGGTACTCCGGTTTCCTCCCACAGTCCAAAGACATGTAGGTTAGGTTAATTGGCATTCTCAAATTGCCTGTAGTGTGTGTATGTGTATGTGCCTGCTATGAATTGGCACCCTGTGGACAGTATCCAGACACATGAGTTAGAATTGGGTTATAACCCCTTTGGCAGTAATGACAACCTCAAATCTGCTTATTAATGATGATACAAGCTTGCCACACCTACCTTTTGGAGGTTTTTCCATTCTTCTTTGCAGAACTGCTCAAGCTCAATCCGCTTTAGTAAACAGCAATTTTAGGTGTTTCCAGAGACGCTCTTCTGGGTTCAGGTCCAGACTCTGGCTGAGCCATTCCAGGCCTTTCAATCTGTTGTTCTATATTCACTCTTGCGCTTTCCTGGCAGTACGCTTTGAATCGCTTACTTGTTGAATTGTAATCCATCACCCCAACCGGAGATCCTGAGCGCTCTGTGAACGGTTTTAATGTACGATAACTATTTACTTTCCGTCTATTCTGTACCTCTGGTTGAAGCTGCAACCACCATGGTTGTCTATAGGTCATACACAGTACCTGATTTCCTCCACACACATTGTGGAGAACTGTGTAATATGACCAGAGGATTTTGTTTCTCATAGTCTGAGAATCCTTCAGGAGCATTTTTGGCAAACTCTCAGCAGGCTGGCATGTGAGGAATGGCTTCTGTCTGGCCACTCTGCCATACATGTCTAATTGGTGGAGTGCCACAACGATGGTTGTCCTTCTGTAAGGCTATCCCATCTCCACAAGGGAACTCAGGATCTCATTTATAGTGATCCTTGGAGTCCTAGTTACCTGTCTCACCAAAGCCCTTTGATTAGGTACAGGTAGGCTTCGATCAAGTTGTAGGAGCATCTTAGGATAAGTAGGATACTGTAAGTGTGATTGATTGGGGGGGTATTTTTACATTGCTTGCCAGAAAGACAGTCATATCAGTCATTTTTTTCAATTATTCAGAGAAGCGAAACTATAAAATGGGTGAAAAAGCAATGTCCGCCACAAGTGAATTAAATGCATTTAATATATTTTTGGAGAACGTCCAAGCAAAGAAAAAGGACTTTTACACTTTAGTTGCTGCCAATGCAGTTACCCCAGCATTGATGAAGTAAAAATACAGTATGTCTGTGATGCGTTCTGTGAAATAGATTGCTATGTGATTTGGATGCTGTGCAAATATCCTACTGTACCTACTGTAACAAAGTTATGTTGACTACTGTAGTGTAACTTGTTTCTAATCCAAATAGAAACTTCTGCTCTTTGCAATATTTGCACAATATTTATTTCACTTTGCTATTTGCACACAATATTTTTGACACAATGTCAATTGTTTCCTGCTGCTCTTCCCACTACCTCAACTCATACCTCATATTTCAGTACTGTAATGTGTTATGTTGTTGTGTTGTCATGTAGCTCTTTGTTTGCACATTTGCATGTGCACTTTGTTGTCTGTTGTCTCTTTTTTTGTATAGAAATTGATAGTTTGAGGTTAGATAGTTTTAGGTTGTTCATTTATGTTGTGTTGTTAATTTATGTCGTTGCATATATGTACTGTAGCAACTTGGTCCTGGAGGAACGTTGTTTTGTTTCACGGTGTACTGAACTGTACTGTATATGGTTGAAATGACAACAAAAGCCTACTTGACTTGACTGGACATGACATGCCTATCCCAGGAGACCTGGGGCACAAGACGGGGTACACCCTGGACAGTGTGCCAATCCATTGCATTGGTACACATACACACACACTATGGACAATTTAGGTACAATTAACCTAACCTACGTCTTTAGACTGTGGGAGGAAACTGGAGTACCCGGAGAAAACCCACCAAGCACAAGGAGAACATGCAAACTCCATGCACACAGAGACGGGAAGGCCTCACACCTCCACACAACAGTTACTTGTAAATAAGCAATACTTGTATGATTCATTTAAGCAGTTTCACTATGATGTCGTTTGACTGCAACTGCTAGAACAGATGGACGGATGGACAGATAGATAGATAGATAGATAGATAGATAGATAGATAGATAGATAGATATTTTATTGATCCTATAAAAAAATTGCCACAAAAAAGTCAGCTTTAAACAGTATCAGCTAAAACACATTACTGTACCTGTGCAAATGCACCTCAGAGCACACTGTTGAACGACGGATTTATTCATGTTTGTACCATCTGGTATCGCCCAAATGAGGATGAGGTCCCTTTTGAGTATAGTTCCTTGGAAGATGTCTTCCTTATGTTCATCTCAGGTTTTTGTTGTCGTGTCACCGTCACCTCTGGCTTGCTTATTAGGGATAAACATCATTAATTTACATCCAGAATTTTGCCTCATGTAAAGCTGCTTTGCGACAATGTCAACTGTTAAAAGCACTATACAAATATATGCTTTAAATTCAAAATTCTGAGAGACTTACATTTTTACATTTTTTCATTATACATCTGAGCAGCCTTGGATCCAAAAGTGGCACCTTGGTGGTGCAGTACTAGGGTTTTGAACCTGGCACCTTCAGATGAATAGTCCAAAGTCATTTCCCCAGTTTCCAGGCTTAAATAACAAGGTAAAAAAAATTCTGGTATAGATCACACCCATTTCCAGTTTAAATCTGAATATAATAATAAATGCAAATATTTTCAGCATGATACAAATATAGGGTAATGATATTGAGTCTTAATGGCTTCTAAAATTATAATGAGTGATCTTGCTTTACAGCATTGGACACTGGGTCCAAATTCAAACTTCAGATCAAAACATATCAGATTTAAACACACATCCATCTGGTTAACTGGAACAAAGATTACAACCTGCACCTCTTTTCCTCTGACTCTGTAAATGGATTTGCTCTCCTTGCCAACACAAAGGAGATCGCAAGACATGATGAATCTAGTTTAAAAATATACTGAATCCTCATTCATTAGTGGCTTTCATCATTATTACAATGCATAATATTTTTAACAGGCTTTCAGATAAATGATTCAAATTATTCACTGTGAAGAGGCATGGCAAAAGCATAGGGGAATGCATGCCATCCTTTCAATTTATTTCTAATTTCCAAAAATACAGAAAATGGCCCTGGCAGTGGTGCCTTGTGTGAGGAAATACTGAAAAATGTATAACACATCTGGAAGACTTGTTCTTCTTTCTAGTGCATGTGACCTGGTTCATCAATCATCATAATGCAATGATAAAAATAAAAATATATATTTCCAGAGGAAAAACATCACTCAGATTCAGTGAAGTGCACAGTTAATTCTTTCCTCACTTAAACCTTGTTCACTTGCATGCGAGTTTCGTTAACAGTATTTGGTGACACCCTATCCATTTACTGTTTCTCATTACACATTTCAGCAGTTGATGAGTCCTGCTCAAGATCCTACAGTATGACACTTTTGGCGGTGCTGGGGTTTTCAAACTGGTACCATTTGATAAGTAGTCCAATGTCTTAACCGTAGCGCTACCCCTAACCCTAGCTTGCATGCTAGTCTTTGTGGACTCAAGGTGACCTGTTTGTACGGCTGGTCAAATCTACGCTAAACTTAATTAATGTAATAACATCAGTCCATTCAGACTTCAGTGACCTTGAAGTGGTAAGGGGTAAAAAAAAAAAAAATATCTGTATGATATGCCTCTTGCCTCTTCTCGTGGATGCACATACAAAAAAAAAAAAAGGCTCAGCTTGAAGGTTACCCCAAAGTAACTATCAAATTTTTGAGATATTGGCCATTCAAACAGTGGTAAAACACATACATAGCCTTTTTATCCTGTAAGCTCAAATTCTATTTGTTTCATGTACAATATGGTTTTACAACAACAACAACAACAACAACAACAATAATAATAATAATGATAACTAGAGACACCCTAAAAGTGCAGTAATAATAATAGGGGTGCCAATTACTTTTCTTATACATTTTAATATTTTGAGTGTCAAGAAAGAAAAAGAAAAAGAAGCAAAAAAAAAAAAACAAGTCAATGTCAAAAAGAAAAACTGTTTACAAACATTAATTTTAAATCTTGTACAATGTCACTATATTTACTATATTAACTACATTTAATACTGTACATTTCTGTCCACACACACACACACACAATTTTAAAAAAACCATTACAGAATTATGATTTTGCAATACACAACTATTTCTTTCACCTACTGTATGTGTCCTCAGATTACTCTTAAGGATTTTTTTAAATGCATTTACAAATACTTTGCCCTGCTCTGTGCCATAAATTCTGTCCAAAGAGCATAAAACTCAAGGTACTATAAGGTTTTTAAGACCTGCAAAGCTATAAAAATACAGGTCCAGATTTATTTGACAAAAGAAATAATTTCTGTAGGTTAATTAGTTTATTAATTAGTTTTCTATAGCACGTAGCGTATACAAGGTCTCAAAAGACTTCATGCACTAACACCTATTAGCCTACTCTGCATGTCTTTGGACTGTGAGAGGAACTCAAGGAAGCACGGGGAACACATGCACACACAGACCCAAGTCTTAAATCAAACCCTCAACACAGGAGGTGCAAGGCCACAGTGCTAACCACCTATCCACTGTGCTGCCAAGGTCTTGATATTTTCTAGGAATAAAAACAATTCTCTAACATTTTTTTCTCTTCACTCTATCTTTGCCTTCCTGGCTGCAACATGTGGCCAATGAAATGCATGAAACTTTTTGCCTCGTTTTAATGCTGTTTCTTAAACTTCATGCCTTCATGAATTTTTGACACGTTGGGTACATGATGCATTGAATATGAGGAATTTTGTGGAAAATATTTCCACGAGAATTACATGCTTGTATTTTTAAAGACACTCAGACGTGAGACACAGTGAGACTGGCAGTGGTCGAATTGTAAAAAAAAAAAAATCAAAGGGGGTGGGATGGGCAAGTACAACACATGCACATAAACATGCAATTGTCAAAACTATCATTTGATCCTTTCCATGGCTTTCATCAGGGGAGGATTATAAGTGTAGAATAAAAATCTACATAAACATTAGTAATTAATGTTAACATTTGATTTAATAGTACTGTAGTTTTATGTGACTACTCTTTCTCTCTCTCTCGCTGTCTTTGAACTTTTTTTACCCAAGCATGTCACAAAGTCTAATGAAAAAACAAAACAACTTCTATAAATTGAGAATGAAATTACACAAATTGGGTAAACAATGTGTCTTTTATAATCATTAAAGCCGTCACTCATTTCGAAAACTTCTTCATTTTCATCGCGTCTCTGCTGAGGGGATTTGGATTCTCTTCTTTTTGAAATACTATATGTCAAAAGCTGTGTTTGAACTGTTCTCTTGGAAATTGCAAAAATACAAACAGTGCAAAGAATTACACAAACTTGTGTGAGCAGCATGATACAATATTAAATTCTGATTGGCTAATCGCCATTATTTATAGTTCATAGATGATTATAGGTAGAGAGTTTTAATATTTCATTTTCATCAAAGATTTTATATAAGAAATGGCATTATTAATCCGAAGGGAAGGGTAAGGAGGATCATGGTTTACAGAGGGGATGGATTTAGATTTGCATCCCGCTCAAATCGAGCCTTGGAGACTGCTGCTATCCTTTCAAATTTATGTTTATTATAATGTTCAGAAAATTCAAAGAAACTGAATCTGTAGTCAAGGAGATGCACACAGGCTGACCAAGAGTAACCTCCAGACAACTGACGACAAGATTAAAAGAGGGATCAAGATAAACCCAAGTTTGTTATTGTGATTTATTCAAGCTGAGCTACCTTTAGAGAGTTGCATGCCATCTACTAGAAATATCAGGTGCCATTTACTGAGAGAATGCAAGGTCAGTAATAGAAGCCATCGCTTTCTGCAAAAAAGCGATAATTTACTTTTATCATCAGCACAGGCTCTGAAAGACTACAGATAAAAAGTAAAGCAAAAAGTGACATTTAGTGAAGAAGCCTTAATACAACAGTTTGTAGCCTAGTCAATCGGCATTACTCAGGACGATACACCATGCCAATAGTTAAGAATCCACCCATAAGAATCCACCCATAGAATCCATAATATGGGGTGCCATAAACTACTACAGAAGAGATGCTCTCTCCCTTATGAACCAAGGACAACAAATTAATTTTAGGCAAAGCTTAGTAATACTAAAGGAAAAGCTCCCCCTTTGTCTTAACTTCCACTATTTTTCAGCAAAATTGAGCTCCATGCTGCATGGCAAAATCTGTCTATGAGACAACAGCATTTAGCTTCTGGAGACATGGGCTGAATCATTTCCAGATCCAAACCCAGTAAAAAAACTTGAACAATTAAGGCAGTAGCAGTCAAATAACCATCAAACATGCATTGTGTGAGCAAGCGACACCAGAGTACTGCAAATGTCTTATTATTATTTTTTTTTTTACTTTATGCCTAGCCAGAAAAATAAGGACTTATTAATTGTTGTATAGCAACAATTTTTTTCTTTAATTGAAAACATTGGAATTTCACTATTGTCTCAATACTTTTGGTACTACTTTTAATAAAATGCTATTCACATATCCTTTTCATGTTCAAAGTGTAGGTACAATTTAGTAATATGAATATCAGGAAATACTTGTCATGTATTTTTTAATAACTAGGTCATTGTGTTATGTCCATATTATGGTTCTAGTCTTATACTGTCATGGGTCTAGCTGGTGGTGCTGGCTAGACCCGGCTGATGATGTTGCCGTGGGCATGGAGGTAGGCATGAAGGCAGAGGGGTTGTTAAACAGAAAGTCTTTTTATTAACAAAATTCAAAAACAGTCACAACCAAACAAAGGAACCAAAACAACAAACAAACTAAAACTAGGGCTCAGGAAAAACACAGGGGGCGGCGCGCTAACACAGGGACAAGAACTGACATGGGAGCCAGGAACTGACACAGGGAACCAGGAACTGGAGAGACTGGAGAGACTGGACTGGAGACTGGAGAGACTGGACTGGAGAGACAGGACTGGGAGCACAGAGACTAGAGACAGGAGAGACTAGAGACAGGAGAAGAGATGGAACAGGCTGGGTTAATGGTTAGTAGCTACATGGAATGCTGGGGACACTGGATGCTGACCTAACCAGGTTAGTATCTAAAGGGGTTAGTGGCTAACCGGGTTAGTACTGACCTAATGGTGGGGAACTGAACACAAAGGCAAAGCACACATGAGGCTACTCCAAACTAGCGGCTAACCTACTAGCGACCAGAACCACTAGCAGTCAATCGCCCTAGAGGCTAGTCTACAGGAGGCTAACCCTACTAAGGGCTAACCCTACTAGCAATTAAGGCCTACTAGCGGCTAACCCTGCTAGCGGCTAGGCCTGCATGTGGCTACACAAAACTAAACAAAGAATTAGACCAGAAGACAGAACAGTACTTAAACAGGACACAGGAGGAGACAGCCTAGCTAAACATGAAACAGGATAGCTCCATGAATCCAGCAACACAAGGAACATAAAGAGAACAAACAGTAGAGCCCTAGACAAACAAAGGTTACAAAACAAACCAAAGTATAAACTTAAAGAAACAAGAACCAAACAAAAGGAATGCCCACATGACGGTAGTTACAAATACAAACATAACAAACCAAACAGACAAACCTACTGACAAACATACCAAACAGACAAACAATGCTCGACCCAGTTTCCCAGAACAGACTGCCATTTATAGAAGCTTTAATGAGGCACCTCAGTCCAGGTGAGCATTCATCACCTGACTGAGGTGCCTTCTGGGAAACTGAGTCAACCAACAAGAACTACACCAGACCGACAGACAAATAGTGACCTCTAGTGGAGGTTCCTAACATATACACACGTGGACAAAATTGTTGGTACCCTTCGGTCAATGAAAGAAAAACTCACAATGGTCACAGAAATAACTTTAATCTGACAAAAGTAATAATAAATAAGAATTCTATGAATGTTAACCAATGAAAGTCAGACATTGCTTTTCAACCATGCTTCAACGGAATTATAAAAAAAAAAATGAACTCATGGAACAGACCTGGACAAAAATGATGGTACCCCTAACCTAATAGTTTGTTGCACAACCTTTTGAGGTAATCACTGCAATCAAACGATTCCTGTAACTGTCAGTGAGACTTCTGCACCTCTCTGCAGGTATTTTGGCCCACTCCTCAAGGTGCTCCAGTTGTTTCCGGTTTGAAGGGCGCCTTTTCCAGACAGCACGTTTCAGCTCCTTCCAAAGATGCTCAATAGGATTGAGGTCAGGGCTCATAGAAGGCCACTTTAGAATAGTCCAATGTTTTCATCTTAGCCATTCTTGGGTGTTTTTAGCTGTGTGTTTTGGGTCATTGTCCTGTTGCAAGACCCATGACCTGCGACTGAGACCCAGCTTTCTGACACTGGCCAGCACATTTCTCTCTAGAATCCCTTGATAATCTTGAGATTTTATTGTACCCTGCACAGATTCAAGACACCCAGATCATGTGCAAGATGCAGCAAAGCAGCCCCAGAACATAACAGAGCCTCCTCCATGTTTCACAGTAGGGACAGTGTCCTTTTCTTGATATGCTTCATTTTTCCGTCTGTGAACATAGAGTGAAAATCTCCTGAGACAACTCTTTCCTTCGCTTCCTCTGGTCTATGTTGAGTGTGGTACATACCATGTCACCAAACAACACAGTGACTACCTGGAGCCCTATATATAGGCCCACTGACTGATTACAAGATTGTAGACACCTGTGATGCTAATTAGTGGACACACCTTGAATTAACATGTCCCTCTGGTCACATTATTTTCAATATTTTCTAGGGGTACCATCATTTTTGTCCAGGCCATGAGTTTATTTTATTTTTTTTAATAATTCTGTTGAAGCATGGTTGAAAAGCAATGTCTGACTTTCATTGGTTAACATTCATAGAATTTTTTTAAATTATTACTTTTGTCACATTAAAGTTATTTATGTGACCATTGTGAGTTTTTCTTTCATTGACCGAAGGGTACCAACAATTTTGTCCATGTGTGTAAATACAGTAGTACTCCATAACACAGTATTTTCTCAGTTCCTTTAAAATAAAAAAAATAATAAAAAAACAGAATTTACATAATGTTTGACAATTTTTCATACTCAGAAATGTGCCACCCAGATTAGGCAAATCTATTTTTATGTCTGTAACTGTTTATTCCCCCATTCTGTCAATCTGCTGCTTTTTAATATTTTTTCAATCATGACCATGGACAGAGGAGAAAGATTGTTTACCTGCAATCTTGCAAACCTGACTATTATTTCTGTGAGTTTATGGTTTGGTCATGTGGTCCATTTTGTAAAGTGTCATCTGACAGTAAATTATGGGAACATTGTTTACCTTCAGCCATGACAGTGCTTCCTCCCCAATAGTGCCCCAGTACCAGTAAGTCAAAATGTACAAAAAAAAATCCTTGCAAGTATTGGATCTCAATATTGAAATTGTTTTGACATTGCAGATGGAAAGTTCTTCAACATAGCTTTTTTCCATTGGTCATTGATTTAGCATTGAAATTTTGATGTAAGGCTTATGAAAACTAATTTATTCATATGATGCAGCATGAACACAGGGCCTCTGTTTTATGTTGTTGCACATACAAGTTTACATGTCCTCTTTATAAAGATCAATGTTATGTCAAGATTGTATCTCTGTTGCAGAACGATGGTAAAATATGCATATTTAATGAAAGAATTCTGCAATAATTAAATTTATTTAGAATTTTATAAAACAGGGTCAAAAATAGACATAGAAGCATTTAGATTATTAATTCAGTGGGGTTGAAAGTCCCAAAATTTATTTTCATTTACCAAAACCAAGGAAATTTCCTGTTAGTGATCATGCTTGATTACAACGGTTATGAATGGATGAAGGAGGACTACCACGAAATTCTTTAGTATAGCCTTTAATAATCCGCTAGCTGGTTAAAACAAATTTTGCTGTAGTAGTTGACAAAATTGAGTGTTCCAACAGGATGATGATCCAAACAAACATCAAAGTTGGTTGTGGTTTGATGAAGCCTTTAGTGCTAATTTTAAGCTTTAATCCCTCACCCTATCAAATATGTGTGAAGCACACTCAGAATTCCAGTTCATGCCAGGAAGCAAATTTTATTCTGCCAAGAACAGTGGTCAAATATTCCACGAGAATTCTGGCAGACGCTTCTGACAGAATGGCTACCAAAAGCGACTGATAATGGTCAAATTTGCAAAGGCACATTTAACCAAATTGGTTAAAAATGGATGTATAAATGAATGAAAGAATGAATGAATGAATGAATGAAATACAGTACTGTGCAAAAGTCCTGAGCCACAACTCACTCATATAACATTAAATTATGTAGATTAAATGAAAGAATTTGGAAGCACCCGCTCCATTTGAAGGTTATGAGAGCATGCAGGAATCAGGATCTGCATGCAGACAGAGTCTCATGTACACGAGACATCTTTGACAGATAACAGTGGTACTGTCATGCACACTCGTAACACGACCGGCACTAGGACCTGGAAGTAATACGGTTGCATTTCAGGAAGCATAAAAGTAAACAAGTTGGCGCTTCACATTGCTCAGTCATTGAGTCTACCCATGCTGTCTCCGATGTTAGCTCCTCCATTTCGTGAGTACTCACCATTTTGGGTTGTATTCCTGATTGAGTGTGTGTTGTTAGAACGCGGGTTTAATTGTGTAAACTCTTGCTCTCTACGTGAGAGAGTTCTAATAATAAATCACGTGGTTATCCTGCCTGCTCGTGCTACTTCCGCGTTTGGGGTTCCCATCCACGCTACATGGGCTAACTGCTAGTCTAGTCATCCTCCGGTTGCTTTGTGACAGAATGACTGAGCCAGCAGTAAATCCAGCGGATTACGCTCACCTCTGCGATATGGTGGACGGTCGTGCCCGGTTGATTGAGCAGCTAAGCGGTGAGGTCGCGGCTCTTCGTGTTAGCGTCCAAGATGTCGCGGCTTTGCGCCGCGAGGTCGCGGAGCGGCAGCAGGAGAACGCGCCGCTCCGCAAGGCGGCTTCTCAACCGGCTAGGCCGCCGCCAGTCGTAGTGGCGGCTGCGCCGCCACCCCCTCCCCCCTCCGATGTGTACTTAGCTTTACCGGATAAATGGGACGGCACAGATGGGAAGTGTAGTGTTTTCCTAACCACACTGGATCTTGTGTTTGAGTTTAATTCCACCAGATACTCCACAGACCGGTTGCGCATTGCCCTTATCGTCTCGTTGCTGTCGGGGCAGGCAGCTGAGTGGGCCACGGCGGTCCTGCGTTCCGATTCAGACACAGCCCATTCCTACAACGAGTTCATCAGTCAGCTAAAGCTCACCTTCGAACATCCTGCTGCTGAAATGGAGACCAACTCCAAACTCTATCATCTGCGGCAGGGAGGGTCGTCCGTGAGCCGTTACACCGCCGACTTCGGGACCCTAGCCGTGCACCCCGATTTCATCTCCTTCTATCATCCTCGGGCACCGGTGGCTTCTACAACATGACCCGCTCATCTCCTGGACACAACATCGAATTCTGCAATGGGGACCAACCTGCACCGAACTTTGCCTGCGGGCTTCGGCTGGGACATGCTCTAGGGAGTCCGAGGCCCCCGAAGTCGACATCAACGCCATCCCTGCCGCCTACCGGGACCTGGCTGAAGCGTTTTGCAAAAGACGCGCCACTCACCTTCCTCCTCATCACCCCTATTACCTGGCGATTCACCTCCAGCAGGGTTCTGTTCTCCCCCCCCCCCCCCCCCCCCCCCCGCGGCCACCTCTACTCGCTCTCCGCCACTGAGATGCAGGCGATGGAAAAGTATGTAACCGACGCCCTCCACCATGGCACCATCCGGCCCTCCTCCTCACCTGCTGCCGCGGGGTTATTTTTTGTCAAGAAAAAAGGCGGCGACTTACGTCCATGTGTCAACTATCGGGGGCTCAACAACATCACAATAAAGAATCGCCATCCATTGCCTCTTACCAACTCTGCCCTGGACGCCCTCTCTGGTGCCACCATTTTCACAAAGTTGGACCTACGGAGCGCCTACAACTTGGTGCGCATCAGAGAGGGCGATGAGTGGAAGACGGCCTTCATCACCACAACAGGACACTATGAGAGCTTGGTCATTCAAATTGGACTCTGCAATGCCCCCGCCGCCTTCCAACAATTCATTAACGACATCCTCAGAGATATTCTAGGCCGGTGGGCATTTGTGTACCTGGATGACATCCTCATATACTCCCGTACTGCTGAAGAACATGTCCAACACGTCAGGGCGGTCCTCAAGAGATTGCTCGCCCATCAACTGTATTGTAAGTTGATGAAGTGCGCTTTTCACGAGCGCTCCACCACGTTCCTGGGTTTTGTTATCTCGCCCCAGGGTGTGGCCATGGACCCGCAGAAACTGGAAGTTGTGCGTCATTGGCCCCTACCCAAGACCCTCAAGCAACTTCAACGGTTTGTCGGGTTTGCGAATTTCTATCGTCGCTTTATCCGGGACTACAGTACGGTTGCAGCTCCTTTAACCGCTCTGACACGACCATCTTCTCACCCCTTCACCCTCAACTCTGCCGCCATCTCCGCCTTCCAGGAATTGTGTCACCGCTTCACCACCGCACCAATTCTCCTCCATCCAGATGCGAGCAAATCATTCGTTGTGGAGGTGGACGGGCTTCGGGTGTGGGCGCCGGGGCCATTCTCTCCCAACAGGGTCCAGATCAGAAGCTGCACCCTTGTAGCTTCTTCTTCAGAAAATTCGACCCCACTCAGCAGGGATACGGGGTAGGGGACCGTGAGCTGTTGGCCATAAAGTGGGCTCTGGAGGAATGGCGTCACTGGCTTCAGGGCGTCAGAGAGCCGTTCATCATTTGGACCGACCATCAAAATCTGATCACTATCCGGAATCAGGATCTGCATGCAGACAGAGTCTCATGTACACGAGACATCTTTGACAGATAACAGTGGTACTGTCATGCACACTCGTAACACGACCGGCACTAGGACCTGGAAGTAATACAGTCGCATTTCAGGAAGCATAAAAGGAAACAAGATGGCGCTTCACATTGCTCAGTCATTGAGTCTACCCATGCTGTCTCCGATGTTAGCTCCTCCATTTCGTGAGTACTCACCATTTTGGGTTGTATTCCTGATTGAGTGTGTGTTGTTAGAACGCAGGTTTAATTGTGTAAACTCTTGCTCTCTACGTGAGAGAGTTTTAATAATAAATCGCATGGTTATCCTGCCTGCTTGCGCTACTTCCGCGTTTGGGTTTACCATCCACGCTACACGGGCTAACTGCTAGTCTTCTGATCATCCTCCGGTTGCTTTGTATCAGGTTTAACAGATACAAAACTATAAAATTTTATTGTAAACACTTATGCAGCATCTAACACATTGGAATCACTCTTTCATAATGTGTGAAATATGTGAAAACATTTTCACATATTCAAAACATTTTTATTACTCTTTTTGAAGCCAGCTTTTTATATTTTTAGAACCACTGAATTGTTTTTAGGCGGCCGGTGGCTTAGTGATTAGCACCACCGCCTTGCACCTCCAGAGTCCGTGTTTGATTCCCACCTTGGGTTTGTGTGAATGGAGTTTGCATGTTCTCCCCATGCTTGATGGGTTTCCTAATTGGAATTCCCAAATTGCCTATAGTGTGTGAATGAGGGTGAAGGGTGAATGTGTGTGTGTGCCATTTTAAAGCAAAGAATCATGCTTTAAGCAAAACAATAAGTAAATTTTAACAAAAAAATTAACAGAAACTAATGTTTTGCTAAAGATAATTTAAAAATCAACTTTGGGTGAAATTGTTACCACTGTCAGATGAATTTCGTGAAGGTGTTGACATCTGATAGTGTTGACAAAACTCCATGTTATACTAAATAAATGAAACTGAAATGTATGTGGGAGGCACATTTGTTTTCCTTGAAGGTTGGGTTTACCACAAGATTGCCTGACTTTATTCATCTTTTAGATATGTCTGTAATGGTGTTGACAAAAACTCAGGACACAAATTCAACAAATTAAAAGTTTTAGTTTTCTTAATCAGTTTTTTTTTTTGCCATTTGAAATTGTGAATCCTTGTTCTGGACAAGGACTTTCTCAGGTCTAGGTCTTTATCAAATAAAATAAAAATAATTTTAAGTTAGATTGAAAAAAATATTTTGTTATGCTGAATTCATTCCGCTTATATTTATTGATCATAATCAAAATATTAATTATTCATGAATTTTACAGAAAAACACAATCTAATATGCTGGACATGTTTTGTCCCAGTTCTCAAGAATGACTGGTATACATCTGACCACAAATCAGGTTTTCTATGTGCATTACACTAGTCCACTATTCCATACCGTTTTAAGTACAAATTCTTTTTGCCTTTAATGTCCATGTCAGCTGCACAGTGACTCAGTGATTAGCACTGTCACCTTGCACCCCTACGTTCCAGGTTTGAGTTTGCATGTGTTTGGTGGCTTCTGTGTATTCTGTTTTCCTCCCACAGTACAAAGACATGCAGATTAGGCAAATTGGCGTTCCCAAATCGTCCATAGTGTGTGTATGTCTGTGAGTGCCCTGCGATGGATGGCACCTTGTCCCCTGCCCCAAGTCCCCTTTGATAAGCTCCAGGCCCCCTGCAACCCTGTATACAGGATAAAGCGGTATAAACGATAAATGAGTGAGAGTAAGTGAAGTACATATCCCTTCTGACATCCCCTTTAATAAAATGTAATAAGTAATTGTAAATCTTTACCACAATAATTATCAACACATATCATTGTGGAACTTTAAAAGTGTGGGCTAGTTGGCTTGATATGCTTTATTAAGTTTCCATTAAGTCCTACTGTAAATGGTAAGCGGGGCAAGCTGTAAGAGAGGGTGCAGCTATCATTGCTGCCTCAGATTTAATGAGAGGACAGAGCTTCAGTAGGTGTCAGGTCATTAACTCCTTTTCTAGCCCATTAAGCCTGATTGGGGAAAAAAACTGACAGCAATTAGAGGGTTGAGCAAGGAGCATGGCTAGCACTGAAACAAGAATTCACACTGTGATTCCATCTTCACTTGGCTTTAGTGCACCGTAATTAACAACAAGGTAGAACATGAGGGTGGGAATGGCGATATATCCACAACAATCTGCTGACAGAAAGCGGAAAGACGATGGGAGTTGTCCTTGTGCTCTTTTCGTCAATAAAGGATTACGAGGTATGATCACAAAGTGCAACCCAGGACACACCAATGTGAAAGCAAACCTGAAGGGAGAGTTTCTGTCTGTCAGATTACATGTTAGAGGAGGTTTTACATTATTTTGGTCACACTCCTTGGAACAATCATTTCAGGTCCTTACTGTAACCCACACACACAATTTCAAAAAGGAACTCTGCTTTTCTCTTTTTTGACAAGGAATTACTGTTGATGCTTCAGATATCTTGGTGGAATAGAACTTCATTAGAATTGTTAATAAATAAACCTGTTTGATGGTATGTATGTGTTACATGCAGACTATATTTGTAATACCTCTTTAGGCTAATTGGCGTTCCCAAATTGCCCATAGTGTGTGAGTGTGTGTTTGTGTGTGTGCCCTGCGATGGATTGGCACCCTGTCCAGGGTGTACCCTGCCCCTCGTGCCATAAGCCTCCTCGTCCTCCTAAGCCTCCTGCCCTAAGCCTCCAGGCCCCGTGCAACCTTGAATACAGGATAAAGCAGTATAGACAGTGAGTGAGTGAGTGAGGATGGCTCTGGGCAGCATGGTGGTGTATCAGTTAGTACTTTCGCCTTGTACCTCCAGGGCCCGGGTTCAATTCCGGTCTCTGTGTGCTTTGTGGGTTTCCTCCAGTTACTCAGGTTTTCTCCCACAGTCCAAAGACATGCCTCTTGCCCTAAGTCTACCGGGATAGGCTCCAGGCCCTTGTGACCCTGAATGGTCATACATCCGCTGTTTCTGTGGCAGGTATTTATAGGGTCGGGTTGCCTGATATTAATATTGTTAATGTGCATAGTCACTAATAACTAATAATTTGGTAGTTATTGTGGTGTTCAGAAGCATGATGGCTACAAACAATAAAACAGCCAGATCCTGCCTCAAATTCCAATACCCACAATACATCTTGGGATACAAATATGGCAAACACTGCACTACACAGTTACTGTACATTAATGAGCACCTGAGTTCTAATCATCCATGCCTTTTTGTAATCACTCACAGTCTTTATTAACAGACACTGTACTCCTGCTATTTAGCATTATACAACAGTTAGTTTACCCAAATAATCTAATGAAAGGTCTCATTAATTACACAAACTCTCAGTTGCCAGTTGCCTAGTGAAAGTTGGTGTGTTCCACAGTACTAAGGAAAGAGCAGCTGCCTGGCAAAACACACATTCAAAACCAGTCAAGGTTCATTTTCAGTAAAAATTATATATATATATATATATATATATATATATATATGTTTTTTGTCTTCTTAAACACTATATTCATGTCATCCCAAATTGCTGCCAACTAACTTCTAACACAAAGCTGAAGCCCAAAGCCTTCATTAACCCCTAATCAAGAGCACTGCATGGTGTGTGGGACAAGTGGATTGAAAACCCTGTGTCACTTTCCATTTTATGCTAATTGGGATACAAAGAGACTGTCCACCACCTTCATGGTTTATTCTCCTCACCATTTGGCTACATAGTACTGTACATATACAATAAGAAGTTAAAACTATGAGGGTGAGTCCAAATTTATCCTCACACTTACAGTAAATTTTATTTTAATTAACTTTAAAAAAGGCAAATACATAATTTTTGGACATAATGGACTTTGTCCATCTGTCAACAAGCTTTTGTATTCCCACATTTAAAAAAAAAATAGGTTGAGCTGTGAGCTACGAATGCACCGTTATTTTTTACCTCTTCATCAGAAGTGAATTACTGTCCTTATCATGCTGCTTTCAGGGAACCAAACATATGAAAGTCAGATGGAGCAAAATCATGACATTTTTTATAGGGGGTCAACAGTGTGGGCAGAAGTTTGCAGATGTGCATTGTCATGCAACAAGCTTAGATTGCAATTCTCTGCATTTAATCCAAAGTTTAGGCTTCAGTTCTTCAATGTAATAAGCAATTGATGATATTCAAACACTGGCCCTTGAGAATCCCAGAAAACTGTAAGCATCAATTTTGTTTTCCATCTGACTTTAGAACATTTTCTTGGTCAGTGATGATGTTTCCATTCCATACTCTGGCGTTTACTCTCAAGCTCATCATGATGAATCCATGTCTCGTAACTAATAATGATTCTCTTTAAGAAACTTTTACATTCCTCAGAGTATCAATCGAAATTCTATTTGCAGATATCCAAACACTTTCTCCATACTGTGCACAAAGTCTTTAATAAATATCGACACCAGGTACACCCTCAGACCACAAAAAACAAATCACTGGAAGCTGCTCTTATTTTGTGCAAGTTCGAACTGGTATTCACAGCATTGACTGGGGAGACTGTAGCCTTGAATGGAAAGTACTGATAAGACAGTGCAGCCAACAGAAGAGATAATATAATATAATATAATATAATATAATATAATATAATATTGTGTTTGTGAAAGTATTGTATAAAATCAGTATCACCCTTGTGGACATGCGCAATGTCCACATCACAGCCATGCTGATATTCAGCACAACAGCACTTTTTATTATTATTATTACTTCTCCTTTTGTGTGTTTTCTCAGATTTAAAATTTGCCTGTATTATTCAGTTTGCACATTGCGTGACCTTCTGCCTGTCTCCTTAGTTATTCTGACCTCCTTAGAATTCTACGTATGCATTAAAAACAGTTTAGAATCTTTTCAAGGCAAAGTTAATTCTTTTTTTCTATTTTGAAAAATATAAACTGCAAGAATAAAAACAGTTTAGTGGAATAACATGCATGGGTTATGGAATAGCTATTTTTTTAAGGACTTAGTGTTTCAGAAAGCTTTCTTCTCCCTGTACTATGTTTTCTGACGATGAGTGCTTTCAGCCTTGCTGTGCTTGGGTGTGGTCGTTGTGTTTGGGGCTTGTGTTCAGCCTCAAATTCAAATTCAATTTCTCACACACAATCATACACAGTACGAAGTGCAGTAAAATGCTTATTACAACTGTCAGTGCCATAAACATAGAATTCACATAAACCAGAAATTACTATTATACAGGTAGAACAGAAAATTAATTATACATTTTGGAATAAGGGATATAAATGTTAGGCAGCTCCAGTATGACCATAATGGACTGGCATCCACTAAGGCTGTACCTCATCTCGTGCCCTGAGCTCCAGGCCTCCTGTGACCCTGTACAGGATTAGCAGGGTAGAAAAATTTGTAAGAAAACGAGTATGATTATATTCAGAACAGGGGAAGATACTGCATTTTTAAATGTATGTTCAATACAATGAACCGTGCAACATCAAGTTGAGATAGTTGTAATGAAATCTGCCAACCCAATAACTATTAAGAAATACTGTGTAAAATGGGTATATCGACTGGAATGTAGTGGGTGTGCAACACAAATAGCCCATGGAAAGAATTACCTTCTCATTCTCTATGTGTTGACCTTCAGGAAGATGAAGCACTTACCTGACCAGAGAGAATGTTGCTCAGATGGCTGAGAGGTCTTTAATACCTCCTTGCCTTGGTCCAGCATCACTTGCTGTAGATAGCACCACCCTCTGGAGAGCACCTTCATCCTGCTTGGTGCTGTTCCCAAACCAGGCTGTGATGCTCCCTGTCAGAAAGCTCTCTTGGTGTAAGGGTGTAAAACAAATTATTTATCATCACCTTATATGGGAGATTAAATGACTGAGATAGTAAAAACAATGACAAGCTAATGTGTTAATGTGACAGGACCATAACAGGCCCTATGAACACCAAGTACTGGAAAACGGCCTTCTCTCTACCGGGTTGGTTAGCTCTCCTTTCTGATTTTGTGATATTTAGACATCATAGCCCTGGAATAACTGATCTGGCAGCAGTATCTTCAAAGTCTATCTTTTATCATAGGCCCCCAAGCCTTATCTGTCTAAACACACACACTCAATTGCCCATCTCTGGAGCTCACAGCATTACAACTCTCATGTACAGTGCAGCTCTTTGTAAGAAACTGGAAACACATACAAAATTTAGATGGTCAGTTTTAACATTGATTAAATTGATTTTTAGTGCCCCATTTATGACGGGCCTTGTTCTTAACACTGAGGCATACTGTAGAGACAGCAGAGGTCTTGTCTTAGCAGCCACTGGGAATAGAATGACATGATTCTACACATGAACACCCTAAAATAACACTGCACATATAGTAGAAACCTTCAAAAGGTGCTCTTGTGCATTCACATGAAAACGCAGTTAAGTGTACCTTCAGTACGTTCATTCACCTTTAATAACAGTTTGATCCTGATCATGATGGACCCAGAGCCTATCTAGGAACAATGAATATCAAGGAGAAATACCCCCTCATCAGGACCTCAATCCCCCCCACGGGACAATGCACACACTCATTTACACACTCACTCACACATACTCATTTACACCTCGGGTCAATTCACAGCAGCCATTTATAGTAATCTACTGCCCCGTTTTTATTTTAAGGTGTGAGAAAACCAGGGAACCTTGAGGATCCAATATGCTTAATTTTCTATTATAGGAACAAACCATTAATTTGGACATAGTTTGGAATTACAGCTTCTCCATCACTATACTCTGATTGGGCATATTGTCTCTTTTCATCCACAAGGAAAGTGGAATTGGCCACCACCGACCATGTGGCTATGTAATTATACTACCTTATGTACATTAAAATTTTGGGGGGATTTTGTTTTTTTTTGTAATCTATATATTTTGATTTAGTATTGATTTAGATGACAAGACTTTTAAATAATTTTAAGAAATCTACGAAATATTGAGATATTTTGCTTCTTGTTCACAAGTTCACATCTCGTGTGTGTGTGTGAATATATGAATAGGAATATAGGAATTTCTTTTCTATCTTCTCAGCTAACATATACAGAACACATGCATGTGTGAGTGATTTGAAGGTATATAATATTTAATACATGAAATCAACCTAAGAAGGATTAGGAATTTCTGGACAATAATGCACAATTCAATTAGAAACACTCAGTCAGAAAAAATATACATTGCAAAGAAAAAAGTGTCTCAGACATTCCCTGGGACAACAAGAAAACTACAATCTTTGTTCTTAAAGCACATTCTTCTAACCCTAGCCCCCACATGATTATGTAAACATATAGGCTACAGGACATATGGACAGACATTCCTGTAAACTGAAGTAAAGTTGTAGGAAAGCCAGCTTTATATGGGACGAACATGTACGCAGCTCACTAGCTCACTTACAATACCTGGAGTACAAAGCCAGAAAAAGGTTTTTTTTGCTTCTCATTCACAACATGGAAGTGTTAGAAATGGCTTATGAAGCACAAATATGACTTTAGAGTAACACTTTTTAATGGTTACATTTACATCTCATGTATTTTAAGAGCAAGTGTGTCTAATTCACACTCAAAAGGCTACATAAGCATTTTCGTCAACTATTTTCATTCTTCTTATTATTATTATTACAGCATTCTCACTCAGTCATTGCTTATCCTAACAGGGTTGCGGAAAGCCTGGCGTCTATCCTAGAGCATTATGCGAGATACCCCCTGGATGGAATGCTATCAATCGCAGGATAAAAGCAAGTGCGCTCACACACACACACACACACACACACACACACACACACACACTATATGGGCAATTTGAAAATGCCAGTTAATCTAATGTGATTGCATTTGGACTGTGATACAGTTGGAAACCAGAGTACCCAAAAGAAACGGGAGGCACAAACTCAACGTCCACAAGTTGGGAATTGGACCAGATATAAATAGAAGCAAAATCTTGTATAAGGTCTTTGAAATCCATATCTCAATATCAGTGATATTGATCAGTGTCAGCATGTTGACATTGCATGTTTATATATATATATATATATATATATATATATATATATATATATATATATATATATATATATATATATATACTTTACATATATATATATATTCAGCAGTACTAACTGTGTTTGTTTTTTCCAAAAATTACCCATATCTGTTTTCTCACACTATAACTAACCTAGTTTTTAGTTCTCAATCATGCAGTTGATATGAATAAATGCCAGCCAACCAGGAGCCCGCTCTGACCTCAGGTCTGGTGTTTCAGCCACGCCTAGCCCTAATTATAATCAGGGACTGCTAAGATCAGATGTTTAGTGAGTGTGCAAAGTCAAAGCAGATCAATACACATTCAATACAATCAGCATGTTTATTTCCTGGACATCGACTGGTTAACAGCAGCCATCTGGGATGCCAATTAGTAGGAAAAAAACTAAACTTTTAAGTTCCACCTAAGAACATGCAGAACACTTGTTTCAACTGCACAAGAAAAGACAAGACAGTGACAACTGCAATGAGAAGGCCTCATTAAATTAGCCTGACTACGGATCACATTAAACCACTAAGATCCTGTTTCTGCACTCCCTCTGAGAAAGAGCAAATGACATGAAAAAGACTCCGTGTACCCCTCGTTGTGCCTAGTGAGCTAAATCACATTAATTACAACCAATTGGCAGGCTGAGCGACAGCAGGTGCTTCCAGGGTTGTGGGTAATTGCATGACTGCACAAGGAAAGTGCTGCCACCTGGGAAGTCTTGACTACAGAACCAGCCATGGATGTGTATTTCCGTTCTCCTATGCGCTTCCCACCAGATGTTCCACACAGTAATGGGTCCATAGTAAGCAATCATAGGTGAGAATCACAGTGCTGTTGTAATGGCTGTCAGTAATTCATCATCTGGGAGCTAATGTTTTCTGAATTTCACTCGAGTTGTCTCGCTGGTGCAATTTCAGAGCATTTTCAGTCATTTTTTACTGGATTGAGCTAAAAAAAAAAAAAGAATGCACTTTCTGTACCATAAAAGCCAGTTTATGTACAGTAATGGACTTACGATTGTTTTGTGACTTTTAAGAACATGTGGATGTGATTTTTTTTTTTTAATTTGTAACAACTGTTATTGCTATAGGTGCTACTGTGTGTATTAAATATATTACTGAATATATATAGGCCTACACGTATATTAAGTGTAGGTTCCCCAAGTAAACACTGCCTTACTGGCCCTGCCGTTTTTTTTGTATTACAGACCTCCCACTTAAATGCAAAGTTTAAATAAAGATCATTATAAAGACATTAGAAATGTCTTTAAATAAAGACATTGTACATTGTTTTGCTAAATTATTTTATAATTTTTAATACACTTACTGTAGGAGACAAGTGAGAAGTTCATTTTTGCCCTCCAAACCTCGTATACTGTATGCATTCACAATGCACTTACTGTATGTAGATAAGGAACTTTTTAGGTGATTGCTGGGGTTCAGTTTGGGTCAGTTTTTGGACCTGGGAAAAGTTGAGAAAGACTCCTCAAGTGTGATCAAACAAAAGTGTAACAAAAGATATACTGAAAAAAAAAAAAAAAAAAAAACGTCAGACGTGTTTCACGCTGAAGGTGAAAACAAGCCACTAGCCACAATGCCGAAGAGCTGCTGTTTGCCTTTCCGTACTACAAATACACTTAAAAGATCTGAATCTTACTTTTTATAGTTACAGTACTGTATATCTTGTGAGATCCAAAAACCCAAACATGTGCATGTCTTTGGTCAGTGCTTTACAGACATTACAGGTAACTAACATTATTTTCACTTTGTCACTGAAAACTATTAGATTATCCACTTGTACCATAAATATTGAATTAATATTTAAAAGGGAAATTAACTACCTACTGCATTTTGCAAGCTGAGTAGCTTTCCTCCAAACACATTTTACTAACAAATATAAAATGATGTCATACTAATACCATAACACTAGTGGTAGCTTCCTCCTGTTAAAATTTAACGTCACTGCTTGCCTCCTCATTTCCATGTTTTAAACTGTCTTTCCCTAGGCTTAAAAATACTGCATAAATCACCACAACCTTGACAGAGCCACTGATTACAAAATGGTTAGGAGCCTCCAGGGATTTGTAGTTTTTGAGGCTACTCTTGTGTGTAAATGCCTGCATGATACTTTCACCCCCGACTTAATTTTATTGTCATATAACATTGCTGGACCTAGACCTGACCAACTGAAGCAACCCCAAATCATAACACTGCACCAGAGACTCGTACAGTGGCCACTATCCATGATGGGTGCATTGCTTTATGTCCTTCCCCACTTACCTAGATACGCCCATCTCTCCAGAATAGGGTCAATCTGGAGTCATCAGACAAAATGACCTTTTTACATTGCTCTTGAGTGCAATCTTTATGCTCCCTAACAAATTGAAGCCTTTTTTCTGATTAATCTCACTAACACGTGGTTTTGTTATGGCCACACAGTGATTAAGTCCCATTCCTCATCACATAAATGCTCTTACTTTTACTATTAAACATAGCCATGGCTCATAATGTTGACTTTCTTTTTTTTTTTTTAACCATGAGAATTCATCAAGTTATTTCTTTTCATTATTTTTTCCCCACCATATTTCCTCCACAAAGTTAACGGTTCCGCACTGTCCTATCCTAGGTTTTTTATAATGTGTTGAAGGATTCTTAACCAGTTCCAGTTATTTGAAATCTCTTTAGTTGTTTTCGTCTGGCTTGATGCAGTCCAATAATTGTACACTGTTTAAATAGCAACCTTTTTTTTTTTTTGGCCAGGCAGTGTAACAATAACATCAATAACATAATATTAATAAGGTGCATGGAATTCACTAAAACATGTTAGTCTATTTAGTTTTTTAGGTATTGATGCTATGTTCATTTTAATTCATCATATTTATAGCAAATGTAATACAGTGGTACCTGCATGCAAATTTAATCAGTTCTTAATTTAATTAATGCAAACCTCATTAATTCATGCTGCTTAGTCTATAAAGATTTCCTGATTGGATGCACGTAAATCATACATTAATACCAAACATTAAATCTGTAAAAATTGATAATTTTATTGGCAACAATAAATTGTTTCAAAATTGCATAAAAACCTCACAAAGAGTGAAATATGCTCCATGCAAGATTATGTGTGGGGTCCACATCGTGCAGTTAAAAAAGAGAAAAGAAAGAAAAAGAAATGTGAACCACTTTAATTCAGAATGACTGAAATTAATGTTTTGGTTTTGTGACCACAAATTGTAGTTTTTGGACATGACTGCATGCTGTACAAGCCTGCTTTGAGACCCTCGGGTTGCTATGACAATGACTTTTGTGTGTGCCAAACATGCAGGGCAACACATGGTTAGCTTGTGATTTTGTGTGAGTATGTGTGTAATGTGTTTTTGAGGTGAGGTGACTTAGGAGGTCATCAACAGAATGTATTTCACCAACAAAAAAGATGCTGTTGCGTTAGCATATCATAGAGCAAAGACTACAAAATACTGCAGTTGGATGCAAAAGTATTAATCCAGGTTAGACACAGAAAGCAATGCACAGCAATTTTCATATAAAAATGGTAAGTGGTTCTGCACTTGGATATGCTCCTTAAATAAATTATTCAGCATCGATGTGCGATAGTGGTCAAAATATTCACAGAGGACCCACAAAGTGTCAACACCTTGTGAAGAAATGTCCTGTCTGATATCCACTAAACCAAATACTTTATGTTCTTTTATTGTTTTAATATATCAAAAGAACAATCGATACAGGACTATTGCACATTGTGATTACTATATGAACAGCATTAGGTGTATTACTGTCATGGCTCATGATCGCATAAGGTATTTCTTGTATTCATTTTGTCATTGTTTCCCCCATAAACAAAAACAAAACCACACAGTGGTTTAGCATGAGCACACATGTCAAATCCTTTCAGTGTCTGATGAACAGGACATTCCCTGTCACTATGAATAAGTTATATAACTCATTCCGAGACTGGTAAGAGCCTCCATTCAGACCCCCGGGCAGAAGCTGCAGCCAGTGACAGTGAACTAACCCTGAACTCAGCATGAACCCTAACACCCACACACTTTCCAAAAGCTTGCCTTCTGATCCGTCAGCACCATTAGCATTAGTGCAAGCTGAACTCTAAGAAAATTTTACCTTACCTGCACACTTTTTTTTTTTTTTTTGTGATTCCTTTACTTCAGCACTGTCTGCAGTTCTGTCATGTATTTACATGTTAGCGTTATAGCTTTTAAAATTCTGGTTACCCAGAAAGAAAAAAAAAATAGCATGTTGTAAAAACTGCGAAATGTAAAAAACCAAGCTAGTTTCACTAAAACCTGCCTGGATTATGAAAACGCTTTACTTCATGTGGTGGCTTAGTGGTCCGCACTGTCGCCTTGCACCCCCAGGGTCCGGGTTTTCTTCCTGCCTGTCTGTGTGAATGGAGTTTCATGTTCTTCCTGTGCTTGTGGGTTTCCAATGGGTACTCCATTTTCCTCCCACAGTCCAAAGACATGCAGAATAGATTCGTCGATGTTACCAAATTGCCTGTAATATGTGAATGAGCGTGTGTGTGTGTATTTGTGTGTGATGGATTGGCACCCTGTCCAGTGCGCAAGTCTCCTGAGATAAGTGCCAGGCCCACGCAAACCTGTATACAGGATAAAGCTGTATAGATATTGAGTGAATAAGTGTGAGTTAACTGATTGTAAAGTTATAATTCTTTGTTTAAAAAAAAACAATCATTTTATGAGCTTCATTCAGACACTGTCTCATCAAAATTAGCAATACATTAAAAAAAGCCACTTGAGTCTAATCATTGTCTCTTCATTAAACAGGGCATGCTAACATCTGTGGCTTTTCTTTCCATCTTAATTACTCACAACCCTCTCTACAGTACCTACCTACGCACTACTTGCCACACTACATTACTGTGCAAAAGTCTTGAGTCATTCCTCATTTCTGTATATTAAATAAATGAGATGTTTCACTTTGACAGGCTGCAAAGTCCCTAAAGAGACAATTGTTAAAAATTGGTTGCTTACGTATTAACCTCAGCTGCAACCTCATTTCTCTATTCATCTATTCTAACCACTCAGTATCACCAGTAAACTAATCTCCGGCCTGATTATCTGCACCTGTCTCTCACTGGTTTATTTCTTAAGATAGATGTTTCTTATGTGTCAATGATTCATACATCACTTTGTGGTTTAACAAACAAAATATATTCCTTTGAAATTGGTCAGGTACAGGGAATGGACTGAAAATGTGGGCTCCCAAAAAAGAAAAAGGCCCTCAGGAAGCCTGGATAACTATTCCTCAAGACTTTATTAAAATGACCAGAATTTCTGGCTGTTTGGAAGCAAAATACAAAGCAAATTTTTTAGACAGTATTGTTCGTCAAGTTCAAAACTTGAACATCTGCTCACATGTCCACTCTTATCCACACACCCACCATTGTGCCTTCTATCTTTAAATTCCCATAACCCTATCTGCCTTTTTATTGCCTTAGGACTAATTTCTATTTATTCACCCACTTTCAGATCATGCACCTTACCTGATCAAATCAATACCCCACAATGGCATATACTATAATTAACGTCAAGTCACACAAACACATACATAGACATTCACACACACACTTGTACACATCAGACCTATATAGATGGAGAGGGGTGAACCTTGTTTTCTGAATTAAAGCCATGCAGTGCGAGGGATGAGGCCAGTGCTGTTCAATGAATCCAGTTTTTATACCAGAGCTGGTCAGTGGAAGGATACATCATCCAAGATGACAATGAATATAGTGATGACAATTAATCTATCCATTTGGTTATCTGCTGTGATGAGGTTGTTCAGTCAAACGTAAAGTTTTAATGTAATTTCCGAGTTGTAAGGACCCAACTTGACTTGATGCTGGGTTATATTGGGTTCAATCTAGACTCATCTGTGAAAATATGATCTTCTATATAAATAAAAGAAAGGGTTTGTCTGTACATTGGGCCGGACTCGCTCTTTCAATGATATCTTAACGTTTCATACATTGAAGGCCCTGGAACCATACCCAGAAAATGTTCTGTCTGTATGTCCAGTATGTCCGTCTGTGTGTCCATATGTCTGTCGATTTTGTCACAGCATCACGCAAACCTGGCTAGACAGAATTTTATGAAACTTTGTCAAACCTTCTGTATTTGCCTGAAGTTAAACCTGCACCATAAATGAAATCAAAATGTTTGAGTAGAAGGGACGTTAAGAGTACTTTTGTGCCGGATTACGTCACATCAGCCAGAGCTTTTTTAGAAGAATATAGCGCTTTTGCCCTCGAAGTGGTCGTGGCTTTAGGTCTCACACAACAGAACCAATTCGGCAGATATGTACATGTATTTCAACCTAAAATAATAATATCACTGATTACAAAATTATCACTGATTGATTTTTAGCTGAAACCTTTTATTTACTATTAAAACTCTTTTCCCATCATCAACGGCTACTAAGGTTAGAATATTATACATGCAATCCCATATTAGTATGGAATTGCATTAGCATACCATTAAAAAACTTTATAGAGTAGTTAATCATAGGCCTACTATAAATTCAGATAGAAAAAGATTCTGTGTGCAGTTCACAGTACTGAAGTGTTCATTACTAACTTACTTACTTACACATATTCATGCGGGTCTTTTAGTCTCTCAGAATTTCTTTCAAATGACACCTGTATGAGATTCCCCATGATTTGCCTCAGTGTTGAAAGAGAAACCTGAAGGACGATACTGTAAATTGTGTGACCATTGAGGCTGTTTGTTTGAATTTCTCTGAGGGATATTACATTACTGGCCAAAACCATACAGTATTTATGATAGCTTTCTCTTGTCCCTCAGAGAATATGACACCTCTTTAATTTTGACGTTCTCAACCCACAATCCCATGTAGACCCATCAAAACACGTGAAATGTCACAGGACAGTTTACAAGGAGTTGTTTCAGACTGCAGTGAAAGTACTCATGGATTGCATATACAGTAGTATTGCATTGTACTTATTTTTCCATCTGTGCTGTTTTCAAAATGTCTGTATTACTTTTTGCTGAAGTTGGTTTGAATTCTTCGTCCAGTCTCTCTTGTCAGTGTCAACCCACAGTTGACAACATGGTCAACCCATATTGCTTAAATCCCGTAAGATAAAATTGGTCCACTTTGTCCACGTCATGCTTCCGATTCTTTATTTTCTCTACCACTCTTCTTCTGCAATTTCTCCTTCCCATTCTGATGCTCTCTTCCACTTACTCTTACTAGCCACAGGTTGCCTTCCATTTTTTTTGTTTAAGACAGGCGACGTCACATGTTGCCTGTTTATATATTTACGCCTGACTGGTGAATTTGGTATCATGCATTAAGCCATGTTTGAGCCATTGATTAATGGGTTATTTTGAAGTGAAGTGGCACGTTAGATTTCTGTGTCTACTGTTCCAAAAAAAATACAAAAATAAAAAGTCCTCTAAATGGGCAATGGAAGAAGGAAAAATATACATAAAAGGAAAAAATTAATAAATAATTAGCCTTTCATTGTAAGATACATAAAATTATATCCAGATCATCAAAGAGTCATTGCTGGATCATTTCTAAAATGATCTATGAATTGGTTGCTTTTAGAGGTATTCTTAGTTTTTTGTTTTCATACTGTATATCAAAATGTAAAAGGTTTGTTAAGCCTGTTCTCCTTTCCATCCTACTCTAAGAAATTCCACCTTCCACATTATAATTGGTTACAAGAATTTGGTTCCTCTATGACTGATTGAATTTCCACTATAAGTTAAAATTTACTTTGGTATACTCACAACAACAAAAAATCGAATTTAAATGAAAATTTATGATGAATGAATTATGATGAAATGACTTTTAAATTGTTAATTTACAAGACATCATCTGCTAATTTGAGGTCAGAGTGGGCATGATGTTTTGATTATTATTTTTTTTTTTAAGATAGCATATTTCCACTCAGCAAAATCATTACAATTTACCTTTCCAATTTCTTTCCAATACCGATTATCACACAATAAATAATGAAACCTCTCATAATATCTCATAAATAATGAAAATGGCCAAATCATGCAAATCATATGCAGACATTGTCAAATCTGTTGCCATGGGTGACCCTACTTATTGCTATGAATATTGTACGAGAAATTCCTCCTACAAATTCCAGAGTTCACAAAGGTCATCTAGCAAAGCAAACTTCAAAACTCCAAGGAGATAGTCCAGTGGAGCTGAGGTCCATAAACGCAAAAACAGTCCTTTTTTTTTTTTTTCAACAGACATGAAAGAGACCAATTACTGATACACAACTTGTGATTGTAAAACCCTAACTGCTATACTGTATACTTTATAGTCATATTTAGGGCCCAAGCACTATAGGTGTGCAGGACCCTCTTGTTTTCCTAAGGATCCCCCCCACCCTTTTGGACTTTTGGGGGGCTTTAACATGCTCAAAAACTCACGAAAGTTGGCAGTCAGGTTGGAATCTGCTGCCATCAGGATGCCTGAGAGTTTCGTGGCCTGGGGCCCCCACATGAGATTTAGCTGGATAGCTCATACACACTTTCACGTAGGCACATGAAACTCGGTACACATTTAGAGCTCATTGAGCTGAACAACTTTCTCACTGCATGTCCCGGGCTCAACTCAACAGGAGGCCAGCTATTTTGGGTCGTTCCCAAAAACGCACCCGAGGGATTTTGATATAGTCCTCCTACGGAATTTAAATGATCGTCACCAAACCGAGCCGAAGAGATCTAAAGACATTGCGGATGTAAAATTGCGGAGGGATTTTTTATATTTCAAACAGGTCAGCCATGGTGGCGATGGCACAGGGTGCTTGGGCCCATCATCATTCCTTGCAACTATATTTTATATTATCTTTTTAGGTTCAAGAAATCTCACTCTAAAATTCTGACCTCTACAACAGTAATGAAACCTCTTGCACAGACAACACAAAAAATAAAGAAAAGTTTTTACTCAGGAAAACCAATCAATCAATAAATACCATTATCTTTTATAGTACCCTTTTTATCTACATGTTTAAACAGGCATATTTCCTGCCTATATGGCATCAGTGTATGTAGGACATTGGTGACTCAGTGGTAGGCTTCTCACCTGCCATGAGGAAGGCCTGGGTTTGATTTGATTCCCAGTCTATGTCCAGAGCCAGCCACTGGATGCAGGGCATCCTCAGTGTCAGTCCCAAACCTGGACAGAATTGCGTCAGGAATGGCATCTGGCAGAAAACTTTGTGCCAAGTTGTATGCAGATCAGGTGGTCCACTGTGGTGACCCCTTCATGGGAGTAGTCCAAATAAGAACAATGTCATGAGTGTAAAAAATGAAAGAGTAAATGTCCTAGATATGTCATACTTAGATTCATTTGCAGTGCCATAAACTGAGGGTGACAGATATGCAATGACAGACATGTCAGAATGTTCCTATAGAATTTTAATAGTAAAATTGTGAACAAAGGATTAAACTTTTCCCTTTCTTCTCTCTCTCTCTGATGATAACAGGAGACTCAAATTCATGCCAAGAGCATGTAATGTGCTAACTGGTCAAACAGATTTAAATATTCAAATATGCAAATGAGAACACTCTAAGTTTGGCTTTCAGAGCAGGTCAGTTCAGAGCAGAAGAGTTGAAGACAGCCGCCAGAAAGGGACTAGTAGACATTTCTTGTAGTCATTTTCTACTTGGCCAGGCTTCTCCTTTTGCCTTAGAATTATTCGATTCTTATATCTTAAACCTCAGACTTTGTTTCAAAGATTGTCATGTCTCACTTTCCCCCCCCCATAATGTAATAAAGAAGCTCTTCAGGAGTATTTAATTTTTGCTATATTTAATTTTCTTTTATATATAATTTTTTTTGTAACTTTTCATCCGCCTGCATGCTTTAACAAAGCCAGCCATGCTCCATCACCTAGCAACCAACAATTTTCTCAACTACTAGCAAGTAGTCTGTCATATTGCCTTGGCAAGATTACATAGTGTACAGTTCCACAGCATGTTACTGACGCTTAGCAAATTCTCAATTTTCAAAGTCTGCAAAGTATTTATGATTTAAAATGTTTTACCACCTCTTTTTCTGTTCTTAAAGTTCATAAACGTTGATCAACAACATTTAACTCGGCCAGAAGCCATTGTGTTCTCTCTGGCTGGGTGTGTGTGTGTGTGAATGTGTGAATTTGGTGGTTGATTACAAGTGATTGGTATGTACAGTCGTGGCCAAAAGTTTTGAGAATGACACAAATGTTAGTTTTCACAAAGTTTGCTGCTAAACTGCTTTTAGATCTTTGTTTCAGTTGATTTATGCATTTATTTATACATTTATGCAAAGAGTCAGTATTTGCAGTGTTGGCCCTTCTTTTTCAGGACCTCTGCAATTCGACTGGGCTGCTCTCAATCAACTTCTGGGCCAAATCCTGATTGATAGCAACCCATTCTTTCATAATCACTTCTTGGAGTTTGTCAGAATTAGTGGGCTTTTGTTTGCCCACCCGCCTCTTGAGGATTGACCACAAGCTCTCAATGGGATTAAGATCTGGGGAGTTTCCAGGCCATGTACCCAAAATTTCAACGTTTTGGTCCCCGAGCCACTTAGTTACCAATCTTTATTCATGACTGTGTTTTTGGGCAAAATTGTGAGTGAGCCCACTCCCTTGGATGAGAAGCAACCCCACACATGAATGGTCTCAGGATGCTTTACTGTTGGCATGACACAGAACTGATGGTAGCGCTCACCTTCTCTTCTCCGGACAAGCCTTTTTCCAGATGCCCCAAACAATCGGAAAGAGGCTTCATCCGAGAATATGACTTTGCCCCAGTCCTCAGCCATCCATTCGCCATACTTTTTGCAGAAGATCAATCTGTCCCTGATGTTTTTTTTGGAGAGAAGTGGCTTCTTTGCTGCCCTTCTTGACACCAGGCCATCTTCCAAAAGTCTTGGCCTCACTGTGCGTACAGATGCGCTCACACCTGCCTCCTGCCATTCCTGAGCAAGCTCTGCACTGGTGGCACTCCGATCCCACAGCTGAATCCTCTTTAGGAGACGATCCTGGCGCTTGCTGGACTTTCTCGGACGCCCTGAAGCCGTCTTAACAAGAATTTAACCTCTTTCCTTGAAGTTCTTGATGATCCTATAAATCATTGATTTAGGTGCAATCTTAGTAGCCACAATATCCTTGCCTGTGAAGCCATTTTTATGCAACTCAATGATGGCTGCACACGTTTCTTTGCAGGTCACCATGGTTAACAATGAAAGAACAATGATTTCAAGCATCACCCTCCTTTTAAAATGTCAAGTCTGCCATTCTAACCCAATCAGCCTGACATAATGATCTCCAGCCTTGTGCTCATCAACATTCTCACCTGAGTTAACAAGACGATTACTGAAATGATCTCAACAGGTCCTTTAATGACAGCAACGAAATGCAGTGGAAAGTTTTTTTTCAGGATTAAGTTAATTTTCATGGCAAAGAAGGACTATGCAATTCATCTGATCACTCTTCATAACATTCTGTAGTATATGCAAATTGCTATTATAAAAACTTAAGCAGCAACTTTTCCAATTTCCAATGTTTATGTAATTCTCAAAACTTTTGGCCACGTACATTGTGCAAAACTGGCCAAAATGGAAAGAAAATAAATTAGGTTCTGTTGATTTTCACACAATACGTATATTCAGGACATATTATATATCACTGGGTCGGCAACAGATAATTTAAATTGCAAAATACATTTTTGGTTTAACTGATCATTTGTGTATTCAGAATATTCATTTAAACCAAAATGCCATGAATGTCTTGGATATCTGATTTATTTTTTTTAGCTTTTTCAAGTTACAAGACTAACGGAAAAAAAGGGGGGGGGGGGGGGGAATGATGTCAATAAAAATAACACACCTGCTAAAAGATAAAGGTTGGTATAACCAAAATGAAATTTATTCTCAGAATTAAAAACATATATACCATCTGATGTAAATACAAAATAAAGACACATATACTGTACTGCTGAAATATACAGTATAATAAAAAAAACTAGACCAGATAGTTTAATACAATTTTAAAAAGTATCAAAACTAAAAAATATATAAAATGTTATATTTATAAGCATACATATTTATAAATATAAGTCAGACACTAAGCATGTTGCAGACAAGGGCCCACCTCCCAGAATAAACTAGTCCCTTGGATGTTTCTGGTGGTCCCAAGTATTCACACATATTCAAGTGTCTTTTTACCTCAATGCACAAACTGATATTTGGAAGAAGAAAAAAAAGCAGACATTATTAATTATGTTGTTGGAGAAAATCTAATAATGTAACAATCTAGTAAGAGATACTTGAATTAAAAGAGTCTTTTTAGATGAACCCTTTAAGAACCTTTTCTTCTATAAGCGATTGGCATTTCCTTTAGTATGATGATAAAAGATTTGCACACCACCCATACTTCTAGTTTGTTATACCTTACACATAGTGATGGGGAAAAGGAAACCTGAAAGTAGATTTTTTTTATAGGTTAGGAAGAACAGGTTCAAATTTGAGGGAAAAAGTCAGGATGAGAACAGGTCATTCAACAAAATGAAAAATTACATCATTATGGGCGTTTATGATATGGGAGTGCAAATACTGCTTCGATATTCATAACAGTTCTGATCATTGTCTAGATTCAATAATGAATAAGATAGAATAAGATAATGTTGAATGGAGTTTGGAAATCCTCTCAAGGAAAACAGTTAAAAGATGCACCTGCAATAGTTAAGGAAACAAGGTTCATTGAGACTAGAGATGGCCAAAAAGATCCTCCTGTATTCTTTTTTAACTTTCAAATATTTCAGACACAAGGCTGGGTGCAAATGAGGTTATATCTCTCATTATTCCAAAAAGTATCCCTGATAATCCCTCAATAGAATATATTTTTGCCACTGAAAATGTGTCTGGATATGCTATGCATGTAAATGTAATCATCCTACTGGAGAAACTTTTGACCTTTTCAATGGTTCAATGAGTTACTGAGTTAATTAGTAAGTTATTAAGTCACATTTTGCATTACTTATGCATATTTTCATATTCCTCGTTCAGTCTGCTCCATTTTGATACCATTTTATGTAAAAATAACCTGTGTGATTTAATACCTGACTTAATATGATGAGTCACATATACAGATTTAGTTACAGTTTGCAAAGCATTAGCTGAGTAAGGTCCTGGCCATTACCGCAAGACTATAATAGGATTGGTGTAACAAAACCATTGCTCTTGGTAAATATCTTAAAAGGGATAGTAAAGATAGCTGTTCATTTTATAGTTTCATTAGTAAGACTGGAAAAGTTCCTGTGGTTACAAGTAGCAGCCGGGCTATCACAGCAGGACGTATCACAGACTTTAAGCGACACATACCAGTAGTTTATGGATGAATGTTTATGTCCTTGTTCTTGGCTTCAACATTCTTCAAAAATCTCTCAATCACTTTTAGTTCACTCACAGGAGCCGAACTAAATGTGATTGAGCAGGGAGCAGCAGGGAGTTGTGCATCACTGATCACATGACACACATCAACAAGAATGTAATTTGTGTTTCACATGTCTTTGTCAAGCTTTTGTGTGAAAATATGGCTATAATGTGGTTTTCATGAAACATGGAAGGTTTTCAAATTAAATTTTTTTTTTAAAAAGACAGCCTGTGTAAAATGAATAAAAGTCTAAAAACATTTTGCTTTTAAATTGTTTTTGTGGTGTGTAAAATAGCCAAAACTGAGACCAGTCGTGGAGGGCTACCTTTCTCATGCGATAAATTGCTGGCTGAGATGTACAGTATGAGAAAGGTCTCTTTGTATTTCTCATAATTTGGGGTCATAATAAAATAAAACATTTGGAGATAAAAAAAACTTAAATGCTGTTGGTCATGGTTTTTATGACCAAGTTTGAATTAATGTATGTTTAAATATGTACAGTACGTGTGTTGGTCTGTTCAGTTGATCTGAATGGCAAGACGTCTGAAAACTCTTTACCAGTTGCTGTAATGGTTGAGTTCCAAAATTATTCAGGTCCTGCTTTCATAAAACTAAATCCAAAACTGGTTCCCATCTTTCCAGTAGAGAGAAGGTTAGATTGGCAGTTGTAACTGTTGCAGAAGAAGAAAATTGACTTTCAGATTTGCATGGCGATGAACTATCCATAAATATCAAGGTTTTTGAACATTTGACAAGAAACCTCATTTGTATATGTTATCAGTCCTGGAACTAGAGGATTTGAATCAAGAGACAGAGGAGCTCTGTTTGTTGACTTAGCAAGAGCAAAATCTACTGGCAATGACGCATCAGACCCAGATTTTGCATGGCACCCTTTTGTTCTTGTTAACAAGGACAGGCTTTGTCACTTTGTTAAATCATCAACAGTTAATGCCAGAAGAAAGAAAATAACAGGATTTCTCAGTTATGTACGCAAACAAAAGACAAATATTCATTCTTACACAATGACAGCAGTACTTCTTTATTCATTACTAAAGTGCTTTATCAAAAATTTGAAAAGTGAGAAGAATACTAATAATGTTAATTAGCAGGTGGGGACAAGACAGTTGGTAGCTTTTTGAAATATTTTGAAAATCTATGTATTTCCACATTTCTCATAAAATAACTGCAGTCTTTGGACTGTGAGAGGAAACCAGAGTATCTGGCAGAAACACGCGAAGCGCAGGGAGAACAAGTAAACTCCATGCATGCAGACCTGAACCAGAAATTGAACTCTTGACCCTGGAGGCGCGAAAGTGAGCAAAGTATATTGTATATGTATGTAGAAAGGACCAACTTGAAGAATCTACTAACTTGATGTAAATTTAGAAAGTGTTTTTTTAAATACTTTTTTTTAAAATAAATTCGTTACATCCACGAATGTATTTAAGTTACATGTTACATATTTATTCTGTTTTATTTGTATGTTTTTTACCTTTTACATTGTTATTGGTAAATAAAATTTTCATTTTCTTCTATTTTTTTCATAAAACCTTACCACATTCAAGCCTGGACCTCTATTCACAAAGCTTTTTAGAATTCTCTCAGAGAGCTCCTATCTAAGCCTAAAAAGTCCTAGCTGGGAGGTCTAAGACTAAAAGTGATTTAGGAATCTTCTCAGAGCAACTTTGAGGAAGGAAAGTGTTAAAAACCTTTATCTTAGTGAGGAGGTGTGGTTGACCCTGTTGCCAGGGATGATGCAGCAATCCAAGGACTGTGATTAGTTGATACAAAATCTGTAAAGGTCTTAAAATGTGCTCTTTGTGAAAGTAGAATATGTGATAATATAATTATGATAGAATAGAAGTTTGGATGAGGTGCATAGCACCATGCAGTATGGAACACTCTTCTGTTTATATCATACAGCTAGACCTATAATGACAAGTGTTTTTGTCTTGACTTCATATCCAGGAGAGAAGTCAATAAATTTGAGTAAAATCGCAGGCTTCGCTTATCCTGTGTGAATGCGCCACACAAAATTCAAATGTAGGGGGTAATTTCTAATATATGGGGTAATATCTGGGGTCCCCAGATAAGACTAATCCTGGACGAATAGGACATTGGATGTTAATAACATTTCTCGAACAAAAAAAAAAAAAAAAAAATGGTCCATAAAGGCCATCATCTTCCTAAAGGCCATTTTTCAAAAATTTTAAACAAGCACACAAACCAGAGTACACAACAGAGAGCAAACTGCTATTACAAGTTATTCAGAGAGCAAACTACTACTACAAGTTATTAGGAAAAAAACATTTACATTACAATACTGTACAAAGGATGGGTCACATAAGGACATTAAAGACGAGATATGTATGAATAGAGTGTCTGGACTTTCTCCTGGAGGGAGAAATTTGATTGAAAATCAACACTGTATTTGAAACATTCAGTTTCATTATTGTTTTGAGTTAAGAATTGATTAGTTTTGGAATTGTTGCATCATGTATTATTGAATTCTAGGTTCTTACAGCATATTGCCTTGTACTGTACCTCGTTCCATTTTTGTTTATGTTCTCTGGTAGGCATTTACATCATGCTAACCATGGCTCTTTACCCTTATCCTGGGTTTCAAAAGATAAAAATTGTTATCTTATTAGATAACGTAAGCATGTTCTCCTTGTGCTTAGTGGGTTTCTGCCAGGTCCTCCTTTTACTTCTCACAGCCCAGTACATGCAGACTGTTAACTGCCATTTCCAAATTGTCCGAGTCATTGTGTGTGTGCTTGTGTGCCCTGAGATGGACTGGCTCTACCCCTCCTCCTCATACATTTTGTTTATATTATTTGATTAATATAATATTTGTAATTAATGGTATAATGTTTATGTTTAAATATTTAAGCTTGGTGGAACATCTATAAGATATACCTAATGGATGATGTTTTGATAATAGTTAGTCCAGTGGCATTTATGCATCTAGTTAGTATAATATGTAATTCATAGTTTTTGCCTGAGAGGGCATGTCTAAGGGTGTTGCTGTAACATGCAGAATTAACATAAACTACCAGCTCTAAGCGGTGTATGGTGAGCTGTTTAAGTTGGTGAGGAAAAATTCCTGTGAAAGCATAACACTCGTACTTTCTTTCTGAAAATTAGATTCAGAATACCTATCTAAATGCTAAACACAGAGTCCTCAGGAGGAATGCTTGCAAAATCCTTCTCAAATTGATGTAAGGGAAGAAAAATGCTAATTGTTTTATAAATGAATACTCTGGTGTGGCAAAGTGCACACTGAATTGTAAATGCATTGTCAGTAACATACTGTACATTAACTCCAGTGTTTACGTGTTCAGGGTTTCATGGCTCAGAGGGTTGGTATTAATTTTTTTGTACTAGTACAGAAGAAAGTACTTCCCTTAAAACATTTTATTACATACAAATGCATTAAAACCAGATAATTATACCAGTACTGGCACTTCATATATGGAAATTAATAATTGGGGATTGCTACATAATTCTTATATTGTTTATTTACTAAATCTGCATCCCGTCCATGTCTAAATATTCTATTTAATTATCATTCTGTGAGGACACAATATTGATCTGCTCTTACCAGTTGCACAGCCAATAATCAAGTTGTATGACATCTACCACAAAAACTCCTGGAGGAGTAGGGACACAGAAGTAGGAACGGTGTGTTCTTAAAAGTGATGTGTTTGGCGCTCATCCATGGTCCAGTCTATTTTAAATTGTGTCTCCTGCCATCTGGATTCCACATGGCAATTATAAGACAATTTCCTGAAAAATTCAGTGGATTGCCAAGGTATTCTCTTTCCAGCCATCTTTTTGCCAATCATATATATATATATATATATATATATATATATATATATATATATATATATATATATATATATATATATATATATATATATATATATATATATATATATATATACATACACACACACACACACACACACACACAGAAAAAATACAGAAAAATCAGGAGCTTCTTAATTAAATTCCAAAGACTCCTTCATTGTCTGTCTCCTGTATGTCATCTTAGACTAAAACAAGTGTTGCGGAGACATCTATTTCTTTAAATATTGCATGTAGGAATTCAATAATTTCCTCTGGGATAAATAAAGCCTTATCTTATCTTATATCTTATCATAAAGAATTTTAACATCAGTGGATTGTGGGTGGTCTTGGTGTTAGAGAATTTAGTGCTTGAGTAAAAAATAAATAAATAAATAAAAATGCTAGATTGCTATAGTGGTTTGCAAATGTAATCAACCGCATCCCAGAATGTATCTTTTTTTTTTTTTTATAACAAAAAAAAAAACAGAACTTTTTTGTTTTTTTCATTTAAAATCTAATTTGTCAGTTTCAGAAACAAGACTAGGCAGGATGCAAACAGAATGTTTACTAAGCGATACATATGGCAAAGGAGACGGAACATTATTTAGGTGAAGGGTCACAAGCCCACGTTCAAAAACAGCCATGTAAACAACATTCTATCTGACACTAATCCCTGATCAGGGGCATTACTTGGTGTGTGGAATAAGCGATTGTACTAGCACAGGTGTAATATCTTCGACTGCATCACAGCCATACTAATACTCATGTGATATTGCTTAAGTAGAACAAAAATATAAATAGGAGAATAAAAATATGCATGTAACAGCAACAATATACATGTGAAGTTCTTTGAAAATTATTGTGAAAGTTCTTGGTCTAGAGTTTGGGGAATGCCTCTGGGGAGTGATGTTTTTGAAGGTGAAGCAATGTCCTAGGAGTTGTAGTTTGTCGTGGCCATGTTTGCAGTGCTCAGAATTCTGGAAGTTGCAATTCTGAACTGAAACAGGCTGTGATTTAGGCAGTGATATGACAGTCAGCAGGTATTTCAAAGAAAAAGAAAAACGCTACTTGGATTAGTATTCAACACCACAAGTTACATAAGCTTAGTATAAAAATGTTCTCTCAAGCAAGACATAATTGATTTAGAATAAGCCTTCCCTTTTAAAATATTAAAATGACTCCCATTTTCTGAACAAAACCCACCTCAATTAAATTATTACTGAGATTAAAGGAATCAACTTTTCCCTGAAATTTCTCAGCGCTGTCAAATGCACACTATGTACTGTATTAAACTTTTTTATATCAACAACAATAATAAAAACAATAAATAAATAAATAGATCCCTTAAAATATAGTTACTAAGTCACACAATACCAAGTGAAGTACCACTAAGCAACATGAATCAGGAAAGACGTTACTATAGCCCACATGGCCTTAAAACTAATATTATAACTACAATCCACTTCCCGTCCCTTCCACTGCCATTTATTTTTTATTTCTATGTCTAAAGCTCTTTCCTTCTTGTTATTTTGGCAAACCAACCATTCAACATGATTAGTTGGAGGCTGAATGGTAGCAAGCATTTTATGAGGACTCCTGTTATTGAAAGCAGCCCTGGAATGTGTTTTAGCTCACCGTGGTAATTTTTGAAGGCTGCAATGCATTTTGGGGATTGCATGTAACACTGATTCTGGCATTGATGTGAGAGCCAGTTAAACATTATTGGATCTCTTATTGTGCTATTTAATGCAATTCCAATGCCTGAATAATTTAAATTAATTCAAAGTGATATAATTATATTAAAAGGCAACGAGAAAAAGAGAATGTGTGAAAAAAAAATCTTTTTTTACAAACTATTTCATCACAAAAATGTAGAAAATTATCAACAATGCTAAATAGCCAAAAGACATTAAGGACCTTCTAATGATCTACGTAAATGTTACATTTAATTAACTTTAATGTAACTAACTTTTAACCTTACTAACTTTCTGATTTCATAATGATCATCAGGAAATTCAGATGGTACAGCTTCGAATAAAGAACTTGTGGAATTTTCCAAATATCATATAGGGTTGAATGCTTTTAAATAACCGACAGACAGACAGACAGACAGACAGAAACGTTGCTTTATAAGTGCTAGATATATGAGATACAGTAGGTCTCTTAGTCTTTCTACTTCAGAGGTTCCACAAAATGTGTATGTTAATGATCCAGCTAAAATAACCTTTAAATAATGCATTTTCTACTATAAATCTGTTTCACTCCTCCTCTAAACATGCAATTTCAGTGTCTAGCAAGTAATCTACTGCATAAAACAAAGCACATTTGACATGGGGATGGTTTCCTTTTTTATGAGGTGAAATTAGGGGGGAAAAAAACCTTATACAAATAGAAACCAATGAAAAATAATAATAATAAAAAAAGAATGAAAAGCCTGTACCATGACTCTGACCTAGTTTTGGCTCATTAAGCTTTTGCTAATGGCCCCTATCCAAACTGAAGTGATACAGAAACTATCTGCAATGTGTCCTTGCATGAAGCAATGAAGCACATGCCTGAACCAGGTTACATTATTTATACATCTGCAAAGTCCCACATCCTGTCGAAGGTTCTGCATTTCAGTAGTCCATAAGTGAGCTTGTGAGTTTGCGTGCGTATGTACGCGTTTGTGTGTGTCGAAAAAATGACATTACAAGCTCAACTGCACTGATGAGGCCTGTCTGTTCTGTTAAACATTTCAAAGCAATGCGTTGTAGGTTGTTGTTTTCTGGAAAGCATTAAATGCTTCTTTTAACAAATTCTAGCTTGGTCTGTGTGACATGCAGGATGAAGACTTTCATGAAGTGCTTTTTTGCACAACAATCAGCATTCAGAAATCTGTGATATTTCTGTGTATGAACAGTTTGTAACAAATCAAATTAAAGATACCGTAGGAAAAAATGGAAATTTTAATTTCATCATTAAGAATTCATTTCAGAATTGGATTATAAATGTTGATAATAATTGGAAGATAATTTGTTTGGATCTCTTGCTCTCTCTCTCTCTCTCTCTCTCTCACTCTCTCTTTTGTGTGCGTGTGTGTGTTTGCAGAAAGGAAAACGCTTTTTGATCAATAACAGCCCAATTAAAGGATTTTAATTATTTGTCTCTATTTTCTTTTTATGAGTAGAACACTATAATAAAGCATACAAATGTTTACAATCATGTTCAAATTGCATCCGCTTACAGTATGATATACAAAAGAAATGATGTTTGGTTTGTTTCCTCTTCCCTTTTTAGATTAGACTTTAATTAGACTTAGATCTTCACATGGCTAATGATTGTGAAAAGAACAAGCATAAACAAGCAGAAGCTGCTTCTGAAGATGGTTTCTGTGCCAAAAGCTCTAGGAAAATAATAAATATTACACATAAACAGAGCGTTAACCCAATGTTTAATTCATATTTGATAGACATTACATTAAATCCAAGCATGTACTAAGCGGGAACCTAATATGGAATGACCCCAAAACAATGTTGCAAATACCACCTTAAAACAGCAGAATATCAACAACCATTTATAGCATTTATGACATTGGACTGCACTAAATATGTAGTGCCTTAGGTTTAAAACAGGTCAGAAATCACAATTGGAGAATCTGAATGTAAAAAAACATGAGCAGAAACAAATCCCTTCATGCTACACTTGTATGTCATCTCCCGCTCTCAGCTTGATTTTCCTTTAAAACTATTATTGTGAGGTTCATCATGACTCCCAAAGACAGCAAAACCAGTTAAGTACAGTGGAACCTTGGATTACGAGCATAATACGTTCTGGAAGTGGGCTCATGTTCCAAAACACTCGTAAACCAAATCATCATTTCATATAAGAAATAATGAAAACTCAAATTATTCGTTCCACAGCTCCAAAAACTAAATACATAAAATGTATTTATACATTTCCCCACCTCGCTTTTTAAGGTTCACAACAAACACACACACACACACACACCCACACACACACACACACCCACACACACACACACACACACACACACACACACACACACACACACACAACGGAAACACTGTTTTAACAGGAAAAAAAGAAATCTCTCTGAGACTGCCATGAGCGCATATTAACGGTCTCACTTTTTAAGTTTCACAACAAACGCATAAACACAGCGGAAACACCATTTTAACGGAAAAAAGCGAGACTGGCATGAGGGCATACTAACAGAATCACTTAAGTTTCACAACAAACGGACACACACAAACACGGAAACACCGTTTTAACAGGGAAAAAAGAAATCTCTGACACTGGCGTGAGCGCATACTAAAGGAATCACTTTTTAAGTTTCACAACAAACACACACACACAACGGAAACACCGTTTTAACAGGGAAAAAAGAAATCTCTCTGACCTGGCGTGAGCGCATACTAAGGGAATCACTGCTGTAAAGTAAAAACAAAACAAAACAAATGAACCAGCACCTTAGTTTTGAAAAGAATCGCGACAGAGCAGAGTTTCTGTGTGCTTGTGAAGCCGGGGAGGGGGTGAAAAAGCGAAAGAATGTCTGTGCGTGTGTGTGTTGGTGTCACGCATAAGAGACGAGCAGAGTTTCTGTGTGTTTGCGAAGCCGTTTTTGGGGGGGGGGGGCGGAGCAAGGTGAGAGTGACGCTCGGTGTCAGAATAAGAGTCGCATGCGTGATACATGATACTCAGCGCTCATAAACTAATACTTGCTCGGTTTCTGATTAAAAAGTTATTTAAAATCTTTGCTCGGTTTGCGGAACACTCTTAAACCATGTTACTCACAATCCTAGGTTCCACTGTACCCTAAGTCAGAGTTACAGTGTTCATCTTGATCTGTGGCGCTCTCACTATGTACCAAGCGACACTACACAATTATGCTTTACATTTTACCCAGCACACACTACTTACTATAAAGAAATTGCTGATAAACCCAGAGGTTTCTTCAACTAACCACCTTGTACTATATTTTATTCACCTGTTTGTTTCTTAGCTTACTAACGTAGGTCATTAGCATCTTTCCTCAACAGGTGCTGCTCAGCAGGTTTTTTTGTTATGTTCGGATATTAATTACACTCCAAACCTATGTGCCTTAATGATTACCGCCCAGTAGCACTGACACCGATACTCATGAAGTGCTTCGAACGGCTAGTCCTAGCACATCTCAAGAAAAGCCTTCCACCCACACAGGACCCTCATCAGTTCGCCTACCGCAAGAATAGGAGCACTGAAGATGCTGTTTCCCTAACACTACTGATTAGTAAGCTTACTGATCTCGGAATCAACACCTCTCTATGCAGCTGGATACTGGATTTTCTGACCAACAGACCACAGAATGTTAAATCCAATAACATTCTCCCTTCAACCATCATCCTGAACACTGGCATGCCACAAGGGTGTGTACTGAGCCCCTTCCTGTTTTCACTGTACACACATGACTGCAGCCCTATGTATGGTTTTAATACCATAATTAAGTTTGCAGATGACACGACAGTGATTGGCCTCATCAGTGACAACGATGAGACTAACTACAGGGCAGAGTGGTGTGCTGACAACCACTTGCTCCTGAACACCAGTAAGACCAAGGAACTCATTGTGGACTTTAGAAGGAAAAGAGGTAACACACACTCCCCTGTCTACATCAACGGGACAATGGTCGAACGCAGCAGGCTGAGGAACAGTTTTTACCCCACAGTGGTTACCTTATTGAACACAACTTCACGGTCCCCCTTACATGGACGGTACCACCATCACTGATAACCCAACATTCCTGTTTAATACCTCTGTAAATACTTCCTGTTCATTCATTTGTACAGTCTGCACATGGACTGTATACTAATATATGTATATTCATATATGTAGATGTGTGTGTATAGGTATACTCTGCATTTCCATCCAGCTGTTAAATTACTCATATTTATTCATATGTATATTCATACTATTGCACATAATGTAAATTCACCTATATATAGTTTCTGTATATCTTTATTCCACATATTTATATTTAGACGTATCTGTAGATTTACAATTATTCTGTACATTAATTTATCCATCTATGCTCACTTTACACTGTATATTCATGTATATACACACGTGGACAAAATTGTTGGTACCCTTCGGTCAATGAAAGAAAAACCCACAATGGTCACAGAAATAACTTTAATCTGACAAAAGTAATAATAAATAAGAATTTTATGAATGTTAACCAATGAAAGTCAGACATTGCTTTTCAACCATGCTTCAAAGGAATTATATAAAAAAAAAAAAAGAACACTCAAAAACTCATGGAACAGGCCTGGACAAAAATGATGGTACCCCTAACTTAATAGTTTGTTGCACAACCTTTTGAGGCAATCACTGCAATCAAACGATTCCTGTAACTGTCAATGAGACTTCTGCACCTCTCAGCGGGTATTTTGGCCCACTCCTCATGAACAAGCTGCTCCAGTTGTTTCCGGTTTAAAGGGCGCCTTTTCCAGACAGCATGTTTCAGCTCCTTCCAAAGATGCTCAATAGCATTGAGGTCAGGACTCATAGAAGGCCACTTTAGAATAGTCCAAAGTTTTCCTCTTAGCCATTCCTGGGTGTTTTTAGCTGTGTTTTGGGTCATTGTCCTGTTGCAAGACCCATGACCTGTGACTGAGACCCAGCTTTCTGACACTGGCCAGCACATTTCTCTCTAGAATCCCTTGATAGTCTTGAGATTTCATTGTACCCTGCACAGATTCAAGACACCCTGTGCCAGATGCAGCAAAGCAGCCCTAGAACATAACAGAGCCTCCTCCATGTTTCACAGTAGGGACAGTGTTCTTTTCTTGATATGCTTCATTTTTCCGTCTGTGAACATAGAGCTGATGTGCCTTGGCAAAAAGTTAATTTTTTTTTCTCATTTGTCCGTAGGACATTCTCCCAGAAGTTTTGTGGCTTGTCAACATGTAGTTTGGCATATTCCAGTCTGGCTTTTTTATGTTTTCAACAATGGTGTCCTCCTTGGTCGTCTCCCATGGCTCAAACAACGACGGATGGTGCGATCCGACACTGATGTTCCTTGAGCATGAAGTTCATCTTGGATCTCTTTAGAAGTCTTTCTGGGCTCTTTTGTTACCATTTGGATTATCCGTCTCTTTGATTTGTCATCAATTTTCCTCCTGCGGCCACGTCCAGGGAGGTTGGCTACAGTCCCATGGATCTTAAATTTCTGAATAATATGTGCAACTGTAGTCACAGAAACATCTAGCTGCTTGGAGATGGTCTTATAGCCTTTACCTTTAACATGCTTGTCTATAATCTTCTTTCAAATCTCCTGAGACAACTCTTTCCTTTGCTTTCTCTGGTCCCTGTTGAGTGTGATACACACCATGTCACCAAACAACACAGTGACTACCTGGAGCCCTATATATAGGCCCACTGACTGATTACAAGATTGTAGACACCTATGATGCTAATTAGTGAACACACCTTGAATTAACATGTCCCTTTGGTCACATTATTTTCAGTATTTTCTAGGGGTACCATCATTTTTGTCCAGGCCTGTTCCATGAGTTTAAAATAAATTCTGTTGTAGCATGGTTGAAAAGCAATGTCTGACTTTCATTGGTTAACATTCATAGAATTTTTTTAAAATTATTACTTTTGTCAGATTAAAGTTATTTATGTGACCATTGTGAGTTTTTCTTTCATTGACCGAAGGGTACCAACAATTTTGTCCACGTGTGTGTGTGTGTGTGTGTGTGTGTGTGTGTGTGTGTGTATATTCTTTCTGTAATCCAATTTATACATAGACCTTACTTTTATCCTATATATAAGTTTTATAGATCTGTATATATGTTTATATTGCACTGCTAACTTGCACTTCTGGTTAGATGCTAACTGCATTTCGTTGCCTTGTAACTATGTGCAATGACAATAAAGTTGAATCTAATCTAATCTAATTAATTTCTATTATATTTTTTATATCCTAATTTACTTTACTCTCTAATCATGCTATACACTCTAAGTACTCTGCATGTTAGAGTGCCAAGCTACAGAGCTCTGTAAAAAGACCAGCTGATATTAGCCTTCTAGCATTTAGGTTTGCTCACTTGGCTCTTGAAACACCTAAAACCCAATATAGCATTATATTACTGTACATGTAATTTGGCTCCTTGTGATTAATCATTACAGTGGAACCTTTGATTGTGAGCATGATTTGTTCTGGAAGTGGGCTTGTATATCAAACACTCGTAAATCAAAGCAAATGTCTCTATAAGAAATAATGGAAACTCAAATTATTCATTCCCCAGCCCTCCAAAAAATGAATACATAAAACTAATTATTACAAACTATTAAGTAAAAAAAATTAACATGCACTTTACCTTTGAAAAAAGTAAAAATAAATCCCGATAGATAAGTGTTTCCGTTAGTGTGCGTGTGTGTTTGTGCTCGCATACGCTGTGTGTGTGTGTGTCAAGTTAAAGTAAGAGGAGAGAAGGAATGAGACCCTCCCCTCTCCCCCTCGTCTTACACAGAAACCCTTCCTCCTTTCTTATTTGAGTTTCTCACACACACACACACACACACACACACACACACACACACACACACACACACACACACACACACACACACACACATTAACGGAAACACTGCTTTATCGGGAAAATTAAAAAGGAACATCTCTAATGACACTCGAGTGAGTGCACACTAACGGAATCACTGCTGTAAAGTAAAAATAAAACAAATTAATCTGCACTTCACCTTTGCAAGAGGAGGAGGGGGGGAGGGGTTCAGGGACGAGAGTGCACACACACACACACACACACACACACACACACACACACACACACACACACATTAACGGAAACACTGCTTTATCGGGAAAATTAAAAAGGAACATCTCTAATGACACTCGAGTGAGTGCACACTAACGGAATCACTGCTGTAAAGTAAAAATAAAACAAATTAATCTGCACTTCACCTTTGCGAGAGGAGGAGGGGGGGAGGGGTTCAGGGACGAGAGTGCACACACACACACACACACACACACACACAAAGTGCAGTGCAGACTGATAGAGAGAGAGAAAATGGATCTTTAACCTCTCTAATGACAATTGCTTTTGCTTTACACGTGCGCACACACGTGTGTTATAATAAACAGTACATGCGCGCATGAAAGGATGACTTTCACGCACACACGCATACAAACACAAAATAAAAGATACTTTGCATGCACAAACATGGTCACAGTGTTATAGTAAACAGTACACGCGTGAACGGATGTTGATTATACCAGGGAGAGACGCACACTACGACCGAGCAGGGGAGACAATTACCATTGGAAAACCATTGGCTCAGTTGTGATCACGTGCCGCTTGGCGTCAAAAAAGAAGCGCATGCGTGCTACATGATACTCTGTAAACGAAGTCTTGCGGAACTCAGAACGCTCGCAAACTGGGTTACTCGCAATCCAAGGTTCCACTGTATTAGATTTCACATACTCTGAGTGACAAAAATGTTACCTGAGCAGCATTCCCTGTGACGGACTCCTAATTTTTTTGTGAATCCCAAAAGAAATAAAAACATATGGTGCAACCTGGGTGTTATCTTTATTATATTGTCTTATAACTTTTTTTAGTGATTCAAAATTGTAAACCCCACTCTGGGTATATGCAGAAACTGCAACATAAAAACATGGCATTGTATTGTATTATATTATAATTTACTATACAACAGTTGGTTTTATCTGAATAGACAAACTCATCCAAGTGGTGATTATAGAGCATAACAGCACTATGACATTTAATTATATGGATAACTGCATCACAGCTGTTCTAACAATCATTTATTGCACTAACTGTCAGTTGCCAGCATGGGATAAAGTAGAAAATCTAGGGCAAAGGAATCACAGGAGGTTCTCCTCTAAGATCTTACAATGCATGGTCCCGTCCATTGGCCTCTCAATGCAGCAAAGTTGACCTGTATCTTTAGCAGAGAAATAGCCCAAAAGCATGATGTTTCCATCTTCATGCTTAACTGTAAAAATTGTGTTTTTAGGGTCATAGTCAGCATTTTTCACTCCTCCAAACATGTCGAGTCGAGTTGATGCCAAAGAGCTCAATTTTGGCCTCATCTGACCACAGGACTTCCTCCCAGTTCATCTCTGTTTATTGGAAAACTTCAGACAGGCCTGTACAGTACAGTACATGCGCCTTCTTGAGAAAGGGGACCTGCAGCACTGAAGGATTTAAATCCATGGCGGCGTATTCTGTTACAAATGGTTTGTTTGGTTATTGTGCTCCCAACTGCCTTGAGATCATTTACAAGCGCCTCCTGTGTCTTTACCCCATGAGTTGAAATCTTGTATGGAGCGCCAGACCGAGGACAATTCATGGTTATTTTGTATATGTTCCATTTGTAAATAATCGTTCCAACAGTCTCCTTCTGAAGCTTCTTGTTGATGGTCTTGTAGCCCGCCTATTCCAGCCTTTTGCAGGTCTACAATCTTGTCCAACATCCTTTGACAGCTCTTTGGTCTTGCCCATGGTGTTGAGGTTTGAATGGAAGATAGAGATTTTGTGTATTTTTGTACACAAAACGAGTTGATGTTAGGAGCACCTACTTAAATTTAGTCTGTGTTACCACATGAGATAACCAGTCTGTGGGAGCCAGAATTATTTTTGGTTGATGGGGGATGAAATACTTATTTTATTCACTAAAATGCAAGTCAATTAATAAAATTTTTATTTTATTAATGTTTTTTTTCTGGATTTTTGTTATTCTGATACAGTGGAACCTCTGACTGCAATCACCCCAGTTTGAGAGCATTCTGCAAGACAAGCAAAAATCTTTTTTTATTTTAATGTTTTCCTCTCTCTCGCGCTGCAGAATTGTGGGTAATCGTCTCCCATGGTCAGTCTTAGTGTGCATGCGCCACTCGTATAGTCAACATCTGTGCGCGCGTGTACTGTATACTATAACACTGTGACCACATGTGTGCACGTAAAGTATCTTTTCTTTTATTTGTGTGTGTGTTTGCTCACACGAAGGTGTGTATGTGTGTGTGTGTGTGTGTGTGTGTGTGTGTGTGTGTGTGTGTGTGTGTGTGTGTGTGTGTGTGTCCTACACAGCAGCCCACCCTCTCCTCCTCGTCTCTTATCTCTGGTCTTAATCCTTACAGCCATTATCCTTTTTAAAGGTAAAGTGCTGGTTAATTTGTTTTATTATTACTTTTTATTTTGTATTTATTATTTTTATATGAATATTTTTGAGTTGTGGAATGAATCGTCGAAGTTTCCATTATTTCCTATGGGGGAAATTCACTTTGATATACGAGTGTTTTGATATACAAGCAAGCTTCTGCAATCAATTATGCTTGCAATCCAAGGTTCCACTGTATTTGATATTATTTCTTTTAAAATCAACTTATGATAAAAATAGACCTTTCATTTGTTTGTAAGTGGGCAAAATTAAAAAAAAATCTATGTGCGATCAAATAACTATTTTCCCAACTTTGACCAAGTATATTGGAAGTTTGACCTCATAATAACATTTAGCCTCAATGCAGAATAAAAGCTAGCCAGTTAGTTCAAATAATGTTAGCTGTTAAATACTAATGAACAAATGATGCTGTTAAACACCTCAACATGTATTTTACTACCATTAAAACAAAGAGGGGCAATAGAAATATTGCTGTTGCAAACAGTGCAAAGGGCAAAATGGCTATTAATTTCATTGCCATTATAAATAGGAGTACACATTACTCTACTTGGGTGAAATGCATTTTGTAGATTTGCTTTTTTGATGACTATCATAGTGCTACAGAACACTAAACTGGACAGATGGCGAGAGAGAGAGAGAGAGAGAGAGAGAGAGAGATGTTGGCTGTAAAGCCCTGTCCACTAAGAAAAGTGATAGGTTTACTTTGCACAAAGAGAGATGAATCAGTGTGAGCTCTCTCTCTCTCTCTCTCTCGCACACACACACACACACACGCACGCACTCTAGCAGACACACTGTTAAAAGTTTGATGTCTGGGGTACTGTATGCGATTTGTGGGTGTATGGGAGCTGTTATCAATATGCGGTAGGCTCCGGAACTTCCGGGGGAGGCGAGATGTCTGTCTCCAGTATGCTGGTGGCTGGTAGCATTTTATAATTTATCTCAGCTACAAATCAGACATTTGACCAAGCAAGTTTTTAAAATTTTACATATTTATAATTTAGTGAGGATTGCAAGTTCATTTCAGGTTCTCAGTAATATTCAGCTGAAACTATTACTATTAGCATCATAAGCAACATAGCTAACATCAAGTTAATATTATTTTAGAATGAGAATTAACTCTGTTACTGTGGTGCACAGTTTGAATTAAAGGCGTTACATGATTACATCAGTACAGTACCTTTACGGCTAATTTTGTGATGGTTTAAATATTACTTGGTGCAGTCTCTGTGCTGTCTTGTACAGTGTAGTACACACATATACTGTATGTGACTTCAAGCTAAATATTTAACATTTGAAAAAGAAACATACAGTATAGTGAAATAGTTATAGAACCTATAGGTGCTATATTAACACTTAGTTGTGTTGGTAGATTGCTTTTAACCTGAAATGTCAAGAGAAAATCATGTTAAATCATAGCAGTCTAACTGAGTGATCAGTTGTAGAACAGTTAATTCTGACCAAGTAATTTTATTGGATGAGAGATGTTCCACGAGTGGTGATGGAAGGAATGACAGCAGTGGGATTTTTAACTTCATGGTGTTCTAATAATCATTAACCCCACACCAAGTGCACTACAACAAAGGATTTAGTTGAGACATAAAGATTTTTTCACAAAGAAGAACTTACAAGCTTTACAGGACTATTCACCACCCTGGTAAGAATGCAACTTATTAATTGTACTAACTCCCAGTCCCTAACTGTTAATCACCAGATCAGGCTAGTTCCGCCAGTTGAGACAGATATGTATTAGAGAAGCCAAATAACTGATTAAATAAATAAATAAAGTGGCATCCTATCACTGTACCATGCTGGAATTCACTGAGCTCCTGAGAGCGACCTATTCTTTCACAAATATCTGTAGAAGTGGTCTGCATGCCTAGATGCTTGATTTTATACACCTGTAACCATGGCAGTGATTGAAACACCTGAATTCAATTATTTTGATGAGTGAGTGAATACCTTTGGCAATATAGTATATTTCTGTTCTATATATATTTGAAATAATACTCTATGGATTTTTGAAGAGTGTCATTTTTCATCAGACAACATTTTGCTTTCACTCTATCATGAGCATCAGCATTTCAGCCTTGAGTTGATTTTGATCCCGGAATATCAATAAACCTGCTTCCCCTTAATTTTTTCTGGAGTAACTATAATAAAATACACTGAGCATGTTCTCTTTCTTGATTACTTGCTGCATTGAGACATTGGTATAATAGCTTCTTTTAGGCGCACATTGCAAAGTGTGAGATATAGAATGCAGAGTTGAAGATCTAAAGTAATGTGTCCACATCATGTTTTGTTGGGGGGGTAAAATATATCGCTTTGGTAAAATATAACCTCAAATAGATGATGTTGTTGCACATAGAACATTAGGCTTAAATTGATTTGCCCAAAGTCCCATTGCACAAATAATCTTTTTTAGAACAACACGCCAGGCTGACATTGCAGGTAATAATGCATATGGGAGCAGATGGGGAGAGAGGAAGTGTGTGTGTGTGTGTGTGTGTGTGTGTGTGTGTGTGTGTGTGTGTGTGTGTGTGTGTGTGTGTGTGTGTGTGTGTGTGTGTGTGTGTGTGTGTGTGTGTGTGTGTAATTGTGTGACCAGAAGACAGAAAGGAGATTAGTGAGAGCTCGGCTGACAGGCACATTCACCTCTGCCACTCATTGCTCCCTCTCACTAATAGATTACGAGCAGAAAGGACTCCAGAATCTATGCCACCTGGGATGATGGCAGGTAAAATATAAGAAAAAAATACAGATAGGAAAGGAGGACAGCTACGGAGATGGACATGAAGTAAAAAAGGAATGGTTGAACAAGACAAAATGTGGTAGTGATAAAATGTCCATCACCGCCCACTGCCCTTTTTTAGTAACTTTATAATTGTGTGCACACATGTATAGTAGGGTCCAAAAGCTGACATGTCGACAGTTAAAACAATGATCAACAACTAATATAAACATCCAGAGAAATCCTCATTATCGAAATATATATTTTTTGTAATTTAAATGTATTGTAATTTTGAATAGCATTTACTCAATTTTTCCAAGTTGTTGTGATGCAATACAAGTATAATACTTTACATGATGAAACCAAACTTTATGATGGCTGACTTTTAAATGTAATGTGGGTTTTATCAATTGTCATATAGGGTTTATGTAGTTTAGGGCAATTATTTCTTAAGCGAAGCATTGAATAATTATGTCTTCCTTTTTGGGGGGAAGAAGTCTTTTCAGATGGATGGGTGGTACAGATCAGTACCAATGACCCTGGCGCGGACATACTAAGGCCTAAGTTTTAAATACAGAAAGCTATAATTTATAACACATGTTTACATAAATTATTGTTTTCATTAAAACACATTTCAACTTCTCATTTGATAAGGTCACTCTGTTATTGTAAAAATGGTGTGGTTGAAACACTTGGCTAATCACATTACCAGTGATCATGAGCACACTTTCAGAAAAATGAAACTATATATGCTCTATATTAAAAACTACTCAGTGAGCCATGAATTGCTCAATGCACTCAACATTCACTCAGTTGAGAGAAAATCGGTCCAAATACTGGACTTCAAGGACACTTTGCTGCAAGTAAACGACCGAAACACAGTATTGGTTCTGATTTTATATATTTTTTATGTTACACATATAATGCAGAAAATGTGTGCGCCAAAAAAGCTACTTCTGAATATATGCAACATGGAAATGACCAATCTTGCTTCCCTAAAAATTCTAATTCTAATCCCTAAAAGAAATTGCTAACTTCAGCTGCTTTGGAGAGAGAATTTTATTTGTGCCTCCAAAATGGCTATTTTTCAGCATTATACTGTCTCACTTTATTGGTATTTAAACAATAATAGCTTTAAATTTCAAATTATTCATATTCGTTTATTGAGCATTAATACTAAAATTGGTGTAAGCTTCTATAAGCCTATGATCTATAAAAATTGTTCCCTAAATTGGTTTTTTGGTAAACGCTTAAAAACAACTAACAATTTTGCATTTTAGAATAATACATTTTCTCAGGTTTATGTGAAATCTAAATTGCCAAGTTTCACCTGAATAAAAATTAAGATCATTGAATGATTTGCATACAAAAAAGTTAGGGACATTAAATAAAAGAGCATGAAATTGTATTTAGCAAGCGAGATTCTTTTAATCTGATAAAAATATAAATGTGTATGCATATTTAGATGAATCAAAGCAAGGATTTGGAGATAAGAAGCATTAAGTATTATGAAAAATGGTGTTCCATAATCTTATCTTATAACTACATTTGAAAAAAAATAAGGCGACTCAACGGAAAAAAGTTAACTCAACTTTTAGAGAAATTAGCTTGCCAAACAAAATATTTCACATTGCTGTTTAATTGACACAACATGTATCTAGTTGAAAATCTTAAGTTCACTCAACTTGTAATTCAAATATTTATGTCTGCTCAAGTAGTATTGGTTGTGGGCTAAATTTTTAACCTCTAGGGTTGACTTACCCAACTTTTCATCTACACAAGTTGTCTTCCATTGTAGCCCATTGATGTAGTTGGCTCCAGTGATTGTTTTACTATAAAAACAAGTTGGCCTAACAATACCTCAACAATTCAAGCATTACTTTAAAACATGTATTCTTCCAAAACAAAGTTAAAACAGGAGACTACAGCATATAAAACATGAGAATACAGGTTTTGCTTAAATGTCAATAACATTTTTTTTTCCTGCAATGTGTCAGACGCAAAAAACGTCCATGGCAACAATAGTTTGTTCCTTAACATATGAATCTGAGGGAAGCAGGTCTTTCCAAGTCCAATAAAAATGATTTGGATGGCTTCAAAAGTGTACATCCAGTCCTTTTTGGAATTCAGTGAACAGAGCACAGACCTGACCAAACATCACTCCTAAAACTGCGGCATAGTCACCCAGGCCCTCAAGGACTAGGCAGACAGTCACTCCTTCAACCCAATCCTCCACAGCAGAGCTCTGGTTAAAGAAAGATTAAATAAATTTCATAGAATATCTAGTTATAAAATTATCTAGTTAAAAAGATTTCAATAAGGCTATATACTACCAGATTGTGTGAAATGCTGGTTCAGGAATTCTAATGATGGGTTAAAGGTGCGTATTGTCCGATATTTAAAAGGGTTTGATATTTTTAAGGGTTTTACTAGGTCAATCTTAGATGAAACTACATACATTAACCAGAAATTTGGTATTCATACCCCACAGTTAACAGATCAGCGACTCTAAAGCCACACTAACGGCAATGTTTATGATAATATTCCTTAACTTACCTACGACTGAAGTGCCACTACTCCTCAACTGTTAAACACTTCTGTGTTTTTCACACACCCGATTTCTCGATTTATAAAATCACATGATTGCATCTAAGGGAAGGTAAATTTAGTCTGTGTCTTCAAAGTTTTCAAGTACACAATGTTACCTGTTATTACTTGTTGAAGTTGGGCCAACAACAGAGTTTAATGGGCAGTGTAGTGTAACCACAATGCACAATGATACACTTTTCAAACCCACAGCATTACATTTGCTTTTTATTACAGAGGACTGTTGCTAAAGCTTCTCATATGGCAAATTACACCTGCTGCAAAACTCTTACCCTTTCATTCAGAAATCATTCTCTGCGGTACAGTAATATGACTAGAATATCAAAACAGTTCCACATTAGTAACACATGCCACATGCATGTGGTGTGAAGGAGTGACACTGAACATGCTTTTCTTCTGTTTATGTTTCTCCAACTGCAAGCAATCACCCATTCATTCATCATTCCTTTTTGTTAATGGTTTCCAGTATTATGTTTTTCTTTCCAAGGCCACATTAGTGGTTTTTCCTGCTAAGGTTTTAGTTCTCTCTGTGCAATGTTGTGATTATTGGGACCACTTGAAAGCATGTATGTCATTCACATTAGGATGAAAGCAGCAGACAGCTCTAAAGAGTAGGGACTATTTCACCTAAAGAACCACACTGAAATGTGAGGTGGGTTTTAAAGTCATCCCAAGCATGCAGTCAATCTACTAAACCATATATAGCCTGTACTTGTGTTTATATGAGCAGACTCGAGCTAGTCAAGAGGCCCAAATAGTTCCATGATGTTGATTAAATGGACACAGAGATGTGAACAGATTACATTTGGGCCAAATTATTCTATGATTGAATGGTAATGTCTAGATGAAATTTAAAATGTATATGTAATATAAATAGACTGACATAAAAAAAAAACCTAATATATAAGAAGACTAATATATACAGGTCTTTTATATTACTTTATCCTATGCATGTAGGACCCATCGGAGAAAATATTAACCAGGTGTTAAAATTTAACTTAAGGCGGCACGATGGTGTCGTGGTTAGCACTGTCGCCTTGCACCTCCAGGGTCCAGGTTTCCCTCTGTGATTCCCGTCTCTGTGTGCTTGGAGTTTGCATGTTCTCCCCGTGCTTGGTGAGTTTCCTCCAGGTACTCCAGTTTCCTTCCACAGTCCAAAGACATGTAGGTTAGTTTAATTGGCCATCCTAAATTGGGGGTACAGTGTGCATGTGTGTGTGTAGTTGTGTGCCCTGCAATGGATTGTCCAGTGTGTACCTTGTGCCTTGATTGTCCTTGTGCCTTAAGTCTCCTGGGATAGGCTCCAGGCCCCCTGTGACCCTATATACAGGATTAAGCGGTATAGATGATGAGTGAGTGAGTAAAATTAAACTAATATTCACTCACTCACTCATCATCTATACCGCTTAATCCTGTACTCAGGATCACGGGGGGCCTGGAGCCTATTCCAGGAGACTTGGGGCACATGGCATGGTACACCCTGGGTGCCAATCCATCGCAGGGCACAGACACACACACATACAGTACACTCACTCATTCACACACTACGGGCAATTTGGGAACGCCAATTAGCCTAACCTACATGTCTACATGTCTACACCACTACACCACCGTGCCGCCCTTAAACTAATATTGTATTTATAAATTAATTATAATACAGAACCTTCGTTAATAGAAACAATATAATTAATTGTTGTGAATGGAATAACCTGGAGTCTATCCCATGGGACTGCACTAGGCAGGACACACCATCGAGAGGTACAAGTCCATCGCAGGGCAATCATGCACACAAACACACACACACACACACACACACACACACACACACACACACACACACACACACACACACACACACACATTATGGGAAATTTTGCAAAACCAATTAACCTAATCTATTAACCTCTAGAGAAAACCAGAGCGCCCGGAGGGGCACACTGATATACAGGTGGGACTCAAACCCTTGACCCTGGGGGGGGCGAGGTCACAATGGTAACCACTATGCTACCGTGCTGCCCAAAATAATTATATAATTTTATTTTCAAGGAATTATTTGGGAAAAAATACACTGACCCTTTGCAGCACCTTGTGTTGTATTTTTGCAAAAATATGCAGACTATCTCCACACCAGGCTGCCAGTTAAAAAAGCTCCAGCAGACAGACCTGGCTCATTAAAGCATGCAGGCTGATACCCTGTGTCATAACTCAATGCTCTTACTGGAAATGGGCTTGTAAGTAAGCAAGACTGAGAAATGCAAAAAGAGAGACAAGCTGTCCTCATTTAAAAGTGTCTGGATAAGCACAATCAGGCATGATTAAGCTTCTGAATCGCTGCTAGCTCTCCATTAGCTCATGCTGGAGCTATTTGCCTGAGTGACACCCCACTGTTTTAGTAACATGAGAAGGCTCACATGCAACTTATCCATCAATTCTTCTCTGCCTTTCTCTCACTCTGTCTCAGAGACACTCTGCTCACACTTAATCACTCCAGTGCCACGGCTTAGCATCCTGCTGCTAATGCACCAGTAAGTACAACACTATGTTCAGCCCCTGCAGGTGTGAGCACACGGTATGAGTGGATCAGATTTGTAACTAAGTACTGTGGAGCCCAGGGTCCTTGCAAATTTTTTTACATTTTTTTATAAACTGTAGTGCAATCATGGCGACTGGATATTTCATCTTTGAAATGAATGTCTCATCAAGGTCTCAAAAGGCTTTATATAATTAGGCTGAGAAAGCCTTTGGACATGTCTGTGCAAAGCTTTGTTAAAAGTGGTAATGACATCTAATATTCAAGTCATACACTTTTTGTTTGACCATAGAGGGCATTTAAAATGAGCTTTGAGACTCAGTTGATTTTCTATGTTTTTTTAAAAAGATTTTTTCATTTTATATTCTAAAATAAAATAAAAAGAAAATACAGTAAAATTTGATTGAATCCCCCCCCCCCCCACCAAAAAAAAAAATTATGCATGAAAACACATTTACTGTAAATGTACCCAAAATGTTTTTTTGTTTTTTTTTCTGATATGATGAAGTTTTTTTTTTTTAAAGCTCTACAGAAGATCATAAATTGAACTGTGCTTTTGATTGTTGGCACATACTGTAAGAGAAATAAGAAAAGTTTATGTCCTGATTATCACACCATTAGATTAGGGCTCATGTGCAAATGTTAAGCTCCCTGAAAATCCCAGCTTCTCAATGAAGATGATCCAAACTTGGTATTCCAGAAACCATATTTATTGGAATTCCAAAAAACCTAAATAGGCAGGACTGGTAAAAGAATGACTTTGTGTGAATGGTCAGTGATGACCAGAATAAAAGTGTGGTTTTGGGAAGCAGGAGTGTGTAACAAAGTCCACTCTAGATGACACTATCAATATTGGGGACAGATGAGGGAACTTTCTTATGCCTTGTCTTTTGTGCAGACTGAGCATGAATTCCACTGCCACTTTGCTAGAAGGGCTAATACATATTGTTTACCCTTCAGTGGGGGGGTTGCTGTGGAGTAGCACACCCATTTGATTAATATACACTCACTCTCACTTACTCATCTTCTATACCACATTATACTGTATATAGGGTAGTGGGGGGGGGGGGGGGGCTATCCCGGGAGACTTAGGGAACAAGGTAGGGTACACCTGGATAGGGTGCCAATAAAAACACACATACATACACTAATGGCAATTTGGTAATGCCAATTAGCTTAATCTGCATGTCTTTGCATTGTGTGGAAGGAAACCAGAGTACCTGGAGTTTTCTCCCAAGCACTGGGAGAATGCAAACTCCATGAACACAGTCCCTAAGGTGGGAATCAAACCCACAACCTGGAGGTGCAAGGCGACAGTGCTAACCACTAAGCCACAATGTCGCCTTAATTAATATATACAGTACCAGGTAATATAATGTAATCTACCATTAAGTCCGATTAGTTCTCAGTAGATGTACCAGGTTGTGATAAATACAGCATAGTGCAGGCCTCAAGATCCTACAGTCTTCTCTCTGATGGAGATGAAGATATTGAAGAGCATAGCACATTTTATAAGCAAATTTTTATCATTTTCACAACATGTGATTAGACTTCCAGGTTCATGAAATAAGCCTAATTTTTACTCTTCTCTACGAGCACTTTTGGGCTTGCAGTCCAAGTGGTAACACAGGACAGTGGATATTTTCATTATCTGTAGTTTGTGTAGTAGTTCGGGTCTATCCACATGAGTGTTAAGAGCTGATTTTCAGACTCTGTATGGTGATGAGAGATGCTATGTAACAGTTGGATGTAGCCAGCAGACGTGTTGTGTAGCTCGCCTACACATTCAATAGCACTGTGCAACATTAATTTATGTATATTAATGAAGATATGAAGCCAATCAAGTTTATACCCCATCTATATACTCACAACAAATATGTGATATTTAAAGGCCTCTACCTTCTATGCTTCTAAAACAAACCTTGAGTATTATTTATCCTTACATTGTGGATGTTGATAGACACATCAAATTGGAACAATGAAATAAATCATAGATTTGGATACTCACATGACAGTCGAACAATGCAGTAACAATAAAGTCAATGCTAGAGGCAAATCACAAAAATTGATTTTTATATCAAACATGATAGTTTCCTACTTAATTTTTATATCAAGTAGGAAATAATCATATTTCTCTCTTTATTTTATGATGCTTGTTTGGAAGAGCAGACCCAGTTTTAATAACGCTCCTAAAAAGTACTCCTTCGATTGGTCTTGTATGTGTATTTATTGTTGTTGTTGGTCTTTCTGCTTTTTCTGTTAGGGTTTGGAAAAGTGGACCTCCCTGTCTACATAACTTGGCACAGATATTATGCCAAATCCCATTCCTGACACATCTACTGGGACCAACAATAAAGATCCTTTAACTCCTGCAAATTGCAAGGTGGTGCATCCATGGATCAGACATGCTACAGTATAGATGCTCAATCAGATTGAGATCTGAGGAATTTCGCAGGTAAGGTCAACAGCTTAATCTCTTGTCAGGATCTTCAAATCATTCCTTAATTATTTCGCAGTGCAGAAGTAAGTCCAGCTTTATCCTGCTGAAAGAGGCCACTGCCATCAGGGAATATTAGGCAGGTACAGTATGCTAATATTAGGTACAATATTAGGGAATCTTCATATGTGTTACATGTCTAAGTAACATCAACATGAATATAAGAATCCAGAATCTTTCCAGCGCTGGCTCGCCTTCTTCCCGTAGTGCACCCTGGAGCCATCTACTGTCCAGGAAAGTTAGGCACATGATCCATCAAACCAGGCCACCTTCTTCTATTGCTCCAAGCTCCATTTTTGATGTTCACATGCACACTAGCAATGCTGCAATGCACTGGGGGTTCTGACACCTTCCTATCATAGTCACAAATAACTTTTCCAGCAAATTGTGCTACAGTAGCTCTTCTGTGGGATTGGCCCAAACAGGGCTTTCTTTTACTTTGCATATGGATTAATAAGCCTTAGATTACCATGACGTGTCCTTCCTTGGAAAACTTTTGGTAGGTACGAACACTACACCCCAGAAGAACTGCTATTTTGTATATCCTCCAACCCAGCTTTTAAGCCATTACAATGTGGTTATTGTTAAAGTTTTTCAGATCCTTATGCTTGCTCATTTTCCCTGCATCTAGCACATCAACTTAAAAAAACTAACTGTACACTTGTTGCCTAATGTATCCCAACCCTTGACAGGTGTCAACATAAGGAGATAATCAATATTACTCACTTCACATGTCAATGCTTTTAATGTTGTGGCTGATTGGTGTATATGGGTGTGATGGCACTCCTCATAGGGGGACTTATGTTTAAATCAGGTCAGTGATTACCAGTGTTAGGGGACGTTACATTTTAAGGTAACTAATTACATTACAAAATTACTGTCGTCAAAAAGTAATCAATTATATTATGCATTACTTTCTGATAAAAGTAACTAGTTAGAGTACTTTTCCCCTGCAGAAAATGAAAACTCCTTTGTGCTTCCTCATGCATGTTGTTTTAGTCAAGAACTTTATAATTATTCTACCATCATCACTCAGTGAAGTTTGGCCCATAATCTGTTAACTACTAATACCCCTATCTCACCTATGCGATAAGTACGGCTCATCATGATTCACCACAAGTTTTGGCACTGTGATTAGGTTTCCATTTTTCCTCGCATAGTCAACCGCATAGGTGAGATAGGGGTATAACAGCAGGAATAACAGAGGGGGGCGGGTTATTGGGGGCCGGGCTTGTAGGATGACTTTCTCACACACAAATGGATTGGGAATGACTGCTGTCTGGCTCACGGATTACATAAATTGTCTGAATAACGGATTACATTTTTGAAAATGTAACTAAGTAATTGAGTACTTGAATGGCAGACCTAACACATTAGATTACTCGTTACATCAAAAAAGTAATCCGAGTACTCTAATCACCTAACACTGGTGATTACTTAGTTGGTTAATTAGATATTACATTTTAAATGTTGATTACCTGAGAATACATTGAAGTATAGATGTATATCTCCATGTATGCAATACTCATCAAGTATTAAGTATTTTACTTATATGTAAAAAAAAAAAAAAAAAAACATTGTAAAAATGTTAAAAATGAAGTCTGGGCAAGTCTGTTTTAAGGGGCCAGATGCAGCTGATAAAAATAAATAATAGTATCATGTGACTGGGTTGCAGTTGCAATTGACCCATAAATCAGATATGAAGTCCCCTTTGCCTGATTTTGCTTAGGTCCTTTAGGAGGTCAGAATTGGCTCTGCATGTGAAATGTTTGTATCAATATATATTATAAATATAATATTTATTTGTAATGTATTTAGAAATAGGTCACTTTAGTGAAGGGTGAGATGGGCCAGGCTCTTTCACTCCTTTATACGGTAGCTATGAGTAAACATGAGGTAATTGGAACAGAAGCGCTGTGTTACTGAAATGCTCATACTGTATATTCACAGTTAAAAGTTTATTGTATCACGACATTTTACTCTTGAGATCCATTGAACAGAGTGCACTGATGGTGAACATCGAAAATACTTGTGCAATCACCTGGAATTGTACTGTAGTTGATTGCCAATTGAATCTGTGATTTGTGTAGTGGCCTAGAAGAATTCTACCATTTTGACATTCTCTATTGTTTCTCTTTTGCAGGCATCAAAACCAGGAGTTTTGTTATATAATAGTAAAATCTGAAGACCACCAAAAATAAACTGCAATTGATTTATTTAATTTGTTTTTATTTAAATAGTTTTTTTTATTATTATTATTTGTAGCCCACAGAATAATAAACATACTGTAGATGTGCAGATAATAATATCCCATTTAAATATATTTTTAAATATAAAGGGCACTACAGCCTATGCATTAGATTATTACTCGTTTATTTACTATTTTGGATGTTTCCCCATTCTGGATTCAGATTTGGGGAGAAGATCTTGTGCCCTTATAAAAATTACACAGTACACTGCAATCAGCTAGGGGAGGTTGCAAAAACTGCACTTTATTTGCAGAAAATGGGGAGCAAAATGCTACTTTGGACACATGGTGAGATATGACTTAATCACTAAATAATGTTATACACCAGGGACCTTTGACCTCAGTCTGACCTGACCTCTTTCTGATCCCATGCTGACCTATATCACCTTAATTTATTTAAGACAAATGTTCACCAAGACCTGGTTAAGCACAATATACTCTCACAGACAAGGGGAGTTTCTCAATTGATTCACTATTCACTATATACAGTGAACTACTTGTCCAAACTTCCAATAGTAAAATGTTATTCTTTCATTAGAGCCCTTGTTATGTTTAAATACAAAACAAATGCGTGTCAACCAACTTAGACAGGAAATGGACAGAGACTGGATTGGAAATGGGGACAAAAACAAGACGAATACGGTTCGTTATACACAAAAAACAAGCCTTGTTGTTGTACAGGTGGAGTATATAATAGATAGTACACCATAAATCCAGTGCACACCTGATGTACACTCTATGTATCACTATGCACTGTCAGATTACAGAACAAAATGTACTTAAAAAAGGTCATTAAAGCCAATAGGTACACTAAATCACAATAGAATTTTGTAATTGTTCATGTTTTTTTAATTAAATATGAACTCTATATATTTTCTTTTATTGTTGTTATCTATTATCTATTACTGCCTATTCATAGCAATATTTACAGCCTATATATTGAACAATTAACAAGTGAAGTTAAAGATACAGCAAAGAGCCTTCTGTCTTTTTCATTATGACCTTTTGATCCCTGCCTGACCCTGGTCTGACTCTATACTACATATTAGTCTGACTACATAATTTACCAGCAAAAGCTGTCAGAAAACTAGAATAAATTTGAGATCACAAACCTCCATTTAGTATTGTGACAGACCTAGGGTACAGAATTTTTGGACTTAGTCAAAATTTAGTCTTTTTCCACTTGGTTACTATGTTTAAGAGGCATACTGTCAGTTAAAATGATATTAATTAGATTTGCATACTTTAAAAATCAGCATAAATGTCTGACATTTAAACCAACTAAATATTCGCGTAACAATGCAATTAAATGGAGAAAAAATGTCTAAAGATGATGGCGTGCATAAATGATATCTGATTAAAAAGACAGTAAACCTCATGGGCAAAAAGGCAACACAAAGTTAGGATGAAAGTTAAAATGGCACATCAGGAATTAATGAATGGTCTGTATCACACCCATGACTATACAACTACCGTGTAAATAATTAATTCAGTGCATTCATTATGAAGATTATAGCAACTTGACATTCATTATGAAGATGCATTCACAGTCATGCGTCATCTATGAATTCAGCTGTGCTGCAGTGAAAGAAAAGAGAATTTAACTAATCCAAAATGACAGTAATATATAATTATAAATACAAATAAAGATTTAGATTTAGCTAATTCAATTAACAAACAGTTCTTAGAGCAGGCGCAGTTATCTTGAGAAAAAGGTGTGTGCGTGTACTAGTCAAATAAACTGATATAAGGGAAATTAGAAGGGAAAGGAGACTGATAATTGCTTTATTGTTCTTAGAAATACTCACATGCTCTGAACATAGGCAGCTGGATATTAAGCCTGCACTGGCATTTATTTAATTTAGACACTTGTGTTTATTACATTAATACGTCTGGCCATAGCTCACTTTGGTTCGCAGTAATATACAGATAAGGCTGTAGGTCATGTCTTCTATGTTGAGTAATTGATTGAAGTAGAAATGATTTCTACTTAATAGGCCCTAGTCCAAGTTACACGTAATATTATTGTTTGGTATAGTTATAGTTACAAACATTATTGACCAGAGCTATGATAATCGTCTCCTTGCATTTCTGCAGGACTGCCAGATGACTTATATTATATGCACTCGCCAAAATTCCAGAATTCAATCACCTTTATCTTTGATTACAGTATACAACGTGAGGGCCAGTTCATATGTAAAAATAATTTCCTCATTTTACTTCATGTTAAATTATTTGGCTGCATCAAGCAAAGAAAACAACCAGGGAGATTTGAGCTGAATTAAATTATGGGAGAAATTTGGTCAGAAAAAAAAATCATGAATTGAGATCGTGTTGCGTGGTAAAAATTCATACCATAAAAAGCCATGGCTATGTTAAGGAGTGACTGGCAGAGCATTTCCATAACAGAGCATGTACACAATGTTTTTTTTTTTTTTTCCTCGGTCAGTGTAAATACCAGTCAGTATTCTAATTCAATGAACTTCTTCTCTGTAGCAGAGGTAAGTTTTGGTCTTGCTTTCCTGGAAGGTCTTCATGAGAGCCAGTTTCATTATGGTGCTTAATGGGTTTTGCAAATGCACTTTACAATACTGTTCTTAAAAGAACTACTCCAGGATAGCTGACCTTCATACCCTAAACCTTTGGCTAGTACTGTACAGGATATACTTTTCTTGAATGTTTACATACGTTTATGTCAGTTGTCGTGAAGAGTTTACTTAGGCGACACATAGTAAACAATTAAGGTCTATTTATCAGTTTCCTCTAAATAAATTCACTGTATGTTATACATTAAGTTAGATAATTCTATAGAAAAAAATTAATATATTCTGTTAAGAGTTTTGCACTAAAGATCATGCTATACATGTACGATGTTTACAGTATGCCCTTATTAATACTTATTAATGGTATGAAATATAAATAATTAAAAAGAGATAAAAGAGCATGTTAATATGCAGCACAAACTCACTACACTAGCTGTTCTTTATACTGTACATTTAAATGACCTTGAAGCTACAAGCACAACTGACTGTCTGTGCGTAAAGAGCTTCCATACAGTACATGTCAATCCATTGCTGTTATTTAAAAGTTGTTTAGGCCATTTCCCAGCTAGTGACCATTTGTGCATATTCAAACATTTTATACAGCAAATTCAGAGCCAAAATTACTCTCATGTCTCATAGCTTCACCTAACAATGTTAGACAGCTTAACTTTAATGCTTTAAATGAATAGCTTTAAAAGCAAGTCCAGTTTATTGAAATTTATTAAATTTATTGGCAGGGAGCTGTCAACATGTATCTATAAATTCTATTTATTCCAAAGATTAATAACCCAAAGAGCATCTCTTTACGAGTAATAAGACTATAGTCTTCATTGTTAATGCAGTGGAAATTGAGACAGAGAGAAGACTTTGGAAGAGAGGTGGAAGAGTGACATTACAACTGAGCAGGATACAAAAAAAAAGTACGATTCATGGTTTAAGCAGTCTCAAACTGAGATCAGTGTTTTTAAAAAAAAAAATTATTTATAAAAAAACACAATTGGTTCCCTATAGTGCCAAATTCCCATGCAAAAGAAGTGCAATGGCTTAACATGGTAATGTACCATCATGAGGAGTGCTGTAAGAATGGAAACGGTATTGCTCACACAATTTAACAGTGCGAACTTTGACTGCATCAGAAATCCTTTTTCATCAGTGGGTCCTGCTACATTTTGCTGGATATGTATAATCTGAATAGTAGATTTTGTGCACTGTGTTTTTGCTAGCTTGAAGCATAATGTATGTATTTGGGCTCATGGAATTCCAAATTGGGCCCAAGGACCACGAGGGTCTATAGCCAGGAAGTCTATAAAAAGTGGTAAAATCATGATCCACAACTATAAAATATATTATATTTGTATTATTATATTTCTTACAGTTAGATAGACAAAAGATGAGATTTTAATAGACAAAATCTTGATTTTTAAAGTTTTAACAAGAAGAATGACTGCATTTAATCCAAACTAATTAAGAAAAAACAACAACCTGTAAGTAATTAGATTTTATATTCTAATAATAACAAATCTAAGACAAAATATGTTTGGTAAGTGTGTAGTTGAAGAATGTTTACAGAACATATTTTATTGAAATTGTTATTATATTATACAGTATGTGATTTATTTTATTAACTATATCCTTTTATGGTCCTGGAAGATTTTCTATCAAAATCCTTTTTAAAACGAAAAGTGTATACTCCATCAACTGTCAATCTTACATGTCAAATGTGTTCAAACTAACTATTAGGCCTATTTCAGGTAATACTCCATAATAATGCTTGTCTTGGTTCCCTGACATCAGTGATAATAACTTAAAGCCTTGTTAACGGGATTGTTTTGAGAGCAAGTTTAATTTTGTCAGCACACAAGAATGCATTAATATAGACAAATACATAAAAGAAAATAACAGCACAAATTAGCACTTTTTGCTGGAACATGTAGATACTGTAACAGTCTATGGTGCTTCTGAAGAAACATGCAGTTGTTTAATCAATGTAATATTATAGGGGGTACCTGCGATTTGCAACCAGAAGGAGTATGCAGAAACCTAGTTACAACTATTGTGTGTTAATATAAATATACTAGATATATACTTGTATATGCAGGCCAAGATGCCCCAATTACAGCATGCGTTTAAAAAAAAAGATTAATACATACTCTGAATGTGTTAAAGTAAACAAACACAAAAATATAGAAAATTATTATTTTTTAAAAAGCAAAGCTTTAAAGCTCAATTTTAAGTCAACAAATAAAAACTCTCAGTATTTTATTCAGCTCTGAATTAATAATGCTATGCAGCCCTCTAGTGATGTACATGCAATAACACCAGTGTGGTCTTTCCCTGCAGTACTCCTCATGAGACATTGGGGACGCCAAAACTGTACAGCTCACACGTGATAGGAAGCCTTCTACTGACTGGAATTCTAACCCTACATCGTGTGTGTGTGTGTGTGTGTGTGTGTGTGTGTGTGTGTGTGTGTGTGTGTGTGTGTGTGTGTGTGTGTGTGTGTGTGTGTGTGTGTGTGTGTGTTCAATCAGTAACATTATGCTTAAGATATAAGCTAATCAAATGATTACTATATTGATAATTATTATAATGAACACCTTAAAACAGAACTGAACTAATCAGGTCAGTAATACCTGTTGAATTAAGTGTCAACAATGAACACACATAGGAGAATGTAACAATCTAAAATTAAATAATAGAAGGAATGTCATGTCAGAAAATTCAATACAGATTGTATGTATAGAAAACTGATCATTATATTCAGTCATAATTCAATTCAATTCAATTTTATTTGTATAGCGCTTTTAAAAATTGACATTGTCGCAAAGCAGCTTTACACAATCAAAAGAAGTAAGTTTGTATGAAATGTGAATGTGTATGAATCAAAATGATAAGATTGTCCCTAAAAGGTATGCTCTTATCTAAAGCAATGTCCAAAATTTGTACACACCTGCATCTGCAAAGATTCATAATCTGAAAGACAAGAAAAATTCAGGTTTGTACACTGCTAGAGGAGGATAGGTGGCAACAGAAATGTAACCTTACAGCCTGTAAGTAAATAAAGTAGACTTTTTAGAAAGTAATAGTCGAGGTGAAATTTCGCCGTGAAAATGAAAGCTCATTTCATCATTCAGAAGTGACACTAAAGCAGTGAGTCTTCATTCAGGACAAGCTGTCACAAAGGCAGTCTGATATACTGTACATATCTAATATACATTAGCATAGCAATAAGAGAAGTTACAAGAGGCATATTTGGTTTAGTTTAAGGAACTTTAACAAAAAAATGGACTAAAGGGTAAAGATGCTTTTCTGTCTTGAAACGTAAACCTTTCCCACTCAAAAACAGCAGCAGGCAAAAATTATGTTCTCATTTATTTATAATTTATGTTTGTTCAACTTACAAATTTTACTTGACGGAACTACAGCCCACTCTCAACAAGATTTTTTTTATTATTATAGCCAATCCAGCAATCATCTAATTTTTGGACTTAATACTAAAACGGTAACAGTACATTAATTTACATTTACATAACTGATGGAGAAATAATCCCATGTTAGAAATAATGCAGACGGAATTACAACTGCTAGTGCATGAGACAAACAGTGTCTTGCTTGAAGTTATTTAATAAAAGAATCTAACTCCAATTCATAAGGTTATTGTAAATCATTTTAAAACAATAGGAACTATAGCTAAATATTAAACACATCATAAAATTACTAGCATGCATCTATAAATCTCTTTTTTCTTTGCTTGTTCACTTTTGTCATAAAGCCTGTTATTCTCACTCATTCATTCACTCATCGTCGGTGCTGCTTTATCTGGTATACAGTCACAGGAGGGCCTGGAGCTATCCCTGGAAACTTAGGGCACGAGGCGCGGTATACCCTGGACGGGGTGCTAATCTATCGCAGGGCACGCGGACATACACACACTCACATGCTCATTCACACATTATGAGCAATTTGAGAACATACTCAATGTACACAGACCCGAGGCAGGAATCGAACCTAGATCCTGGATTTGCAAGACGACAGTGCGAACCACTGAGCAACCGTGCTGCCAAGCTGTGATTCTGCTGTTCCTAAACATTCAAGTAGTAACTAATTACTTTGTCTGATGGTAGGGGATGACATGTCTATTAATGAATACTTAACTGTAACAGTACAGTGATTTACATTTACATAACTGATGGAGAAACAAGCCCATGTTAGAAATAATGAAGACGGAATTACAACTTCTAACACAAACAGTGTCTAGCTTGAAGCTACACAAGAGTACAGGAGTTAGATGGAAATCTCTCGACTACACAGAGAGAAATTTGTCTCACCTAGAACACAGAACTTCTATCCCTTTTTCTTTAATATCTGTGAGCTTTCTTTGTTGGAACTGCGCAGAGAGATCAAAGGAGTCTCATCCTAGGGGAAGAGCACAGATCACCCTGCTGTGTGTGTGTGTGTGTGTGTGTGTGTGTGTGTGTGTGTGTGTGTGTGTGTGTGTGTGTGTGTGTGTGTGTGTGTGTGTGTGTGTGTGTGTGTCAGTGTCTCACCTCCTGCAGCTGAGGCCATGTACAGAATAATATTAAATTATGTTCTGTCATTGCTATTTCCTGAAGTTATGTGTTAGTGTTGTCATTACCAAAATGTTCACCATGAAATAGCTGAGACATAATTGGAACATAATTGGACCATATTATACTAATAAAATAGAAATATCAATAACTGATTATATTTACTTCACTTATGTGGGCTTTTCCCCCCACTGGCTTACATTCCTAACCCCCAAAAAATCCAGTAGTAAGGCTGTGAGGTGATGAAATTGACCCCTTTCAAGCTACACGGTTGTATTGATCCTGTAAGTATGATGAGAACAAGGTCAGAGCACAGCTTCCAATCCCCAAATAAGCAAGAGTGGAAATGATGATCTCATGATTCACAGAGACAGAGGCAGCAGACAGGTCAAGGAGGATGAGAAGAGACATAGATATAAGACAATGCAGTAAACATTGTAGTATCTGTTTTGTGGCACACATTACAAAAACACCTATTAAAACAATAAGTATTATCATGTTTCAGTTGCACTTTATTCTGACAATTTAATTAGTAATGAGCTAATATTTCCTGGTGTATGTGCAGTGTTAGTTAGTAATAGCCCATAATCAGATCAAGTCAAGCCTACATCACGCTTATATAATTATTCATGAAATGTAACAAGTACTATAGACTCTACGTGTCATTTTAAATTTCTTTCTTTTTTTAAATCTTTTTCAAATAGATGCAAAAGTTATTACAAACCATGAATATTTTGTGCCTGTTATGTTTGAGTCAGGAGGGTGTTTAAAGTAATGCATGCCAAAAAAAAAAAAAAAAAAAAAAAGTAATTATACAGTATGATTGTTGTGGTTTTCAGTGTGTTATACTGTAAATCCATTTTTTGCACAGTTTTGTCAAAATTGATTAATCAACCCGGAGTTGTGTTTATGGTAATGCAAATATGCAATTTAGTTTCAATAATTTATTGGTTCAGTTTTAATAAAAATAAATATAGCAAACTCATTCTTTAATTGTGTTTCATGTGTTTCAATGAGTCATACAAACTAAAACAAATAAAAAGGTTTGAGTTACGTTACACACAAAACCATAAGGTCATAAGCAACATAAAAAAATAACCATAAAATTCAGGCAAATATCCATAATTTGAATCATGGATGAATGAGGATTATATGACACATGGAAGAGGGATCCCTCAGACTCAACCTTAAAAACTTTAAAAGCATTGCGTGTTTGTTGTGACAAAAAGCACAAATACACAAATGAATACAAAAAAAAATGCATGTTTCTCTATGACAACTGGAGCAACTAGACTGGATATTCTTTATTAAAGTGCTTCATAACAAAGTTTAGGATTAAAACTTTCTCAAGTTGATGACAGATTTTCACCAAAATTGAACATTTCATATCACCTATTGCACTTTATTGGCCATAGCGCATAACTGACCTGTGCAACTTAATACAATAAGTGACTTGATATGATGGGTTACATTTAGTTCACCCTCAGTAGCTCCTATGCTACGAAAAAATAATGAGATTGAATTTTTGTGGGTGTCATGATTTGCTATGAAATGCAGTACTTCACTATTGCATTGTGTCCTTTGTCCATTTTCTTCTGTTAGTTCAAAGCTCCTAAAGCAGGATATTTCAAGATTTTCAAAAACATAGTTTTATTATAGAGAATCACAACAAACAAATTCTTAATATATGTATTTTTTATACCTAGCTTCACCTAGAGTGCAAGGCATTCACCAAAAATAGGACGCCACATCATACATTTAAAATATGATAAAGTAAAGTAAGGTAGGTTAAAGTAAAGACATTCCTTTTTCTGAATTGTTAATGATGTAGCCAGCACTGATGTACTTTACCTGAACAAATGTGTCCAGTAGTGTGTTAGGGCAGTGTTCGTGAACACTCAGACATGTATCAGTGTGGTATCATGTTCGATGAAATTCAGTTAAGCTCATGACTGGAAACCAGAGGAATCACTGAAAATCACTTGGGATGGTTATGAGAGGTGAAATAGCTTGTGTTTCTCAGAAGTCAGGGAAACAAAGCCAGAACAGGATTATCAGTGTGTATGTTACACACCATTCCCTGTAGTAACTCGATTTAATCTGCACTGGCGCCACTGGAATCAGGACATACAACTGATATGATTTTTTTTGTCCTTTGTAATGGACACACTTGTAATATGACAAGCTTAATAAGATCATTGTGATTTAAACAAAGCTGGACATACACAGAATATATTCTCTGCACACTGTGTTGCTGTCCTTGTGCTATCAGAAAGTTTAACCTAACCCTTTAAACACCTGTCTTCACAAGCATTTAAAATGGCTAATTTTGGAAAGAACTAAGCAATTTCTAATTCTTTTAAACACTTTTGGTAGCTGACAATAGTTGTTGCCACAACTTTCAAGGGTTACTCCATCACCACATAGATAAATAAATAAATAAATAAAATAATAAATGCTATTAATAATTTATGTCAAGATTAATCGCGCTCGCCCTATCATCCGGAGATCGCTAGTTCGAATCCCGGGTGGTGCTGTAACCTCTCGCAGCCGGAGGTCTAGAGAGAGCTGATTGGCCGAGCTCTCTCAGAGGGGAGGGATGAGAGGTGCTTAGTGCTCCCACATTAATCACGGCTCTACAGCCAGTCAGGGGCGTCTGTGAGCTCGCGCAACGGAGGGAGCGGATAGCGCTGTCCTCCGAGTGTGTTACGCCGCCCCCAACGGTGCGCGAGCGAGCAGTTCGAAAAGATGCAGTCGGCTGGCGTCACGTGGTTCGGAGGGAACACGTGATAGTCTTCGGCCCTCCCGGCTGAGTGGTAGTAGTAGCCTTAATGTGGGAGCCCCCTAGTGACGGGGAGGGATTGGACATGACTAAATTAGGGAGAAAAATCGGGGAAAAATCCCAAAAAAAAAAAAAAAAAAAAAAGATTAATCCACAACTGGTAACAGCTAGAAAGACAGGTTTGAGACGGATAAATTTGCTGCACTTATATACAGTCTTATGTAAAAGTTTAGGCACCCCTCGATTAACAGATTTTGGTGATTTTAAATTGAAAAGATGTTAACACAGTCACTCATGGAAACGGATAAATGCACAATAATAGCAGCAAACATTGGTGCAAAGACTGAAAAATTTAAATTATTGTGGTACTGTGCAAAAGTTTGGGCACCCTACATATTCAGTATATAGTAACACCTCCTCTGGCAGATATCACAGCTTGCAAACGCTTTTTATAGCCAGCTAAAAGTCTTTCAATTCTTGTACTGAGGATTTTCTCCCATTTTTCCTTGCAAAAGGCTTCTAGTTCTGTACTATTCTTTGGTCGTCTTGCATGCACAGCTCTTTTAAGATCTACCCACAAATTTTCAATGATGTTTAAATCAGGGCATTGTGATGGCCATTCCAAAACCTTCAGCTTGCGTCTCTTGAGGTATTCCATAGTGGATTTCGAGGTATGTTTAGGATGATTGCCCTGTTGTAGAAGCCATCCTCTTTTCAGTTTCAGCTTTTTTACAGATGTTGTGATGTTTGCTTCCATAATTTGCTGGTATTTAGTGGAATCCATTCTTCCCTCCACCCGTGCAATGTTTCCTGTGCCACTGGCTGCAACACAACCCCAAAGCATGATAGATCCACCCTATGCTTAATTGTTGACAAGGTGTTCTTTTCATGAAATGCTGCTCCATTTTTTCTCCAAACATGCCTTTGCTGATTGTGGCCAAACAGTTCTATTTTACTTTCATCAGTTCACAGCACTTGTTTCCAAAGCGCATCAGGCTTCAGTAGATGTTCTGTTGCATACTTCTGACGTAGAATTTTATGATGGGGACACAGATAAGGTTTTATTCTGCTGTCTCTTCCATGAAGGTCTTGTCTGTGCAAGCATCGCTGCACAGTGGAACGATGCACCACCACTCCTGAGTCTGCTAAATCTTCCTGCAGGTTTTTTTGCAGTCAGCATACTCTTTCTGATCAGCATACGAGCAGTTCTCTCTGAGAGTTTTCTTGATCTTCCAGATCTCATCCACAGTTACCCGGAACTGCCATCTCTTAATTACATTTCTCATTGTGGAAAATGCAAGCTGACAACGCCTTGCTATCTTCTTGTAGCCTTCTCCAGCATTGTGAGCATCAATAACTTTCATTTTCAAAGTCTTACGCAGCTGCTTAGGGGAACCCATGGTTGTTGAGTGTAAGTGTGGGCACAAGGTTTGAAGAGTCAAAGTATTTGTAAAGCTTTGAAATTGGCATTTACTAATGACAGCTGTTTCCATGCATCTGATCTAACAAGCTGATTAAGGTCTGAAATCTTGTAAAAAAAAAAAATGAGACTCTGGAACTCTTAGGGTGCCCAAACTTTTGCACAGTCCCATAATAATGTTTTTATTTTTATTTTTTGTTCAATTTATGGCATAAGAAGTAACTATGCATCAATGTTTGCTGAAAATATTGTGCATTTTTTCCTTTTCAATTAAAAAAAATAACCAAAATCTGTTTTTTCCCTTTTTTGTACAAACTTTGCTATACACGGTAATTTTATGATGTCATTATTAAGTCTTTACAAAAAATTATAATAATTTCCAAACATTTTATTCCAGTAAAAATAAAATGAAAATACAGGAAAGTCATCGGAAGGACTGCAGCTGGTTCGGTAGAATGTTCAGTAAAACTAAGCAGCTAATTCCCTTATAAAACTGCACAAATTGTTTTAAGAGTTATACGCCAAGTATTTACTCTGTGATACTGCATGTTTACTTGTTTACTGCATGTTATAATACTTTTTAATGAAGAACCTTTTTTTTTTAAGACACCCTTGCTCGACTTCAGGTATTTGCATATGTATAAGACATTTTTCTACAATACTGTATTGGCAAGTTACATGAAAACAGGAGGATGTGATTCAGCTATTAGTACTGGCGCCTCACATTTCTAGAGCAGTGGGTTAAAATCCCGTTTCTTGACTGCATGTTTTTTCTGTGTTTTGTGAGTTTCCCTCAGTTTTTCATGACAGTCCAAAGACATGCATTGTAGCCTGATTGGTGATTTAAATTTGTCTGGCGTATGCATGTCCTTTTTCTTTTGCTTTTGAGAGGGGTTAGCAGCCCATCAAGGATGTTATCAGTCCTGAGTCTTGAGCTCCCTGGGATAGGCTCCACAGCCCATGATGCTACTTAAGTGGTTTGGAAAATTTATGAACTACATGAAAACATTTAGGACTGCGTTAGGAAACAATTTACACTGGCCTAGAAGGATATGGCATCTAGAAAGAAGTCAAGAAGTCATTTAAAGACATCCTGTATAGCACTTGATTTTTACTACTGGCTGTACTTCTGAATATTTGAATCCCATGCTGTTATCATAAAATTGCCTATTTATTAGTGTTTACTAGTGTTAACGAAAATATTAAATATAACACAGAGAACAGCAATTACATAAGGGCTTCTTTTATGCAGTAGTTGTCAGTTGCACTCCCACTCTATTTCGCCTCGCTCTGCTGGTCAGGAAATGAAAACTTTTGCACTTCAATTTCTATTTTCCCCTCTTACTGTGTGAGTTTTTTTTTTTTTTTTTCCATTCCTGGTGTTCTCTTGAAGCCTTAATGTGGCTAAATCTCATTTTAGATAGGCACATTGTTGAGAGACATTCCTCGGTTGAGGGCTGTGGTTAGAAATTGGTAGAATTTCTGTATAATTTATTAAGACTTGAGAAATAATATCGAACTTGACTTCCAATACCATCATCATGTGGTAAGTATTTTGACCATTACCTACAACACTTCCTTACAGATACAACTCGTGATTATGCAACATTAGGATGTGGTGTTACGTTTGGTACATTATCAATATAATACCTATTACCATATTTTTTTTTACATTTAAGTGATACGTTTTTCCATATAGTTTATGTGTGTATGTGAACACCCAAGTCTCACACCCATACAGCATATGCCCTTTCCAAAACTATGGAAATTAACACAGCGGGCCTACAGACAGGCCTTAAGCGGGAAAGCAAAAGTAAAGTGCACATTCAGCACCATAGCCAGCTCCACAATGTGTAATCAAGGAATAGGGTAGTGGGGGGGTTCTCTTCGGCAGGCAGCGCATTCCAGCTCGCCATCCTGCTGTCATTGCTTGCTATGCCCCTCTATAACTGCCACAAGAATGCTAGGTCAGTGAGTATGGTTTGTCACAAGTCCCTAGCTCGCCCGACACTTTTGTAGACTTTGATACCTGCCAAGCACATCTGCCGCCAAACAGTCAACCAGGAACTTGAGGCATTCTGGTTGCAAAGTTACAGGTGTTTGCTCTCTCACATGCTTTTCAGGCTCTGACACATCGAATCTCTGGAGCACATGTGCCACAAAGAAGACCATTGAGGATCAACTGCCGCAGACTTCTGGACTCTTGCTGTATCAGCCTGATGCAGCCATTGCTCTCCTGCAAACCCCCCCACACTCCCCTCCTCTTCATTGATCCTTATTGGATTAATAAAAGAGTCATTGGAATAATAAAAGAGCTAATAAAAGAGCTAAGAACCCACTCCTGCCTCTTTGTTCTGTCCTTCCAAACTGTAAGCTTTTAAACTGGTCAAGAATGCAGTTAGAAGCTTGTCTCCAACAGTTCAAGAAGATGGTAGGAAGAAGGATGGGCTCAAAGAGAGTGGAGCATAATCCTCATACCACTTTTCAGAGTTGCGACCCAGCAAGCTTTCTTTCTACTCAATATGAAAGAAGCAGAAAAACATGAGCTCATAAAAAAGAGAAATTCTAACCTGCTGGGGACTCACTAGCAGACACGCAGCTGCAGAGTTCCACCAATTGTGTTACAGCCCATGCCCCTTATGGGTTTACAAGGGTAGCTCCAGGCTACAAACTAAAATGCCTCAACATATGTGAAGCAAGCAGGTAAAAGCTTGAGGAAGAGCCAGCTATGCCAGGAAATCTAAGTGGGTTCTTTTTTTTTTTCTTTTTTTTTTTTTTAGCTCTGTCACTCTTTGGATGTTTCATGTGTATGACTCTCTTCAAGTCATTCCATAGCATCTCTTTCGGGTTGAGGTCTGGGCTCCGACTTGGTCACTCCAAAAGGCAGATTTATTTTTCTGAAGCCATTCTTGCTCCTGTGTTTTGGGTTATTGTCCTGTTGCATCACCCAACTTCTACAAAGTTTTAGCTGATGTACAGACATTCTGACATTTTCCTGAAGAATTCTTTGCTTGGGAATTAATCTTCCCCTGTCACAAACCACGGAGGATGATCAGAAGACTAGCAATTAGCCCGTGTAGCGTGGATGGTAAACTCAAATGCAGAAGTAGCGCGAGCAGGCAGGATAACGACGCAATTTATTATTAGAACTCTCTCACATAGAGAGCAAGAGTTTACACAATTAAACCCGCGTTCTAATAACACACACTCAATCAGGAATACAACCCAAAATGGTGAGTACTCACGAAATGGAGGAGATAGCATCGGAGACAGCATGGGTAGACTCAATGACTGAGCAATGTGAAGCGCCATCTTGTTTCCTTTTATGCTTCCTGAAATGCGACCGTATTACTTCCAGGTCCTAGGTGAAGTGATGAAGGGTTTGAGTTGTGATGTGTGGAATACCGGATGGGTTCGGAGCGCCGCAGGCAGCTGGAGCCGGTAGGTGGCACACACTGGGCACGCCTCAACATCCTTTGTCATGGACGGCCACCAGAAGTCCCGCTGAATAAATTGGAGGGTGCAGCGAGTACCCGGGTGTCTGGAAAGGAGGGAGGAATGGCCCCATTGAAGGACTTCCGTTCTGATGTTGCGGGGTATTTAGAGTCGTCCAGGCGGCGCACCTGACGGTTCGACCTCCGCGGCCTTTGCCTGGCGAACCCTCGTTTCCAAGTCCCACCGGAGAGGGGCAATGATCTTTGACGGCGGGAGGACAGGCGCGGGGTCCGCCTGGGGAGCATCCTCCTCATGTTGCCGGGAGAGGGCATCGGCCTTGGTGTTTTTGGATCCCGGGCGGTACGACAGATAGAAATTGTAATGCTCGAAGAAGAGAGCCCACCACACCTGCATCAGGTTGAGCTGTTTTAGGTCCCGGATAGTGATCAGATTTTGATGGGATGGTCGGTCCAAATGATGAACGGCTCTCTGGCGCCCTGGAGCCAGTGACGCCATTCCTCCAGAGCCCACTTCATGGCCAACAGTTCACGGTCCCCTACCCCGTATCCCTGCTGAGTGGGGTCGAATTTTCTGGAGAAGAAGCTACAAGGGTGCAGCTTCTGATCTGGACCTCGTTGGGAGAGAACGGCCCCGGCGCCCACATCCGAAGCGTCCACTTCCACAATGAATGGTTTGCTCGCATCTGGATGGAGGAGAATTGGTGTGGTGGTGAAGCGGTGACACAATTCCTGGAAGGCGGAGATGGCGGCAGAGTTGAGGGTGAAGGGGTGAGAAGATGGTCGTGTCAGGGCGGTTAAAGGAGCTGCAACCATACTGTAGTCCCGGATAAAGCGACGATAGAAATTCGCAAACCCGACAAACCGTTGAAGTTGCTTGAGGGTCTTGGGTAGGGGCCAATGACGCACAACTTCCAGTTTCTGCGGGTCCATGGCCACACCCTGGGGCGAGATAACAAAACCGCCCTGATGTGTTGGACATGTTCTTCAGCAGTACGGGAGTATATGAGGATGTCATCCAGGTACATAAATGCCCACCGGCCTAGCATATCTCTGAGGATGTTGTTAATGAATTGTTGGAAGGCAGCGGGGGCGTTGCAGAGTCCAAATGGAATGACTAAGCTCTCATAATGTCCTGTTGGGGTGATGAAGGCCGTCTTCCACTCATCGCCCTCTCTGATGCGCACCAAGTTGTAGGCGCTCCGTAGGTCCAACTTTGTGAAAATGGTGGCACCAGAGAGGGCGTCCAGGGCAGAGTTGGTAAGAGGCAATGGATGGCAATTCTTTATTGTGATGTTGTTGAGCCCCCGATAGTCGACACATGGACGTAAGTCGCCGCCTTTTTTCTTCACAAAAAAGAACCCCGCGGCAGGAGGTGAGGAGGAGGGCCGGATGGTGCCATGGTGGAGAGCATCGGTTACATACTTCTCCATTGCCTGCATCTCAGTGGCAGAGAGCGAGTAGAGCTGGCCGCGGGTGGGAACAGAACCCGGCTGGAGGTCAATCGCCAGGTCGTAGGGGCGATGAGGAGGAAGGTGAGTGGTGCGTCTTTTGCAAAACGCTTCAGCCAGGTCCCGGTAGGCGGCTTTGGGGGCCTCGGACTCCCTAGAGCATGTCCCAGTCGAAGCCCGCAGGCAAAGTTCAGTGCAGGTCGGTCCCCATTGCAGAATTCGATGTTGTGTCCAGGAGATGAGCGGGTCATGTTGTAGAAGCCACGGGTGCCTAAGGATGATAGGAGGAGATGAAATGGGGGTGAGATGGAACCGGATCTGCTCTTGATGTTGGTCGATGATTAGGGTGATTGGTTGAGCCTGGGTAGTGATGGGGCTGGAGGAAAGGGGCCGACCGATGACAGATGTAATCCGAACAGGCTGGGATAATGCCTCGAGCTCCACCCCCAGTTCTTTGGCATAGGCAGAGTCAATGAAGTTGCCAGCGGCACCGGAATCGATGAACGCCGTACTTCTGACCCGTTTGTGGCCAAACTGAAGGCGTACTTGCACCGTGAGATGAGAAACATTGGTGACGGTGGCAGAGAGGTGGAGGGGGCCCGGCGAGTCGCTCTCCTTACTCACCGGGCCTGAGCGTTTCCTGGGCGCAGAGGGCAGATAGCTCTGTGGTGTGACGCCCGACCCACAGTAGGCACAGAGCCCCTCCCTGAATCGCCGTTCTCGCTCTGCAGCAGTCAAGGAGGCGCGTCCTAGTTGCATGGGTTCCCCGGCTCCGGTGTCAACCATGGCGGGAGGTGGAGAACCGACAGGTCCAGTGGTGGTGGTGGAAAAGCGGCATACTTCGGGAACTGGGGCGTAGGGCAGAAATGTGGAAGATCGTGGCGTGGTTGGTGATGGTGACGGAGTGGCAGGTGGCAGGGTCCGGGGGGCTGGCCTCGGACGAGAGAGCAGTCGTTGGTCTATTCGGAGGGCGAGTTGGATCAGCCCCTCCAAGGTGGCGGGGAGCTCTCGTCCGGCAAGCTCGTCTTTTATGCGTGAAGCCAGTCCCTCGTAGTAGTCCGTCCGGAGGGCGGAATCGCCCCAGGTGGTCTGCACGGCTAGGGTCCGGAAGTCGGCGGTGTAACGGCTCAAGGACGACCCTCCCTGCCGCAGATGATAAAGTTTGGAGTCGGTCTCCACCTCAGCAGCAGGATGTTCGAAGGTGAGCTTTAGCTGACTGATGAACTCGTTGTAGGAATGGGCTGTGTCTGAATCGGAACGCAGGACCGCCATGGCCCACTCAGCTGCCTGCCCCGACAGCAACAAGACGAGAAGGGCAATGCGCAACCGGTCTGTGGAGTATCTGGTGGAATTAAACTCAAACACAAGATCCAGTGTGGTTAGGAAAACACTACACTTCCCATCTGTGCCGTCCCATTTATCCGGTAAAGCTAAGTACACATCGGAGGGCGGAGGGGGTGGCGGCGCAGCCGCCACTACGACTGGCGGCGGCCTAGCTGGTTGAGAAGCCGCCTTGCGGAGCGTCGCGTTTTCCTGCCGCAGCTCCGCGACCTCGCAGTGCAAAGCCGCAACGTCTTGGATGCTAGCACGAAGAGCCGCGACCTCACCGCTCAGCTGCTCAATCAACCAGGCATGACCGTCCACCATATCGCAGAGGTGAGCGTAATCCACTGGGTTTACTGCTGGCTCAGTCATTCTGTCACAAAGCAACCGGAGGATGATCAGAAGACTAGCAGTTAGCCCGTGTAGCGTGGATGGTAAACCCAAACGCGGAAGTAGCACGAGCAGGCAGGATAACGACGCGATTTATTATTAGAACTCTCTCACGTAGAGAGCAAGAGTTTACACAATTAAACCCGCGTTCTAACAACACACACTCAATCAGGAATACAACCCAAAATGGTGAGTACTCACGAAATGGAGGAGATAGCATCGGAGACAGCATGGGTAGACTCAATGACTGAGCAATGTGAAGCGCCATCTTGTTTCCTTTTATGCTTCCTGAAATGCGACCGTATTACTTCCAGGTCCTAGTGCCGGTCGTGTTACGAGTGTGCATGACATCCCCTCTATAACTGCAAGCTGACCAGGCCCTGATGCCACAAAGCAGACTCAAATCATGACTCATATCATTCACCATACTTGATGGTTGGGATGATGTTTTCATGATGATATGCAGTGCCCTTTTTGCATCAGATGTAGTGTTGCATGTTCTTTCTAAATAGTTTAATCTCAGTTTCATCAGTGCACAAAACATTTTGCCAGTACCACTTTGGAGTGTCAATGTACTCTTTAGCAAACTTCAGGCATGCAGCAGTATTCTTTTTAGTAAACCACCTTTGTCATGTCCTGCTATGGATACCCTGCTTGTTCAATATTTTAAGTACTGTAGACTAAAGAACAAAAATATTAGCCAGTTCCAATGATGCCTTAAAATCACTGGCTGTTGCTTGCAGTCGTTTCTGTACCTCATTAATGAGTTTTCGTTGTGCTCTTTGGGTCATTTTAACTGGGTGCCCACCTTTAGGCAGAGTAGCTACAGTCCCAATGTGTCTCCATTTGCGCAAGTGTAAAATCTTTTAAATCACTTTGTAACCCTTTCCAGCTTCATGTAAATCAACTATTCTTGATCATTGATCTTCTGAATGCTCTTTTTTGGCAAAGCATATTCTTCCTGTGTGGCGCAAACTCAAAAAGTTTGAGTGGTTTTAATAGTCATAGTACCTCTAGTCCACACCTCCAAAATCTATTTCTTAACAAGACTCCAAGATGCCAATTAGCTTTTCTGAAATCATTAACACAAGGATTCGCATACTTTTTTCCCCACTAGCCCTATGAGGTCTTTACGGTTGTTCTCAATAAAGACATGAAAGATTTTTTTCTGTGTTATCATTTAGACATATTACAGTTGTCAATACTCTTGACTTAAATTAAGACATTCTTATGACATATTAATGCAAAAAACCATGAACAAAAGGGTTACAAACTTTTTATTGCCACTGTACATCTTGGTCATGATAGACTACAACCCGGATGACCAAGAAGCAGTTCCTCTATGAAAAGCCACATCTAAGAACATTGAGGGAGCTGATTGTTCTCTTCAGTCACACGAGTTTGCCTAAAGAGCTTCTTACATACCAAGGTACATCACATGTCTTAACTAATGGTAGATGTATGTACTCTGTTGCAGGTCAAGCATATCTACCATCTACCATCCACAGATTGAAGGCAAGGTGGAGCCCTTTAAAAAATGCACTAAATGGATGAATGGATGGATTGATAAGTATGAAGCTGGGCCCAACTGCTCCTAAATGTCCTGTTTGCCTTCCAGGAAACACCCTATGCCACCACTGGGTTTATACCATTTAAGCCGCTCTTTGGGAGATAGCTCCAGTGTATGCTTAATTTGGTGAAGGAAGCCTGGGAAGATCCGCCCACTCCATTTGGTGGACTGTGTTCAAGAGATGCAGATGAAGATCAACAATGTTTTCCTGATACAGCGTTAGCCACATTCCAACATATGATGGAGCTTGGTGGAGCTTTGTTCTCACCATCATCGTCATTATCCACTTAAGCCACTTATGGGAATATCATAAGAATGTGATCTAAGAGTAGAGATGAGCTGGGCTTATGGTGAATACTAAGAAATGCCACCAGGGGCTGACCGGAGCACAGTACTTGGGGTAGCAGATTGGCCAAGGTCTGTTGAAGCCTCAGGAGAAGAATTTTGAGGCAGTCCGTACATAAACAAACAGCAGCAAAAAACAGGTATGTGTGTGTTTTTTTTTTTTTAGGCTAGCAGGATATTATTGCTGGTTTGTGCTTGAATTCTCCTCTATGGCAACACCTCTTTCTGAACCCAAAAAATACATTGAATGATGCAACAGAAAATACATTCAAGCAACTGGAAATGCATCTTACCTCAGTCCTCTATAACCCAGACTTCAATTGCCTTTTTCTGGGGCATACAGACTCCTTACAGACAGGCTTGGGTGCCAGGCTGTTGCTAGAGTCAAATGGTGCAGAACATCTGGTCATCACATCAACAAAATAAAGGTATGCTTTAGTCAAGCAAGAGGCCCACACCATCAAGGCTGTAGAGGAGCTAAAGTACCACCTGGTGAATCAGCACGTGACCCTGATCACAGATCACACTCCTCTAAAATGGATGGTGAAGACATCACCTCCTGTGTTACTTGCTGGTTCCTCTCACTACCGGACTACTCATGTGTCATAACTCTAGAGCACAGCAGGCAACACAACCAAATTATCTAAATGTCAAGCTCTGTTTTCAACACAACCAGGAGCTCAAAGCTGAGGGCGGGGGGGGAGGCGGCAAAGGTACAGCATAGGGCCAGTTCCACAATCATGGACATAGGGTGGGGTTGTCCATGCCTCCAGAACACTAGGTCTGTGTATAAGACTCTGGTGCTTGTAGAGCACATCTGTCACTGAGCAGCTTATTGATGACTGACGGCTACAGACCTCCAACAATCGCCTCAACCTGTCACAGCCAGTGCTTTCCTGTGCCTTGCCACCACACCCACCACAAGCCTACACCTCTTGCACTTCACAGATCACCTCAGCAAAACCTCCACTCTCCCCACAATTATAATAAGCCCAACACCACCTAGTGCAGTGTCTTTGGAGAACATCTGTAAAATGTTTGCTTATTTAACTTTCTTTGGTATTTTGCCTGAAGCCAAGGAATATTTTGATTTACTCCCATTTATTTTAGTGTGACTAAAATAAGCTGGGGCTATGGATTAAGGTTTTAAACTGTTTAAATGTAATGTAGCTCACATTTATACAGCTACAGATATATATCTCAGGAAGTAAATCTAAAAATGTTTTGAACAATATATACAGTGAGGTTCCATTTTTTGATGTTCTTTTTTTTAAGTTATTGCATTACATGAACAATACAACAATTAAATTCATCAAACTACACAGAACCTATTTATGCCTTCCTATATAACTTAGGAGGGACAGAGTTTGCTCCGTTGCATATGTATTTCTTGCATTTGATGCATGTATATTGTGTCCTTCTGACTGTTAACAGTTGACAGATTTGTTGCTGGCTGATGGTCAATGTCATCCTCTGCAACAGCCCAGGCAGACAAGACAAAACTCACACATATATGTGCACAGATATTCACATATATACAAATGCACACATACAGTACACACGCACAGACATGCACACTCACATAGCAACTACAAATTCAACATGTCTCCTCCATAGGTCAGTAAACCCAAACACCACATATGTAATATACACACGTGGACAAAATTGTTGGTACCCTTCGGTCAATGAAAGAAAAACTCACAATGGTCACAGAAATAGCTTTAATCTGACAAAAGTAATAATAAATAAGAATTCTATTAATGTTAACCAATGAAAGTCAGACATTGCTTTTCAACCATGCTTCAACGGAATTATATTTTTTTAAAAATTAACTCATGGAACAGGCCTGGACAAAAATGATGGTACCCCTAGAAAATACTGAAAATAATGTGACCAAAGGGACATGTTAATTCAAGGTGTGTCCATTAATTAGCATCACAGGTGTCTACAATCTTGTAATCAGTCAGTGGGCCTATATATAGGGCTCCAGGTAGTCACTGTGTTGTTTGGTAACATGGTATACCATACATGGTCTTTAAAATAATTAAAATAATTTATTTGATATAAGCTTTAGCCATTTCTATTTATTTAAGGCCTATTGTTTTTTCATTTTGTGTTGTAGTTGCTACCTACTGTGCAATATCCTCATATAAGAGTTTAATATGGGTTGGTCATTGTGAACATCCCAAGTGATTGAGGGGGTGAAATCAACTGGCAGTTCACCACTAAACTAAGGCTCTAATAATGTGTTGAACAGTTAATCCAATTGCAGTAATTTTAATCATCAGGCTTTTTTTTTTTTTTTTTTGCTTGATGCAGACCAATAATTTGACCATTCTGAAAGAAAGTAACATTTCTCTGGACCACAGGATATGTCTTTGCCATGTTTGTAAAAAAAAAAAAAAAAGAAGCTACATGACTCAAAGTTAGCATTGCAAAAATTATTGCCAGCTAAAACATATTAATCACTGTAGAAATAATTCAGTTGAAGGCACTTAGGTATTTACTGTTTTAAACCTTTGACCGGGAAGTGTATATAACATTATGCTAGTAGCATATGTATCATAAAGGACTAAAACAGTTTTTGTCTGAAGACAAAACTTGAAGTGTGAACTGTGGCAATTAGCATCAACAGTGAAACCAAACAGAGACCCAGTGTCCTGGTCCAATAGCAACATTCCATTTAATTTAAGTGAAACCAGAAACACATAGGTAAAACAAAAGTGAAAATAAAATTTTCAAAAACAGCACGAAAGTCCGTAAGCATGACTGCTGTAATGCACCATAAATGGGAACCATGACAAAACCTCCACATAAAGCATGACTGTTGGACTGCCTACAGCTTACAGGTAGCCCTGGGCAGCCACTCATCTGTCCAGTGCTGGTCCCCTGATGAGGATGTTGTGGACATTGTCTGCTTTAGGAAAAGCAGAGTTCATCATGATGATGGGTGTGAATAGGGTGTGATGGTAGTACGGTGTGAATGCCAGACAGAGATTGGGCATAGGAAACTGGCTGGAGTTTGGTGGGGCATGGAATGTGCACAGGGATGGGGCTTGGCTGTGACTGAATTTGGCATGGGCACCATGGCACAGAGATTTGCATGAAGCAGAAAATGCTACCTTGTTTGGTTTATGAGCATGATGATAATACAATTACTGTCAATAATCGTCAATAATTATTGACCATGCATAAAGACAACACAAACATTTGCAATGTTATACACCAATTTATACTTTTTGCATTACGAATTACATTTACACCTTAATATCACAAACATCTGTAAGCTACATAGGGCAGTATTTTAGGCACGGAGAACTAAAGTGTTTCTGCTAAATAACATATAGATAGCAGTGTCATAAGCTAACCAAAAACTGAACTAAATAGCTACCATAACATAAAGCTATCCAAAACGGGGTGAAATATATTATACACATTTACACCACAGCTGATACTGACAACCATCTGTAATCTACATACAGTGCTGTAAGGTATTAGCTTAGCCACCGTGAGCTAACCTGTTTGTCCTAAGCTAAATAAGGCAGTATGTTAGCATGATTTAGCAGTGTTATCTACATGCTAACCCAACCATGTAAGTGACATTAAATGACAATGTTTCACATAAACTGGGAAAAGCTTGTGAGAACATTTGTAAAAATAAAAGAATATTAGTTTTATATAATCAGAGTAAGGATTATATTAGATTTAATAACTTACCCATAGTAACAGCTTGCTGTATTCTCCTTCTTCGTTCTCTGTTGGAGTCTCAGTGTTGTTCTGAGGTAAATCTAAACTCCTCCCACTGTCCAGAGCATTCTGTAGAGCTTCATAAACCTGTACAGTGCCTAACATCTTCCACACGCGCAGGAAACTTATTGAATCTACTGTGTGTGTATGTGCGTGTGTGTGTGTGTGTGTGTGTGTGTGTGTGTTTGGGAGCATACTGTAGATTACCCTGACTGTTTCCCTGTGAATAGCGTGTGGGCGTGCCCTGCCTCAGGTCATTATCAGATCATGAAGTGTGGCAGAAAGACTGTACCTCTCCTTAGATTCATATGGATTACATAAACTGAGAACATTTATTTTTGATTATGCTTGATTCATTTAAAAGTAGACACTTTAAGCTTTCTATAGATATATATGTAAAGATATGACAGCAGAAAGCACACCCTGTTTATTTTCTTTATTTTACAAAAGCACAATGTTTTTTATTGATATGTGAGTGTACATTAACTAATAAAGATATAAAATGATGCCTTACACTGATGTGTTTGGTTAAAAATGATGGAGCATTTTAAGTTATTTTCACGGTTACCATAAAAAAGCAAGTAGTCCCACCACCGGAACAGCTGACCCCATGATGCTGGAGCTGGTATGCTTGTAACCCTGCTGGTATAATTGCTGGTCAAGCTGGTGACCAGTTATGATGGTCTATGCTGTTTTTCTTTTTTTTTTCAGTTTTAAGTGATTTCCATTGATTATTTTTTTTATGCATTTATTGCCAGTGCATTTATATAAAAGTGTTTGTGTTGTGTTTTTAGACAACCCACAGATATTTAATAAATGTAAATAAATGTAATGTATTTACATGCTTTTGGTAAATGGATTATTTTTGTCTCTTGTATGTAAATGCATTTAAAGATAACACTACACGGTCCGTGTATTTACATCACGCATTATTTTCAGTACTAGCTATTAAAATACAAGCTAATGAGCTAAAATGGTAACCAATTTTAACTACCAAAACCTTGCTGGTGGCCCAGCATATAAATCATGCTGGCCTATGCTGGATTTTTCAGTTATGCTGGTTCACCAGCTAAACCAGCACCAGACCGTCACTACCCAGCAAGACCAATACTGGTGGTAAGGTTTCATCAGCGTAGATATGCTGGTCTTCCATCAGTTATGCTGGTTCACCAGCTATACCAGCATCATACCAGCACTAACCAGTAATAACCAGCATAGACCAGCATATAAATCATGCTGGTCTATGCTGGATCATAGCGAATACATTTAGATACAATTCATGATAATAGGACATATACTTCCAGTAATATTGTTAAAAGTCTTTTGGCAGCATACAAAGTGTTTGTGTTCAACATGCTAGAGTGCATGAGCGATAAAAGGAAAGTTATTGTTTCCCTGTCTTGTTCTCTCGAAGCACTGCATTTTCTTTTCTTTATTTCAAATTATTTAGTCATCGTGGATCACTAAATATTCAGTTCTATAGGCAATATTTAGGGAACAGAATTACACACAAATAGCTATCAATCCTCAAAAAAATCAGTGTCTGTCCTTGTACATGTTGTTCACACGTGGAAAGTGGTGATACTTCCTGACATGCGCACACACACTAACAGCATTGGGCAGCCAGTAGAGAGATTGCAGAGAAGTGTCGCTGCCTATCACGGAGAATAGGAGCAACACAAGCAACATTGTTGGACCATTGTTGGACCAACATTGGGCCAACGACGGTATCAACTGAGTTAGATAAAGTACATTTATTGTTATTTATAGTTATTTATGTACTAGATTGGTAACCAACCTTCATATAAGCTCCTGACGTGATGCATCGTCACATCAGGAGAAAGCTAAAGTAATATAATTTAATTAAAAAATTTCAACCTTGCCATTATCCACTGAACCAAAGTTGGGCCAACCTATCTTTGGCCCCACCAATAGGCTAACAGGGGACCAACAGACAAAATGACATTGGGCCAGCCACTGATGCCAACATGGGCCCAACGTATAGACTGTATGCACCATCGGAGCGCTGACAAACAGTTACCAAAATCTTTGCAGACGGTGGGCCAACAAAGTAGTGCTATCTTGTGTGTAGTTGTGTACTTTTTGTTAGACATCTATCTTAAAAATGTGGTTGAATGTGTGAAAACTAAAATGTGGTTATGGCCCAAGGACACAGTACAGTGGAACCTCGGATTGCGAGTAACGTGGTTTACGAGTGTTCCGCAAACCGAGCAAAGATTTTTAATACATTTTTAATCGGAAACCGAGCAAGTATTATTTTACGAGCACCGAGTATCATGTATCACGCATGCGACTCTTATTTTGACAAACTCTTTTTTTCCTGTTAAAACGGTGTTTCCATTGTGTGTGTGTGTGTGTGTGTGTGTGTGTGTGTGTGTGTGTGTGTGTGTTTGTTGTGAAAATTAAAAAGTGAGGTGGGGAGAGGGAGGAGGTGTGTTACTGTGTAAAATGAGGCCTGGAAAGGGGCTAATTCCACACACACACACACACACACACATACACACACACACACACACGGCGCCTGCGCGTACCAACGGAAAACATCTGTCGGGATTTATTTGTCCTTTTTTTTGTAAAGGTAAAGTGCAGATTAATTTGTTTTATTTTCATTTTATAGATTGTATTAATTATTTTTATGTATTTAAATTTTGGCTGTGGAACAAATAATTTAAGTTTTCATTATTTCTTATGGGAAACTGATGATTTGGTTTACAAGTGTTTTGGAACACGAGCCCACTTCCGGAACGAATTATGCTCGTAATCCAAGGTTCCACTATACCAAACACTGTGTTCCCTACCAAAAACTTAATTCAGATTTGTGCTCTGTGTAAAACGTGATGTTAACATGAGAAGCCATGCTCAATTAAAAGGAATTGACAGAAGTCAATCTTCTGGTTGTTTGTACTGCTGTCATACCTATGACTCTTTGCTCATGTGGAATAGTGTGATCTAATTTGAATTTTGTACTGACTACTAAGATAGTCATATATTATAGGATATATATATATATATATATATATATATATATATATATATATATATATATATATATATATATAATATTTATTTGTAGCATTTCTTGCAATTTTTTATTCATTGTTTACATATGTATGATTAATTCACAGTGTACATAAACACTTTATTTTTATGATGAAAAAGTTTTTTTTTTTTTTAAATAAATAACGCTCATGTGCTATGTAGGTCCACCGGCTGCATGTGTAGAATAAATGGTTAGTAAAGTAACGAGTCGAGTGGAGCCGAATGTAGAGAAGTAAGAGTAGTAATATTGTTTCTCGTTACTACCTACCTCTGAGTAGCATTAGCATTAACTGTGAAACAATCCCAGCAACCACTGTCTTATACATACCAAGAGCAACATTCCCATTCAACAAATACTGTAATACAAGACAAAAAAAATGGAAGCAAAGACCTTGAATACTGACTGTGTTAGTAATGCCAATGTCCTCACACATGTCCTCAATCTAGGCATAAAAGCAAATACACATCTAGATCCCAGAAGTCAAATTAGTACTTTCAAAAACAACACCAAAGTTTGTAAACACGGCTGAGATCATGCTGGTACACATGCTGTGCACTGATATAAGTCTTATTAATTCATCCTTTCCTTTAAACTGTGATGTCCCCTGATTTTTTCAAGTATTAAAAGACTGGTTGTTTTTAACAACCTACATTATTAATTTCTCATTTTGCTTTTCTAAAAGATATGCTAGATTCCTAACATATTTTTCCTTCATAAATGTCTCAATTAGATTTTATTATAGGGCGATGACAAATTTTTACTATGTAAATATAAAGCCAGTTAAAAGAGCTTTTATATGGTCAGTTGCCAAGCAACACCCTCCGGCAGGTAATCAGCAAAAATGAGTGAGATCTGGTTATACACTTTTATAAACCTGGTCATGTATGGGTCGATGTACATCAATGGTGTGTTTTTTATTTTATTTTTTATTTGAATTTGTGATTTTTCCTTGAGGGAAAGCTACAATGCATGTACAGTATTGAGAAAACACTTGCTGTAAATATTGGTGTTTAAAGTAGGGAGTTTATTAATAAGGAAAGTTTAGTTAATATTTAATTTTACATAGAGACCACATTGTTGGTGACAGTACTGTGCCCCATCTAGGGACGAATCACTTCTGCCTAAATAGACACCCTCCGTTTGGGCTAATTGTCACACAAGCACAAACATGTTTCACACCATCTGATCCAAATCCAAAGCTCGCACTTGATTCTCATTTCCACTCATCACCCTCTTTGGGACAAACAAGCCTTAATTAGCAGGTCTTTTTATATCTTATGCTGAACCCCACGACAGTTCCCATGCACATTACATAGCCTACCTGAGAGAAAGATTGTAGCAGTCATCTTGCACACCCCCTGGACAGGTAAATATCCAAGCTGGTCTGTATCTTGCATTAATCTACACCAGGGCTTCTCAAGGTCTGGACTCCGGTCCAGATCCGGACAGCTGCCCATCCCAAATTAAGAATGCAATAATAGAATGTAACAAAATGTAAAATCTCCTACTTTGAAATGAAAATGTGTTATATGTATTCATAAATTGTTTGTTTTGTAGTCTATCTGGAGATCATTACGGCAATTCTGGCACAAGATTAAGGCTAACCATAATTGTTTCACGGAAACATTGACAGCAGCGAGCACATGAGAGGTGTATTCTTTCAGTGTAGATTACATAGGGTCGTAAAGTCATAGGAGAACGTGGGACGGCTGGTGTTTTACACACTTTTTAGAAATGACTTGAACGCCTTCTCAGGGCACCATGTATCTCGTAGTATTACATTGTCTTGTGTTGTCCTTTAAGGGACAGTTTGTTTAACCATTTTATTCAGTCACCAAACAAATACACTTTGCTACTTAAGTTTGTTTAGACATGAAAATCACTCAATGAAGGTTTTTCTTTTGTAGTTAAAATTTATTCTAAAATACCTGTAAACTTTGTAATGTTAAAAGATTAGAGAACCATTGGTCTACACCAATGAAAAGTCCTGGTCGAGATATTGTTTTAAATGATCCCTAAAACAGAATTGCATCGAATACTGCATGGTCTCTCAAAAAGTCTGGTCAAGAATATCAGAAAATAACTTGATTCAGAATTGTGCTTTGTGGAAAATGTAATTATAGCATTTAACAGACAATGCTCCACTGGAATATACAAAAGTTTTATTCCAACCAATATTAACCACTGGGACTCAATCCAAAAAGAGATTACCTTTGCTTTTATTGAATGACATTTACACTTATTTTTTTCTACATACACCTCAAATAGCATTGCTACAAATGTTGCATATGTAACATTAACACCTGATTCATATGTTGTCCTTTTACCATACTGTATTTACATAATATTACATAATTTGGGAACGCCAATTAGCCTAACCTGCATGTCTTCGGACTGTAGGAGGAAACCAGAGCACACGGAAGCAACCCACCAAGCATGGGGAGAACTAGCAAAGTCTATGTGCATAGACCCGATATGGAAATTGGACCTGGACTCTGGAGGTGCAAGGCGACAGTGCTAACCACTAAATCACTGTGCTGCCAGAACACTCTTCCTTTCTTTTTTGGCAGATTTTTCTTTTAGTGTTTTAATGTTCACTTTATTTTTAGTGTAGGCATGGGCAACATCTTGACCAGGTGGCAGAGTGCAACTTCACTGTAGGTGGATGCCATTTGAAGTCCAAATCTGAGGTATGGGGGAATCTATAAAACAAGTTCACCTCAAACAATATGATACTGTGAAAGAAAGAATAAGAAAAGGTCAAAGCCATGAGTTGCCCAGTTTGGAAATAGATAAAAGAGGAGAAATAGGTAAAAGATAAAAAATTTATCATGAGCATCTCTCTTTATGAGCACAACATAATGCATGTATAAAATAAGCAAGTATTGCTTACTGTAGCTTATTGCTTATGTAACACTAACCTTTGATAGCCGATGTTGCTAGCTTACATAAAACTAGGTATAATTTTACGTCATTTTGTGTACAGCCTGCAGCAAAACAATTACAACCTACCTAGCAGATTATTGATTTGAACTTTCAAGGTGTTCTGTGATTGTATTGACTAGGCCCTCAGTTGGGGGGATTTCCAAATGCTGTAGGCTACCTTAAAGGATGACTATATGATGCTGATATTTTGTGATGAATTAAGTTTGGATGAATTAAGTTAAGGGTGCTGAAGTGCACCATATATACCAGAACTGCTATTGCCAGTATACCAACACTTTTCCTTAGCCCAAAACTTTAAAGGGACTTAATAAGAGCTTTTGGGGCTATTGAACAACAACAACAAGCAATAAAAAAATGTTCAGGGGGCAAAATGTTAAACATGCTGTTTTCTCAATTTTGTTTAGGAGACTATTTGAAGTTATAAGCCAGGTGCATAAGCTAAATAGCGAAGTAAATGGCTTCCCTTGTGTTTGTCAGCGTATTGGTTCTTGTTTTAAAACCGACCCTTTTATTGACACTTATTTAATTTTATTTATTTATGTTGTATCCTACTTTTTTCAAAGTTGGCTTAATATTTTATGTTCTTCCGATGTTGAAGGCAGATTTGTTTTTTTGTTTTTTTATCTAAACCTTCATACAACATTATTAACCTGAACAAAATTATGGAATTGTCTACGTTGGAAATATATAAAGTATTAAAGGTGTTTTTTTTGTTTGTTTGTTTGTTTGTTTTTTTAAACTCAATAAAATGTGGTGAGTTAATTGTTCTCAAGGTCTATTCATTTTAGCTGAAGCTAGCTATTTTAAAACTGTTTTCCATTCCTAGAAGTTTGGCTTCTAAAAAAAATCTAATGCCAAGTGTTAAGAGCAAACACATTTTCAGTGCTTACACAAAATAAATCACAGTTTTCTTAAATATTATTCGATAAAACATCACACTGTGTTCATGTGTGTTCATGTCTACAGTAGATTAGCAAGAATAATAATAAACTTGAGTACTGCATATATGCATACATAGCACATGAAAAAAACCTTGTGTACAGTGTGTGCATAACATACCACATACTAATATCAAGAAGGAGACCCACATATTAGCACTGAGCAATTGGTGTAGCAAGACATTCACAAATTCTTGAGAGGGGGGGAGGGGCGGTCAAATTCACATGAGAACCTTAAACGAAATGTTAATATTTAAGTGAGGTACTATATCTGTCTTTTCATGTTCCTTATAGAAAAATGGTCAAGGTCAAGGAAAAAAGTGTTTATACTATATTATTATTATTATTATTATTATTATTATTATTATTATTATTATTACATAAATGGGTCAAACATATGCTACAATATGAGCACATTGCCAAATGCACACAAACGTCTGGGCTTGCTTGAAAATGCTTATTATTTTTGTGTTCATTAAGTTGTCCAAATGTAAGACGTTTATTTTAGATACACTTTTAGACTACACTTCATTTTCAAAAAAAAAATAGTGTGGACAAAATTGCTGATTTGAATAAAACATCTTATGTTCCCAATGTCCCAAGGAAACTTAGACCTATGGAATTATTAGGCAACAGCAGATTGCCCAAAGGTGTAGTGCTTCTTATAGCACCAGGGTCCCTGGGTCTGTCTTAAAGTCCAGTTATTTTATTTCTACAGATTTAAATGCTAAACACAAGTGGTATTCTCTGGTTTTACTGTTTTTGTCACACCACCTGCAAAAATAATTGGTCTGTGTGTTAGTGTGTGTGTACTGTACATGCTGATCACCCATTCAGGGTTTGTCCCTGACTCATGCCCAGTGCTCCCAGGATCTGGGAATACAGATACTGAATTCACTGCAACTCTGACCAAATAAAGTGGTTGTTAGTCATTAGGTTAAATAAAGGAAAAAGAACATGAAACCTCTTGAGTAACATACCTGTCCTTCCTCATAAGGTCTGCCTCCAGGCATCTGTCGATCTGCATCATTAAGGTTTGGCAGCGGAGCTGCTAACAGATTTTTAAAAAACAAGGCCAGATATTTCATCTGTATTCTGAGGAGTAACAGATGGAGACCAGAGACAATGGAGTCCCTTTTCAGTCCTGAGAGATTTTCAAAAGCACAGCTCTGGGGTTTCTCATAACACTAATACTTAATCAATTCATTTATGTACTTGTAAAACTCAACAGGGTCTCAATGAGAGACAATTTTGTTAGATGCAGTTGTAGTAGTTTTTGTATTAAATTGCAATAAAATTTTGGTTTAGCAAAGAATAAAACAGCATGTTGCACTGACTGCACACAGAGCAAGACACAACACATTCACAGAGATAATTAACACTCAGGAGACAAGAGGTGATTAAAAGGAGTGGAAATGCCCTACACTATGACACACACACACACAATCTCTCTGTATGTGTTTTGCTTACTTTCTCACCACACACCCTCAGCTCTTTCTAACTCATGGAAATTGAATTACACTTCAATATGTCTTTCCTGTTGACTGCAACTGCATTTTGCCTTTAAATGAGTAATTAAGAGATACATATTAAGCTATTGTTTTCACAAAATAGTTTTTTTTGTTTGTACATTCACTACATTAATTAATAGGAAAATGAATTACTACAATTCCTATTATGCACAGTTACTGGAGAAACTAGGAGTTTAGAATCATTGTATCTGACTTGTTTAATTTTCCAATCGGACCTAGAACATGCGAGCTAGGAGTCATTTGGGAACTGAGGTTCAGCACAGGTCCCAAATGACTTCTTGTAACTCATGGTACAATATGTCTTATAGTATGACTTACAGTATGACTTTCTGCTTGGAAGAGTTGGCTAAATGTTTTTTTATATACCTTTTGTGGGTGTGAATTCAAAATTGAGGGAGATATGGTCACCTATTGTAGTCATGAACTGGAAATAATTCAGGAAAACCATTGTTCCAATTGTATTTGCAATTCACTATGATTATGATTCTAACCAAGTAAGAGCAGTGAAAGGAATTGCAACAGAATCTAATCTTATCCAAAGAAGCTAAAAGGGTGTTTTTGAGATGGTATCAAATAGTGTACTTAAATCTAAGTAGCCTTTCAGATTCTAAAAGCCCAGATGTGATGTACTGTATGAGCAAACCCCAGTAAAAAAAAAAAAAAAAAGCGTTAGTGTATTAGAAATATATTGAAATCTCTGATAGTACTGTACATCGCAAATATACAAACAAAAAGTTGTACCATCAGTTAATATATAAAAACTATACTAACATCATGCTTTTACCAAATTTTGGAGTTAAACTTTAAACATACTTTAAAATAATTGTGTTATAATACACAATTATAAGAAAATTTATTTTAAGTGAAAGGTTAGTCTAATTTCCAAAGCACACATATTTAAACTTTTTTTTCATTGAATTTTTATTTTTGAATAAAATCTCCCTAATAATTACTGATGTAATGTGTTTCAAAAACTTGCTACAGTGTAGAAAATGCATTTGTCATTTGTAAATTATCCTAAACACCTTTAGTGTACTGGTAACACATGTGCAATACAGTTTTATAGAAGACCGTGTGTATTATATGATATAATAAAGTATATTTGCATAAACCACAGTGTACTTTTAAAAAAAGTATAACAGCATGTTACTTCTGCATATTCATAGTATATTACTCATTTATTTGTAACACAGTAAAAATTGCTGTAATGTACTTATAATACATTAAATATATACTTTCATTAATTACTGTCAGGTATGTACATTAGTACACACAAAGCCATATACTATAAGTGTACTAAGTATATTTAAAGTTGTTCCACTTTAGCACACAAAAGTATACACTTAATACACTTAAAATTGTGTTTGTGTACAATTTAATTACAACTTAAATGCACTTAGTACAAAATTAGTTGTTCCAAAATAGCAAACTTCAAGTATATTAGTCATTAGTCTGGAGCAAGTACACTTAAGTAACTTTTGCTTGCTAGGATTTACTATATTTAGCATACTTTTTTTTTTTTTTTTTTTACTTGGGTGGACCTGTGCTACATTAGTTCTTTCAAGTATTTCAGTAAGAAATTCAAGTCCAGGACGCATATCCCTTGTGTCACCATCACCCTTGGCTTGCTCATCAGGGACAATCTCACTATTATCTATATAAATTTTTCTCACTCACACACACTTCCATAAATCTTTTCATTTTGTGAAGCTGATTTGAGACAATGACCATTGTTAAAAGCACCATATAAATAAAATTGAATTGAAATTTAATTGAATCTCCCTGTAAAAGCTAACTAGCATTGTGCCAACTCCTTGGACTTCACCAATACAATACAAATACAATACAGTACAATAGAAAGTCCTGGGTTTCTTGCATTTCCCCTCCCCATGGCCTGAATTTTGACCCCCTTTTTTTTTTTTTTTTTTTGATTGGCAGTAATGGTTCTTCTCTAAGTCCTGTTTGCAAAGCTACCCTGGCTTTTTGTCAGACTAAATGATGTGTTCTGCTTTGGGAACCCCCACCAACTCCTCGTGCTCTGCAACAATGAGCAGAGAGTACACAAACTGGCACTCAAATGGCAATATGTCCAAGAAAAACTGCCACTGGGTAAGCAGACTTCACCCATGTGTGATGTTTTGTACATAATGAAGGGTTAAAAGAAGGCCAACTGAAAAATTATTCCAAACCCTTGTTGGCCTTTTGGGTTAGACAGTAGATTCTGGATGGAAGGCTAAACACAAACTAATTGTAGTTCCCAAGAGATGGCAGTATGCTTTCCAGAATGGGCTGTAAAACTGTGGTCACTGGTGAGAAATCAAGTCTGTTGGCAGCCCATTCAAACAAACCACATGCTGCAGGAGGAGCTGAGCTGTCTCCTTGGCAAAATAAATTACTAGTTGCTGGTATGCCCATAATGTTGTGCAACAAAAGTCCCATGGGTGGGGGGTATGTGCAATGGATGAATAAGGCTGGACTGGCATATACGGGGCTCCTTGTTCTGAAAACACACCTGACAGTCTGCAATGTAGGCAGCATGTTCATGCTGGGCCAACAAATCATTGCCACAAAACCTTGTCAACCTTAGGATGTCAACCACACGAGTTTGTCAAGTTTACCTCAAGAGCCATCATCAGGGTCTGGTTACTCTTGGAGAGATGCCTTGTTCAAGGACTAAGTACAAGGGAGTCAAAATTTGAGGGGAAGAAATTACAGGCTCATTAATGGGTTCCGTCAAGATGCCTAATAATGCAACAGATGCAGATAGTGAACAAAACAGCATATAAAAAAAACAAAAAAAACAAAAACATTTACAATCAGGAAGGGGAGAGAGAGAGCCCTGACAGGATGATAATTGTGGTCAATCACTCTTCCACACCTGACTTGCTAGCACTAGTTGTAGTGCTAGAACCGGGGCTATACGAAAAGATAGCTATTCTGTGTGGTGGCCAAGTTGCAGGTTGTTGGAAATAGTTGGCATTAGATACAGCAATTGGATTTTTGTTACTAACACATCTTGCACCTCTGTAAACAGTGTTCCTAGCATTTGCAGATGCTTACAGACCGCAGTGGCCTAACCAGCAATGATTTATCCTATTCACTCTAAATTTGATGCTTACTTTGGCATGGACATACTTTTATGGGGTTCAACACAAGATAGAGAAAAATGTGCTGAATTAACCCTTTTTGTCCCAAAGAGGAACATGTGTGTATATGGAGTTAATCAAGAATGGGATTTGGGGTGAAATAAAAACGTGTACTTACACAACAAGAGTAAACTTCCATGCCAAACTTACTGTGACGACATAACTAGGGTGACTTGTCCTTGGGTTAAGGACACAGTAACCCAACCAAACACTGGGGGACACTGCTTATTCAACTAGTGCTTTTACTATAGACCTGAGGGATGTCTCTCTATAGAGAACAATGAGATGATCAATGATGGATCAATAGAATCCCTTCTGGATATTCAAATAATCACAAAGTTTAATAAACTTTGCCTCAATAAAGTTTTCCCTAACTTTCAGTAATCTTTAAAGTAACCTTTCTCTCAATATAAACTGGGCAACTAAAGAAGCAATGTGGATTTTTTGACTAGTGGCACAGGAATTACATAAGTGCACAAAGTGAAGCATTCGGGGAACTTATAAAGTGGCATGGCTAGTTGTTACAGTATGTGTTGTGCCTGCCAGTCGGCATTGCCTAGCAACTGGTGTAGGGTCTTTTATAAAAGCCTGTGCAGATGCCCACTGTGCTCCCTAAGAGGACGTTGTTTTACAGGAACATGACCAAAACGTACTGAGGAATATATATTGTTAGTTATTAAAGAGGAAAGGAAAGGTACTGTAGACATTCTTTTATTAAGTGAGTAGGAAGGGAATCTAACTGGCTGGTAAAGTACTTACGAATAAGACCAGGTATTTCAGCAATAGTTGAAAGTTCAAAACTAGATAGCAAAGAAAAGAGGGAAACCTGGAAAGGTAAATAAGTTGCACTGCATGTATCGCTGTACATGAAGGTTAATTACAGGGAAATTTTTTGATTGTGGCATTAAATGCTGAATACAGGCTAGGTGCAAATTAGAGCTACACGATTCTTGCTAAAATGCGAATCAAGATTTTTCTGCACGGGAATTGAGACCACAGTTCTCTCGCATGGTTATTTTTCGTTCTTTCTTTTTTTTTTTTTTTACAAAAATGTATTGTACTCAAGTACAAAAAAATGTTTTCAGTTGACATTGACATCAGTGAGACATTAAGTGCTCTTTTCTTTATTTAGACCCCTTAATGTAAATAAATCTTGAAGCTGTTGAACATAAGAGAACGTTAACTACAGTATAATAAATTTTAAAAAATTAAATAGAACCTGTGCTTTTGCTCTAATTGGCACAGAAACCTATAGGTTCTTGGGCAGGAACACTAGCCGATCAACATTTTGAGGATTCAGGGGGGAATGCATGAATGAAACAATATTCCCCCTTGTGCTGAAAACGCTTTTTGGGGAAACTGTAGCAGTGACATAGAGGTATTTCCTTGGCAGCTCAGATAGTGTTAGATATTGCCCCTTGTGTTCCTTCCACCATACTAAGGGGTCCTCTTTGCTGTCAATGTTTCTTGTGAGCGGATATGAGCCTACAGTAACTCCAAATTTCCTGTAGTGTGTGAATGAGTGAGTGTGTGTGTCTGTGCCCTGTGACGGATTGGCACCCTGTCCCGGGTGTACCCTGCCATGTGCCCCAAGTCTCCTGGGATAGGCTCCAGGCCCCCTGTGACCCTGAATACAGGATTAAGCGGTATAGATGATGAGTGAGTGAGTGAGTGAGTAATTAATGGTAGGGAGCATGGTGATGTAGGGGTTAGCACTTTCGCCTTGCACCTCCAGGGTCCGGGTTCGATTCCCGTCTGTTTGCATGTTCTCCCTGTGCTTGGTGGGTTTCCTCCCACAGTCCAAAGACATGTACGTTAGGTTAATTGGGATTCCCAAATAATTCCGTAATAAGTGTGTATGTGTGTGCCTTGTAATTACCATTGCCACCAGGATTTTTCACACTGTTGTTCATTTTTATTTTCCTCTTACCGCTACAAATCCATCAAGTACTGACTGACTCTGATTGATTAGCCCTAATGCAAATGTATCTGGTGGCTGTAAAATTGTAATTGAACACACCAGGGACATAATAGGTATATTTAGCTGGATCCTTACAATGAAGTATGTTATTGTCATGCTTCTCTCTATGTACAAGATTAATTGTCCTATTTTCCATTGTACAAGGTCAGACACTATTTTACTGATGAGGCATACGATCTACATTTCTATCTAAATTAGCTTTTTTCTAAATGCCTGTGTAGTGTCAGTGAGCTTCCTCCTGTCAAATGTAATTGGCGTGTGATGTTTGAGGTTGCAACATGACCCGCTGAGGCCACTGACACATGTCCAGAGCAAAAAGGGAACACTACACTAATTATTTTTTAAATGTCAGGACAAAAGTATTTTCAAAGATTCCTGTATAATTACATTTCTTAATAAGATGCTGTTTGTTCATCTTTGTGAGTAATTTTCCATATGATAAATGCTCAAGAATAAGAGTGCACAGTATGTACTCTATATTTACGATAACTTGTGTGAACCCCTGCAACAACCTCAGCGTTTCATGTGGCCCCCTAGGAAAAATAACTGCCCACCCTTGCTATGGAGGCATTCCAGATGACAGCCTTTCACTTTGAGCTGGTGTAATTCATGTGCAATCTAAGGGGCCTGGTGAGTAAAGGAAACAGACCAAGTTTTAAAAGGAGCAAGGAAATTTAAGAGACTAGACACGCAATCATTGTAATGATAATTGAGCAGTTCGTCGGGGTTGGATAAATCGTATTTGCAGCAGAGGTAATCAAGTCCGCTAGAAAGAGCAGATGCATCGATGTTCTTGAGAACATGAGATTTGTTTTGGATAAAGATTAAATTAAGTTGGAAAGAAACTAACCTGCAGTCAGAATTGACCAAATCAAATGCAGTGCAATTGAGGAGTTACTTCAAAGTAGCAGTTCAGGTCAAGGATAAGTCATTTTAAGTAGGTAAAAATCCAAACACTATCAATGTACTGTAAGATGTGACGTTTCTTGTTGGAATATTGTAGAAATTAATTTGTAAGGCAATTGACTGAAAGTAGACATGCAGAGTACAGTTCATTACAGAGTATCACAAGATCAACCTCTTCCAGGGATGTGGGACTTATGGTACACATACACAATAAGAACAGTTTAGGTAAGCTGAGAAAAGTCAGTGGGTTGCTCAAAAAAACTCAACATGGAAAATTTAGACTGCCTCCTTCTTCCTGTCCCCACAGCAATGCAATACTGGGGCACTCTTCTGCATTTTCTGCTGAGTTGGAATACACACGTGGACAAAATTGTCCATATAAAGTATGCCAACTTGCAGATCACTAGCTGGTTTCTGCCATTTAATTTCATGTATTGAACTAAGCAAACTTTAAACAATAATTACTGTAGTGATTAATATGTTTTAGCTGGCAACAAGCTATTTAACTCTAACTAAGCTGCTATTTTTTAAACAACCACATCAAAATACATATATATTGTGGTCATCGCAAAGATTTGATTTTCTTTCAGAAGGGTCAAATTATTGGTGTGCATCAAGCAAAAACAAACTACTACAGATATTACTAGAACTACTAAAAATCAAACTTTCAAACTATTCAAACTTGTAAGGACAGTGGTGAACTATCATGTTCGAAGAAGAAATGTGGAAAATGATGAGAAAATGAGATTAACCGTAACTTTATACTACCAAATATTGTGCAGGTCCCCTTGTGCTGCCAAAACAGCGATTGACAATCATAGTATGGACGCAACAAGATTTATTTTTTTGTCTGTCAGTTGTATCAAGCTTTTTTTAAAAGACAAATAAGATAACCCTATCCGTGCAAATACGTTTGCTTAGGTTTTTGCTTTAAGTCTGCTCTGTTTTTAAATGGCTGTATCTCTATGGGTTTTGGTTTGTATACAGTATTTTGTAGGTGATCCTCTCTCTCCCCATGTTACACATTGCTGTTGCTGAGTAAACCTTAATGCCTGTGGGTTTTCATCAGGAACCAGCTTTATGTCTATTGGGTCTAAAAATAATTTAAAATGATTTCATATGATTTAAAACATACATATACTGTCTTTATTATTATTATAAATATATAATTAAAATTATCTTATCATAGCAGGGGTGCCACGTCGCCTTGCACCTCCAGGGTCCGGGTTCGATTCCTGGCCAGGTTCGATTCCTGTCTCTGGATACATGGAGTTTGCATGTTCTCCCCATGCTTGGTGGGTTTCCTCCCACAGTCCAAAGACCTTCAAATTAGGCTAATTGGCTGTCCCAAATTGCCCGTAGTGTGTGGGTGAGTGTATGTATGTGTGTATGTGCCCTGTGATGCCCTGTCCAGGGTGTCCTCATGCCCTACGCCTCCTGGGATAGGCTACAGCTGTATAGAAGGTGAGTGATCACATGGCCAAAATAAAATCATGTGGACAAAACTAAGTGCCTGATTCAATAGCTTGTAGATCTACATTTAGCTGAAATAAATTGAAGTAATAATTTTCTGCATGACCATCATTCTCTCACACGATTTTGGTCCATTCTTCTTTACAACATTGCTTCATTTCACTGAGGTTTTTGGACATTCACTTATGTACGCACAGCACTGTTACTGTCCTGCCACAACATTTCAGTTGGGTTGGGTTGAGGTCTGAACTTTGACTAGGCTTTCCAAAACATTGATTATTTTATTTTTCAGCCATTTTAATGTAGATGTTGTGTGCTTTGGATCATTGTCATGTTGAATGACCCAAGTTTTAGCTGTCAGACAGATGGCCTTATGTTTGCATCTGGTATATAAAGGAAGTTCATTGTCAGCTCAGTGACTGCAAGGATCCCTAGGTGCCGATCCATCACAGGGCACAAAAACACACACACCTATCTAACAGGCAGATTGGGAACACCAAATAGCCTAATCTTCATATTTGTGGACTGTGGGACTGAACTGGTGTACCCAGAGGAAACCCACCAAGCACAGGGAAGATCATGGAAACTCCACGCACACAGACTCGAGGAGGGAATCAAACCCCAACCATGGAGATGCAAGGTGATGGTGCTAACCTCATTAAGCCACCATAGTGATATGCAGTGAAATGCTTATCAAATAGCAGAAATGCTTATAAATAGCAGGAATTTAGGGTATGTATGTTTATTTTATGAAAGAAAAAAGCAAATCCGATCAGTTTAGTAATTTGTGGTGTTCTGATTGAGGCCCAGATACCACAGGTCCTGCGTGATGTCAACACTGAGGTACCAGAAGCTGTCCACAGCGAACTTGATGATGGTTGTGGAGTAGGTAGTGGCCACCAAGCCATACATGTTCAGTGTGTACACAGGTAGCTCACGACACAACCCTGAGGGGCTCCAATGCCGAGGGTGAGAGAGGCTGAGAAATATCTGCTCAACTGTACTGCCTGTGGTCTGCCAGTCAGGAAATTGTAGATCCAGGTAATTACAATATTAAAAGCTGAATTACAGACAACAAACAGCATTTTAACATAATTTTTCTTGTCCAGGTCATTTAGGGTTGTACGTAGGAGGCATCATCTGTTGATTGATTTGTACAGTATGCAAACTCTAATGGGTCCAGTAAATCAAGAGGTCTCTGACCAGTCTTTTAAAGCACTTTATCACCATTGAGGACAGGGCTACAGGGTGAAAGTTGTTGAGGCAGACAGGAGAGGGGTTTCTTTTGGCCAAAAAAAAATAATGGGCAATTTAAACCATGTGGGGATTACCAGTTTTGACATGGAGTGGTTGAATATTCCCATGAACACAGGTGCTAGTTGGGCCTGACCTGAGATGCCTCTGGAACTGCTGGTTCTCTGCTCTTCACTATCTTGACTGCTATCCTCATACCATCCTTCAAGATGATAAACATGTTTCCCACATTGGCATTATTCTTCTGCCAGTTGATATTCAGCACTTCTGGCAGTGACACATCTGCGTTCATCATGCTGGATGTTGGTGTTTTATAGTCTGTTATCCATAGTCGCTGCCACAGGCTCCTAGAATCACTCTGTTATCACTTTAACTCCATCACCACTCTGCAAACTTTCAGCATTGTATGCAGTGAGAGATCTCAGATCATCACAGATGGTTTTTGTAACCCACAGCTTCTGATTGGAAAACATTCTGATAGTAGTTTTCTAACACTTCAACTAAATCTAAGAAGAGGCTACACCATATCTACAGTACATTTCTTTTTAATATAAGGAGAATAACATTAATCAGGATATCATGCACCCCACACCAGCTAAAAGGTTTACCTCCTGCATATCTTTTCTTACCATCCCCCATTCACTTATCATCCTTGGAACACTAACACCCAAAACAAAAATACAAAACACAAAACCTAGAAATCAGTACAGAAAGTCTGTAATCCTGTAAACAAAGGATGCTTTCCAGATCATCCATGGGAAATAAATTAAACGGTGACACCAGGGTTTATGACACAATCCAGTAGTCTGTAGTTATGTTGTATGGCCTGTGAAACAATCCTTGAGAAAAATCCACAATTGTATATCCATAGTCAGCAAGCATGTCTTCAGGTTTTTTCTTTTTTGTCGGTCTTTCCTGTCCACTGATTTTCAACTTTTCAACCGGAACCGGAATACCTGGAGGAAACCCACGGAAAGCACAGGGAGAACATGCATTGACAGGAATCAAGCCTGGCTGGGAATTGAACCCTGGAGGTGCAAGACAGTGCTAACCACTACACCACCATGTCACATTTATTTGGGGACTCCCCAACAAGTAAAGACTTCTTCCTTGAGGAGTTCTGCAAATTTTTGAGTTTTTGCGTCCCTCATAGGAAACATCTCTACCCATTTAGTGTAATAGTCCACCACTATCTACAAGTAGTTTCTTGCTACAGGAAAAAGGTTCCATTATGTTCATACCCAATGTGTGACAGGGCTCTGGAACTTAAGTGTTCTGCTACAAACTGCTTTGTTTACTGTTGTCGGCTTTATAATGCTGAAAGACTTCACATCCTTTGACATATAGATCTGTCACTAGGCTACATCCAACACCCTAAACAGGGTGTTTAGCCTGTCCAGATGACCCCCAGGGGGGTTATCATGATAGTGTGAAATGTCCCTTATAAGCTCTTGAGGGACCACTAGATTTTTCTCCCTGAGGCGAACTGGAATTACGTCACTTCCTGTTTTGAGCACGAGCGTGTACTTATGTCCCGCCTTCCGTTCTCGGGAAGGTGTGAATCGTTCCCGAAACCACCTCTGCAATCGGTCCAGGGATTCGTTCCCGAGCGCGGAACGATTCGGAACGATTACATTCTCACAGACAAAATTCCCAAGACAAGTGTACTTGGAAACGGATCCGGGACCCCAGTGTGAAAACGCCCTAAGGGTACCCTACGATACACTACCCCCTGGTGGTTTTCAAAGACCATCTTTCGGTCTAGCACTTTCCTTGTTTGATCCATAGTTGTCAACTGAGTAAATGGGTCCTGTAGTTGGACTTGAGCAATTTTTATGGCTCAGGAGAGGGCATGGGGCCCTACGTTAAGACAAGCCTCCCTGTGTTGAACCCCGAAACAGAAATTTTGTAACCTTAGTGTCCATCGAGTAAGTAAGTTGGTTTTAGGGCAATTAAAGGCCCATGCTAGGGCACCGTGGTTGGTAGAAACCTCAGACGGGCTACCCTTGAGGTAATCCCTCCACTTCTCCACCTCCCATGCCACCACTAAGCATTCCATCTCCAAGGTGGAGTAGATTATTTCTGCCCCTCTTAAGGTTTTGGAGGCATATGCCACCACCCTTTCCCCTTCTGAGGTCAGCTGAGAGAGAATGACTCCTTGGCCCACCCTACTGGCATCCGTATTAACCCTAAATGGCAGCTTGTGCTTTAAGGTCTAATGATGACATGTCCTAGAAACTTTAACTGTTGCTTAAAAAAGTGGCATTGTTTTTTATTTATTTATTTATTTTGTACCTGTTTTAGCCTTTCAAATACTGCTGTGTAGGGGGTATTGAGAAAGGGTACGGAAGTAAATTATATCATCATTAATATATACAAAGCAGCATGTAGACCATGTGGCACAAAGACCTTATCTCATAACCCGAAATTGGTACAGGCTCTTCGTGGTTATGAAGGTGTTTTTTCCCAGGTCTTTTCTAGACTGTAATTAAAAGGTATAATGAGTGGCATGGATTATGCATCTGGAATTGTTTTGCTGTTAAGTAATTGGAAATCTATGCAGAAATTATAAGAACCATCAAGTTTAGGGACAAGGACAAAATCCAGGGATGACCATGACAAACAGGATGGCTCGATAATGATGTCTACCAGCATCTAGTCTAGCTGTTCCTCTATGATTTTAATCTTTAGCAGGGACACCCTGTACAAGGGATAGGCGAACAAAAACAAAGCAATCATCAAAAGGGGAACGTAGCAAGGGGTCATACACAGAATAACTTTTTATAATCGATCATGGGATAAACAGTAAGCAAAACACGGTCCTCTGCGCTGTGGACTGAAGGAGCTTATGTAGGTCACTGGGTCTCCTGTATGACCAATCATCTGGAAAGGGGACGGGATCAACACAGGTAGAGCAGGAGAGCAACCGATCAATTGGCAGGAAATGGCAGAAGTGGGCAGAACTGACTGCAATCAGTGATGGTTTCCTAGTTGCAGAGAATAATCTGGTTTTAATCCCAGGATGATGGACGAGTGCCAGTAAATTTACTGAGTTTGAATTAGGGCTAGAGATCTATGAAGTGGCAGGAATGTATGGTAAACATATCGCTTATCCCTTTTCAGGTCATACAGTTGTACCTTAGATTGCGAGCAAAATTCGTTCTGGAAGCATGCTTGCATATCAAGACAAATTTTCCTTTAAGAATTAATGGAAACCCTGATGATTTGTTCCACAGCCCAAAATATTCATGTAAAAATAATTCATACAAAATATAAAGTAAAAATAGAACAAATCAACCAGCACTTTACCTTTGAAAATAATCCTGACAGTGTAGTGTTTATGTTTGTGTGTGTATGTGTGTGTGTGTGTGTGTGTGTGTGTGTGTGTGTGGAGCTGTGTGAAAGATGGGAGGAGGGAGCGGGCTACTATGTAGAATGACTCCCTCCCTCCTCCCTCCTTACAAAAAAAGTAGTCTCCTCCTCTTAAAGAGAGAAAAGAGGGGGCTACTGTGTAGGACGTGCACAAACACAGCTGGCATGCACGCACGCACGCACGCACACACACACACAATAACAAAAACACACTTAGGTAAAGTGCAGGTTTTTTGTTTTTACTTTATAGTTCACACAAGTTATTTTAATGGGACTGTTTTGGGTTGTGCAACAAACCATCAGAGTTTCTATTTCTATAATTTCTTATGGGGGAAATTCGCTTTGATATACAAGTGTTTTGATATACAAGCACTCTTCCAGAATGAATTATGATTGAATTATATACTGTGTACACACACACACACACACACACACACACACACACACACACACACACACACACATTAGGACATGATTGTATCTTGGACTGGATTCTGATGAATTATTACATCTAAATGCATATTAAGGGAAATGCTGAATTAAAATACACTAGTAATAAAAAATAAAGATTGCATACATGACTGCAGAGAGGACTGGTGGTGCAGTATTATGTTTCTTTTTTTCTTTCTTTAAGTATAACTGTATAGAAAATGTGACACTTGAACAGCAACTAAAGTGTTTGTGTGTAAGTGAAGCTTTCTTTCTCAAGAAGCCACTCAAAGTGCGCACCTAGGGTGAGACAAAATGAAAAGGAACCAGTTATACAACTTTTTTGCTTTATTTCCTGCAATACCTTTGAAACTCTCTCTCTCTTTCTTTCTTACTGTGTGTGTGTGTGTGTAATAAGACTTCAGGCTGTTGGAGTGCTCACCCGAGGCTTCACTGCAGTCATTGCCATCTGTGTGCCTCTATCGTTTTCCTCTCATCATCCTGACATCTCTGCCATCATCCACCGTCTTTCTTTCATCTTCCATGGCTTTTTTTCTTCTTCTTTTCCAACACAGGAACACTTAGATAACTCCCAGTGCTCCCAAGTCTTTAGTTATCAAGTAAACACATCTGTCCCTTAATGAACAGTGAGAGCAGTGGAGGAGTTTCCATGAGGCGTTGAAAACAAGCAGCAATTAAGCCGTACAGAGACATCAGATTGATTTGATAATTGAAAAATAAATAATGATTATATTCGGAATAATAAAATAAAAACAAGAATCATCAATATTAATTCTATTTCCTGAATGTCTTTAATTTACTTCCAGAAGACATACTGTGTGCACTCATATTTGCTCTGTTTAATGAAAAATAAATTAATGTGATGCATAATTTGCTTTAATGCACTTAGCACAGGTAATCTGAGGTATCTCAAATACGAAATCATTATTGTATGCTCATTGACAAGAAAATGATTAAAAGAAACGATGGAGGCTTTTTTTTTTTTTTTACAAAAGAAAAATTATTTATTGGTAACTTTAAGGTCAATTTAGCATAACAGAAGTACTAATACAGTACAACAATATATAATATGAATGGAAAACAAAGAGACATTTTAAATGCCTCATATTAAAATGCTCTTTCACACAAATATAGAACTGTACACACATACACACGCGCTACATATTTCCACACTCGCTTATTACTTAGGGTAAGAATGCTTTCATGGAGGATTGATAGGGATGATTATGAAATGCCACGTCTGGCTTCATCACGGTTCTGCATAGGATCCGACTGCCTCAGTAATTGCTTCAGTGTTATTTAGTTTGAATGCATGGAATGTAAGTGGGACTGTAGTGTGAAGTCTTTATAATAAAAGCCAAAGTGCAGGGACTGAGAGATTGGATCGTTCATTTTAAATGCACTTTCGTTGAACAGAAAGAAACAAAGCCATCAGCACGCTCACATACATGCATGCATGGACACAATTATATGTCGATCATACACACTTTCAGTCACACACTTGTGCAGGTTTAAAGCAGAACTTCATGCTTTTCCAAAAAAAAAAAAAAAAGAAGGAAATTAAATAAATAAAATTAAAGTATCATTTGTTATTTGTTACCTTGTGTTTTATCTCCTGGTACTATTCTTCCAAGCAGTTGAGACTGTAGGTGGAACCCTGACATAACCTTTTTTTCCTCATGGTGTGAATGTCTTGGCAATAACATCTTTGTTTAACCAATGAATACAAAGCCATACCCAGAGAGGCTGAGCAGTCACACAGTCAGCACATACAATGGTAGAAACATATGCTGGAAAAACAAGGCCATGTCTGTATTATATATTAACATATATCTCTCTTTAAAACAAACTGGGTCACAGCGTCTGTTAATAATAATCTCGTGGAAATTTCCAGTCTCTGCACTTCACATCAGTTTACAAAAAAAGAGAGAAACTTAAGATTTATACACAGAATATAAAACATTCTGAATTTCCCCAATATTTGGACGACTTTTCTAAGACAAGTGATTTTATTCACATTTATCTCCTTCTTATACAAAACTAGGCTTTGTAGAATTGTGTTGCAGCTCACCGAAACAACGATTTACTGGTTGAGTTGCCTTAAGCAGTTCCAGTTTCCAGAGTCTGGGCTTTATGGAGGGGAATAGGGAGATGTGATAACCCATCTGGAAAAGTGCACTCTAAACCCCTAGTCATCTCAATGACTACTACTTCTTCTTGGTCTGGCCCAAACTACACCTTATTTTTTGAGGAAAGACAGTATGCTTATAATGATTGCTTTCTGTCTGTGGTCTGAGGAAGAGACGACTTCTCTATCTATCTATGATTTTGCAATTTCCCTGCCTCTGCATGTTTCTGTCTTTTTCAAGATTTCTGGGAGAAACAAGAGGAAAGGTCCATAATGATCCCTCAACTTTCTACACACACTGAAAAGTTCCTTCACCCCCCATCTCTCAATTCTCTCATTATGTACCTATCTCTTTTTAAATATTCCTACGCAAAAGAGAGAGAGAGAGAGAGAGAGAGAGAGAGAGAGAGAGACAGAATGCCCATAATGATCTCTTTTCTTGGAAAAGGCCACGTCTCCCACCTAACGCCTTTGCCTGTCTTTCTTTGCATCTTAAAGATTCCTGGGGGAAAAGTGTTCATGATAACCACTTTATTTCTCCATAGGCTGGAGAAAAGATGGGGTCTCCAGCCATCATACATCTTTGTGTCTCTCTTTCTTGTTAAAGAGAGATCTCCTGGGCTACCATCCACTAACAATCTGGTTCATGTAGTCCTCAGTGGGTAGCCGAGCAGTGCCCTCACCCCCTGCGCCCTCCTCCCGTGCCAGGCTGTGAAAAGATCCTCTATGTCGGAGCATCATTCTTTGCTCACGCCTCTCCAGCATATGCGTGTACTGGTATCGCTGAAGAAACAGGTCCTTTGCGTAGTCATAAAGTTGCATGTCAAGGTCATTGAGCTCCTCAATGTGTTTCACGATGCTCTCTTCCAGGTCCACACCGGCAGCACGTGTACTGTTGTACTGTACAAAAGGCCTGATGAAGCGGAGACGGAAGGTGCGCTCGAACAAGTACTGTGTTTTGCGCTGAAACTCGGTTAGCCCGAAGAACGCCATGTCACGCAGGTTTTTCTTAGCCGACTCAAGGAGGAGACGGGCACGCTGCTTCTCGGGCAACGTGGAAGCGTTGTAGCAACCTACTAGGCTGAGATCAGCCAACATGCGCACCTGACGGTTGTTGGCCAGGTTGTATGGGCACTCCATAAACTGTTGCAGGGTGCATCCTGACCAGTCTGCGCCATCATAACAGGTGGGAAGCTCCTCAGGTGTCGGCGTGCGACCATCACACATGTGCAATGAAGTCTTCCATGTGGCGCCTCGTTGAACATGGCGCCACTCACTCAGATATCTTGACACTGGATCCCGAAGAAGTGTGATATAGTAGAACTTCCTGAAAAAAAAAGAAGAAAGAATTTGTCAGGTCATCCATTTAAAAAAAAAAATGTTGCAGTAGCAATAACACAGCCTCCTTGATCAGACAATAGGGAAAATGACTCCAAAAATAGAACTGTATTAATAGCTTTTTATATCATTTTCTCTATCTGCCAACACCATGTGAACATTTGACAAAAAATGTATAATTAAAAAAGAAGTAGGTGGAACAAATGAAAGAAGAAAAGTAACACCATCTTTCATAAGTGATCCAGGCTATGATTGAACATAATATAAAATATAAAATATAATCCCTAGTTGCTAGCACTATTTGGTCAAATATTGTAAACAGTGATCTACTGTATGATGCTTCAAGAAATAATTTAACAGCAGACCCATTTCTCCTCTTTCAGAATATAATCTACATCGATTCCTATTGTTGCTACTTGTTTGGAAAACTACAATAAATGCGTCCAATAAAACCCACTATCAAGACCAGCCAAGCATCCATTAGTGACCCACTGGATGCTGTAATGGAAAAATGAGTATCTATCCGTGTGACCGCATGATACCTGTCAAGAGTTTTGGAGCAAACAACCTGGCAACAAGCTTTCAAACAAAATGTGAATGGAAGTCAGGACAGGAGTGATGAGAATGTTAAATGGCAGTGTTAAACAATGAGGAAAAACATGAAGTCAAATGATTTTAAAGAAATATGGCAGGTTCCAAGGCGGCACGGTGGTGTAGTGGTTAGCACTGTCGCCTTGCACCGCGAGGGTTCGATCCCCGTCTCTGTGTGCATGGAGTTTGCTTGTTCTCCCCGTGCTTGGTGGGTTTCCTCCGGGTATTCCGGGTACTCCATGTCCAAAGACATGTAGGTTGGGCTAACTGGCGTAGTGTGTGAATGAGCGAGTGTATGTGTGTCTGTGCCCTGCGATGGACTGGCACCCTTGTCCAGGGTGTACCCTGCCATGTGCCCTAAGTCTCCATGTGCCCTAAGTCTCCTAAGTCTCAAATCAAAGGAACAGAATTTGATGCAGAATTTTAGAGCCATCTTATTTGTTGTGAATCGTTCAGGCTAAGAGTGACGGTGTGAACGTGTGGACTGCATTCATGATATCAACCACATTATACCAACCTTGATAAGCCATTGAACAATCTCAGTACAACAAGGCATATCTTGGAGATGACAGCAGGCCAAATCTAACATTGCATAGCCATATCCAGAATGATGTTTTATAAGATTTTGCTGAGACGGTTAATTAAAATGTACAACCAAAATGACAGAATGAAGGTAAATTTCTGAGCAATAATCGCACCAGATGGAGTGCTGTTGTACTGAATATCAGCACAGTGGTAACATGGGTGAAAGTAGCTCCAAATTCTTCCCAATACTATGTAGCCAACAGGTAAGGAAAATAAACCAAGGAGGATGTGGCACTTCTGTAAATCGTAAGTTTCCATTTGGATTTACACATTCCATTTTAGAATATCATCAAATTTTTATGTTTCACAGGGATGAATCCAAAAGAGTGTAAAATGGAACGCTAGCGTGTCATGTACTGTAGGATGAACAATCCCTAGTTACTTAGTAATTAACTTGAGACTGAATTCCAAATCCCTAGCTAGTTAGCTTTGTAGCTTGCACAGACCACTCATTGGCAATCCAAAATGACGTACAAGCAATGACAAAGTGTTGTTTAAGATAATATAACATTATCATATTTGCATTTTATTAATTTTTTTTTGTTGCTGAAAGTGCTTCTGTGACTGGTTTTCACCCATCCTGGTGACTGAGTTAGTGTAATTAACACTTGTTATAACTCTTGACACGGAGTGATGCATACAGTTGAACATCTCAGTGCTGTTATGCTTTATATCATCTCTAATGGAATGCCTCTCATCTAATAAAATTACTCGGTTGGAACTAACTGTTGTATAATTTAAGTAAATCATTAGAATCTTCATGCTTCTAGCAAGGATGATAAATAACCAGTCTTTATAGCATAACCAAATCAAAGTGCAGCCATGGTGAGCACTATTTTCTGTATAGTTAAATGTAATTTTTCTTGGATTTAAGCTTGAAAAATGTTTATATATATTTTTTACAGTGTTATACTTACAAGGGATAAATGGCACAGCAATCATGGAGTCAGGCATAAATCAAAACCATAAATGTGCAGTCCTGGGCTCTACATGAGCCTCAGAGACCCTGGTAGCTTCATTTCGCCCATCACTTCACTTCCTGTCCACCCTGACTGCCCGCTGAGAGCTACATCTTGAAACATCATCACAGGAGAAAAAATGCTGGAATATTCCTAAGACTAAGTGTAATCAGAGTTACCTGTTGTGAAGTAATGCTACTGTAGCAGGATGATTCTGACCTTGGTGACACATTCACATACACTCACTCATGCATAAAACACACTTTGCCAGGGGGATGTGACTACTCCCCAGGAACAGAATAAACAAATAGCTCATTTGTTCAAAAAAACAAACTGACATGCCCACTGAGCCATATCAAATTAAAAAGCAATCAAACATGAATCTTTTCCAGTGCTTTCCCTGTTCTAATACATGATAACTTTTGAAGACATTCATAGTTAGCTGGTAAAACATGGAAACCAATGAAATGTACAAGTAAGTGGTAAAAGATGACTATTATTTTCCTATCCTGATGACAATAATGGGAGGCTTGCTGAATATACAGGGTGGCCCAAAAGTCCTGCACCATCTATCATACTGTATATACCGCTTAAACTGTGTATGGTCATAGAGGTCCTGGAGCCTAAACCCATTACATGCACACACACTTATACACCCAATCATACACTATGGGGAATTTGGACTGTGGGAGGACACGGTTGTCCCTGTTGAAATCCCACCAAGCATTTGGAGAACATGCTACTCCTTGCACAAAGACCAGGCAAGATTCAAACCCCTTGCATTGGAGGTATGAGGCATCAAAGCCAACGTGTCCCTATTTTAACTTTTTTATTACTATTGAAGATGGACGTTTTTGGTCTTTTGAGACTAACAACAGAAAGCGGAATTTGATAAGACCTAACACCACTCAACTTTTTCTTTCTTTGCAATCATCCAAAGTACAGATGTGAAGAGGAGAATGTCTAGTCTATTACCGCCGTGCTCACCGCCGCGACAAAACGACAGCGGCCAAAATAAATCAGTTGCATTTCAAGGCAATTCGTGAAATGACCACCAGGTGGCGCAAAGTGACATTTTCCGTCATCTCGGTTTTTAAAAAATAATTAACTCATTCATGCTTGTTGTATAATTTTATACAACAAGCATGAAAAATCTGAATCAGAGCTATTGATATTTACTGTACAATAGTGTAATGAGTAAAAAAAACATTGAAGTTAAACATTAAAACAAGTACACTACACTGTAAACCCTAATGCTCAAAGTAATTAAACACATTGAGTACTGTTAACCTAAATAATTGAATGAGTAATAATTTTGAGTACGTAAGTAACAATAACTTAAGTAAAACTTCCACCAGTGGAAACTCTATAGAGCACTCGTGGCGCAGTGGTTACGTGTCTCGTCTGCCATGCAGAAAACCCCTGGTTTGATTCCCGTGTTGGATAGTTTGGAATATATATATATTTTTATTTGTTCAACAAACTCAAAAATTGATAGTTCTGTTTAATTAAAATTGGAAACATCATTAATAAAAAAAAAATGTAACTGATTACCTCAAATATTTGGCGTTTTGCCAACTTAATCGGGTTTACAGTGTAGGGTTTAGGGTAATCTTAAACTTTGTGTTGTTTACATTTGCACAGTAGATAATACCAAAATAAATTAAACTAAATGACTATAAAATTAAAGCATTGTCAGGACGTGCTACTGTGTAAGCAGATGTCGTTGTCATTCAGCCCCGCTTGTGTTTTTGCGGTAGTATGGGAATGAAATGCAGTACGATGTTATGATCATAATTTTCTTTAATAAATAATGACCACCATTGCGCTGTACCACCACTGGCAAAACCTTATAAAATATAATCACAGTACTAAAATTATAGTAATATATATAGCCGTTTCTTATTTGCATCAAATTTAAGCAAAGTAAATGTATATTTGTGGCACGGCGTGCATCTGTGCTGGGCGTGCGCCCAAATCAATATCGCTCCTCACTCATTCCGAAGCTCACTAGGTAGGCGGCCTAGGTGCACACTGCAGGTATGCGAAGAAGCGGGGCCGCCTTACTAGGCACAACTGGTGAGCTATCGGCGCTAATGATCCCGAGCTTCTCTCCGCACTATCAAACACAGGAGTGTTTCTCGGGGTCTGTTGGGGAAACTGGACTTTAAAAAGCATCTCGCTGTTCACTTTCAATGTAACTGATTACCTCAAATATTTTGAGTTTTGCCAACTGAATCGGGTTTGCAGTGTAGCAGTCAAAAAATACTCTAAAAATGCTGTGTTGTTTTTGTAAACACATTGTTGGGTTGTTTATGCTGGGTCAAAATTCTGGGTTATTTCAGGTACTTTAAACACATTGTTGGGTTGCTCATGTTGGGTCAAATGAGATGTAGTGAGTCATTTACAAATTAACAACTGGTTGGGTTATTTTGACCCAACAATTGGTTTATTCTTTATTATCTGTTTCCTCCAAACGGCAGCCTGCAAAATGTTCTAAATATAATTGTTATTGTGTTACAAGTTGTCACGGCGTGCGCCTGTGATGGGCGTGCACCCAAATCAATATCGCTCCTCGCTCACTAGCTAGGCGGCCTTTCAGGCTAGTGCGCCCCAATCAATATCGCTCCTCGCTCACTAGCTAGGCAGCCTCTCCTTATGCTGGTGCGCGAAGGAGCAGGGCCACGGAATTAGGCACGGCTGGTGAGCTATCGCAGCTAATGATCCCGGGCTTCTCCCCACGCTATAAAATACAGCGGGGAGTGTAACTCGGGGTCTGTTGCACTGTAAACCCGATTAAGTTGGCAAAACTCAAAATATTTGAGGTAATCAGTTACATCATAATTTTTAAGTTTGTTGAATTTGTTCAGCTAACTTGGAAAGTGTCAATTCTACAAACTCAAATGCCAAAACGTTCCGAATACTCAATTATTACTCATTCAATTATTTAAGTTAACAGTACTCAGTGTGTTTAATTACATTGAGCATTAGGGTTTACTGTGTAGTGATGAAGATAATCATGTTTTAGGGTTACTGTGTCTGCTTTACAATGTCAGAAACATTCAAATGCAAATAATTTCCCCCTCCCCAGGTGTGAATCAGCGGTTCTCACCTATACATTCAGAGAAACTAAAATGCACCCCTCCCCACTTTAAGACCCTCTTGGATCTGAGGCTCTTCTGAAGACCTGCAGTGCTTCAGGCCTCTTTTTAATCTTCTGGATTCCAGATTCTAAAATTGAAATTGTTACCGTTTTTTAATCCCTGGAATGAAAGACATTGAGATTTTCCTTATCATAACATGAATTCTATTGTTGTAATCACTCTAGACACAATTTTCTTGGGTATTTATTTTTAAATAAAATATAAAAATTGAATACAAAATGAAAATAAAAAACTAAATAGACCATTTGTATTTTCATTTGTTGTGTATAAAGTGATTAAAAACAGTACAAGGCATGTTATGGTGAGGAAACTTTCCATCTCTTCCACAGTGGCTGATTGGTGTGCCTAACTTTTGTCAGCAGAGCCTCTGTTACACTGAATAATCCACGACTTTTCATGAATATGTAAGACCTATTGACACCTCTCAGTTGACCCCCCCCCACAGACATACCAAAACACACAGAAAGCAGACCACTACATACATAAAATTTACAAATTTATAATTTACATAAAAGCAGACATTTCGCTTTTTATAAGTATATATTTTGCACGTCTGTGAGGAGTTTCGGTTCATTTTCTGACGCGCTCAAGTTAGCGCACCCTGTTTATTTTCATCATTTAAAAAATCATAAGTGTTTCAACGAAAAAGTCATTGTGAGTGCCCTTAAATAAAAGTGGAGTCTTATAAGGCTTGTTCACACGCTGTCCTCTCGCGGAGATCAAAGGGAGGCATTCCCCTTTTTAAAGTCTCTGGGGCGCGTCACATCACCCCGCTCGCGTGCCACTCTCCTTAGTAAACTCCACAGCGAGATGCTTTTTAAAGTCCAGTTTCCCCGAACAGACCCCGAGAAACACTCCCCGCTATATTTCAAAGCGCGGAGAGAAGCTCGGGATCATTAGCGCCGATAGCTCACCAGTTGTGCCTAGTTAGGCGGCCCCGCTTCTTCGCGTACCTGCAGTGTGCACCTAGGCCGCCTACATAGTGAGCTTCGGAATGAGTGAGGAGCGATATTGATTTGGGCGCACGCCCATCACAGGCGCGCCGTGAAAAGTATACGTTTACTTTGCTTAAATTTGATGCAAAAAAGGAACGGCTATATGTATTACTATAATTTTAGTTCTGAGATTGTATTTTATAAGGTTTTGCCAGCGGTGGTACAACGCAACGGGGGTCATTATTTATTAAAGAAAATTATGATGATCATATCATACTGCATTTCATTCCCATACTACCGCAAAAACACAAGCGGGGCTGAATTACAACGACATCTGCTTACGCAGTAGCACGTCCTGACAATGTTTTAATTTTATAGTCATTTAGTTTAATTTATTTCGGTATTATCTACTACAAATTTAAAGAACACAACATTTAAGATTAACCAACTTAATCGGGTTTACAGTGTAGGGTTTTGGGTAATCAGTTAATTTTTTTTTTAAATTAATGATAGTTCTGTTTATTTAAAATTGGAAACATAAATTTTTGAGTTTGTTGAACAAATAAAAAAATATATATTGCAACCCATCCTGCGCAGGAATCGAACCAGGGATTTTCCACATGGAAGGCGAGACACTTAACCACTGCGCCACGAGTGCTCTATAGAGGTTACATTGGTGGAAGTTTTACTTAAGTTATTGTTACTTACGTACTCAAGCAATTATTTAGGTAAACAGTTCTCAATGTGTTTAATTACTTTGAGCATTTGGGTTTACAGTGTACACGCGTAGGCTTTCTAATTAAACTAATAAATGTATTATGTGTACTAATATGTAATTTTAGTACTGTTATTATGAATTCGTTTAAGTACAATGTTACACTTGATTTTATCCGCTACTACGTGCAGCTCTAAAGGAGCTGCGGCTCATTCATCCTTGAGAGAATGAAATAAGGTCTGACGCGTCGGTCTATAGTTATATAGCGCCACTCAGTGGTCAAAGCCAGCAACTGCATACCGTCGCCGTGAGGTGCGGCGGCAAAACTAGAAAACTGCTCTTCACACATCTGTAAGTAGTCTATCGGAATCGACCCAGAACAGTTGTTGGACAAAAGGAGGAAATCATGTCTGCTTGTAACATCAGTTCTGATACATTAAAGAATGTTTAACATTCATGTATTTGGTCTGGAATAACCCTGCACATACTGTACCAATCAGCCACAACACTAAAAGCAGCCGCCTATTACTGTATAGGTCCAAATTCTCCTTTCCAAAACAGCTGTGGCCAGTTGAGATATGGACTCCATTTAATCTCTGGAGGTATGCTGTGGTATCTGGCACCAAGACGTTAGATGTAAATTGGGGCCTGAACAGAATAGACATGTTTGTCCAGTACTTCTGTGAGTGGTGATCGATTGAATTGAGATACGTGAATTTTTGAGGCCAAGTAAACATATATAGTAGAACAACCTGCTATTATGGAATACCGTCCTTATGAGTGTGTACTAGTCTGCGTAGGTGCTAGCTGTTCTTCCCCTCATGCATCAATGAGCCTTGGTGTGCCCGACCCTGTCACAGGTTACCGGTTGTCCTTCCTTGGACAATTTTTGGTAAGACCCCTTGAGACCTGCCAATTGAAGACATTTTGAAGACCATGTCATCTAGACAAAGCTGCTCAGATTCCTTAAGCTTGCTCATTCGTTTCTGCTTCCAACAATCTAACTTTCAGAACTGACTGTTCACTTGCTACCTAATATACCTCACCCTGAGGTACATTACCTATTAAACTCAATTTAAAGCCTATTTAATAACCATTTAATGAGATAATTTGTGTGTTTACAAAAAAATTATGGTAATCATGTATCAATTGTTTTTAGAATGTTTTATGGACCTTGAGAAGATCTCCAAGCCTTTTTCCATGTCCACTATGGTAGATAGAAGGAGTTAGTGTTTGCAAGGTGACATGCTTCCATCAACTCTACGAGACAGAGTAGAGGAAATGCAGTCTAATACACAGCAACCCCTTCATTTAATAGGATACTCTCATGAATTGCATAAAAATGAAGGAATGACAAACAGCTACGCGGATCCTTGCTATAAATCAAAACTACAGTATACTCTATATCAAATACTCTTATGGGAATTTTCTGAAACAGAAACAAGATAATATGATCAAAACAGCCATCACAGCAACTGATGAACCAAAATCTGAGCTCCTATTCTTTGCAAAAGCCACTGATTAGGCTTAAGCAGTTGAATGTCACTGCATGGTTGCTATTTAATGATGTAGAAGAATCACAGGTGGGACTGGCGCACACAGCAGGTAGTGTCTTAGGCTGAGAGACTCCTACATTTCACCGATAACGTGTACAATTTAGAACATTTTTGTCCTTATAATGTTCTACACTTTTACACCGTGCCAGTAGCTCAGTTTCATCACATAACTGCTGCTAGTCTTGGGACAACCAACACAACTTTGCCAGTTTCTACAACCATTAAAAAGTGAATAGTGCAAGAAGTTCTGAAGATATTTCATGATCATTTGTAGCATATGCAATTACTGTTTATGACACAGATTTAAACTCACGGTTTTCCATTTTTTTTAACCACACATAAACTTAAACACTAAATAATAATGTCAAAACAGTCCATAGTACCGAATACTCAACCTTTTTGCAGCATCTAAAATTGACACTTGATCTAATGGGCCACTGTACAGCACTGTGTGGAGGCTCACATTTCACAAGGTTAAAACAGTGGGTAAATCAAAGCCTATCTGCCGCGTTTGACACAAGTGTGCCCTACATTTATAAAGATTCAGAAACTTGTCGGGTGTATGATTCACAGATTCTCTCCGAATCTAAAAATATTAGCCAGGGTACAGACATACATATGTTGCAAAGAGGAAAGATGATCGAGTGCAAAGGCGAGAAAACATGATACATGAATGTTGTTTTTGGCAAAGGTAATATCCCTAAATATCTTTAACATTATATATTTTGAATATTTTAAAAATAGAAGAAAAAAAACCCTCTAGCCTAGTTGATAGTATTTTATAACATGTATTAAAATGCTAACAATGCACATATACTGTAGGTGAACACAGAAATGGCTTATCCTACTTTTAGAGTTATAGGTGTCAATCGATTAAATACATACTACATGTTACAATATACAATAATTAGTTCTGACTAGGTAACCTAACTGAGCGAGAGACATTCTACCCTTTGTGGAGCTGTGATATAGAGCATGAAAGTGTTGGGACGTTTAACTATATGTATCGCTCCATGTCACCAATGTCCTTTATGTTGTTTAATTACATAGTCGGTCACCAGCATGGGTGAAGGTACAGTACAGTAGGTCGGTACTGTCCACAGACAGGGAGACAGGGAGATCAGCTGCCTGCCAAAACCCACATTCAAAAACTGTCACAGAAGCACTTTCAGCAAACCCTGTCTCCTCAGTAATTGCTTCTAAGTCATTCTATATTGCCTCTGAACTGTATTTAGAAATCCCGGAAGCTAGCTGAAATTCTGCAGTGGAATAAATGAAAATTCACTATATGGACAAAAGTATTTGGCCAAACCTGCTTCAATATAACAGTTTCCTGTCCACAAGATTGTGGAGTTTTTCCTGTAGAAATTTGTGCACATTTATCCTATGAAGCATTTATGAGGTCAGGCGCTGATGTTGGACGAGAAGACCTGGCTCACAATATCTGTTCTAGTTCATCTGAACGGTGGGGGTTGAGGTCAGGGCTCTGTGCGGGCCAGTCAAGTTCTTGCACATCGAACTCATCAAACCATTTCTTTATAGTCCTTGCTTTGTGCACTGGGGCACTGCCATATCGGAATAGAAAAGGCCCTCCTCAAACTGTGGCCACAAAGTTAGAAGCATACAGTAGCATCGTCCAAGACGATTGCCTGATTGCAAATCCTGAATGTAATACTTAGCAGCTTTGGCCAAATAGCTTTGTCTAAAAACTACTTTCAATCCTATTAATTACACTCACTCTTGGTTGCTAACTGTTGGTCTCCAGCTCAACGCTACAGTAGTTCCACCAGTCGCAGAAGGATATGCATTGGTGGAGCAAAATAACTGGCTAAATAAATAAACAAATCATAATCTATTAATAATAAATGTTGTTTGCAGAACTTTTGTATAAAAGCAATATCATGCTCAAGCTCATCCTAAATAACAGCATGACAGTGATATCTTCAGTACTCGGACAGCACCTTCTGGCCTAAGACTGCACCAAAGCCGTGCTGATGTTCAATACAACAGCATGACCTTGCGAGAGGTATTGCTTAATTATGGCTTATACTATTAATACAATTATACTGTATGCATTGCTAGGATTTTGAATGGTAAAATTAATTCTCAAACTTAATTACTTGTAAAAACTTCTACAGTTCTTATTTCTTCAAGAATCAAAAGAACTTTATTAATCCCAGAGGGAAATCGCTAAATCCACTAATCATTTCTGCACCTTTCATTTATCTCCCCCAATATGAAGTTTGAATGTGACACTGCTTTTTCTTATCTATCTATCTATCTATCTATCTATCTATCTATCTAATTTATTTGGTGTTTGTAGATATATTACACTGGGAACAGTAACAGCACTTTGTTGGTGTTAAATTCCTAGCATGGCACTTGAAGTACTCTGAGCAGGCACATGGGGGCAGAGTACACACATTAACTGCTTCGTACAGATGAGTGAAGATAAGCAGTGTACGAGCGACAGAAGTAACAGATGACTATGTTTAGCATGTTAATTGCATATTTGTTCACCATACCCGGACAATTTACATAATCTTGGAGTGAATCAGAAGAGATAGTTGGGAAACGAGAGAAACTGGTAAAACAGAGGAGGAAAACGGAGAACGTGAGAGGATGTAGGGCTCTAAATAACAACTATAACAATAGGTGTAGTGGAAGAATAAAACTAAGAGGAGGAAGTGAGGAAACCAAGAGCAACAATCCACTGCTGTCATAACAGACCCCAGTTGCAGAAAAGTATTCTGACACAGAGAATGCCACCTCATTATATTACAGCATATCTCTGGACACACATAGTGAACAAGAATCACACACAGGCAATGAGAAACCTGTTTTACATTCTCATGCAGTTTTGTACATTTTCAAGTCTTTTCTATACAGTACCTTCTCAATGGCCCTTTTTCTTTAATGCCTCTTCTCTTCTAAAACCCATCCATCTCTTTATCAGCCTGAACAATCTTCACCACGCTTAGGGACAGTGCCCGGAGCCCATAATGATTAGCAGCGGAGTGGCCGCGGTCAGAAAACAGTTGAGCTGTTTTTTTTTTTTTTTTTTTATAATGCCGCTTCCTGTTTCTGGTGATTAAATTCACACACACGCCCCAGCAGATTAGGAGATCCTGTTCTATCTAATAAAAAGATAATGGCAGACCGGCCTACTCTCTAAAGTGCGGATCAATACTAATAACACATGGCTGTTGGGCTAATTAACAAAGTAAACCTAGATCTTGGCCCTGAAGTCTTCCGCATAGAGATAGACACCAGACTCAGATAGTGAGCATGGAGCAGCATCTCAATCAATCAGTCAATAAGACAAAAAAAAAAAAAAGAACAGATTCATCTAATAAATGATTCAATATATATTTATTTATTAGAAAAATTAATAAAAAGACAAAAAAAAAATAGTGACCTCTGCTATTATTGCAGAAAATATGATTCGGTCAAAATAATAAGCATAAAGCAAGATTGTACATAAAATGATTGTGTGTGTGTGTGTGTGTGTGTGTAAGGTTAATGACTAGAAATCTTTAAAACCCTATATAGGTTTTATAATGCCCATAATGGAAAATTGCACAAGTTGAATACACTTTTTTTTTTTTTTGCACTACAACAAAATTTAAGGAGCATTTACAGCATAATTGCACACATGAATGAGGAAAATGGGATAAAGGTCCGAAAAATTAAATAAATAAATAAAAAAAACGCACCCCCAAACATTTATATATATATACATATCGTGCATCTTTATTTGTCTGCACATTTATGCGTCCCAATTTCAGCATAATTTCATTACGCTGGGTTTAAATTGTAGAAGTGGAGCGCTGGTACATTATTCATGTGAAGGAAAAAAGAAACTGAGCCAGCTGCCACAGGGTTCCCTCAGCCTTCTCCTGCATCCTGGCCCCGCAATCCCACTGCCAAACAGCCTTTGAACATCCCGAATCACATTTGCGAGCACACAAAGAATAAGGTGCCGCTTGCTCCTCTGCACAGCACTGAACAGAAAGACTCCATCTTTCACCCCCAACGCTCTCCTGCTCAGGGCTGCCGAATATGCGTGTGATGCTGAGAAAACCTTGAACGTCTTCCACAGCTTCACTCCCGGTTTCGAGCAGAGAGGAGGCTGAGAACCTTTTTGTCTGTATAACCAGGAAAGGCCATGTGGAAAGAATTTGTAAACTATTTAGTTTAAAAATATATTTTCACCAAACTGTATTTTTATGGGAAAGTTATGTATTCAGGTGCTGGTATGGCTGCGACTAACAACTTAACAACTTGTTGGACTGGGAGTGTGATCTTATAAAAAGATTATACATGGCCTCCTTCCCTGTACAGCCCCATGCACTGAGGGCTGTGGCGCATTGGGTGTTGTGGAGAATTTCTATTGTGGCCAGCGTTGACTTCTATCAGCAAGTTCTGCTGCATTGGCTTTTCTGTGGGAATGGACCAGACGAGATGCATACAGTGGTACCTCGGCATACAAATGCCCCATGTCGCAAATTCTTTACCTTAAGAACTGAAATTTGGCATGAATGTGCCTCGGTGTACGAAGCATTTTTGGGATACAAATAAATGGACCGAGCCAAACTGAACGAAGGCGAAGTAGCACATATGCCTGGGAGCTGTTCCAAACTTGTTCGCATCATTGGAAAGCCAAGCAAACAAGTTTTTTTTTTTTTTTTCCTAGGTTTTTGCATTTTGTGCAAGATTTATTGAAGTCATGACACCATGGGTCTCAAGAATTTAGCAAGAATGTTAGCAAGAGGAAAAGGGTGCCACTTTCAGTTTTGCTTTTAAAGGAATCATAAATTAAGGTGAAGTGAGAGTTAATGTGGGCGGCACGATGGTGTATTGGTTAGAATTGTCGCCTTATAAATTATATATTTATATAATATAGATATACAGTGTATACATAGATACACACTGCCTTTTAAGGTAAGCTCATCTAATTAGCCCTTGATAGCACATATTGTCACACAGACTATATTATAATATTATAATAATAATATAACTAATATTATAATCATCGTAATTTAAATGACTCATTTAAATCATTGCATTTTGGCAAGTGCCAACAGTCACATTTCCTATATGTGATCCTGCCTGCAATATTTTTCAAGCAACTATAATATAGAATAACGATTTAATTTGCACTTTAATTTAATGACATGCAAGAACAAGAACGTCTTTAAGACGCTACACTGAACTCACATTTTTGACATTATTCACATCCAGAAACAAAAAAAATATTCATTCTCCATCTGAGGTTGCCTCCTCCATATCTTAATATTCTGGTTTAATGTGTGTAGTGCATGCTCTAATGAAAGTAAAAGTTAATGATAGTGGGAACGGCTGCCAGATCTTTAAATTTATCCTTAAAAGTAAGCCATGCCGCTGAGGTCAGAGGTAATTAACACTCTAATGACACGACAGTCGATCCGTGTGCTCGCCGGCTCTGCTGGCTGGATTCATTTACAGCACTGGATGTGCCCTTTAACAAAGGAGTGGAGCTTATTTCCAAGGAACTCCATGGAAAGTGGAGAAAAAAAAGCGAAGGACAGGAGTTCACTTATGCCAACAACACCAACAAAGATGCCAGGAATGTTTCATCTATTGGGAAAGATTAAAGCTGTGCCTCTTCCTGACACCAGAAGGGAGCTGGATATACATTTGTCTTAAAGGGTAAAGAGGAGATGGAACAAAGAAAATGATCTGTGTTCAGAATGAGAGACAGCCAAAAAGGAGAAAAAGAAATAGAAAGAAAGGCATGAAATGCGATGAGGGGCTTGCTGACGGAAACCCATGGTGAGATAAAGGCAGGCTTGATCCATACTGCTATTTGACTTTGGCTCTGCAATTCGTTCCAATAAATCACAGCTCCTTAGAAGTGTTTTCAGGATAAGGGGCTTCCAACTCTCTGTACAAGATGGAGCACACACTACACAGGTGAGAGCACAGGGCCACACACACACACACACATACACACACACACACACACACCCCCAAAGAGGACAGCTCATTATCCTAGGATTGCCCTCTTCCCCTTTGTCCTTTCCTGGTTCTCACCGTGTCCTTGCCTTACTTCCTCGTCTCTCCCTAGTTCTGCCAAATCCACATTGTAATAGCAAATTGCACCAGAACATTACCAATTTTTGTTTAATTTGGGTAACGCATTAACCTCTTGAAGCAAGTGGAAAAAGTAGTGCAATTTTACATGAACAAGCAGATTAATGTCTATGCAGAGTTTCACCTGTTAATAATGAATTTAAAAAAGAAAAAAAAGGACACGATACCGGAGAGTATCAAAACAACATCAATGCATTATAAATGTCTGGTCCCTGCAGAAATGAAACCACAGGAGGAGTGTGATCACTGTTACATAAATCTACCTGTTATTTGCACCCACATTTGTAAACAAACAGGAAGGCATAACTTTTGGGAGTTAATTTCTGTAAGTAGCATATGTACGAAAATAAGAGAGAGCGAAATTCATTGTGCATCCACTACCTGATTGTCGGAAGGTTTTGAATCGTTAATTGTTGAATCCAAGCGACTTGCATTCCAATTTGTCATTGTTTCTACAGTAACCGTTAACGCAGAGATTTGTATGGAAGGAGCCATTGCTGGTATGGTGAATATTTGCGTAGGCATTTCTCCAGTGTCAGACTAGACATTTTTCACCATTGAAAAAGATTTAGGATAGAAGGGTTTGTGTTTTTTTTTTTTTTTGGCATGTTATTAGGGATGGGAATCACCAGGAACCACTTGATAGGAATATTATCACAATATACTGTACCTAGGTGCTGATTTCATTTGCATTACAATTATATAAGTATCATGGTTTTGTAAATATCCGAATTCAATATGATTATTAGTGTATATATATTTTTTTATAATTTGTTACAATTTCAAACATGGCACATAATTTACTTCTATTACACAGAATGCAATAAATGCCTCCTGAAGTGCAAAAAGACAGTAGGTCCATAGAGGAAGAGCAACATTTTATTTGCAAACATCCACTGTATAATAATAATAATAATAATAAAGTCAATGAGACGATATATGAATTGCCAAACAAAATACACCACTCGATCGATATTTTCCCGATCGAGTAAGAGAGAGGGCGGGGCCATGAGGGAATGGCTGTTTATAGCTGCTATAATGACAAGACAAACTAACTTGTATTAAATAATAAATATTGCTATGGTACCTACACCACATTCCTCCGTAATTGATTATTTTCCAAGAACAGCATGCTCTGTCAAGTTGATTCCTTACATATCACATGGCAAGTAAATTAATACTTACGGAAACTATTTAGACAGAAGGGTGCCATGCTTAATTTACCCAGGTGTTCTGCATCTGCGGCAGTGATAAATAAATTGAGCAAGAGACCTCCAGGCAAAGTGTGTCATTTTTGTGGTGGCAGATGTACCACTACAGAGGAGGTGCTAAACTCGAAACTCCACTGGAATTCTGCACACTCCCCGGAGCTCTGCAAAGTGGAAAAATCTCAACTAATCACATCAGGTGAATAGAATCGTACACGAGCAATGCTTGGTTTCTTCTGTGCTGCATATTCTGGGTGTAAGTGCATTAATGGATACAAGGACGTCCCCATATCGCCTTACTTTTTCCTTCTTTATCTAGTAGCTTATTCTCAATCTACTCCAAGTATCATGGCATGCTCCTGTATGAGCATGAGATAAAATGTTCGTACTAAAAAGTCTGAGCTTTATCTGGAGCTTTTGCTTAACAAGGTGGATGTTTAATGTGTGCTGCTCACAATAAGGAGTTATAAATAAATAAAAAAAAAAAATAAATAAAGGAAAAAAGCACCGTACTGACTTTTTAGAGCAGTATGTTTAGCTCTAATTGTGAACCAAGCAATGCATTTCAGGTTACTGAAAGAAGTACAAAAAAAAATCCTGCATTAGAGTAGATAAAACTCTAATGCAGGAATCTACTGTAAGCCTGTGCGTGCAATATAAATGACATTGCAAGGTCAAATCCTGATGATACTACAACCATCCATGGCTGGTAGTTTAAGGAAGCAAAATGAAATAGTAATAATATATATATATATATATATATATATATATATATATATATATATATATATATATTTTTTTTTTTTTAAAGTGCCCATAGTTGAGCGGCTTTCTAAAAATCAGATCCTCAGTTGTCGCTGCTTATAATGTACCACAAGAAACATGTTAAATTGACAAAAACAAGATGTTTAAAAAAAATAAATGGGAAAATAATTAATTCTTTACTCTCCCAAAATTAAATTCAATTTCCATCCCATTTTTTTTTACTCCATGGTCCTGCTCAAAAAGTTGTAATGGGAACAGATAGTGTGAAGCAAAAAAATTACTAAAAAAATAATAATAATGAAAAATAATCAAAATTTTTCAAAATTAACCCTTTAAGACCTGCGACAGAAGAAAGCCGTCAGAGTGCATCTTTTTTTTCCATGCATTAATGTGAGTTTTCGGAGCATTTTCATATACTGTACATATACTGTATACTTCCACCAAGGTTATACATGCAATAAATGCATAGTAACCTAGATAAAATTAAGTGCAATAATTTATTATTTTTTTTAAATACAGAGATACCAGAAATGTCAACCTTGTCAAGTTAAAAAAAAATTAAATAAAAATTATATATATATATATATATATATATATATATATATATATATATATATATTTAAAATATCCAAAATGTATTTCGTCATTCTTCATAAATTAGTAATTTAATCTTCATTTTATAAACAATGTGTTAGGAACTACAAACAGAATTCTTCATTTTCCTCAGCAAAAAAATTATAGCCAAAGCATTCAGGGTTATGGACTTTTTTCTTTTTTTTCCCCTCTTTTTGTAAGCGGCTATGTTTCTATACACTGTCGTTTAGGTAAGCAAGGTTTCATTTATGCGTGTGCTTTCAAAAGTCTAAGTGTGTGTGAGAGAGACAAAAGAACCGAGAGAGTGAGCAAGACTGCAATAATAAAGAGGGAAAAGAATAAAACGGAATGGACTAGTGGCACCAAAAGAAATGTAGCATCAAATAAAGCACAAGAAGTCTGTCACACGCACGCAACACACGTGGTAGGCACACACAACATGTACTGTATATCTATGGCATGCACCATGTTGATATACAGTATGCATTCCTCAACTTTTGCAGAATATGTGAGAAAGGATGCAGAATTTGCTGACATAAATTAAGGAGGGAAAATTTTTATGCCATTTGCGCACATGCATTGGGAAGAGAAACAATGTCACGGGAGCACGTTGGAGGTTTGGCTAGAATTCTGTTGGCACGTAAAGGATCCCGTCGGTTATGAAGGGTTAAGCCATGTTAGTTGCTATTCCAGACCTTTCGTAAGAATTTTTTGTCACAAATTGTAGTCAAATACCCCTGGATTAGAGGTTTGAGAATGCTTTACTTTCACCATTATTTGGAAATTCTTAGATTTTTCCTTTGTCTGTGTCCAATGCTGTTAGACCCAGAAAACAATCACCAAAAGAAGCATTTTTTACTGTGGACGGTGAAGTGAGGCAATGTAAACCTCATGAACACACCAAAATGGTTCTTCAGATCCAGTTGCATTGGTAAGATAAAACTTCTTATAATCCACTGTGGTGCTTTTTATAGAGCAAAGAGAGACGATCGTTGAAGCACAAGGATCAGGCAGATCAGACTGCAGGAGGAGGTTGGAGTCTGTTTTAATAAAGACAGCACATGTTGTGTCCTCACGGAGACAGGCATGACTCCTTCATGCTTATTAATGAGCGACTGCTCCCAGGTGATCAGGGCGCAGAGAGAAGCCTGCAGAAACGCTCAGGCAGGAATAATAACACCCTTCATAAATCCACAAGATAATAAGATCCTCTCCCCTGAGACGAGCATTTGCGACCTCCGACCTCGGCAGATTTCTTCATCATGGACGGGCCACAGGGGCGCGGCGCGGAGACCTAGACAATTCCATCTCTCCTCGAATTACTTCAGAGACTTTCTGAACGCCAGTCGGTCAGGATGTACTTATTTAATAATCAGATTGTTACACATCACAATCCAGGACCATTTCATGTTGGTGCAGTCGGCTTTTAAGTATTTCGTATGCAGAATATAATAAAAAGAAAACAATAAGAAAGAGGCAAGAACAAGGTCAGGTCCCTCTGCACAGCCCGAAGAAACCTTAAGAAGGAAGAAAGCGTAAAACAATTACAGTATCTTAGAAGGTGCATCCAATAATGGATGAACGAAGAAAAAACATTAATCATATAGTGTAGTCTCCACTCTGACGGTCAAGTGGGGTCAATAGAAAGAAATTGTGCTGTGAAGACCTAGTGCGATTTAGATTTTTCTTTTCTAGGAAAGAAAACAACAAAGAAAGAACCTTCAGCAACAATGAAGGTCACCAAGGGCTTTTCCAATAAAGGAAAGTCACATGAACACCAGTTAGAAACACTTTGACCTTGATAGATTTACCACAATTATAATTATTTTTTTTGGTTCACAACACTCCAGTAACTGTGAAGCAAACAAGAGTATTCCTCAATTATCACCCAAACAGGCTTTAGCGTTATTAGCAATGCTTAAAAATAAACACGGTTTGCTTTTTTTGTTGAATTGAAATTAATTTAAATTGAATAAGATAATACGTGGTATAAAAAGATATAACCAAGCAAGCACAATTATTAGATACTTATAATAACCAAAATAAATGATGACCAGTTATCCATTAATCTGTTCAGTTCTGCTTTATTGTCAGGGTTCTGTTCGTCTGGGAGCCATTACCACATATAAAAAAGTGACAACGTGATATAGAAGTGTGTATATACACACGTGGACAAAATTGTTGGTACCCTTCAGTCAATGAAAGAAAAACTCACAATGGTCACAGAAATAACTTTAATCTGACAAAAGTAATAATTAAAAAAAAAATGAAAGTCAGACATTGCTTTTCAACCATGCTTCAACAGAATTATTTTAAAAAATAGACTCATGGAACAGGCCTGGACAAAAATGATGGTACCCCTAGAAAATACTGAAAATAATGTGGCCAAAGGGACATGTTAATTCAAGGTGTGTCCACTAATTAGCATCACAGGTGTCTACAATCTTGTAATCAGTCAGTGGGCCTATATGTAGCACACTCAACATGGACCAGAGGAAGCGAAGGAAAGAGTTGTCTCAGGAGATTCGAAAAAAAATTATAGACAAGCATGTTAAAGGTAAAGGCTATAAGACCATTTCCAAGCAGCTAGATGTTCCTGTGACTACAGTTGCACATATTATTCAGAAATTTAAGATCTATGAGACTGTAGCCAACCTCCCTGGACGTGGCCGCAGGAGGAAAATTGATGACAAATCAAAGAGACGGATAATCCGAATGGTAACAAAATAGCCCAGAAAGACTTCTAAAGAGATCCAAGGTGAACTTCATGCTCAAGGAACATCAGTGTCAGATCGCACCATCCGTCGTTGTTTCAGCCAAAGTGGACTACATGGGAGACGACCAAGGAGGACACCATTGTTGAAAACAAATCATAAAAAAGCCAGACTGGAATATGCCAAACTACATGTTGACAAGCCACAAAGCTTCTGGGAGAATGTCCTATGGACAGATGAGACAAAAATGGAACTTTTTGCCAAGGCACATCAGCTCTATGTTCACAGACGGAAAAATGAAGCATATCAAGAAAAGAACACTGTCCCTACTGTGAAACATGGAGGAGGCTCTGTTATGTTCTGGGGCTGCTTTGCTGCATCTGGCACAGGGAGTCTTGAATCTGTGCAGGGTACAATGAAATCTCAAGACTATCAAGGGATTCTAGAGAGAAATGTGCTGGCCAGTGTCAGAAAGCTGGGTCTCAGTCGCAGGTCATGGGTCTTGCAACAGGACAATGACCCAAAACACACAGCTAAAAACACCCAAGAATGGCTAAGAGGAAAACATTGGACTATTCTAAAGTGGCCTTCTATGAGCCCTGACCTCAATCCTACTGAGCATCTTTGGAAGGAGCTGAAACATGCCGTCTGGAAAAGGCATCCTTCAAACCGGAAACAACTGGAGCAGCTTGCTCATGAGGAGTGGGCCAAAATACCTGCAGAGAGGTGCAGAAGTCTCATTGACAGTTACAGGAATCGTTTGATTGCAGTGATTGCCTCAAAAGGTTGTGCAACAAACTATTAAGTTAGGGGTACCATCATTTTTGTCCAGGCCTTTTCCATGAGTTCATTTTTTTTTATAATTCAGTTGAAGCATGGTTGAAAAGCAATGTCTGACTTTCATTGGTTAACATTCATAGAATTCTTATTTATTATTACTTTTGTCAGATTAAAGTTATTTCTGTGACCATTGTGAGTTTTTCTTTCATTGACCGAAGGGTACCAACAATTTTGTCCACGTGTGTACGTGTGTGTGTGTGTGCTGGAGCACTTATTAATAATAGCAGCACAAACTCCCTTCTGACTGCCTAAGGGCTACAACCCCATTCCCTCATGTTCCTGCTTTCATTTATACTGCTCTTCAAAGAGTTGTGGGGGAAAAAAAAGATCCATAGAACAATTCGGATATAGGACATTTCTAAGTTTAAGCTATAGGAATGCTGGCACATTTCCCACTTCAGGTTATCATCAGCCCTGGAAAAGAACACAAGCAGGAAAATGGTGGGGAAAAAAACATGATCTCTCCCAATAGATATTCTAGTAGATTTGTTTGTATCCAAGGTGCTGTGCACAGATTGTCTGAACAGGACAGTAGTCCAAGCAGAGCAGAGAGCAAGCAGTCATGTGTTGCAAAGTTTTTTTTTCTTTTCTTTTCTGTCCCTGCATGTATTTCTTATGTCTTGCTTTTTGAATTCACCTTCCTGCCCTTATGTTTGATTATATACAGTAGAATGTGATCTTCAGAAGTAGCTCTCCAGGCTTGCCGAAGGACGTTTTTGGCTCTCATTTTCAGTCCAGTGCCTGTAACTGACCAGTTTTGGAGCAGTGATTTTCGTTTGCTTGCTACCCACACACAAGAAATATGAATCATTAAAACACAAAAATAATCTAACATAACGCATGAATCAGTGAGAAACAGGTGCAGATATTGACAGATGATCAAGCCAATGATTAGTGCAATGGTGATGCTGAATGCTGAGCGGTTGGATCTGACGAGAGGGGAAATGAGGTTGCTGTTGAGGTTCGTACATAGAAAAAATTTTTTTTTATTGTATTTTAGGCGCTTTCCAGCCTGTCAAGGTAAAACTGTTCCCACTTATCTACATAAATCAGCTTCATATAAAGAAATGTGGGGTTGCTGTACTGTACATACTGAAGCATGTTAGTGATACTAAGGCAGTGTTGTTTTTACAAAAATAAACAAAAAATAATAATATATACTGTATATAACATTTTTAATAACTGAATATTCATCTATTAAATTTTTTTAATAAACAAACTATTTACGTAAATATCAGGCTATTTAAATATACATTATATATTCTGGCTATTTATTGGTACCCTATTAAATCCAAAGCCAGAGTTTAAAATTATTAAGGCTTGGATAAAACAAATTCAATTAAATTGATTCCTGCTGAATAGTCGAGTGTTGAAAGTGATTTTTTAAACTTCTTATTTACTTTACTATATACATGTTTTTGATTTGTTCTTTTGTTAATATGTCATTTCTTTTACGAACTTGTCCGTAATGATGCATTAGTAGATTTAACTCGGAAACTGTTCATATTTACAAGGTTTTATCCCATGTTTGGTCCGACCAAGCTGGATTTTTCAGCAAAGAAGTGAACAGTCAAATCAGCTTATAACAATAAGAATCCCTATACAAATAGAATAATTTAAAAATATACAATGTGGCTACAGCACTTTAAGAACCACTGTCTTAAGGAATCCAAAACCACTCGGGTTTCACATCTCACCGCCCTGTAAAGCAATAATGCACACTTAATAGATAATGATTTTTTTTTTCAAAAGAATGCTTTAATTAACCTTAAAGGGTTACAGAATTGTTCTAAATACAACGCTAAAATTAGCACAAAGCTTTCTGAAAGCGCTGTTAGCTTGTGCAGCAAGATAAGAGCGAGTGAAGGATTGAGATGCAGCTCCATGGTGATAACGCATCAGCTAAAATTACAGCAAAAGACTGCATGTGAAATGAATGTTGAGATAAAAAATTTTGCAATCCGCAGAAAAAAAAAAAAGAAGAAGAAGCAAAACAGCTACTACTGCAACTCATGTCTTTAAACATTATTTTTGTTCATTACAGAGCATTCACTAATAATATTCCAAGGGTGGTTTGGCAGACTACAGATGAGTAAGTTGCTGCTTCAGCTGGGGAGAGACCAAGATCACGAAGTCTGAGGATATCATGGACATGGGTTTACTTGAAATAGACAGTTAAGTATTGGATATTAATTTTAATATATATATATAAAAAAACAACACTGTCAGCTGTCAGTCTGGGTGCACCTGTGCTCATGACGGCCTCAGATTCTTGTTCTTGGCTGATAGCCTGATGTCAACCTAATGTGGTCTCCTGCTGCTGTAGCCCATTCACCTCAAGGTATGATGTGTTGTGCATTCTCCAGCTGCATGATTTTATGAATTGTGCGGCTTCCAACCTGGCTATTTAGATAACTGCATAAATAAGCGGTTATACAGGTGTTCCTATTAAAGTGGATGGTGCGCGTATGTCCTCAATCCAAGTCATGTACACAATGATTCCCTCTTATGTTCAAACACACAAATTTCTACAAAGGTTTTAAACTAATTTAAAAACCTTTTTTTTTAAATTAAAATAGGCTGAACTACATATTAACAGCAAATTTTCAATGAAAGTTGCACATTTTCCATATCCGTAACTGCTATCAAAGATGCGAGATTTAATCAACTGTGACACTTCCACAGCAGAAAATAGAAACTGCTTCCACTTCAACCAATACTCGCATTTTGCAAGAGTATATCTTTTCAGTGTTGCCAAGTATTTCCAATGGAAAGTGGCTAAAGCCTGGTCCAAAAAAAGAAATCACTAGACATCACACACTAATTTGCGTTCTGATTGCATCAACATGGAGCATTTGTACAGCAACTAGCTGTACTTTGCTTATGGTTTTTATCCAGTAGAAAGGAAAAAGTAATAAAAAAAAAAAAAACTAATAATATAAAATAAAAAGCGTCCTAAAACAGAAGGTACCATATTACACGCAAAACGATTTGAATACCTTATTGCACATTAAATATGACCCAAGAGCACTGGCAATTAATACAGTAATCTAATATACTGTATGTATGTATGTAACATTGTATTATTATATGTAATATTGTCTTATTGTGTTATTGTTACTGACAGTGAATATCCACATAGTGTACGAGTTACAGAAATGAGTTGTATAATATTATGGTTGTTGGGAGAAAAGACCTCCTGTGGCACTCTGTGGAACACTTCGAGACCCCATTCAGTCTCTGGCTGAATTTGCTCGTCTGATCAGAGAAAACACTGTATAGTGGGTCTTTAAATAAAGTAAAGGTGTCTTTAAGTAAAGAGGAAATCTAGAAGATTATCTACTTCACCGCAGTTATGAGTTGTTTACTGGATTAAATAATTATATACTCAGTGTAATTAATGATATAACGCATAGCTCATTGCATTTATTATTATTGTCGTATAATATTATTTTATATTGTATTACATTACATTTGATTCACATGAAAAAAAAAAAAAGTCAAGTTAAATACAGTGAAGAAAAACAGAAGGAGCTCCCCAAGCAAACAGGGCTTTGCGGTTGGTCCTGGGGAGCTCAGGCATGCGTATGCACAGCTCAATCGTGTCTCTGCCAGCGGCTGTGCTGTCGGCTAAATGCACTACTCCTCTTCCTCGCTCACTGACTGGAGTAAAAGCCACGAGGGGCATTCTTACATCAAGCGTCCACACGGGCAGTCATGGCGACTGTCCTCAAGAGTAAGTAGCTAAACTCGGTCCAAAAAAGTCGCTAGATTTGTTGTTAGTCACTAAAGGGGTCTCAAAAGTCATTAAATCTAGCAACAAAGTCACTAAGTCTGCAATAACGTTTCTTCTCCTTTTAAGTTTTGAGGTGCTACCCCCACCTCCTAAACTGGAGTGTGGAACAGAATATTGGCAAGAAGAAAAAAAGATTAACTTTGTATGAGACCTGACATTTTAACAACCCACAATCTGCCTATGGTACTGACAGAAATAAAACTATGGAATATCACTTAGAATTATGCAGTAAAGAATAAAAAAACAACAAAACAAAAAAAAACTTTTTAAAATTCTTCCAAGTAGCATCTGTTTGCATTGATGGCTGTTTTTTGGACACGCTTGAATGAGTCATATGAGTCTGGAAAGCACCCTTTACGTTGAAAGTAGCCACCGTTTACCTTGATGACAGGTTCTTGGCGACTGAAGCTGGTTGAGAGAATTTCATGCGTATACATACATACATACATACATACATACATACATACATACGTACGTACATACGTACATACATACGTACATACATACGTACATACATATACACAGTGGAACCTTGGGTTACGAGCATAATTCGTTCCGGAAGTGGGCTCGTATTCCATAACACTCGTAAACCAAATCATCATTTCCCGTAAGAAATAATGAAAACTCAAATTATTCGTTCCACAGCCCCAAAAAATAAATACATAAAAATAATTAATACAATCTATAAAATGAAAATAAAACAAATGAATCTGCACTTTTTTTTAGGAATCTTTTTACCTTTAAAAAGAGTACAAATAAATCCTGACAGATAAGTGTTTCCGTTGGTGCGCGCAGGCGCCGTGTGTGTGTGTGGAATTACCCCCTTCCCTCGCCTCATTTAACACAATAACACTCCTCCTCCCTCTCCCCACCTCGCTTTTTAAGATTCACAACAAACATACACACAACGGAAACACCGTTTTAACAGGAAAAAAATAAATCTTTCTGAGACTGGCATAAGCGTATATTAACAGACTCACTTTTTAAGTTTCACAACAAGCGCATAAACACAGCGGAAACACCGTTGTAACGGAAAAAAGCGAAACTGGCATGAGAGCATACTAACAGAATCACTTAAGTTTCACAACAAACGGACACACACAAACACGGAAACACCGTTTTAACAGGAAAAAAAAAGAAGAAATCTCTCTGACCTGGCGTGAGCGCATACTAAGGGAATCACTGCTGTAAAGTAAAAAAAAAACAAAAAAAAAAACAAATGAACCAGCACCTTACCTTTGAAAAGAATCGCAACAGAGCAGAGTTTCTGTGTTTGTGAATCTGGAGAGGGGGTGAAAAGGCGAGAGCGCCTGTGCGTGCGTGTGTGTGTCAGTGTCAAATTGCACGCACACGAGCAGAGTTTCTGTGTGTTTGCGAAGCCGTGGGGGGAGGGAGGGAGGAGGGGAAGGTGAGAGAGTGACGCTCGGTGTCAAAATAAGAGAAGCATGATACTCGGCGCTAATAAACTAATACTTGCTCGGTTTCCGAATAAAAAATTGTTACAAATCTTTGCTCGGTTTCCAGAACACTCGTACACCACGTTACTCGCAATCCGAGGTTCCACTGAATATATATATATATTTTTTTACCCTTTTTAGTTCATCTAGTAATGTTATTTCATAATTTTCTACCTAGTCATCAGTATTGTTCTCCCATGTAAAAAAATGTTAAAATAAAGAATAAGACTTGAATGAAAATGTGCAACCAAACATTTGACTTATTTATTTTATACTGTAAATTATCCATGTGCATAAAGTGACATCATCACACTTTTCCTTTTCGTAACTTTTTGCATTAGACATGTATTTAAGAGATTACAGTCCAGGCTACTTGTGGCAAAAAAAATGTATTTATGCTTATACAGCATTTGTTTTGTTAAAAAAAAAAAAAAGTCTTTTACTACTTTATATAACCTTTCAGGCTTTTCAATTTTCTCTCTCTGTCTCTCTGAGCAGTGTTCCGTTCTGTCTTCCATGATATCTTCTGTTTTTGTCTCTCAGAAATCATGCTTTTTTTCTTTTTTTATTTCTCTGTCTCTTTGAATCGTCAGACCCCTTTGATTTAGCATCTCTAACCCTTGCCTTGATCCAATTGACTCACTAATGAAGTTGCTATGGCGACTTGCCGACAGGTGTACTCACACTCAGTTGCACCCGGTGCCCCTGAAAGACTCCCTCTTATTTTTAAAGCTACTGAAGTGAAAAGCACAGGCCGCTCTCCCTTTGCTCTCCCTGCACACCGAGTTCTGGTTTATATTTCACATGTGGCTATGCAAGTGTGTGGCAACACAGCATGCTTTATTGTATCTTACATGCATCTGGGAGATAGAAAAGGAGACATTTATTAGACGGCATGTAAGAACCAAAACATAAAATAAAGTAACTATGATTCCTTCTGGAAACATGTGCTTAGAAGCACCTCAGGGTTTGAATAATACGTACAGGAATAATAATAATAATAATAATGTTTAATAATGTTGTATAAAGTACAAGAATATGTGATTTAACACAGAAATGGATAGGGAATATAAATGCCTGGATAAGTAAAAAAAATAAAAAAATTTATGAGAAAAGTAACTAACAGAGTAAGTAAGTAACGGAAATTGGCGGTTGCAACAAATAATTCAGAAGGCGTTCATTATTTTTCTATAACAGCAGCATGTTTTATTTAAATGCGCCCAATTTATTATTCTTTTTACTTTGATGATGATAAATTCACTAGTATGCAATAAAAAATTTGTTGACGCAGAATTTTAGTGTCGACACGTTGTACTATAAAACTATGTAAACCTACATGTACATTTGTAACTGCAGTGCACTACAGGAAGCGCTGGCGGCTATGCTGCTTCAATGTCTGCCTTTGTTGGCCATGACTGCATTCTGTACTAATGAAAAAGAATCTATTAATGATGGCAAAATGGAGAGAGAGAGAGTCAGGGTGAAGAAAAGGCAAGAAAAAGCATGACATTTTAAAAAGTATGGGAGCTTTTTACCAAAAATAAACCAATGACACAAGTTAAATGCAGATTCTGTGAAGCACATCGGAGCCATGATGCCTAATGTTACTCCGGATGGGTAAACGTAGTATCTTAATATTTATGTTAGTTTACATGTTGGAAAACAATGTTTCATGGATAATGCTTGATAAACAAATGCTATTTCAGTTATGTTAGCTAAAGCCTCAAGTGCGATAATAAATCCGTGAATTACAGTATACGAGTAGGCTACACCGTCTCGTCTGCTTTCCTTTTTATTTTTGCTTGTGTTAATACTAGCGTTCATTCTTAATAGGAATTAATTCCTATTAACGCCGGTTATTTAGTCTGTGGGTTGGAGCATATCAGTAACAGACAGACTCTTAAGTATCTATGTAACTTTTTTTGTTGTTTTAAAGGACTGAGTAATCAGGACTGTGGACTTTCAAATCATTAGATTTCTAGATTATTTAAAGATTTAGCTTAATATTTTGGACATCCTTTGTGGCAACGACACTATTCAGACCTCTGGTTATGCCTGTCTCGCATGTACAGTAGGTGCTGAACAATTCGAGTTTGGAGGATTTCATAAATGTGCACATTTAAAAAAATTAAATAAAAAGTCCTTTACATTTACAGCACTAACGCTCACATTGGACTGGGGTCTCACTTTTAAACTGGGTTGTTGGGTTGCTAAACAGCACCAACCCCGTATCAGAATAAAAGGTCTTTATGGGTTAATTCGCTGCACCGTCTCTGCCTCCTTCACACATGTGCCCTTTCCACCGTTTTCTTTCCCTTTCTCTCCTCCCATGTCTTTTCTCTCTCGCTCATGCTCTCTCTCTCTCTGTGTCAGTAGTGTATTAGTATAATTTCCTCACCTCATGACTGAATGTTGTGACTGTCCAACTACAGAACTCAAACATCCATTCACAGTCTGCCTCTCTCTCTGCATCTGTGTGTATGCGCGTGTGTGTGTGCGCGCACATGTGGTCTATCCTCATATTCTATACTGTATAACACGAAAAATGCTTGTTCGTAATTTCAAGTTAAAAACCATGAATGTGCGTATAACAAAACAAAAGCATCGGAATGCACTTGAAAATGAGTCTGCAAACTATATACTAAATACTTTGTATTGTATTGCATTGACAAAAATATTTCACATTCGTTGCAAAAAAAAAAAAAAAAAAAAAGAAACCACACTTCCCCGTAGAAATGTTTGAAAAACACAGCTTAAAAGTTTTTTTTTCTTTTGGAAAATGTGTGCATAATGGAGAGAGAGAGATGAATGTGCGTATACAGCAGCAGCGAGCTTGTAGAGGAAATGCATTGTTTTGCATATGCTTTACAAATCAAATTCACTTGCTTATGTAAAACTGTGCTAGAATGTTGGTTTCTAAATCCCATTCTAGTCCCTACTTAGCTCTCCTCATAACAGCTACTAACTGGGAAGTGTGAGATGTTTTTCTGTCTTCTTCTTCTTATTATTATTATTTACATTTTGTTTCTTTCTATTTGTCTCTGTCTCTTTCTATTATTATTATTATTATTATTATTATTATTATTATACTGAATGTGTAATTTCACATAAAATTGAATTTTCATTAGTTAATGTAGATGTAGAAAACATAGATATTTACAATGTACATACAGTATAGTATATAAATGTAGAGTATATTTGCTATTTATGTCTGTATTATATCACATTGACTCAGCTTCATTAAAAATAATTAAACACAAATCTAAATCACTCTGTACAAGGTTCGAGCCTATCCCAGAGGACAAGGCATGGTATACCTTGGACAGGGTGCCAGTCCATTAAACTGCACACAGGCATGTACACTCACACACACTACAGGGAATTTGGAAAAGTCAATCAGTCGACTCTGCTTGTCTTTGGACTATGGGAGGAAACCAGAGCACTCAGAGGAAACCCACTAAACAACTCCACAGACCTGAAGCCAGAATAGAGCCCTCGACCTTGGAGGCGTGAGGCCACAGTGCAAAGCACTACTCCACCATGCTGTCCAAATCGAACCGATTAACCAAATATGTTCCATACAATTCCTGATTTACTGATATACGGCTTTTACATTGCATGACATAAACCAGTTCATGGTATCATGACATCATGCTTCTGGCCCTAAAGATGTATTTTTAACTTTAAGTTGAAACAGCTTTACATGCTTGAGCAACTGATGTTGATTTTAATTGTAGGAACTGAATCTTTCGCAAAAGAAATGGAAAGTGGCCAACATTTCCAGAATCTGGACTTTGCTTGGTGAAAGCTACTAAGCGACTCTCCGACCTCCATCACCCCTCCTCCTTCATCTCTTACTTAATTTGGCTTTCTTGCATTGTAGTTTGGTCAAATTCTAAAGACTAATGTGACAGAATGAAGACAAAAGGCCAAGCAATCTGTTATAGCGAGATAGCAAGATGCAAAGTCTTAACAGAAAGCCTGAATATTTCAAATGACCTTGATACTTTATGTTAATGAACTTCTCATTAACTTCCCTGTAACTTCTGTTCTCCTCTCCTGTCTCATGTGCACAGGTGGGTAGGTGTGCAACAGAGACCTCAAAAAGAAGGAAAGAGCAATCGCTTTCCTCCCACCATCGGCTTCCTTGGTTCTCAGATCGTTATCCGCTAATCAGTAAATGAAGGCGCTTTCGGCCTCAAGCAGCCTCCCACAATGCGGCTGAATGCAGCTCATTAGTGCACCTCGTGTTCAGGTCTGGATCACCCACGCTGGCCTTGGATCATGGCACTGTAGGGACAGACGCTGGTCTGGATCAAAGATCAGTGTGGAATGGTCAGCAAGGTATGTGCATGTCCATGCATCTTTGTCTCTGTATGCCTTATTGTCCCCAACCAAAGCCATTAGAGTCAGATATTTCTTTAGCATCCGAGTGATGATTACTGAAGTTATGAATAAATAAATGATTTTCTCTCAGTCCACTTTTGCCTTTGTTTATTTGTGTGTGTGTGTGTGTGTGTGTGTGTGTGTGTGTGTGTGTGTGTGTGTGTGTGTGCATGCAAAAGAACTGTAAGTTCAAACATTCAAATATATATTAAAAAATTAGCCTGTAATACCACATCATAAATAAGTAAGTAAATAAATAAATAAATAAAAACACACAAAACCCTGCGTAGCCAAAACTATAGAAAGTCAAAGAATTGTTTCACAGATCACTATTTTTCACATTTTTATATATATTTCAAGATCCATCTGTCGACAAGACCCTCCTAAAGCAGGCGATGTACACCATATGTCATTACAGCGAAAAAAATAATACCAGAAGTTGGTCACACATCGCCTGTAGCTGCGAGTTGCTAGCATTGCCCATAAGTCTTTTTTTGTTTGTTTTTGTTGTTGCTTTATTAATCACCCAAGATGAGGAATGCTTGCAAAACCCGAATTCAGGAAAATAAATAAACCTAACCAGTTATCAGCTACTGTATATCCAGGCTCATTGGAAAATACAATTTGTATAAACTGCATAAGTGCTCTGCGTTCTTGTACAGCAAACTCACCAAGATGAACAACATTTTATTTATTTATGAATTTATTTGACAGCTTTAGCTGTTTGGCATGGACAGACATAGGGAATTAAAATGTGCCCCTCCGTGTTCAGACACTAAAGGCGATTAAAGCGGTACAAGATACAACACAGTTTGTTCAGTCCCTGCTGGAGAATGTGCTTTATATACGTCATAGCATTTTGGGACATGCTTTTTCATCTTTACACAAGACATGTCAAAAGTTTGGACAGATCTACTCATTCAAGATTGACTTTTTTTTTTTTTTTTACATTTTCTACTTTGTAGAACAAGACTAAAGGAATGCTTTGATACCATCAACTAGCTTCATGATGGAGTCACCTGGAATGATTTTTAAGGAGGTGAAGGAGTTTTTATGTATTTATTAATTAAAGAATCTATAATATGTATCATATATATATATATATATATATATATATATATATATATATATATTTTTTTTTTTAACTATGGAAAAATCATATAGTACAACATGACTTTGTATGTCTTATTTTATGGTTATGATGTCATCAGTAATGTTCTACAATGTAAAGAACTATGCAAAAGTCTTGAACACCTCTCATTTCTTTTAAATTGAATTACTTGAAGTAGATTAAATTAAAAAAATGGAAACAAATGTTTGACTGTTACAGGCTACAAAGTACCGAAAGATATGTTTATGTAACATTTCCCCTCTCATCTGCTCCTACCATTCTGCATCACCAGTATACTAATCATCTGTACCTGTTTCTCACTGGTTCATGTCTTAGATTAGATGCTTTTTATGCTTGAATGATTCATATGTTACTGTATGGCTTAACAAACAAAAAAAAACGGCCAGAATAAGGGGCCAAAAGGTTGCCAAAAATGAGAGCCAAAAAAAAAAAGTCCTTCAGGAAGCTTGGACAATGATTTCTAAAGACTACATTAAAATATAAGAAAGTCTGGCTCTTTAGGAGCAAAACAGAACAAATGAGGGGTGGCTCAATACTTTTGTACAGTACCGTATAGTAATAATAATAAAAATAATAAAGATCAAATAAAATAAAAATAAAAATGTATATATATATATGAAAAAAAGACTTTCAAGGGTTTAGGAGACATATTAAAAGCAAAAAGATATAATTTAAACCATTAAAGAAATATATAGTATGGGTATAGTCAGCAGCCAGGTTCTAGTATCTCACTACCACTTTCTCATTTTTTTCCCCTGGAGCACTTTTTTCTTAAGGAACCCTTTGAAGTAAATACATGTAGGGTGCACAGACTAATTAACTCATGTAGAGACGAGGGTATACACTGACAGACTGTAAAAGATATGCACAAGAAAAAAAAGCACACACACACACACACACACACACACACACACATACACATACACACACACCTACACACACACACACACACACACACACACACACACACACATACATACACACAATCACATATGGTAAAAGCCTTCCATATACAGGAGCCTGCCGTATTATGCTGGTAACTTCTCTGCAATAAGCTGAGTCTAACAGCATAAACAAAGCTACGATAAGGGCGAAGCGAGTTATCGGGACATGCTAAGCCGGGAGAAAGGAATGTGTGGATGAGAGAAAAAAGGGGGGTTTATTTACCAGCATCCCAAAATTGTATCCAGGCCTTAAAGCACTGCCCTTTGCACTGAGGTCATTATTGAATAAAAGTTTGTGGGAATAAGAATCGTCAGACAAAGCATTCATTAAAAAAAAAAATCATTCTGATTGTATGAATCAGAATGAAGCACTTGATATCATTAGAATGATATTAAGCAATCATCTCCTAAAGGTCCTACTGTCCCACACTACAGGCAATATGGGAACGGCAATTAGCCTAACCTGCATGTCACTGCATGGACTGAGGGAGGAAACTGGAGTACCTGGAGGAAACCCAAAAAAAGCACAGGAGAACATGCGAACTCCACGCATACAGACCCAAGGAGTCTGTTTCTTTTAATATACATTGAGACACATTATTGAGACTGCATGGATCAGTCTCGCCAAAAAAAATAGCAAGATATAATTTCTAAAAATATTATAGGCATTATTATAATAATAATGTTACCCTCAACCCTGAAAATGCGAGACCACAATGCTACATCACCTTGCGCCATAGTCTTTCTTAAATGAAACAAAAATGTATTTATTAAGTTACGAAAAGCTATCTAAGGGCAAAGAAAACCTGTTTGCTAAGTCTTAAAAAGAAGAAAAATGTTTAATGTCATTTTAGTGGTATATATATATATATATATATTAGATGCCAAGAATGTAAGAATGTATATATAAACACGCTAGACATTCATGCTTCACTGGCATCAATAGCCTCCCTGGGTGTGTGTTATAGATGACTGCCTCTAAATACACAGCACGGAAAGAATTCAGCCCTGCTGGCATTATAGAAAGGGTCTCGCTTTATCACTCACTTTGAGAACCTTCTCACTTCGTAGTCCATTTCCCGACTCTGAATCATCGTAAAACTGAGATTTTGGTTTTCTATTTCAATTTCAAAGCAGGCAAGAAAAAATAAAAACATTTGCTGAAAAGAGTGTGGGAGATGGAAGAGAGCTAGAAATAAATGTCAATTCTTTGAGTTGCATGACAAGAAAAATAGGTTCCATTGTTTGCACGTACACATGGGAATCAGATAATTCTCAGTTAAACATGAAGATTACGTCAGTGATCAATAATGCATTAATACTTTAATACATTAATAAGCAAACAAATTAAAAACCTCATGTGGATAAAGCCCTTTTAAGCAGAATGCATAATTTATTATTAAATTATTTCAGAAGCTGCCGATTAAATAACTATAAACTTTAATTTATTATATTAAAATTATTATATTCATTTATTTATTAAAATTAATTGATCTAATAATATTACTTCAAAGGAATCTGTTAGAGTTCACAGAGAGTGAAATTTCTCAGTTTTGGAAATTTCTAGAAAGAAACGGAATTACAAAGAGAATCGCCTTTTAATGAAGCTTTTTATTCTGTTCAAATGTTTCAAAGTGGTTTCTACGGCTTTTCTGAAATACGTTTAGCACATGAACCTGAACTATTCATGAACGGCGAACCACATTATCATTTCAAAACCTCCAGAAACATCCGGAAAGCATTTTCACTATCTTAAAACAAACAGGAATACACAAGGCATAAAAGCTTTAATTAAGATGATTAAAAAAAAAAAAAAAAAAAAAAGCATTAGCATTTATCATCTGAGTATATTAAAAAAGAAAAGATTCTACTCTTTATTCTCCAAATAAAAAACTGTCTACCATTTCAAACTAGTATGCTTTATTCATCTGTAACAAATGATCAGGATTTGTTAGTGATTAATGTGGTAAATGTGGTAAAGAGATGGAATTAACTGTTATCTATTTATTTACCTGCAGCAATCACGGCCATGCCATCTGTCAGTGTTTTTCCCCACACTGGGAGGTGTCGATTAGAATAGAGTGTGAGAAGCTTCTAGAAGCCTTTGGACTCTGTGTCATATCCAGTACAAGCTTTTTTTTTTTTTTTTTAATCCCAAAGGAAATCTATAGCCGCATAAATATGACTTCTACCACACACACTAACACTCACCAATCATAATTATTCACAAAGCCTCTACTGCAACCATCCATCATTCTAAACTCATAGAAATCCCTTGAAGAAAAAAAAAAAAAAACCTGACAAAACCACAGACAGTTGATCCACTGTGATGCTAATTTGATGTACGTTATGTCTTTTGTACTTGATGTTAAACTTGATGCAAGTTATGTCGTTTTTACCCTTTTGCCAATATTTGACAGCAATAAACTGACTCATTTGGAGCTATAAATCAAGTTTATTAAATTTGATCAAACTCAATTTACCACACACACACACACACACACACACACACACACACACTGTTTTCTTTTTATGTTTCACTCTCGGACATTCCTCCTTACTCCCTTCAACACTGACTCTCCTTGACATAGTAAAGCTGAACTCTTTAAAATCTTTTTATTTTTATTTTATGTGCATTCCTGTGCCATAACACAATCACTACAGAATATCATTTTTTAAATATACAGTGAGACATATTATTGAGACTGCATGGATCAGTCTGGTCATAAAAAATAGCAAATATAATTCCTACAAATATTATAGGCATAATAATAATAATAATAATAATAATAATAATAATAATAATAATTATAATAATAAGTTTTTAAAAAAAGGGTTAAGTGTTTTGTATGTACATGTAAGTCGTGGCCAAAAGTTTTGAGAATAACACAAATATTAGTTTTCACAAAGTTTGCTGCTAAACTGCTTTTAGATCTTTGTTTCAGTTGTTTCTGTGATGTACTGAAATATAATTACAAGCACTTCATACGTTTCAAAGGCTTTTATCGACAATTACATGACATTTATGCAAAGAGTCAGTATTTGTAGTGTTGGCCCTTCTTTTTCAGGACCTCTGCAATTCGACTGGGCTGCTCTCAATCAACTTCTGGGCCAAATCCTGACTGATAGCAACCCATTCTTTCATAATCACTTCTTGGAGTTTGTCAGAATTAGTGGGTTTTTGTTTGTCCACCCGCCTCTTGAGGATTGACCACAAGTTCTCAATGGGATTAAGATCCGGGGAGTTTCCAGGCCATGGACCCAAATTTTCAACGTTTTGGTCCCACTTAGTTATCACTTTTGCCTTATGGCACGGTGCTCCATCGTGCTGGAAAATGCATTGTTCTTCACCAAACTGTTGTTGGATTGTTGGAAGAAGTTGCTACTGGAGGGTGTTTTGGTACCGTTCTTTATTCATGGCTGTGTTTTGGGGCAAAATTGTGAGTGAGCCCACTCCCTTGGATGAGAAGCAACCCCACAAATGAATGGTCTCAGGATGCTTTACTGTTGGCATGACACAGGACTGATGGTAGCACTCACCTTTTCTTCTCCGGACAAGCCTTTTTCCAGATGCCCCAAACAACCGGAAAGAGGCTTCATCCGAGAATATGACTTTGCCCCAGTCCTCAGCAGTCCATTTGCCATACTTTTTGCAGAAGATCAATCTGTCCCTGATGTTTTTTTTTGGAGAGAAGTGGCTTCTTTGCTGCCCTTCTTGGCACCAGGCCATCTTCCAAAAGTCTTCGCCTCACTGTGCATGCAGATGCGCTCACACCTGCCTGCTGCCATCTGATCACTCTTCATAACATTCTGGAGTATATGCAAATTGCTATTATAAAAACTTAAGCAGCAACTTTTCTAATTTCCAATATTTATGTAATTCTCAAAACTTTTGGCCACGACTGTACACTGCCTGAGGGTCAAATTATTATTAAGCAAAGAAAACAACTAAGGAGATTTGAATCTATTGGAACTGGCTTAAGAATGCATTATCAAAAGGAATTTAATCAGGGGAAAAAAAATAATCATGAATGGAGATCTCATACACTTGGTGAAATTTCGTGGTAAAAGATCAACAGTAACACGCATAGCTATGTTTAATAGTGAAAGCAAGAGCAGTTTCATACACACAATGTGATCTGGACTAAACAGCCGTGTGACCATAATAAAACCACAATCAGAAAAAGGCTTCAACTTACTTAGAAGCATACTGATTGGTCTTTGGAGCAAAAGGTCATCTGATCTGATGAGTTCGGACTGACCCTATTCCAATGTAATGGGTGCATCAGGATAGGAAGGAAAGCGCATGAAGCAATGCACCCAACCAGCATATTAGCAACTGTACAAGCCTCTTGAGGCCGGGTTATGACCTGAGGTTGCTTTAGTTGGTCAAGTCTACGCATAACATTATGAGGAAATAAAATAAAGTCAGCTGATGACCTGTATATACTGAATGACCAGTCACATCAATGGAGTTTTTCTTCATTGATGGCAAGCAATTTGTTTACAATAGACATGAGATTTGCATGCTGTTTGTGGGAAGCTGTTATATTTATATTGACTGTCTGCTCCCTCCTATTATATTATATCTTATAATCACTTACTTAAATGTGATTGGTTGAGGTAAAAACAGACATCATACAGTGCATACCTGTACTAACATCAACCAACATAATATTAATACTAAATTGCATAGTTAAATGACCACAAACACAACTGCAGGTTTATTTATCCATTGGTAGAAAAAGTATAGGAATTTTTTCGCAAATTCTCACTGACTAAACCAAAATAGTTTTGACACCATATTTTGGCATTTCTGCCTTTTAAAAGCTTTGTGATGTAAAGAAAACTTTAAATATTTATCAGTTTGCACCTCAATTTGCTTTATTAAAAAAAAAAAAAAACGTTTTAAATAAAACTGCAAAAATAGAGTTCTCATTTTGCTGTCAAACTGTTCATATACAGTATACCTTAAAACATAAATAACTGAGATAAATGCAAGTTTATTGGGGTTCAATGTGCATGATGTATAACAATACAATGCATTGCAATCTATGATGTAATAATTCCACTTTGGAATTAATACTTTTTGTTGGCACTTTGCTAACAAAATGAAATATTCCGACACACATCGAGAAAAACCTGAAAATGTAAGGGTCTGCAAAATAAAATCACAGGTAGAAAAGAAATCACTAGCTGAGACACCCAGGAAAAGCAGATATCGGTTTTCATTCACAGTTGCTCGGTGGAGGTTAAGTATGCTGTTGATACACCAGCCAGCTGCATGTTTTTTTTTTATTTCCCCAACCAACAGGCAGAAAATGAAAAACTCTACTTTTTCCTTTGAAAAAGAAACTTTTAATTTCATATGTTTGCTTGAACAAAACAAATGCTCAAACGCCACTCTTGAAATGAAAATCATTATAGAATCAGAAAATATCAAGGGATGCGGAAATGGTGGCTAAGTCGAACAAAATCCAGTAGAGTAAAGTACAAAACCTGTTACTTAACACTAATGCTATCTGACCACACAGTTGTCTCACGTGTAAGAACATAATCGAGCAAAAACGGAGACACTAGCAAGACTCAAATAACATCCTAGCACATAATGCTTCATCAGCAGAGACATTATTCATTATACATGAAGTCATCCCCTCTCAGCGACTCAAGTAATTGCTTATTTTCCACAGTGTATATTAATGCACATAATTAGCTTGTCATATTTTGGAGTTAAATTACATTATGTGTAGCTTTTCAGCCTGGTTAATTGGGCCTCTGAGTAAGAATAACACGGGACCGGGGAGCACATTGCAGCTTTCACTTGCCTGGGTGTCTGGTGTAGGGTGGCGGTAGTGGCGCTGCGGTGGGGGGAAGGGTGCAGCGGGAAGCAATATGAAGCGTGCGGTGGAATATTCACTGAACCCAAGCTGACATGCCGCCTCTGCTAAACTGAGTTAATGAGACTGAGGGAGCCTGCGCTTTATGTTGAATAGAACCCCTCAGTCTCTCATTTCTCCCCTTCCTTCATTCTCCTCCTCCATCGAGTATGCTAATGTTCCCATTTTTCAGCTTTACCTCCCTGTGAAGCTTTGACACAATTACCTTGTGCAGCTAATGTTTAATTCAGTGCAATGAACGCTTGTAAGTGTTTATGCGAAAAAAAACAAGGAAACCATGACCTGGAGTTCTCTCGTTATATGTGTGCGTGTGTGTGTTGCAATTTAACGAGACACAATTGGGAGCTATAATGTTGCAGACCTGATGGAAGCTCATCGCTGATATGCCACTTTAACAAAGATTTAGGACACCCAGCACATCACAAGCACCACAAACACACACACACACACACACACAAAGAGAGAGAGAGATAAGAGAGGGATTAACAGCAGTTATTGCATGTGTGAGCATGGAGGACACCAGACTCTCATTGGTGTGCAAGGCTTACCACACACTCTGTGTGTATGCATTCCTTTGTACTCCTACATTCACAAATCAATTCAACAAAAAAACAAAATCTCTAAACGCTCAATGGCCTTGAACCGACTAATTATGTTCCGACTGGGTGTGCACTGACTTAGGGGAGGAAGCAGCGACGACCAGGAAGAGGACTGCATGAATCACAGCAGCTTCGTGTACTATAAGGCAGAGGTGAGATGTACGCGAGAGCTGAGAAGAAGAAAGGAACCAGTGAGGGGGAAGGAAAGAAAAATAAAGAAGGGAAAGACAGAAGGCAAAAAATGGAGAGAGATAAAGAGTGTTAGATGTTGGGAAGTGGGCCAAAAAGGGAAATAAATTGGCAAGAAGAAAGATAGATATGGGTAGTTCAAGGAGAGTATACTATCTCTCTCTCTCTCTCAATACTTCTATCCCAAGTTAATCTGAACCAGGCCGAGAGTCTCGGCCTGGTTCAGATTAAAAATAGTTTTAACATTAAAACAATAATTACACTTCTGCTATATATTGTGCTATACAGTAGTTGAAACATTTGAACCTAGAAGAACAGGTAATGTCTCAAACATAAAGCCGTGTTTATTCACGGTGAAATGAGCGAGTCAAATGAACATTATAATCTGCTCTTATAGGACAGGATTGAGAAGACCAAGTCTGAACAAAAAGGTCAAGATGATACAGTTAGAGTACGCCTTCTTAACGAATGCAATGCAGTGGAATGGAATGGAATGTGGTACAAGCCCAGGTGTAGACAGGACGTATGACAGCGTTTACAAAAACCTCCTCCGGCTTAGTAGAGTGCAATTGTGGGATTAAAGCACAATGTTTTGAACATTCCTGTATGCCATGCTGGTCCTTAAAGAGGATGGCAGCTGAGAACTAAGAATATGTGCTATGGCCCGGAACAACTTAAAGGTGACCATGGGCTAAAGTCAATACAGCCCCACTGGTGTAAGGATTTCAGCTTCAGTAAACCAATAGGGCAGTGCCAACCTACAGCTTCATGGCTCGATACACACTCAACTCCGATAATCTGACTTGGCAGACCTGTCTGCTGGTCTACCATATGGGCCTGCTGTAAACAGTAGGAGACCAAATACTACATGAAACACACACATCCCAATTTTCTGCTCTAGTAAATCTACTCTGTAGAAGAAACTTTATAGGTATACAATTACTGATTGAAAAACCACGCCACAATGTTTTAATCTTCCATCCATTTTGAGACCTACTAGGGTTTCAAAACACTATACAATGCTGAGACTAATGGCGTCCTGTTGTCCCCGGGCTGATAAAAAAATGTGTTTGGGATGATTAGATGTTCCCCGGGACTTCTCCGGCACAAAAGACACTTTTGCATGTGTACAGAATATGTGTGTGTAACTTTTGCTTACTAAATGAAAACTAAACCTTGCGATGATTTAATCAGAGCACATCTGTTCATGCTGTCACTATGGTCACTTAATATCGCTGGTTTGCTACTCAGCAGGAGATCGATGTGCCCGTGGCACTTGTCCATCTATCCAACCAGTCACAGTTTCCTGGCAGGACTTCGGCATGTTTCCCTGGTTGAAGAAAGAGGGCACCGCTGCATCACTTTCAACAAGACCCAGCAGTTCAAATACTCCTGAAATCCCCAGGGCTGAGGTAAGGACACATGCAAACCTATAACGTACTGTAATTATGATCCCAAAAGTCCTTTAATCACAAGGGAGGCTAACATTTGTTGCAAAAGAGCTGATCATCTGCTAACCTAGCTTTCACTACTAAGAGAACTTACAGAGTTTATAGCGACATGTATGTTACAGCATTTCAGCATTTGTTTATATATGAAGCTTATGGACTGCAAAAATTGTCAAAAATGTTCAGTTCAGTTCTAATAAATGACTTTGAATGGAGCAAAATAGATGTAATCACTTATTTTCTCAATCCAATATTGATTTTGTAATGCCACTAAGAACAGCAATTATAGATAATGATGAAAGCTAAGAAACAACATTTTGATTTTGGGACAGTTCACATTCACTTAGGGACGCCTGAAACTTTTTATGACATTTCCAGGACGGTGATGATGAAAGTTAGTCTGGAGCCCTGCACTGCAATTACTTACAGAGTAATTGGACATACCCAGCTTGCAGGATTAACATTTTTCTACCCCTTATCAGTGTCACATCCTGACTGCAGGACCGCTTTTGGCTGGGTATTTTTGGTTGGTGGATTTTTCTGAACGCCGCAATGACACCAAGGTGTTTAAAATCCCCAGCAACACTGCTGCACTTGATGCACTCATGCCAGCAAGGCACCCCCCTCACGTCACTGTCACTGCTGTGCTGAGAATAATCCATCACTCCAATATCATCTGGTCAGCTATGATCCTAGGTCAAAATGAGACAGACTTCACCTAGTAAACGATCCAGTAATTATACACAGAGAAAATGCAGCTACATGACATGTGGACCAGATTAAATCGAGTATAATAGAGAGAAAACTAAGTTAAACGGAAGAGGAGATTATAACATATGTAACGACCACTTATCTCCCTTTCACCTCCTCCAAAAAAAAATCTGTTCAATCCTACAAGAAAGTTTTAAACAATTCTATTATTCCTTCAAGAATTCTTCCCATTCACACAAAGTTTAAATCAATCCCATTAACCACAGAAAATCTGCCCAATCGCTGCCACTTTAATCACAACTCAACAGAAGCCACTTTAATCAATGAAGAATTACATAAATTCCATGGCTTTGTTCTATTAGTTCTGTTCAATTGTTAAATACAAATACTTTAACCATAAATAAAAATTGAAAAGTAAAAACTTTTCATTTATTTCTTACTAGTGGTACTAGTGCCGACATTACCTGTCCTTAATGGGGAAATTAGAAACAGTTTTGAAATAGATTTATTTATAAATAAAAGAAGGTTGGAGTCCATGTACATGTCTGCCTGTCATTCTGTACAGCAGAACTCTGCCCAATTTATTAATACAAAGAATTAACATTTTTTGTAAGGTTCCGTATCTTACACCTTGTTCACGCAGAACAGGCAGAAGCCTTGTGTACTTCATTCCTCGTCAACCAAATACACTCCCTGTTTCGTAATCAGAGAGTGAATCACAGATGAGAAATTGAAAATGTATAAATATTGAATAAACATTTTACAAAAGTTTTTTCTTAAAACTATCCCAGGGCATTAAAATTCACTTCATTGTTATTTCAGCATTGAAAATATTAACTAATCCCAGTAAAAATATTAAGTTTAGATTTTAGAATTAAATATCTTGTTTAAATATGTTGGTTTACATTGATCAAGTACCTAATTAGTAGCTTATTTTAAAGTAGATCATCTAAAAAATCTGGCACATAAATATTCATAACATCGCTTTTAGTCAACATTTTGATTTGAGCAAACGACTGGGCTCTGATATTTTACATGCGGACTACTGTGCATATATTTGATCTAATTTATAGATAATAATTAGATAATAATCTAATTTTTTTTTGTTTGTTTGTTTTTATAGTGGCTCTTCACATCATTGCTTGAATTGGCAATTTTTTAAAAATTCTGTTCACCCAGTTTTCCCTGATGCTGTGACAAAATCGACTGGACAGACATACAGACACAAAAAACATACAGACAGACTTTTTTTTCCTGAATCTGGTTTTAGGTCCTCCAATGTGTGAAATGTAAAGATATCATTGAAAGCATGAGCTCTGACCAATACACAGACAAAACCTTTCTTTTATTTACATAGATAAATGACGTCTACTGGCCCACCTGCAGTACCCTTACAGCCAACCAGGGGGATGAGATTCACCCTTTGGGAAACACTTGTAAATATTTAAAGACATTAATCATGCTAGGTAGCATCACTAATTATCATATGTTAATTAAAATGGCCCTTATTTGTCCAGGAAGATTTATGTTGGTAAACCAGTGTTTGTCTTTAATTACACATAATTCCAAACCCAGTGCACAGCTCTACAGTGAAGCATGATCTAACCAGTATCAATATCTGATTTGTTCATCATTGTAGCAGTGTTGTCCTCTGAAATACTGATATTGTAAAAGAATGCACTGTGCAAAAAAAAAAAAAAAAAATCAATAATTCTAACAACCAACCTTGTTATATATTGGTTTCTGTGAGCAGTCAGACCGTAACAGTCATTGAGAAGAGCAAGTTGTATGTGGGTGTTTCAATAAATTGTTATATTGACATCAGGCAAGAGCTGTGAGCAGCCATACTGTAAAAGATGCAAGAAAGTGTTTATCACTTGTCATAGATTAACCAGAGTTTCCTATGTACACTGCAAGGTGCAGCAGCATACCCACAACAAAACCTACTTACTGTACACTATGCTATTCAACAATAATGCTCGAATTAGTTCATTCAGGAGCAAAAAAAAAAAAACTAAAAATGAAAATGTATTCCTACAGTCATTCAATCAATCTTGTTGCAATACATTATATTGCAACAATATATAAATATATTATTTAATCATTGCCCAGAGATTTTTGATTAAGATGATAATATGCATAAGTAATAATCCAGGAATACCACTATTCCTAATATTATGTAACTAATATTACACAATAGTTAGATGTGATTGAGTAATCATATTGAACAAAATGGTGATTGAATGTTTAAGTGTATATATGTATATACACATACATACATACTGTACATACATACATACATACACACAGACATGCACACTGTACAGTACATATATACTGTGTGTGTAATATGTCACAGGTGTTCTAATAAACGTTAATTGCAATAACTGTCTTTTGTAGCAAGAGTAAAAGTCCACAATACTGGAAAGAGGGAAGAGCAGCTGCCTGCCAAAACCTACATTCAAAAACCATTCCTGGAAGCACTTTAAGCAACAAAACACTTCTGATAACATTATATCATCTTAATCAACACTTTGTTTCCTGAGTACAGTGGAGCCTCGGATTGAGAATAACGTGGTTTACGAGTGTTCCGCAAACCGAGCAAAGATTTTAAATAATTTTTTTAATCAGAAACCAAGCAAGTATTAGTTTATGAGCACCAAGTATCATGCGTCACGCATGCGACTCTTATTTTGACACCGAGTGTCACTCTCTCACCTCCACCTTATTTGTACTTTTTTTTTTTAAGGTAAAGTGCAGATTAATTTTTTTATTTTCATTTTATAGATTGTACTAATTATTTTTATGCATTTATTTTTTGGGGCTGTGGAATGAATAATTTGAGTATTCATTATTTCTTTACGGGAAATGATGATTTGGTTTACGAGTGTTTTGGAACACGAGCCCACTTCCGGAACGAATTATGCTCGTAATCCAAGGTTCCACTGTAACTGCATCTAAATTGTTGTCAACTGCCACTGCATCCAAGTGGTTTTGTTCATGCCTAACCCAAACTACAAAGCTAACTAGCTTCTAATCCCAAATCCCTGGAACAAAGGATTGTACACCCTACATAACCCACCAGCTTTCGATTTAACCCCAGAAACCTGGAGGTTAGTTGATACTCTGGAAAAAAAATAAATCTCATAATCTCCGCACCTCTTGACTACATAGTGCAAGTAAAAATTTTAACCTACTTCCACCCATGTTAATTACACAAACTGTCGGTTGCCATCTTAATACTAGTTCTGCCAGTTGCGTGGAAGGATGTGTTGATGGAGAACAATAGTTTGTGGAACTGTTATATAAAAGCACTCGAGGTTGTCCTCTTGTGCTATTTTTTGTAACCATGCTGATATTCAGTACAACAGCACTCTCTCTCATGTGATATTGATTGAATAAACCAACATATTTAAAGTGTACAAAGTATGTACTGTACATGCTTTATATTTAAAGAGTGGACTTAAAAAAAAAATACTTTCAGTTTTTAATAACTGGTTTATTCTATTATGCAGTAAGCTTTTGACAAATGTTTCAAGCTAAGACTATGTACACACCTGGACTGGGCTTACTCATTCTAATAGCTAGCTAGCTAGCTAGCTAGCTAGTTAGTTAGTTAGTTAGTTAGTTTAAATAGATGTTGGAATTTGTTAAACATGACAGAATTTAAAATCTCCGGGATTTGCTTTTAACAATGACAATTTAAGTAAATCTAAGTTGCTTGTTTATCAAATATCAACACCCATGCACACACATTCCATCCAATCTGGCAGGCAGACAGCAGTGTGTGCAGCTACATGATGAAGACATATGGCACTTGAAAGATTTATGAACGGTAGACACACTCGGGGGGGGGGGCTGCCAGACATTCAGAATGATGATTGCAGGAGTGTTTCCTCTCACAAGAAGGTCAGGGAGTTAGATGGAGTTCAACTGAGACTTCAAAGCACCATGCCACTGTTGTCTGGCTTAAGGAATGGAGTGCTACATTCCAACAAGTTAGCACTCCTATGATGTATACGTACAGGACATGCACACGGTGAAAAGGTTTCAACGTAGTACTATTATACAGGCCATAAAACATGCTGAACTACAACTCAACTACACTATATTGAAAATGGTGAAAACTAAAGCAAAAAAGGGGGATACGTGAATAAAATCATTGATTTTAAAGTCTTACTAAAATTATATATGGTTTACTAGCATTTACAGTGGGGAGTAAACAGCATTTATTCAGACTATCATGCTCAACAGGTTCAAACCTACCAAAGAGATGCTCTGGTCCAAGCCAATACAAAGCGTTCTCACATTTTCTGCTAAGTCAGAAGTCAACAACAAGGAGTTATTTTGTAGGTTAGCCTTCACAAATGTTGAATCAGACAGCCGACACGAGTCATTAATATGACCATCTGATTACAAAACCGGTCTGCCTGCAGAGGTCAGACCAGGACAGCTGAAGCGTTTGCACTCTGGACCCAGGAAAATCTGTAGGGTAAAAGTGCGATTCTGCCACTAGCATGTCCGTGGGTCAAGAAAGCTGGCAACAATGGAAACACAGAAAACATCACCTAAATCTTAAAGGCAAATCTAGAAGTTCCCAAAACAAAGTTGCATGGAAAAACTAATGAAGTTAAATTGTCCCAGTACGTTAATCTCCTACAAGCTACATTTCCATGTGTGAGGAAAAAAAAAAACAGTTTACATGAACAAAAACAAAAGCATTTCATCAGTCATGGGAAAGTACTGGGACTTTTAGCTTGAGCAGAAATGTGAGCAAACAGGTCACAACCACAAATTCCAAATCTCTATTTAAAGGCTGTTTCTGCCTTCTGTTTCGCTTCAGGGGAAGAACTTTGTGACTAAAAGCATTACAGGTTGATGCTTGGATCTAGTTGTTCCAATGTTTATTCTAGAGTTTTAGTTTATTAGCAAAATTGTATGTTTTTAAGCTCTGGTTTCACTCTACTTGACATTTTGACCCAATAACCTAAGCCCACACATTTAGCACGGCTTATTGTATCTTTATCCCAGATGAAAATGTGGGACTAATTCCAAATGTCCACCAAGCAATTACAAACAAGTAACTTACAGCAAACAAGTCGTTTATAACTATTTTCTTTTCCTTTTTTAATAAAATTTAAATATTCTTTGGATTGTGTAAAGCTGCTTCGTGACAATGGCAATTGTTAAAAGCTGTATATAAATAAAATTGAAATTGAATTGAAGTATCCAAAAAACTCTAACATATGTTATAGTTTCATAATTTTAAACAAGCTTAAGTCCAGGATTAAAAAAAAAACAGTATTAAATATTTACAAATTAATGTTCATAATAAAACTTAAACCTGGATTAATTCATTGTTTAATTTTTCATCATCTTATACTGTAGCGAAATGAATAATTGAATCTTTAATTAAACACTATGAAAAACCACACCCTTTATTCATTGCAGAAGGCTTAGATAAGGCTTAAATAAAATAAATAAAATAAATATATAGTGTGATGAATGTCAAATGAAGGCTGTAGTGCTCTGCCTGCACTGCTATAATCTTCATTACTGAAATGAGAACAGTCGTACAGACAGAAGAGCACTCCTGTGAGATTAGCCAGGCCCTGAACCCTGCAGTATAATGACCGGTCTTTTATGGCTCCTTGCCTGCTTCTCTCACCCTAAGACAGTGTAAGAGTTCACTAATCAACTATTAAAGCCCTTCTTATGAGCACACTGCCACTCCCCTACTCCCCTGGCCTCCGTTCTTCCTGTTCCCTCCCTCGACCTCTCCACATGCTTTAATAAACAAGCTCTAACGCGAGACTTACTTTCTCCAATCCCCATCCCACTCATTATTCTAAACGTTGCATAAATGGTCCGAAGTGCTTTACTCGGAGGGGACTGGAATATGTTGCTGTGATGTACATCCTTAGTTCATGATCTTAGTCCTTACCCCTATGCACTGCACGTTTTTTTTTGTGTGTGTGTGTTTTGCTTCTACTGCTTTGCATCAATCTCATTACATGGTTATAAAGACCATTAATGAGTTGAGTGAGCAGTAAATGTTGGACTAAAATTAAAGGACCACCATACACAAACCAAAGATTGGATTGTGTTCAGACGACTTTATGCTACACAATCAAAGAAAACTCTGTGCACAAAACTTATCAATTAAGCAAACTATTGCCTCAAAAGAGTATTTCGGAGCCAGACTTTAGCATTCTGAAGGTAACATTTAATGAGGTAACCTTTATTTCATACTACTTTGCATGACATAGTTTTGTAATTAAGAACACATGACGTCTTGTTCCGGTCAGCCCGAAGCACATTTTAATCAAACACACACACACACACACACACACACACACACACACACACACACACACAGGGCATGAAACCATTTTATTAAAGCTAAAACGAAAGGGGGTTGGCTTGTAAGGTTGTAAACCATGGGTATACAGCAAAATAATTATCAGTATACAAAAGAGGTTAATCTACCAACCATACCATGAGTATAGGTACAACACTAACAGGAAAGTGAAAGACAATTGACTGCCTTCTTCACTTGTGGCTAGCAGCAGGCAAAACAAAGGGTCAGGAGGATTGATTGAAAAGCAGAACCCAAGGACAGAAGTGAAAGAAGACATTTAAAATCAGTTAGGACCTGTACACTAGGGCCATTGGTTCATTCTAAAAGAGATGAATATTTCATTTGCACTAGACATGAAGTACCACTGCTTTGTCATTCATACACAGCAGCTGCTCAAACACCACCCCAAAAAGCCCACAGCTGCCACTCAAAGTACTCCCCCAAAGGAATATCCATCTCAGAAAGCTGGGGCACTCAGAAGACGAAAAAAAATCACCCCCAAAGCTTCAAAATGCTACCTTGGAGGTCCGGAATAAAGGGAATTCACTGACTCATGGGGTGGAATGTAAAAAGCAGACAAACTGCCTTGTATCCATTTTGATTCCTTCTCTTCAACTAGTCTCCCGATTTGATTTCAAGTTTCAAGGTTTAAAGGGAGAAAGCAACCACATGGGGTAGCTCGACCACAACCCCTGCTGATGGGTAAATATTAGTACAAGGATTTAAAGACCAATTTACTCTTGCCAATTTAGTCTAGCTTGTCAGAAGAGGAACCATAATATGTCCAACATTTCCAGTTATGGTTCCATGGACCAGAGCTCTGTGGTGGCTTTTTAATATCAGTCAGTTTAAGCAGCTTAAGGACCAGTTTCTCAGAGTAATTATTCACGCTTTAACTTCACCTGCCTAACTGGTCAGGAAAGGTTCTCAGAAACTATACGACTTGGAAGTATTACTAAACCCGAGCTCCAAAAATTTTGTCAATTAGACACATTGTTTACCTAGCAATCTGATAATTTAATATCATATCCCTCTATTTCTGTTGAGAATATAGTACAATGGTAAAGCATCCATGCCTGTACTGTGTTTTCAGGCCTGCTCAACAATGTTAGGGCAGTTTGTATGTTTGAGTATTTCAGAAACTGCTGATCACCTGGAAAAAACAGTGTCTAGCGTTTACAAAAAAACAAATAAAACTTACAATCCATTAAGACTTAGAGTTTTATTTAGCAAAATGTCACTGATGTGTGGAAGATCCTGGTGGAAAATTCAACAAGGAAGCATCGCTTTCAGACAAAATGGTGTTTATGTTCATTAGACTATGGTTTTATATTAGAGAAAGACCAATTTAATCTGTCGCCCGATTAATCTAGCCAATTTTTGCCAAATTTAAATAAGCAGCATCAGCCGATGTCTGAGCATATAAAGAAAATTAACAGGCCAGTGGTGTGGATATAAACCCACAGATGGTAAAAGTCTAGCTGTTTATTTTTTCTCTCCTACTTTTCCTTAGTCAAAAAAGCACATATATTTGTAAATAAAAGTGATAACAGTTGAAATGCTTATTTCAATTGTTATTTTAGAGCTGGTCTTTTTGTTTGTCTTAGTGCTAAGCGCTAACTAAAATGTAGCACCAAGCGCTAGCGAATGTTAGCTGCTAGTAAATGTTAAAAGCACCTGTCTGATTATATTTTTCAGTTACAACTAAATTATTTATGTGGTTTATGACCATATTCATACTGATAAAAAAGGGGAACAATCGGTAACATAATTCTATTTCAGGTTACAGTGTCTTCTTCAGTAAACATCCAAAAATAAGAGAGATGGGTGGGCTGTTAGCTTTCTGTCAGTTTACCTGACTCACTAGCATGGACAGAATTTTATTAGATTGTATTGTACAGGGGATAATGTAATTGGAGAATAAATGACATAAAAAATAAAAAATAAATAACTTTTGTATTTTTTATAATGGCAGTCTTAAATAATTGTTTATTTATGCAATTTTATGAATTATTTATTATCATTAAACTCTTGGACAATAGTATGCTATTGTTTTTAACGTATTTGGTATTTAATGCAAGTACATCTTTTTACATATAAAAGCAATAACTGAAAAACCTGCATTACGTGCTGTCATTCCAGTCTTTAGCGAGACATACTGTAGCAGTGTACCATGGGTAAAAAGGGGTCATGTATTCTCTGAATAAGAAGGATATCCGGTCTCTGATGGAAGCAGTCCCAATTTCCTCCTGTGGTCACTAAAAGGGTATGTCCTACAGCAGTATAATACACTAAACACTAACCATACAGTGCAGCCTTGTTACAGCTGCATTGTCGTCTCCCTTCAACCACATGTGGCATGTTTGTTGTCCCTTGTTTGCTCCCGAATCAAAATAGCCCTAGTTCAAATTGGGCCTTAATCAGATGGGGACAATACGATCCCATGGCTGAGCCACTCAAGCAGAATAGCTTTAGCCCCCCGAGGGCATGCTTCAGTCACAGTGTTGTTCAAGAGAAGCTGAATGTCCATGTGGCCAAAACAAAGCAAAGTGTTGCCAGCTCCTATAGAAGGGCACATGAGAGGAAAGATGGAAAAACAGAAATGTTTTCTTACCTTGGGTTGAAAGTGGCGAGAGCGAGGACACATGGAAAAGAAAAAAAAAACAAGGGAAAATGTTAATACATTTGGGAGAGTTAATTTTTTTACGAACTGTATATTGAGAGATGTTTATAAAATGGCATAAGCATCATAACTATTTATATCCTTTAAGCTTAGCTCAACATTCACTATTACAGTTTCTGTTCGGATTCACTCACTTGAAGGCTGTGTCAAAATAAGCCCAACTGCATTTACTGTACTTCCACATCTTTAAGGGATCAGCCAGAGACAACCATGAATTTATTATGAAAGCGGTTTGCAGTCATTCCAAAACTTTAGGTCAACCCTCTCGCTTTATGTACTGTATAGTCATATTCATCAAAGCTGTGTCTGACAGCATACGAACAAACCTGCTTCTGATTTATTAACCTGTCATACAACAAAACAAAAACAGCGTTTTTAAGTGAAATTGTTGAATCAAATTCAGGTGTGAAAAATGATCCCCTGCTAATCACTTATTTACATGTTGTTTGCATAACTCACAGTCACATTTATCCACTCAGCTTTGATGAATGAAAGCACTGCTTGTGCTCGGATGTCTTTTTGAATTATCTAACTCTCTCATCCTGTATGAGAAGGGATACGGACCAACAGGGTGTCCTTCCAATGCAATAACATTAGCTGAAATACACAAATACAGCCGGAGGTCCATTCTATACATTGCAATAGCCTATGGATAAATATTACTGTTACAGTGCTTTGCAAATGCACTTATTGTCTCCATATCATCATCCTTACCTTTTTTCAGAACGTTGACTCTTTCTACAGTACTCAATGTTTCACTCTTGAGAATCTCTGATTTATCAAAAAAGTTTTGTACATTATACTAATCTAATGTCTGTACAGTCCTGACCTCGATCCAAGCCATTTCCACACGATTGAGTCATTAAAGGAATTCCTGGAAGGCCATCGTTTAAGATGTGAAGCAGGCAGTCTGATCATGCCTCTGGCACCCTGAGGAAACTTTCTACCTTGATGATACTCATGCACTAGTGAAACACTGGGATAAGTGCATTAGTTTAGCAATGGATTTTATATATACGAAAAAAGTGGTTATTCAGCAGTCCTGGTGTGACTTCAATGCCCCTTGTATTTATGAAAACATTCTTCTTCTTTTTTTTTTTTTTTTTTTAAAGGCATGCGGCTACAGTATGAGGAACCAGAGAGCATAACAAAATAATTTGAACCTTGACAAGAGCTATGTCTGATTTAAGAGAACAACCAGTGAGGCAGTTACCTTGTTATAGCACAAGACTTGATTAGACTAGCCCTGAATTTATGCCGGACATGCTGTGTAAGCATCTCAGCAAGATCTAAGTCAGTCCCACATCAGAAGGATGAAAGTATATATCTCAGCTTAAGTTCAAAACCCAGCATTTTATCATCAGTTAAGAGAAGGTGAATTAACATTTACAGCAATTTTTAGTTTTCATATCAAAAGTAACTGGTTGCTGTGTAAAAAACAAATGGAAAATAAATTTCAACAATTTAAATTACCCTGACAAATACAGTCATATATGTTAAGTATTTTATTTGAACTTATTATTACTTACCACATTATTTTGGACAGGTCTGATTTTACTACTTAGTAAACACTACATTTTTAAAAAGAATATTTTTATACAATTCTAATACTGTTAGAGAGTAATTAAAATGGCTATAATTACAAAACGCTTCAATTAAACAAATCTTTTGGGACAGGGGGACAGTGAATAACGGGTATCTTTGCTTTTATTTTTGTTTCCCGTGTTTAAAAGGACATTGCAGCTACTGTATAATTTAGCTGCAGATTATGATTAGAAACAATTATCTGTGTATAAAAATATACAGTGTATAAAGCAGGAAATTAAAAGTGTAGTTTTGACATTTTAACGGGTTTATGTTTCACTGAGGACGAAAAATGAGAAAAATAGACATGAAACATAAAAAGACAGTACAATTCACAGGCTTGAGTTTGATGACTTTTGTCACTGATATGAGTTGATTGATGTTTTTGTTAAAGTAGAACCGGAGTTAACCCTAAAGTGACGATTGATCCAACGCGTCCAGTGTCAACTGACCTTACTGACATACAGAAACTGGAAATGACTGAATGTACCAGGGCTACATTGATGTACATGATGTGTGCACTATATTCCTTTCCTTTGTTATTTATGTACGTCACTATGTACCTCACACCAACATTGCTATATTGTATTGTTCTCTACATCAATGTATTGTTTTAGACACACACCCCATCATACAATGATCAATTCAACATTTAGACTCTTAAATGTTTGTCTCAGACCTATTTATATTTGAAAGCTTTTATGCTAAGGCCTTTCTCCATATGGTTAAAAAAAAAAAAAAAAAACACACAAAAGAAAGGCATGGGGCTTGCAGAAAAGGTGCACAGTTTTTCCTTTGTCTAGAGGACAGGGCAATCTGTTGATCTGGTGTTGGCTAGAAGGTTATACTCAATGATACCCCAGAATTATATGATGATATAATAATATGTGACGCAATGGAGTCAGAAAGAAATTGTGAGATAAAAACAAAAGACACGGAAGAGAAAGAAATAAAAAAGCTATCAATAGAGACCAAGTGGAAATCGTAACCTTTGATAAGGTCATTCTAAAACGTTTGCCTGCATTTCCCGCTCTCTGTGTCTGCATTTCAATCAAGATGGAGTTTTAAGCAGGTGGCTGTGTAGAGCGGTGATCACAATGCCCTTTCTGCCATACTCTTCACAGTCAAATTATCTTTCTGAACCTCCTGCCAAAGGATTCTGCAGAGGATAACCTGAACATTGGTCATCAGCTTCACCTGGAATGATGGATCTGAGAAATCACAGACGATGTTATTCCTATGATGAACCCAAAGTGTTTGGAATGGCAGATCTTGGAGGAGATTGTAAATATTTGCTCTAGATGGTCGAAAGAGACATTTGGAGCACCTGTTGGATTTCATAGACACATTTGTCCCCTTTATTGACTCCAACTGAGGACTTTTAACAGGTGGAGAACCAGTGGCTCTTGGATTATCGAACCATATGGTCCCGAAGTGAAGCACACACCCACTGCAAATGTGACTTCCAGCCATGCAGCAGGATGAGGAATGGCTATCCGCATGAACCTTTCTGTTAGATTAAAAAACATGAGTCCAGGAAAGAGCGTGCCAACCCAGCAATGTCAATGAACAAAGCATATCTATCACCATAATGGGCTTTAAATAACAAAGCTCATCAGAGAGTATTGAATGCGGTGGGACAACTCTTAAGATGAATAGTACACAATTAATGCAACTAAAATGAAAAATGAAAAAGAAAAAAAAAACCCTCTGACAAGATGTTTCATGTCCAACAGTAACCCTCATTAACAAAATGAAACCAGACCCAGGATTGTACATAAAGGTTTAAGAGGTGACCTGCTCTTGCGCTAATGGACCCTCCTGCCATGCTCTGCAGGATGCTCCATCTTAGAACCAAGCCAACAAACATGCTGTCTTCCTGGAATGGTAATTTAATCAGGCTAAAAGGGTCTGCTGTTCCATCAAGAATTTACACCCCTTTTGGAACAGCTTCCTACTCCTGACCTTTGCCATCGAGGCCCGCTCCAACCCTTCAGGCCCACGTGCTGGCTTTTACTGACCTCTGGGGTGATTGGTCTGGGAGTATTTCTGGGCAAAGAAAGAATGGATAAATGGAAGCCAGATGGCATTCTGGGAAAAGGGATAAGCAAAATAACACTGTAAAGCACAAACTTTCATTTAATGGCCATGTTTAATGACCTATTATTAGCTAGCTAACCTTATCTAGTAAATTTATTTGATTTAATGTATTTAATAATTTATGTTAAGTAGCACCTTGTCATCAACTACTGTTTCTTTTTTATTTGTTGTTTTTTTCTAACGAATTTGTGGTTAAATTCAGTACATTCACTGTGTTTGAATTCAGTGAAATAATCTAAATTGCAATGTGGACCCGTGCAATTATTTAATTACAGAAGTATGAATACCAAATAGTTAATTTAGTAGTTAAATATTAAATTAAAATTGCAATAATCTCAATGTGATGTACTGTATTATTATTCATCAAATCAGGTTGACCTGCTTAAATTCTTAAGCATTCCAAGAGTGAAGTTGTCACGCTGCAGAAGGCATAAAACATTACTTCTTACAGCATCCCTGTAACTGATGAAATGTTTATTCTGGGCAGTTGGAAATCGAAAAATTCATAGTTAGCAAAGTAAAAAAAAAAATTATGAATGTTATGCTAGCTATCTTATTAGACTTTTCTTCAACCTTTCCACTATTTTCTAGTGTTAAATAAATTGCTTATTAAATAAGTCTGTAAAGTGAATATTAATCTAAGACCAAAACTAGGAACAAATGTATTGTATCCATCTTAAAGATTATCATTGAATTGATGGAGATTAAACAAAACTGAGAGGTCTGCCCTACAACCCCAGAAAAAAATATGGAATCACCACACTTTGAAGTTTTTTTTTTTTTTTTTTACTTTCTAGCACCTAAAAAAGTATAGCTAGATATTTTAAAAAATATTTCTTTTATTTTTAAATAACTTTCTGTGAAGGAAGACATGATGCAGTTTAATCATTCTGCAAACACCATTTTACAGTACAGTAATCTGGGAGTCATGATGATTTGTTGTTTTGAGGTTATATTTGCAACACTGTGTTTGGGTCATTCATTCATTCATTGTCATTCCAACTTTCAAAAACATCATTGTCATGACTAAAACTGAAACTAAGCTTGCAGTAAAATCTAACAACACAATGTGGTGTTTTTTTTTTTTTTTTTAACAACACCAAATCCCCAGTCCTAATTCATATTTGTGCACTGCAGGTTAAGCCACCCCAATGGCAACACATCTAATCTGGGCCGGCCATGCCATAAAACCACAAACAGGTGCTGAGCAAAGCTGGTTAAGTGTAATTACACCCTAACTCGTAAGTGAGGATGACCAACCATATAATTAGAAATGGCTGCCATGAGACAGTGCCAAAAAGAGGGAAATGCCACTCTTCGATAATAGCGACTAGACTGCAGTGGATACGTGGTCTTGTGTTGACTTGTGCAGCAGGCAACCAACAGATATGTTTAGACACTGGCGTTGCATATTGGTTTCGCAGTTTTACTTTGTATGAAAATTTATAGTTATCATACCATGTACATTTACTGGTATTGAGGAAAAAAGAAAACAGAACTGAGAATCTGTCCTGCACATGCGTACATGCAGCAGAGAGAATGGCAGAGTGAAGCAAAACTAAGAAAAAAAAGGAAAAGAAAATCAGCCTTGTGTGATTACCTGGATATCCCAAAAAATTATGTGGAGTTGTTATCAAGGATATCCAACTTGTGGAAAAGAAAAAAAAGAGAGAAAAAGAACACGTCTACTAAAGGTGGAAACACATCCATTTAAGGATAGTGGGTTGTTGAGGTTAGTACATGTGGAGACATTCTGTCACCGGTCATTTTAACCCTAACCCTAATCCCGTGTCCTGTACTTTTCTCTCCAATGTGGTTCATTTATTTATTTCCAAACGGAGATTGCTGCTAAGCTTATTATTATTAGATCAATAATAATAATAATAATAATAATAATAATGATAAAAAACATCATGTAATACCAAATATTATGAAACAAGACGGTTATCATACTCATACCGTTGCAACCCTATTACACACACATACACACCAAGACAAGTAGCATGACAGCTTTGCTGCTCACAAACACCAAATTAGCATAGCAGTTCTGCTCCTGCCTCAACATTCCTCTTTTTAAACTCAGTTCAGCTGACAAACCAGCTACACATCTAAAGTGTTAGTTCAATTCCTATTGCCATAAATACCTGCAAAGATAGCAATGAGACTAAATCCTCTCAGGTCATGCTGTTTAAAAAGAAGTAAGTGACAACCTGCCTCGTTTACGTTTCATAATACCGCACATCAGCCATTAGCAATCAATATGCTATCTTCTTTTATGATGGGAGGAGGGGTTGCAAATTAGCATGTGCTCCCAGGCTGCGTTTAACCACATTAGCATGTGAATAGTGGCGGTAGAGTCATGAGCTCTGGGGCAATCCATTGTGGATTCAACTGTGCTGAACAGGGAGGCAAAGTCTGGTTAGCCAAACTCAGTCTATTTAACCTGAAGTGCACAATGACTTGGAGTGTCGGCCTGAATAAAGGAAGTGAATATGTTTAGTATAACATGACAGAACTTTGCTGAAACAGCAGGGAAAGGCAGCGTTCAATACCTCAGACTTAAAACAGGTGAGACAAGAGCAAGACTCGTATGTCTTCCTTATAGTTTTCTACAGGATGAGGGGGAAAAAAAAAGTTCACAGTAGGGGTCATCAACGGGTGGATACTGATCTGGATAGAGATCCTGCAAATATTGTAGCAGATGAGATTTAATCTCTAATGTACAATTTTGAAACTGAAATAAAACTGCAAAAGTCTTAAATAAAACACGTTTTGCCTATCAAATGTGTTTTCCTTTTCTGCCCGATAACGACACACTACACTCCACAGTGATTCCCTCCTGGTTCAAACCAGTGTTATATGCTTATGACTTTTTAATAGAAGTGGAAGCTGAAGGCTTTAGTGCTTCTGGCGATTTCCATTCACCACCTGCCAGAGCAAGGTTAAAGCCATCACTCAAGACTAGTGGGGTATGATAACCCCAATAACTATGAAGTGCAGCTGCCGCTTTTGGGAATACACACAGACCTATTGCATAAGCATAAGAACATATTCTGACCACCAAAACAGCTCTGGCCCGTCGAAGCAAAACCGCTGAAGGTATGCTGTGATGTCTGCCAGGAGATCCTTTAACTGATCCAAGCTGCAAGGTGGGGCCTCCATGGATTGGACTTGTTTGTCGATCACAGCCCACACATGCTTGATTGAGATCTGGGGAATGTGGAGGGCGATTCAACTCAATGAACTCGGTCATGTTCCTCAAACCATAGCTGAACAATGTTCACAGTGTGGCAGGGCGCATTACTCTGCTGAAAGAGGCCACTGGCATTAAGCAATTCCATTGGCATGAGAGTATGTACTTGGTGTTCAACAATGTTTAGATAGATGGTACTTGTCAAAGTAACAGCCACATGAATGCCAGGACGTGAGGATTCCCGTCAGAACATTGACCAGAACAGTACACTACCTCCCACTGGTTTAACTTCTTACAATTCTGCATCCGGGTGCCATCTCTTCTCTAGGTAAGTGACACACACACAAACATGGCCGTCCACATGTGTAGCCATGAACCCATCATTATGGCCCAAACAACATGAAAATGCATATAAAGACAAACATGCACATCCAGTGAGAGAGTGAAGGAACAAAGATATTGGCTCCCTCATGTAATTTGCACCTCTTAACAGCAGTACCATCTGGGCAGCAGCACTCTGACACATAAGGTGATTACTGCTCCAATAAATCATTAATCGCTTCCGCTGTTTCTCTAGCATAAAGCCCTGACCTCTATACCCTCTACTGAAGTATGCAGCTTTTTACTCTCGCGCGTGCGCGCGCACACACACACACACACACACACACACACACACACACACACACACACACACACACACACACACACACACACACACACACACACAAAATTTCCATACAGAGTGGAAACTATGGAGAAGGCCCACCTGTTTCACAAAAGAACAGCTCGGGATAGATGGCTCTAAGGAAGCGTGAAAAGCAAACTTTAAGCCATGAGTAACGGCAGCTGCAAGACCTGCTTCAAACCCACATACCAAACCCAAACACCATATGTCTCCATTAGTAGTCGACTGATGTAGTTGTTTTTTTTTAATGCAATGGCATCAGCCATGACAAAAGACACTGCAGGTTAAAACCTTTTTTAATAATCAGAATCCATTTTTACAACACAGATAATTATCTTCATTTCCATGTACATGTTAACAGGTAAGCTACTAATCAATCAAAACTTTCAATGTGTTTTTTTTTTTTGTGTGTGTGTTTTTTTTACATTTGAGATGTTAAAGTTTTTTTTTTTTTTTTTTTAAATGTCTCAATGAAAGCTCCTACATACTGTATAGGGCAGGCATGGACAAGTCATACATTTATTACCCATCTCAATGGGCAAGTAAAGGCTCCAGTGCTGTTGGGTTCCCTTAAAACCGACGAGCTAATGTAACACATATGGTGAGCTACAGTACTATGTGTGCACTTATAGTGCATGTCACCTAAGTGCAATAGAAGGGTTGATGACATGATGCTACTTTTAGTATTCATTTGTTTTCGATAAGTTTAAAACAGTACAATTGTAAAAATAAACCTTCAGATTACAGGTTGGAGGCACGATGGCCAGAACTGTCGCCTAGCACCTCCAGGTTCCGGGTTCGATTTCCTCCTCAGGTCTTTGTGCATGGAGCTTTCATGTTCTCCCCATGCTTGGTGGGTCTAAGACACACAGATTAAGCTAATTGGCGTTCCTAAACTGCCCTTAATGTGCGAGTTTGTGTATGTGTGTGCGCCCTGCGATGGACTGGCACCCTGTCAGGGGGGTACCCCGTCTCGTTCTAGTCTCCTGGAATATGCTCCAGGTCCCTCGCGACCCTGTACACAGGATAAACGGCACAGATGATTAATAAATGAGTGCGTTTTAAGATTACAGGTCTGAAAGGAGATTTTAATTGTGTTTGAGAGAATTCCGAAAACTAGAAGGTGGAACCTTAGAATTTTTTACTTCTCAACACACGACCATATGGGGAATGGGAAATCATGTTACTTTTTCCTGAAGGTGGTGTTACCGCCAATAAAGAAGCCTTTTTTTTTTTTTAAATATTGTCCATAATGATCATGTGACAAGAAATGATGCCAAATTAAGACCCCGTATTATCATAGCTGCATTCCAAGCTTAATAACAAAATTTCATATTTTTATGACATGGTCAGGTATGTCAAATGGTATGACCCAATGGAAATAATAATTCATCATATTTATAAAAATTATTATTTAGTTTAAAAATGATGTTTGACAAGTTAAAATAAAATTTGACAGGCAGTTAGCTCATGAACTTGGTGTGAATATTTCATTCGGTGTAACCAGTTACAAGATTTGACTCCAATTACAAGCCATTATGTTAGAGGCCCGCTTTTGTCCAATAAGGCCCATGAGTAAGTAAGTTTAGGACGCAGATTAACACTAGATTTTATACAAACAGCAACACCAACAAGGCGGATAGCACTCCAGGGTCGAGTGTTTGATTCGTTTCTTGGATCTGTGACCGTGTAGTTTGCATGTTCTCCCCGTGCATGGTAGGTTTCCTCCAGGTATTTCAAAGACATGCAGAGTAGACTAATTGGCGTTTCCAAATAACTGAGCAATAGGCGAAGTAAAGTGCAAAAGGAGGTGTTAGAGAAGTTCAAAGTCAAATCTGGCTTTATTTATTTTTATTTAATTATTTATCAAAATGATTTTATTTTAATTAAGTTTTATTTCATAATTAATAGAATAGAACATCTGTTCCTCCAACAAATGCCATGTTCAAGCCAAGAAAAACTTCCGTGCTAGTTCTCTTCTATTGATGAATCTGGTGTACTGAACATAATCTTACAACTCGCGTCACTCAAAACTCACAACGGAGGACTGGAAACACTTCAGGCACACACAGTCTAAACTTAGAATCATTTAGACTCCTTTCCAACCCCACCCCCCACTCACTCTAGAGACATGTTGTTTCATTTTTATATTTTCTCCAAACTGAAATCATTAAAGATGTTATGTGTTTACCCTAATTATTCTTGATGTAAGGTGATGCTTGATACATTTTTTTATCATTGAATTCAAAAGAAACACCAAGTTGACTTGACCTGGTTGACTATCTTGAACACTTGAGTCAATTAGTGTGGATAAGCTAATGGGGAATAATTTGTAATGATCCATTCTCATCCAATAATGTGGTTTTAAAAATATATATAATTTGTATAATTTGTTTTTATAAAAACATAATTTGTCAAGGATTATTTAGAAAACCCTTTCAGTAGATGCCCCCACCAACAAGATAAATTTACAATCATCAACAACCTATAAAATCTTTTTTTTTTTCATATAATATTTGTAAAATATAATGATTAGTTTTTATAAGTGTACTTTCAGGCAGTCGAAATATTTAATAATTCTCATTATTTTGTGGTTACGCCCCTTGACATTTTCAGGCACTTTCAGTCAGACTTTGTCTAAAAATGATACAAAAGTCATTTCAAAACACATGAATCCAAAATTCGAAAGAAAAAAAAATACATATTGACAAACCTAAAGCATAGTGTACTAATAAATTTATGTTCAAATTATTTTTTTAAAGTTTTTTTTTCTTTCAAATATAGCAGGACGCATTGCAAACTGATAGAAAATGTTGTTAAAGTTTTCTTTGAGACTCAACAGTGAAATTAAAAGTACAAATACCAAGATATTATATTAATTTTTTTCTATATACACGTTTGAATTTTGTGTAGAAAAAGCTATAACTCCACCTGCTACAGTTTTGTCACAATAGATAAATCAGCCTGCAGTTGTATTTGTGGTTAATTATGTGTGAAATTTAGTATTAATAAGTTTGTTCAGTTTTAATTAAAAAATATAGCAAACTCATGCTTTCATTATGTTTTTTGTAATGAGTTACTGGCAGCAAATTTGAACAACTAAAAAAAAAAAAAAAGTTTTGCTGCACACATACATTTTTAATTACAAAGATTGATCAAGATCAGGAGAAACATTAAAAGCAATACCAAAACTTCAGTTTACAATGTACAGTACCATGAGTTTTCTCCTCTACCTTTCAGTTTCTCTTCTGTACTTGACAACAGATTCCTATCGTAGTGCAGGTATGTATTGTATAACATCCGTTTGTGCAGTGACTGACTGCATAAACCTCTGTGGCCCCATAAAGTTGTAACCTAGTTCAGGAATCTCAATCTAGAACGGGATGAAGTGAATGTAAACAGTCAGAGAAAACACAACCACTTCCTGCACACAATGCGTGAGTGTTGTACTGTACCACTCTCTTTCTGCTGCAGTTTCTTGCAAAAAAAATTACCGTAACTAACCATGTGGTTTGTTTTCAATGCCGATTTTTTCTTCTTCTTTTAACTTCTTCAGCCATCTGGTCACATTGCTCTCGTCAATGGAGACATATCCATAAACATTCTGTAGTGCAATGAGCACTGCAACATACAACTGCGATTTTCAAAGAGGATTCGAGAGACGGGTTCAACGATGGTGCAAATGCACTCTTGTGGTGAGACTATGTTGAGCAGCTCCTTTATATAAAGAAAGAGTAACTCTAAGAAACACGTCTAGCCACTATTTTGCCAGTAGTTTCGTTCACTGATCACATGACGGAAAGAATAACGTGATAGGCCTTTTTTAGGACGAGTTGTGATTTGCTATGTGATGCAGCCATTCCATGATGTGGTTTCCATGAAGTTCAAAGCTTCTAAAAGAAGGTTATATTGCTGTTTTCAAATGAAAAGTTGCCAGTTGTTGTAGACAAGCTTGTTATGTGCCAGAGAGAAATTGTGTACGTCTAATCACGTCTTGCAACCATGTCACCTGGCCAGAGCAGGACTCCACAAGATTTATGGGGTGTGCAGTAGTGTCTGGCACCAGGGCGTTGGGCCTCCATGGACTAGATTGGTTTGTCTGCCTCATCTCATAGAGATGGCCTTGGGATTTTTGCCTGCAAGACCTCCTTCACGGTGGGCTGTGTGTATGTGCATTGTGTGTTCTGCTGCTTTGCTTTCATGGTCACCATTGACTTTTTTCGTGATTTCTGCTGCATTGACTTTTCTGTGCATCGAAGCGGATGGGACGGCCTTTAATCCCTTAAGGTATGGGTGGGCCTTGGGTGCCCAGCATCCTGGTCATAATGTTATAGCACTTCAGTCCTTGGTCCAGGTTTGATTTAGCAGCTAATAGAGAAATGCTGGCTTCAACACAATTTACACAACATGCAGTTGACAGGTCAATGCAGGGTCAAATCTCTTTCCTATTGCAATTAAACTGAGCTAAATTTTGGCAGAAACCAGCTCTAGACCGACTTGCTCAGACGCTTTCTGGCAGGTTGTTCTGGAACACACTTGAGAATTATTATTTATGTTATCTGCCCAAACTAACAGCACCAAGAAAAAAAATCACAATGATTTGATTGAAACTAAATGATGCGTAAATGAGATCGTAATTTAAGTAAATGTTAAAAAAAACCTTTATCAGTAAAGATGTCAAAGTGCTTTTCTTAATATAATTATTTTATGATTAAAATAATTCTTTAACAATTTTATTTAGATTGTCATGTGTGTCCCTCTAAACAAACCTCAACAAACATTACAATTTGTGCAATAAAATTTAATAAGGAAAGACGATATAGAAATACAAATAAAGCTGAAATGCAGCATTGGTTACCATTACTGGATTTTTATTTCTAATAGATTTTTTTAATTATAAAAATAACATACAAATGTTCACAAGACAAGCCTATGCTTATCATAAAAACTGCCTAAATAAATGCCACGGACTTTGTTTCATATGATAGCTCTATGAAACAGAGATTACACAATTCACACTGCAAATTGAAGTCACCAACCAGCATGATGATCTCCAAATAAGCATGGAAAATCAATGACCTCAATGTCTCTGCACTGCTCCCCATAAATATCCCTCCCTTCAAGATTGGGAGAAAATCTGAATCAAGGCTTGAAGCAGGGGCTCAAGAAAAGTCATCGTCATTGACGTGGCCCTCACATGGCACTCCACTTTACGAGCGGGCGCTAAAACCTTTCTAATTATATTTGCAGCTGAATATTTGTGCCTGTGGAATTTGAATAGATGATCATTTCATTTAAAAAGTCTGAAAAGAAAACCCTTGTTAATGAGAGTAATCAGAAAAAAAATGATTTGCAAGGGAACGTAAAGAATGGACTCGATGGAAAAAGGTCATGTGATCTATTCTGTCCAAATTTATCCTGCTCCAGAGAGATCATGCTTAGTGGTCAATATCCAACCCTCTGGAGGCAGAGTTACGATCTGGGGTCGCTTCACGTAATCAGACTCAGTAACATTATGCGGCAATACAATGAAGTCAGCTGACGACATGACTGTCCTGAATGTCCAGTCTATCCGAACAATTTTTTTTTCTTCCCTGATGACACAGGCATATTTCAAGACGCAAATTAGGAATGAGTGGTTCTGGGAGCACAAGGACTTGTTTTATTATAAAAATACATGAATATCTAAGACCCACAGGGGTCAACCGATAGACTCATACACCTTATTCTGCTGCTGAAAATTTCACTTAGCTCATACACTCCAGTGTGGGACAATCCCTCTCACATTTAGCTGCTGTCCTTGCTGAGTAATTGGATTCGGTGCCCCATTGGCATTCTATCCGACACTTCAACATCAATCCGAAATGACAGAGAACTTGAACATGACACTCAATTATGGAGTTATGCTTCACGACCTACTGTGAGAGCTCATATATTCTATTCAGGTCTCAACAGATTGAGGAATTACATTTGACACTAGCAAACAGAGACAAGAGACAGAGAAAGAAAGCACAACTAAAAATGATGACAAAGGGGAAAAGAAGAGATTGATAGAAATACGGGAAGGGCAGGATCCGGTGTGATTCCTGTGACCTTTGATTAAGACTAACTATGTGAATCATATGCGGGGTGTTTCCCAACAGGCTGAGTCTTGTTCCTATGCATCATAGGCCCTCATTGACACATACACACCCACTGATGCATGAGGAATAAGCTGACAAGAGATTAAAGCGCAGGACCTGCATCATAGTTCAGAAGAGGTGAGGGTGAAAAGATCACTGACTCACATGGAATATTTTTTGGGAAGGAATAATGCAGTGCACACACACACACACACACACACACACACACACCAGAACCACACCGGAAATCTTAGTTGATTCGAGTACCTGATATCCAGTACAGATGTAACTATAGATGGAAAATCATTCTCAGCTTAGTTTTTTCCCCCAGAAACCCGTACCGAAAGAGCATCAACTGCTATCTCTGCTATCGCAGTCTCGGGACCCCAGCCTGGTAAATAAATCATGTGAAAGATAACATGCCTCCCCGCTAAACCCCTCCCCATACTCCCTCGTAATTAGAAAGGCAGAGCTAACCGGCATGGTTTTCTTTTTCGAGGGACATATTTCACACCCCTGGTCTGTGGTGCTCCGTTTAGCTTCCTGTCAGCCTAAGTGGATTCGCATTCTGTGCGAGATGAACTGAATCAGCAGGAGACAGTTTGCTTCTTTTGTTACTTACAGTAAAATCCACCCACTGTATATTATGATACAAAACATATATGCATTTTCAGTGCATCTGCTTCGATTAGTTTAACAAATATTTCATTGCAATGCTTATGCAGCTCCATGATGAAAATATAGTCATAGAGGCAGAAATGGAACCAGTATTGAGGAAAAATGTATCTTCTAACATCTACTCTTGTAATCCTTTTTGTACGTGTTGTGGATTGAAATGTATTTATTTTACTTATTAAATGTCTTACATTTATTTCATTAACATCCTTGAGCAGAGCCCCACTGTGAAATGGCCCGAATACATCTCTTGGCAGGCATAGTCACTGTCCAGCATTTGCATTTTCCACAATTCAATTATCACGCTTGTCGACTGGTTGGCATGGTTCGCAGCCCAACCACCCCACCCCATCACAACTGTGACTCGAGCTCAAATAACTGAGCAGTGATATACACAGCGGTCCTCTCTTCTGCCCCACTCAAGCCTGACCCACTTATGCTTTGAGCCACCAACCTAGTCTTGCACCAATTATACAGCAATCCTAGCCATCTACAGTTATTTATCTGGACTGCAACATGTAACTTACATTTCTATGTACTTCTACGTATTTTGACACATACACTAAGTCCCCTACATACGAGCGAATTTTAAGCAGCACCAAGCTATAACGATGAACACAAAAGGGGAAATAATTAAGAGAATGGAGCGAGGTGAAAAGATGAATTGTTTAACATATATCGTTCAACCATCGGTATGATTCTAAACAAAAAAAGACAATATCATGGAACATGTTAGTTTTCTACTGAGTATAATTAATTATGCTAGTATCCTAGTATCTAAACTATGTTTGTAGGACTAACAAACAAATCGTACTTACGAATGAGCTCTCGGAACAAAACCCGTTCGTATGTTGGTGACTTACGTTATACACACACATTACACACACACACACACATACATTACACACACACACACACACACACATTACACACACACACACACATTACACACAACACACACACTACACACAACACACACACACATTACACACACACACACACATTACACACAACACACACACTACACACAACACACACACATTACACACAACACACACACATTACACACAACACACACACACTACACACAACACACACACACTACACACACACACACTACACACAACACACACACATTACACACAACACACACACATTACACACTACACACACACACACTACACACTACACACACACACACACATTACACAACACACACACACACACACACACACACACACATTACACAACACACACACACACACACACACATTACACACAACACACACACACACAGACATTACACACAACACACACACACACAGACATTACACACAACACACACACACACAGACATTACACACAACACACACACAACACACACACATTACACACAACACACACACACATTACACACACATTACACACAACACACACACATTACACACAACACACACACATTACACACACACATTACACACACACACACACATTACACACACACATTACACACACACATTACACACACACATTACACACACACACACACATTACACACACATTACACACACACACACATTACACACAACACACACACACATATTACACACAACACACACATTACACACAACACACACACAGATTACACAACACACACACACACACATTACACATACACACACACATTACACACACACATTACACATACACACACTGTGTATGTAAAAAATGTGTGTATGTACATGCACACACACACACACACACACACACACACACACACACACACACACACACACACACTAGGCACACACAAACACACTAGGCACACACACACACACTAGGCACACACACACACACGGCACACACACACGGCACACACACACTAGGCACACACACTAGGCACACACACTAGGCACACACACTAGGCACACACACACACACACACACACACACACACACACACACACACAAACATATACACACACACACACACACACACACACACAGGGTGATTGACATACAAGAGTCCCTGAATATTCTGTAATAACTCTCACTATGAAGAAATCTTGCTATGAAGCAATCTGACTGAACAAAAACAAATACGCTACATTCCTTGGCGTATGTGTTATCGATTGCATATTACATATTACATCATATGTTGGAAATGATCTCCGTTTCCTGCCAGATACATTTAGACATGGCACTCCTTCCTGAGCGTATCGATAAATGGTTAAACTGGCTGTCTGGTGCCTTCTGTACCTTTTTGGTCAGACTCAGGGGCATCCCAGCGTGTTCAAAGATCTATATACTGAGGAGTACATTGTTTTGTTCAGATTGCTTCACCATTATTACAGAATATTAAGGGGTCTCTTTTTCGAGTGAATCACCCAGTGTACAATATACACACACCCTAATTTCACAGTAAGAGTCAATCCCCTGCCTCAGTCATGGTACTGATTCAACTTTTCCTATTTGGGCTTTCAATAAAACAGCAAGGACACCAAATTTCTTTCCTATCCCTCATCCACATTCCCTTCATGCCAGTACTTGTTTATTCCCAGCAATCTTGGCCTTGTCTAAAGAGCGGCAGTTCATGTCATCTCTGCTTTCTGACGTGTTGATTTGGAAGGAAACGGAATTTTCTGGTTTTATAAATCTCAGTCTTCACATATTTGGCTTCATTAAAGTAAATCATCAAGCTCTTTGTAGGTTGGGTAGGACAGGGAATTGTACCATATGTTATTCTATTTAAAAAGTTTCGATTAAGAAAGCACTACATCAAATCACAGCTCTAGAGGCCATTGGAGAAGTGCCAAATTCTTCTGTTTAAAGTTATTTAAAGAAAAGTGAATGAATAATGCAGCATGCAGAGGAACGTCTCAGTCTAGACATGCCGAGGTAACATACTGGACCTTGTCATATTTCAAGCATTGCATGTCTGACTTTGAAGGGGGTTGAGAGCAGATATCCATTTGTTACTGACACTTTGCTTATTATGTATATTAAATAGCATATACATAATAAGCAGCAGGTTAAGTGCTGTGGACATTCTAGTAGAGCTGCGATATAATGAATTATGCAATTTGATTAGTCTTTAGTTAGTCGATTAAATTACAGTAATTGAACTGATGAATCAGTTTATGCTTAAGAATCGATTCACATTTTTAATTATTTAAACAATGCATTTAAGCATACAGTATGTATCCGTCTGAGTATACTCAGACGTCCTACGTAGTTAAAAGTAAGATTTCTGTACACATGAGTAACGATGCCTGGAGGACGCCTGTAGATTTATGACTGATTTGCATGGGATAAGCTACTTCTGTGTCATTTTTCTTCCCAAGGTATGTACTATTGTCACTGTAAAATTCCCATATGCACTACATACATCTCAATTTGAAGCGAGCTGATTGCTTTGCTGATCTTTATTAAGGAGCGCTTGTGGCCGTGAAAGTTGCACTTCATCATTAGGAGGTCAAATGTCCACAACATGACGTGTGCAGGCTTTCAGCTTCACTAGGAACTCAATAAGTTCCCTAAAACCCCCAGAAGTACTGCCTCTCTGACATGTTATTTTAAAATGTCATCCATATTTTATTACTCTGCTTTTTAACTCGTTCTCTTCTTGAGGGTTGAAGATGATCGATGATAGAGGCTGTTTCTACAGTGTTTTTCATATTGAAGAAAAAGTGTGGAATATTTATAATATGTAATATAAAAGACGCTTTATTTATAACCTATATTGTATACGTTGCCCTCCTGCTGTCCGAGCATTTCGGGCCTCTCAGGCCACGACTCCAAAAGACCTCTGGGGGTTAGATGTCATGTCTGGCATTAGGATGTTAGTGGTGGATCCTTTGGGTGATGTGGGTAGTGAGGTGGGGCCTCTGTGGATCGAACTTGGTTGTCCAGTGCATCCCGTGATCGGATTGTGATCGGGGAAGTTTGTACAGTATGTAAGATCAGCAGGGCCACGTGTGCGACAGGCCGTGTGTGTTTATGCCTTTCTATCGTGACCAGCATTGACATTTTTTGACAATTTGTGCTCCATTGGCTTTTCTGTGGGATTGGACCATACAGGTCTTAGGCACCCATAATCACCAGTCAGTCACCAGTTGGTATACAATTGATAATCAATATTAAAAATCAGTGTTAATATTATGGCTGATCCGTGTACATTGGGTTATTTCTTTAGCTTATTTAAAAATAACATTTGGCACAAGCTTTTCAGATCCATACATGCTCTTATATGCACAGATGCGCAAATAAACTGAGACAGGACTAAAATCCCAAGGAGACACACCACCCCCCCAGAAGACCTCTCCATAATATAACACTAACACAATTCAATAGGGAGTACGCAAAAATAATTTAAGAGACATAAAACACATATTTTGAGCAGACACTAATATAAGCATGTATAGACAGTTCATGCACAGATGTTGGAATTAAAAGTACCTGTTAAAAAATTATATCTGATATTGCTGAAAGTTCATTGTCTAGCCTGGATACAACTTAAGGTAACGTTTAAAAAACACTTTAAAAAAAAAAAAAAAAGAAAAAAAACTGCATTGCTGATCAAATCCCAAGTACGAAAACTAGCATTAGATAACTGAATCCAACAACACCCCAGAAGCAGCTCTAGCCATACTGTCCCTCAGTGCATTTCTACAGAACTCTGTGCACTCTCATGATAGGCAATAATAAACTGCGCTCGCTGGAGTGTAAACTAGCCTCTGGCAAGCGCGATGTATGTACTTCTTTGTGCACAACAGCAGCACTGCTGATATAAATAGGACCATACACGGATAATAATTTCACCAGTGGAATGTACATCAATCTTGTATCTGACTACTCCAACTCGTGTATCCATCTCTGGAAGAAGCGGACATGCAGAACGCCTGTCAGGTGTTTTAACCCTCAACTTGGCCTGGCCATTTAGGGAAGGTTTTCTCCCTTCCTTGCCTTCCTAGCACTGTTCAAATCTGCTCTTCTCATGCTATCTTGCTGTTTCTGGCCCCCTTAATTATTATACACAAGGCCAACTGGCAGGTTGAAATCACTGAGGTGCCACCAAAAACGTCTCGTGCAACTAAGTGGAAGCAGAGCAAATTGCAGACAACTCAATTTCCTGCTGGTATGTACAACTGCTCAACAGCCATGCCGGAATGGTACATTTAAAAAGCGGTGCCAGGTCTGTGTACGGTTCAAAGCTTAACCAAGTCTCTGTGTCTTGAGATCCAAAGAAGAGGCATCACACTTACAGTACTTTCAAGGAAGACAGGTTTCAAAAGCATATAATAATCGAAAACTGATCATGGGACAAGCCAAGCCAAGATCTCCTGCCTGTTTTATACATTCACGATGACCTGTCAAACTCATTAGGGTGGATTTATGCTTCTGGGAACATGTCCGTGCAAGGCTGCTAAAAGGTTGTGCACGGACACTCATGCAGACCGAAGGAGTCATACTTTCACAGAACATTCTCTAGCGCGTTCTCTACGAGGACCCGTCATATGAATCAGAGCAGAAGTTACTGTATTGACGTACAATGCAAATAAGTGCTAAAAAACTATGCAAGTTCCATGTAGAAAAAAAGGACAACAAGGGTCCGATTGATGCCGTTGAGTGATTAAAGATGAGCCAAGCAAATTCTCAACAGAAGCATTTCGGCAAGTGCTTAACTCAAAGCTGTTCAGAAGTTTGTGCAGCTTTTGTACTGTATCAGAGCACCTCAGTGTAACTAGTGTTACATTTCACGATTCCATCTATCTCTGATTGAAGGATGCGCAGGTTTTTATTTTTATAAAAATAAGTTGCTGTGGTTCACATACTGTAACACACTGTTTGTACTGGAAATCCGTTAGAAGCAAGAGAAAGCAAAGTGGCCGATCCTGCAGAATGAAGCAGCCCGTTATAATGAATTCCAGCTGTTACATACAGTAGTCTTGCACTTTACAGCATTAACATAATAATCCTGATTGTAGTTTAAATCCATTACACAATAATGAGATTATGTTGCCAGGTGTAAAGCAAACAACGGGAAAATTATCATTTCTGAATCATTTACAGAATGCTCATTTATTCTCATAGGGTCGGTGTGAAAGATTTATCATATGGGATGGCGAAATGGAGAAAAAGAAACCAGCAGAATGTTTTAACTGTGGTTATTACTGTACATAGCGTTTATCTTTTGTTCATATCGCAAGCTGTTTTGAAGTTTTTAATGGATTATGCTTTTCAATTTTTTTAAGCTTATCTACTGTATAAAAGTATGCAAATCTACAGTCTGTATATGACATGGTGAAGTTTACACTGCATTGGTTAGTCTTTGATTGTGTGCACTTCAGATGTACTGTACTTTGAACAGTAATACTCTTTTAAACAGTATTTAGCCGAATTGAACCTGTGGAAGAAATGACACATCTCATCAAATTCTCATCATTTCCGTGTACACAACGAAAACACAGCCAACTATTCACCAGACGAACGGCACCGAAAGTTCACATTATATGTTCTCAGCTGGCACAACAGGTCTTATTTTTAAGGGAAGGAAGCAAAGCTAAAACATGCGCTAATGCAGAAGTAGAAATTCGATTTTAGAATACCTATATCCTTTTTTACTTCCACAGTGAAACTATATTTTATGTGGAACTGCTCTTTGTCTATGGAAAACAAATAAGCTTGTTTTTACCATAGATACTTTTTTAACAGAGATACTTACCAAGTTTTTAACAGAGATACTGGGGGAAGAAAATGAACGCCAGCTTAACAAGTCTGCACTGAGCACATCTGACACAGTCAGTTACATCGGGTGGTTAATTCACCTTTTATTTTTTCAAAATGTAGTTTTAAATGCATTTCTTTTTTTTATTAACCTGGTAACAGTAAGTTCCTTATTGACTGGTTCTCAACCCACATCCTCTGGACATCCTCTGGACTCCAAAAAGTCATACAGCAAACACCAAATTCTAAGTAAGCCTGCTTCATCATTCATTGAAGTGTGTCTGCATAACATAAACGTACGTGCGTTTAAGAGGTGATGAAGTTACAAAACTATAACCTTTTGCAATGTCAATCAGTCTTTCCACTGGACAATATACAGTACATTGGTGGACCAAACTATTGATACAAAAGTGAAGTTCAATGTTTTAATGATATTCTTAAATGTTTAAAACAAGAATTTATTATTTTCTCCGATAAAAATGCTATTGGAGTGGCACTCGCTCAATCCATGCCTGCTTGATTGCTTTCTAAAAACCATGTATAGAATTTTGCCTACAGAAGTTCACAGTTCCCTTGAGAATTGCCTAGTCTTGGGCATTTCTGTACAGATGTGGGCTTCAGAAAGTAAAAGACCTGCACCGTATTTGTTTCATCCATTAATTCAACCCGTTGATTATTTTATACAATTTTTACATTTATTTCAGAAAAATATTTACATATCCAACACCAAAAATAAAGTATTAATTAATCAAACATGGACGAAAGTCGTATAGGGAAACTGTCTATAGGGATGAACAAATTAGAAACAACTAAAAATTTTGGTTAAACTTGGATGTGCACCGTTATGGTTGTTGGGAATCGCTGATAGTTTCAAACTTTCTCTAAGACAAAAAAGAATGTATGTTGTATTCTGTAAGATGTTTTCCTAGTGATATGCTCATAATGATATGACTGAACACTTCCCTTCTTTTTCGCATCAGAGCCACAGACCAATCAATCACAGCGAAAGGACATGAACGCATGGCGCTCAATAAAGAGAGTGAACATAAAAGAGATCATCTGAATGCAGCCTTTCTGTACTATTGAGTGTGTTCCTGTTCTCTCATGCTCAGTTCGCAGGGAATGCAACTTGGATGCATGTGTCGACAAGCAGCTGGTGAAGTAAATTGCAAAACAACAGAAGAGATCAATTTAACGCTTAATTTGGTAACATTTTCTGATCAGACAAACACATTAAGCATTTCTTTTTTGATTCTCTGCAGCTTTTGAAACTTGCTAAATAACGGCGATGAACACAGCTAGCTGACGTTAGTCAAGGAACATCAATAACTAAAAAAAAAAAAAAGTTTTTTAAATGAAATGACCAAACTAAAACTTAATATTAATAAACTCACTTTTTTCCCCCTCTCAGTCATCACTGCTGGAATTTTTCATAATAAAGTATATAATTTGAATAGATTCCAACAATGCACAGCTATCTAAATTAAGTTTAAATCATCATGGCGACATGAACACACCTGGAAATGTTATAAAAAAGGGTCGAATTTTGTCTCCTAAATATTTGATTTGGCTCCTAAATATTTTGGGTTTAGGAGCCAAAGTCTCCTAAGGATTTATGTTTGTCTGGAGCTCTGTTTAGGATCCTGTCCTCCCACATAATGGAGAATGTCTCTGGTGTTGTGCTGTTGCATGTGAACGAGCCATTCGGAACTGGAGCACAACAGAAAGACAATATCAGGAATCATGACTCATCCAGCCAATTACCAGTCCTGCTTGTTATTTTAGTTTTTTTTTTTTCTTTTTTTTTTTAAATGGACTAATATAGTTGATGTCCAAACATTTGGTGTAACCCTAATTACACTCCTGTCACGTACATGCAAAGTGTACCTGCCCATCTTTCTCTCCAGTCACATTTTATTTAGAGGCCTGCCACTGATAGCCTGGTGTTAATTTGTGCAGCAAGCTTGCTGGTTCCTACCAGTGGAGGAGGAGGAGGTGACAGATTGCCTGAGATCACCATGATAGGCTTCTAATCTATTATTAGTCTGCTTCGTTGAGATGGGCATCTTTGTATTTAAGGATGGGACAAAAGCAGGCAATCATGCACTCTCTCTCTCTCTCTCGCTCTCTTCCCCATATACAGTACAGTACACACACACACACACACACACACACACACACACACACACACACTGTTTAATCCCTTTAATCCAATTATTATAAGAAAATGTAATACTACTGTATGTCTGCTCCTAAATCTAACCCCAAACTAAACCTTAGTATCCAAAAGTCAGCTGTTTTGGCTCTTTTACTTTTTAATCTATAATGAAATTTTTGTATTTAAAAAAGGTTTTCTCTTACAGAAACTAGGGAAATAACTTGGTTGGTCATTCCCGATCCTTTCGCAGAAATTTAGTTCCCATCGATATATAAAAACAAGCAGGTGCACAAACAGGCACAAACAGACACACACACACACACACACACACACACACACACACACACACACAGACACACAGACACACAGACACACAGACACACACACACAGACACACACACACACACAGACACACACACAGACACACACACAGACACACACAGACACACACACACAGATACAAACAGCAAGCTCCAATAAAAGCCGGTCTTCTGGTTAATCAGTCATCACTCTGTAATTTGTCCTTTCCAGAAATCAATCTGATCTCTGGATAGCCCTGTTTTCCCATGACCAGCCAGAGAGCAGGAAGAGCAGGTTAAGTTTCAGTTCAGTATGTGCAGCTGTGGGTTCCTCATTACAGACGATGACGAGTCCAAGCTGTCAATTCTAGCCTTATTTGTTCAAGAGTGAAAATTGTCTAAATTCCTTAAAAAAAAAAAAAAAAAGAGAACAGAACAGAGCAAAGCTAGAGAACTGGTGATTTTAGACATAAACAGTATTAAGCAGCATGGGTAAGATATTATACACCACTGAATCTGTAAAAAAAAAAAAAAAAAAAAATATATATATATATATATATATATATATAAAATTTTTAATAAAAGGTTTTAATATGCACTCGTGTTCTATTACATGGTCTCAACATGTGCTGGGTGATAATGATCTAAAATCAATATCACGATTAATTAAACATTTTACCCTGATTATGATTAATGAACTATTATTTAGTTTTTGCACTCATAGTTCACTGACAAGGGTTGTACTGTAAATATGCTCAGTTATTAAAGTTGTTAAAAAGTTATTAAAGTATAACTTTTATAAAAGATTTTTTTCAAGAAATAATTGACATATGTAGGATTATACAATATCTATTAGCGGTTCTGAATGTCGGTTTTGATTCATTTTCAATTAACTAGTCTGAATATAGGTATACTTTATATTTAAGTAATTTGTAGCTATGGTAATATTACAATAATACACATATATATATATATATATATATTTTTTTTTTTTTTTTACTATGCTGTTGCCTGTTGTGGTAATGGATGACATTATGGCTGATTGTGTCACTGAATCCTAGGGAGCTCCTGAATTCTTTAATGTCTGATAAGGAGTAGGGATACGCTGGTAAATTTGCGTTGTCCCTCAGATGTGTTTTGTCTTGTTGTGAAACAACAAGGTCACAGATGGCGACGGACCAATCACGGACAGTGGGAAGGCTCAAAAATGAAAATGTTTGTTTAGCAGGATGCGTGCATATACCTCCTTATGCAAAAATCACACCACTTTAAATTTCTTGCCCAAATTTTTTTTTTTTTTTTTTGTTATATTCCACCACCTTTACTGATAAACATTAACCTTCCAGAGAAATGCATTATCTAGTGTTGTGTAATATTCTATTTCCTATATTGCGGAAATTGTTGTTTGCACTTTGTATAACAGAATTTATTAAGCAAGACGAGCTTTGGCAGTCAGTACAGCGATATAATGTATGTGATCCCATCCTCCCACTGCATTGCTCTTTCTCCTGCTTCCATATACGAGTTCAGTACCGCAGCAGCACTGAACACTAAACGGATTTGCATAAACTCCATCGTCTGCTTTGGTGTCGAGAGGTTTTAATCCCCACTGATCTGATTGGATTAGCACACAAAGGGCTGTCCATAGCCAACCGGAGTGATACACACATACACACAGAGTCACTATTCTCCAGGTAATGTACCTTTCGCTGTTTGCTTGCAACACCATGACAGAGTTGAAAGTCTACCCCATTATCTGAGCACTCCTGGCTATGGACATGGTCTGTAAGAGTCAATTGGGATGAGTGATATGCACCTGCTTCGCAGTGACCAACATGCACACGAACACACACATACAGCTACTGGATCAAGCATAAAGCACCCAGGAATCAGAAGCTCCACTGCCGGAGACAAGCAATTATCTTCATCATCATCATCATCATCATCATCATCAGTTTTTAGTCGCTTGATAGATTTAACTGTCAGAAAAAGAAAATCACACCACTTGCCGCACTACACACACCAGCCAAGCCAACGGTGAGGATGAATGGCTAGCACTGGGAAATCCCTGACGAACCTGAGCAAAGTCAAGTCAAGTGTAAAGATCATATAAAGTGTAAAGCTATCATATACTGTAACTTTCCTGCTAAATTACAATTACTACTACATTAGAAACTTTGCAATAAATGTTCTGTATTAATGTTATGTGTGCTAAAACCGTCAGGACCTATTTACCCCTGCGGATTTCCTAAAAAATATATATATAATTTGTCCATCCTTATGAAGAAGTGAGGCAAAAGTGTCAATTTTTTACAAATTAGGCCCATGCTCAAAATCTTGTTCCAAATAAATGAGTCTCTTTCTGGGACACAGTAATGGTGTGATACATGCACCAAGGCACTGGTGGAGTTTCAGTTCACGCTCTGCTGTTAGACAGGATCAGCATGAGTACAGCGAAAATGGCCCAATTACTGTCATACAATGACCTGAGAAAGCTAAATGAATTAAGTGTAGTGTATTAAAAAAAAATTACATATCCCGATCCACTGAAAGTGCGAACTGCTCCTCAAAACGATGAAGCCATTTCTTCCCCTTCGCTCCCTCCAGTTACGTTTTGTGATGAGTAGAAAATGGGAAAAGAGTGAATGCTGGAAATACAGCGGTGCCAGTGATTTTGTTCCAATAAAACATTTGAATGATTTTTAAAGCTTGAATAGAGGTGAGTATTCATGTAATGGTCCTTGGAGGTATTGAGGTGATGGAGAGAGAGAGAGAGCGAGAGAGAGCGAGAGAGAGAGAGAGAGAGAGAGAGAGGGAGGAAGTAAAAGTGAGCTATAGCCAAAGAGAACTTGCTCCTCATTTGTCTCAGTAGACAGGCAGTTAAGGGCTTAGCAAGCTCTGTGCCAGCTCAGGCTGGCCTGTCCTCAGGCTTCATACTAAATCACATCCTGGAGCCAGCTCTGCTATTATTACCACCAGGATGCACCTTTCTCCAGAATTACACCAGTGGGCCAAAGAGCATTCAAACCCATCGAGAGGCTATCTATAACCCCTGATTCCAGTGCTCTCCTAACCCTCCTTTCATAATCAGCCTCCCATCTTTTATACTGCCCTGTTTTAATAAACTTCATGCCCCATTTGTCAGCCTCGATACCACTGAAGGTGAACTTAAAGTTCCCGTCTCCTTCGTGCGGGATTGAACTCCACGTCGTACTTACAGCAAAGCGCTGCTGTATTCTTGATTACGATTCTTTGCAAAATGTTAATTCAAAAATCCTTTCAGTTCTCAAATCCGAAACTGTTGATTAATGTTCTTATCGGCACGGCTCTGGCGGGAGTTCTAGATGAAATATTAATGGTACATTTGTATTAATGCATTCCACATTGATCTGGAACTAATAACAAAAAAACAGATTCGGAAAAAAAAACAAAAAAAAAAAAAACAGCTATTTTTTGATCTGGGATTTTCTCTGAGTAAAGATTTATCGTAAATTCTGGAAGGAGTCTTTGGAGGGTAGATGAGAGGCCAATATCAATGGAAGCATCATTTATGGGAATGTAAATAAACGCACCCAGCGAGCCAACTCGAGCCGTCAGGGTATAATTTGAGGGATCTTAATATCTTAGGGATTCCAACTAGCAGAGCAAAAAGAAACAGATCATGTGGCCATACGGTGACACTTACTCAATGTCAGTTTCTCAATACTAATTTGTTGTTTATTGAACTGTTGCGTTCATGCAGCTTTGTGCCGATGGCGAATAACAGCTGTGCCGATATTCAATACAGCACTCCTGCATTATCCGCTGGTGCTATATTTCAAGATACCTTGTGAAAAATTGTGATTAAAACCAAACCCTACGAGTGCCTTTTATACACACTGTATGGACAGTACTGTGAAAAGGTCTTAGGCACCCTGTGTTTTTAGTACGAATTTTGTTCAACATTTTTTTTTATGAAAAAAGATTTGTAGGCTAGAAAAGAAAGCAGCATATATTAGATAAGCAACCACATTTCAGACAAAAAGCTAAATCCTGGAAGCTACTGGATTCTGCATGCAAAAAAGCAGCAGGTGAAACATTCAAAGTGCTCAGAAGATCTGTGGGTGGTTCTGCAGGATGCTTAGTCAAATTTAGGAGCTAATTTCCTTATAGAACCCACAAAATGCACCCGACACTACAAGGTCCTCAAAGCATTGCAACACCAAATACTGACTTTCGTTCATTAATTACAGTTTACTGGGCTTTATAGATTATATCCATTATTTAGATTTTACTGTACAACAAATCATTTTACACAACAAATCATACTGTAGATGATACTCGTTTCAGGAGTAACATCGTTCCTTGCTGTCTTTGTACAGGCTCAATGATTTCTTACACAACACATGGCATCTTTTATGTTTATGTCACTTATCATGTGCCTATAATCTCACCAGTTGTGACGGCAACACTAGCGCAAACTTATTATTTTAGAGGAAATCTTATGCATGCTTGTTTCTTGTACTTATTGTAAACTTTTCACTTATATGAAACATTTCATGGATTCTCTTCGGCATATCCAAATTGCAGGAATTATTACTTTTGTACTTCGGCGCTATTATTATGTAAAATATTACTTATAGTCAAGTAGCATATAAGCTATGATTGACACCACAGGAAGCATGGATAAAGACAGCAGGAGATTTCATCACAGTACCCAGACTGGCACGCAATTTAAAGAAATGTACTTCTGGAAATTACCATTAGATCATTTTGAACGCAGGTAACCGAGACAGCTGAAAAAACTTGCAAAAACCGCGAATAAGCGAGACCTCTGTATAACAAAGTCTATTTGTTGGCAAAAATCCTTGCTATAATTTTAATACCACATTTCAGGGCATGCAGCTATAAGAAAGTTATGCATCGTGCATCGGGCCATAATCACACCACCCCCATTGGAACTTATTTTTATAGCATGGTCTGACAGTAACTCGGTCGACTGCCCTTTTGCATCAATTATTTCTTTATTTTAAGTAAGAACTTGTATGAGACTTGTATGGAAGATACTCAACACTTGTGGTTCATATGGTGAAGTGTTCTGTTCATTTAAAAAATTAGTTGCCGCAGCGCTTGGTAACATCTATAGGTAAAGCTGTTCCTTTACGTTTTCTGGTTTGGGTGTCTTAAAGACTCACGACTTCCAAGTCTCTGTAACTGCTGTCTCACAAATTTCAACAAAGAGGAGAAAAAAAAGCAAGGTTGCTGGGGAATGTTTATAGTTGCAAAGCATCCCCTCACTTTAAGTACTGTACAATACATCTTGCCAAGTAAGTGTGCCACCATTGTCTTGAGACACTATCTGTCAGTTTTAGCCCACTCTACAGTACCTCTAACACTGCCTGAGCTCAATTTTGTGACTGCCTAAATTATTTCACATACTGTTCCCTAACAATCCCATAAATGATAAATTTAATACAATGTTTAGAGAACATACTGTATATTGAACTGGCAGATTTGGGAATGATGCGTATATCCTTTTTCTATGCCAGAATCGTTAAGAGCCCTTTTCCACTCGGTGACATCCTGACCTATTTCGCACAACACTATCTCTAACAGCGCTGCTCTTACCAACACAGATTCCCAAATATAGTCAGCTATATTTATATTGCCTGAAAATGTGCCATGATTTATTTCCGGTCAGGAAACTTAAAGTATCTTATCACAACTGTGCTGAACTTAAGTGCAAAAATAACTGCTTTTTGGTGCCGTGTTTTGTTTTCAATCTTACCCACATATTATGTGGGAAGATGAGCTTAAATCAATATTCCTCATCTGAGATACATGATAAACCCAGCCTTGGTAGCGTAGGTCCAGCTTGCAAGAAGATACTCGAGTACCCCAGTATACTGTATGCTTGCCATCTCAAAGACGAACGAGAGATAAATCAAGGGTACATCACATCTGAGCAGACGATTATGGCTAACAGACTAAATCAGACATTTGCTGAAATAAACTGAGACCAGAAACACCCTGAATTGGAATTGGATGGAAACCAACAATTCACCCAAGCTGACAGTACATTTTGTACTTTTTCCAGGATCCTCATTAACTACGGTATCTGTCTTCCGCTCTTACTAATAAAGGAAAATTGGCTTCGATGTTTTCCTGAAGTTATTTAAAGGCCAAAACAGCTCAAGAGTCTCAATGCCTCAATCAGTTTCACTGCAGAAAAAACCCAGATGTTTGACACACGCATCACTTTAAAAACCAGATACATGGGAAAAGCCTTGTTGCATGCTACTCACCCAAAACACACTCAAGGCAATAAAGTGGAAGAAGAATAATGCTATTTGCTGTGTAATTATTTAGTCAAGCAGCTGCTTAGCCGAGCACACAGATGTTACACACAACCTGCTGCTAGTGGCTATGGGTTAGTTAGAGAACTCAATGGCTGTGCGTTTAACAGGGGCAATAAAAACTGCGTTGAAGTGATAAGTGACTCACCTAGTAAAATCACAGCAATCACTCAGACGGGAGGATTAATGTTAGGATTCGTGTGGCTAAAGGCCTTAAGAACCACAATAGGAGCATTGTGAGGGGCGGATGCCGAGGTTCTTTCCCCGGTTACGCAGTCAACAGTTCAAGGGGTTCAAACTTTTGAAAGAAACATTCACTTTCAGAAACAGTTCACCGTTTCATTCCATTGCTTTGTTTTCATCTAACTAGAGAACGAAAAATCCAATATAGTCGCAAATTATGAACAATTGTGGGAATCGGATTTCAATATTGAAGACGGTATAACATTTCAGTTATTGTTTAATTAAAATACATCAGGAGAAATAGACAAATCAAAGCAAATGATGGAGAAATTGCCTTTCTGTTGGTTTTTTTTTTGTATCCGACACTAGAATATCTACATGGTATAAGAATGCACAGTGCATCTTAATAACTTATCCAACCATTTATATAATTTATATATTAACTTATAAACCACACTGCCATTTATGCTGAGATGCTAATCTTGAACAACAGCTTTCAATCTTCTAGTTAAGATGCACTGTGTGTGTGTGTGTGTGTGTGTGTGTGTGTGTGTGTGTGTGTGTGTGTGTGTGTGTGTGTGTGTGTGTGTGTGTGTGTGTTACTGCGACATTACCCCCGGGACATGCCCGTAATCCTAACTGCACACGCCATGATGATCATAATGAGCTTCTGCAGCTCCCATAAAACCCATTAAAGAGCAGGAGATTAATCCAACACTCACTCACACCAGGACTAAAGGACCATTAATAAGCCAACCACTAACGCACTTTCATTACAAATATGATCTTTACCAGAAATTTAAGAAACAGAAGTAAACTTGATGCTGTTTGTGTTATGTAAAAAAAATATATTTAAAAAAAGGAATCACAGTATACTCTGGAAAACAGTGGATTTAACACATCTAGAGGCCATTGCACTTAGTTGCACTCTCCCTTGAGTTTGTGATGCAGCCCTGCTTGGGTTTAGTGCATTAATTAATGTACAGCTGATGAATTAAACCAGCGTTTTACAGTTTTAAACCACCTGATCTGGTCTTTAGACCATGCTCAGCCTTCTTATCGAATACAGCCATCCATGCACACTTTCTTGTCAGGTTTGTCTTCTGCACTGAAAGCATGCGTTTCCTTTATTTCCACCAGTCAATTTAAGTAGAGGAATACAGGTTTGCTTTGTTATGCCTCATTTCCCTATCCAGTCACTCCAGCTGTTTGAAACATGATGTGCATCATACACAAGAACAAACACAGAGAGGTGTTAATGAGCAATGAATAACATTCTTCTGATGGCAAACACACATTTTGGCTCACACCCCGAGGGATCAAATAAATGGGGAACATTTTGCTACCAGTAAGGATTTCCCTGGGATTTCAACATAATCTTCCTGTCTTTTTTTTTTTCTTGAAAGATGGATAAAATGCCACTGTACAGTACATCCTGCGAAACTGTAGCCCTGGAGCCTTGCCATATTCAAAGCCTTATGACAGGAAATCTTTTTTTTTTTTTTTTTTAATAATTCAAACATTTCCCAGACATTACTCACAACAGGACACATACGCATTACAGAAACCGCCACAAGAATTTTCATTTCCGGTGAACTGTTTTACTGTATCAGCATTTCTTGTAACAGGAAGTACAAATCTGTGATGATTAAAAAAAAAGTAAAAAAAAAAAAAGAGAGAATTCTCCAGATATCCTCATTTTGTTCATCTGCAGAAACATTATGAATATATACACAAAGCCTAACAAAGAGGGCTTGCCTTTAAGACATGGTTTGACATGGCTCTGTTAACCACCCAATGACAACATGGAATGACGAGAAGCATGTGTGTAAAATAGGAGCCTTGGTACACAAGTAAGCAGATTCACAACGAGCATTTTTCTTTCTAGGAAAGACAACAAAACGTAGGAGTATGGAATTGTAACATCATCTTCCTGGTGTTTTTCAGCATTTCGTCAGACCTCCCGCAAACTTGCAGCCACAGAGCTTTGTCACACTCCAGAGCCTCTTTACTCAAAACTCTCCCTTCTTCTCTTCTGCATTAATGCAGTCATTATTGGTAAAAGGATTTGAGAAATGACTCAGAACATGACACAACATTATAGTAGAGTAACAACCGTGAGAGTTTTCATTTCAGTTTGTGTGTTTCCTTGGAACGGTAATCGAAAGCAGATGAGCAGTGGTGCAATAATCATAAAATGAAGGTGTGTGTGGTGGGGGGGGGGGGGGGGGGGGGGGTAGGTCTAGCAGATGTAACTTTGTCACTCTTACAGACATGGGTTTAAATATAATCTAGCAAGATAGAATACCGATAAACATCTGCACTCACCTTAAGCGACCCTGCACTCTCAGTAAAAAGGGCAATAAACTGTATGGCGCTGGGGTGGAACTCCAAAGCACATATTTTCTGTACATTCAGCAGATGCATTTTAGATAACAATCTGCAGGCTGTATAGAGTACCTTTAATACTGGATTAAACTCATTTAAAAAGGTGTAATATAGAAGGCCAGGAAAGGTACAGTTTACAGGTACTTTCATCATAGTGTCATCTTTTTCTCTAGGATCTTAAACTGTATCACTGACATGAACGAAAGCAGTAATAAACCCACGCAGGTCTGGGTCGGGTCAGGTCAGGTCAGATTTCTCCTGTGCCAGACTTAAATGTGTCTATAACCTCAAAGAGCGCGTCAGATTAAACCACAGAGGGATTCAAATGCACGGAGTACAGAAGCCTCACCTCAGTTTCTTTGTCTTGCTCTCCTTCCTGTTCAGGACTCCGGGCACACAGTTGGTGAGTTCAGTCCAGTCCGCGTGCAAGCCGCAGCTCCAGCCGGTAGAAAAGCGCGAGAAGAGCCACGTCTCTTTGCGGTTCGGTCGGTAGCAAGTGCACTTTTTCTGGCCCGGCCTGCAGTCGCACGGGAGCTCCAGCCGCACGTTTTGCACCAGGTGCCGTCCGAATGTCGTGCCGCCTGTTTTTTGGATGTGCAGGAACACAATCACGTCCTCGCCCTTGATCTCGAAGTCCACACTGCGCTCCAAGTCCCTCACCGTAAAGTAGTACTTTTTCACATAGTGCGGGTCCGGTGTAGGGAAGATGGTCATGTCCTCCTCGGTGAGGTAGCCATGCGCCGGGAAGCCGAAGTTGATCGCACCGGGCGCTACGTACTGGTACAGAATGAGCATGAAGAACACGGAGCCAACGACGATCAGCACGAATTTGCTGGCCCGCTCAGCCATGGTCCTTCCCGCGATGTTCATCTGTCACCATGTCTCACACAGCGGGGTCTCGGGGAGCGGGTTTGGCTCGGTGCTCGCGTGCTCGCTCGCTCGCGCCCTCCATACATCAGCGGCACCGGAGCGGCTCGACAGCCCGCCGCGCGCGCGCGCGCATTAAACACTCGCACATTATTATCCACCGAAAGCTTGTCTGGCGCGAGCCTGGTCCAACCGGAAACCCCGAGCGTCTGAAGCGAAGCGCGCGCACACGGGACTCTCGGAGATTGATCGCGCTTCCGCTGATCCGCTGCCGTCTCGTACGGCTTCCTTGTCTCGTGTGATCATTGTGTAGCGCTCGAGCGAGCGCACAGCGACACCCACTAACTTACGCGCACACGCGCACGCACATACACACAGTTCACGGAGAGTAAAAGCAAGCTGAGCATTTTAATACTCTGGTTGGTATCCAACGCCGACTCTGTATTTGTAAAGAAATGCACTTCTGTGATGAGCGCACCTCGCACTGGGCGCTTTTAAGTTAGACAGTAAATCATCAAGTTAAAAAAAAAAAAAAAAAACGATGAAGATAAAAGATAAAGAATGTTTTCCGTGTGACTACCAAAGCTACAACGTAACAATAAGCAGATGGATATAACTCTGAACAACAATAATGCATCAAAATCAGGACAGTTTGGAAATAGAAAATAACAGTAAAAATCTTAAAAATCAACTTGCATACTTTGAATCTTTTGAAAGAACTGGGATAGGAATTACATTCAGGAAATGATACATTCAGTGGAGTCTGTATAAAGATCAAGGGTGTTCAAGGAACTACAAATATTTTCATACAGTATATTTCATAGTTTATCGTGTATAAAAGGTTTTTAAATTCTACCAAGCACTGGACAGCATAATTCACATTTATAATCTTGTCACACATGTACACATTAGAAAACCATCATTAACAACACAATCACGTCTCAAAATAAATGCTTTCATCTGAACACTATGACTAAATTTCAGCAGAAGCACAATGACCGAAACACTAACAAATGGGATTACCTTGAGGATTCCTAAAAATATAAAACATTTAAGGGTTTTTGGATCTCCAGCTGTGTACAACTCTACAGTCTTCCTTAAAGAACCTGTTTAGAATACTAAGTGTCCTTGATTCTACAATGAACCCTTGTAGGTGCAATAAAATACTGTATATACATTGATAACAGAGTAACTTTTTTTGTGCTGTTTGTTTTGCATTTTATAGGTCCCGTATTTTACTAGTTACTTAATAAGTTTTCATAGGTCTTATAAGTTGTCAAAGTCCGTCTGGTAATGCTCCAGCTGAAACAGCTCTCAGATAAGCTTTTTATTACAATAATTCTCTCTGTTTTGATCTTCTTCCAAATGTACTGTTACAGTGTTCCCGTAAATGAGCTAGTGCGAAGCCACAACCACCACACCAGGGAAAAGCAGAGATGAACAACAAGATGGGACGGGCTCTTCTTATATGAGGTCACATTAGGGGGAAATCGACTGTGGTGGTCAAAAGTGTTAAGACAACATGCAATATAACATGCAACAGTTCCGACTGAGTAATCCACAAGTGGTGAAAACAGACAGAAACGGCACTGTAACATGTAATTATATGCATCAGTCAGCATCCCAAGTGTTCTTACACGTAAGATCTGTTAATTACACTACGGTCTGCAGTACTGAGAAGAGAGCAGCTACCTGCCAAAACCCACATGAGAAACCAGACATGGAACCACTTTCAGCAATAATAAGTGTGTGTGTGTGTGTGTGTGTGTGTGACACAGGTGATGTCACTAATTAGTTTGAGCCTATGTGGCTGAAGAGTTTTGCTAATTAGAATTGTCAGGTTTAGGTACTGAATGGAACAAATATCGTATCTGGTAGGACTTTTACTTTCTGAATCAAGCGTGTCCACCTCTGCGTAAGAATGTTTTAACCTAGGGAATCCTAAAATGAATTTCTGTGGCACATTCTGTACATGTTCTTGAGGAAGCGATCAAGCAGTCATGAATTAAACGAGTGACACCAGAGAACTGCAGATGTCTCTTTGACTCTATGCCCAGCTGCATCCAACAGGTTTTAAAGGAATAAAGGACTTAATAAATACAGTAAAGGTATTTATAAATATTGATTGTTGTATAGCAATTTAAATGCATACTATGACAAATTATTCTTATTATCTTGATTGTAATTGAAATGGAAAAATTGAGACAGTCATTAAATCATTGAATTTCAACTTTTATATCAATACTTTTGGCCCCCCTGTAGCTGGTTTGTTTAAGCCCCAGCCAATACAGACATGGCACAAGCAGAAAAAGCAAGGAATGTTTTTTTCCCCCTAAAATGACTGAATAGTGGATATTGCATTCATGAGTTGCATTTCATTATTGTAATCATTAATTTTGCTTGGAGTCATGGTTAAAGCACTAGATTTTAAATCTTTCAGTTACAAAATGAATGACAGACCTTGAACATTTGGAATACACAACATACAACAAACAACAAACAAACAAAAATCAAATGGTGCTGGAAGAAAAAAAAACACATTTTCTAAGCATATCTTGCTCTTAATCATTCCACTTCTTTCATGTGATTAATAAAAAAATAATAGGATAAGAAAAATAAATTAACTTAAAAGGATAAAACGACTATTTTAGAAATAAGCTGTAAACTAATGCTCGACTAATTTAATAATGGAGAAATGTATTTTCAACACGTGCTAATAATTTTTATTTCTTTTTATGATTTCTTTTTTAGATTCTAAACACAACACACTGTGCTGTATAGACTGATTTGGGTTTTGGTCTATAGCAACTATTGCATAGTATTTCTGTACATTCTTTTTCAGTAAATACTATATCATGGTTAGGGTTGTAATGGACACAGATTCTATCTTTGGACACTGGGTGCTGAGACACCAGTCTGAGATTCACTTGTCACCTAGGGGCAAGTTTAGCATTGTAGGGGCAGTCGATCTCCTGGCATGTTTTTGTGACATGGGGGGACCAAAGAACCTGGTGGAACCCCAGGCAGACACAGAAATAACATGTGAAACGAAGGCAGTACAAACACTAAACCAAGCTCAGAATGCAAAACCAGGACGAATATAGCCAAGCAGTCTAATTCGGTTTGAAAGTACAGTGTGTTGTCAGTTCTGAGTGCTTTTGATACTTAAAAAACATATTTTTTCCTTCTTACAGAATTGCCACTCACTAAATGTGTTTGTTGTTTGTATTACACACCATTCCATGCAACCTCTTGAGAAAGTTGCGTTTTTAAAAATGTGTATAATATATATATTTTTAAGTTAGTCTGTCATCAACATCTGCACCAGCGTCAGAAAGCCACTGAGATAGGTATTGATGTTTCATACATTTTTTTTTTTTGTCTGGCTGATTTTATGTGCAGGTGCGATGTATGAGTGTTCCTCATAAAGTGGATGTTAAATGTGTAAAATGTGCATTAATAAGAATTCCGAAATAATTCACCAGTGCTGAAAATGTTAAAGAAGCAGTGTGTGACTTTTAGAGACCTCTGGTGCCTATGAAATGAATTGCAATTTTAATGAAAACTTCACATTCCTTTCTTATCCCCTTAACCAACTCTATCCTTTTATTAAGTGTTTCTTCATTTTACTGAATATAAACTTAAAATGTATTTTATATAAACTTTCAAAAACAAAAGTAAATTTGACTGTGGTGTATAAACATAAATAATCTGATAACATTTAGAGATTTAATTTCCTTTAAAAAATAATAATAGTGTAAAAGTGTGTGACTAAGACACATACCATTCACTTTTGATAAATCATATTGGGGATTGAGAGCTGTTACATTAAAATGTGCTTTACTTTTGATCCTTTCCATCATCTGAGTGCAGGTGTTGCAACCTATTACCGTTCAAATTCTATTTGTATATGTGAGTGTGAGCTACAGTAGCAGTGGGTGGATTGCTCTTGACCCCTTTCCAGTCACACTGTGATCATTCCTCTCCATAAAACACACAATAAGATCAAACCTTCATCTAACACATGTACGAATATGGAAATGTTCTTTTTTTTTTTCAACTGATGTTTCGTAGTTTGTATTTAATACATGAGTGTCCGTTTTAAATTTAATGCTAAACAGCTTTATTCTGCCACTGTATGGACTTTAGGATTTGGGGATGTATGTGCTCACTTTTCTACCAAACTGTCAGTGCGAATTAATAAGCATAGGAACAACTAAACAACATCATTTAATATTGACCCTGTAAACCACACTGGGTTTAATTTTCAAAAAGGAAATAACTGTTAATTGAACTGCCATGGCTTAAGCAGAGATACAGATTGTCCAATATCCTCAAATCATCCGGGTGTCCAGAAAGTGAAAATTGCATTTCCTAAGTTTAATTTTAACCTCATCAGTCCCAAACACTAATGTTGCATAGCAGCTAATAAGTACTCTGAACGTGGATCGATATCTTCAAACAGGGAAGAGGTTTAAAAAAAAAAAAAAAAAAAAGGTGTAAAAATGTAATACTCATCTACACTCATCTGAAGATCTTAAATGGATTTACACACAATGCAGTTTGGTGAAAGTGCAACGTACTTATATGAGCGTAGTGGGGTCTCATGGGGTTAAGTCAGTTTGAGAGTAGCCTCTAATCAAGGTCAAGGCAGCGTAATAGTTTTCATTTATGTTACTTTGCTCATCTTTAAATTCATCCAGGACAAAACCCAGCTATAAAACATTTTATTATATTAACAGTATTAATATGTGACGTTATCATCTAATACTTCATTTAAATGCTTTTTTTTTAACAATATACAATGAGGGCCATAAATATTGAGACAAAAGTCAAATTCAGTGACATTCACTATTTTTTTTATTATCTTTTTTTATTTTTTTATCTTGTCAATACAACAATCAGTATTTAATAAGTCTTGTATTCTTCAAAAACCAGTTGGAACAAAAATACCTGGATTGAGCAGTATGGTGTTACTTCCTCAATCCAGGACTTCTTGATTGCTTCCTCATACTAGTTTTTCAGTTAATTAGCACCACTCTTCAGCCAGATGAACTAATTAGTGACATCACCCCTTTAGTGCACAGGGAGAACTGCAATACATGGCATATGTTGTCTTAACACTTTTGGCCCCACTGTACAGTATATACCGTTCTTAATGCGGTAGCAGGCAAAAGAACATTTGCTTTTTTAAATTTAACATAAAGTTTCATTTTTTGCACCAACTTGTATCAATTCGCTTTTATGTGGAAAACAATCAACAGCTATGTCAATTGCAATGCAGGAAATGTTCACAGAATGGAATGAAGGAGAGACACTGTGGTTGATTTCCTCCTAGATTAATGCATATCCTATAACTGACAAGTCGTGTCAGGTGATCACACAGCCTGCAACACCCTTACATTTTGTGTGCATTTGGGTTGAGGTTTTTCAGGCTGCTTTGCTGACATCTCTGCAACAAATCATCAAACACTGATTAAAACCCTGCAAGGGGGAATTATTTTTCTGTATCTTCCTGTTTCCCTAAAGAGCTTTGGAGCAGAAACTAAAAGTAGATAGAATGAGCACGGATTGCCCAATCATAATACAAATTAGACTAGAGGAAAAATGAGAAAAAGACAAAAATAGGGCATTGCAGACATGAAACAAAAGAACCCAGCTGTCTATCTAGCTTCAGGTGTGTGCAATCGTTTCCTCACATCATTCCTACATTGCCATCTATAAACCCTTACACAACCTCAGTAGTGTCATTTGTCAAGCTTAGCAACTTTATTTAAGATCATATTCAGCCATTGGTCATTCCATGAAAATATTCATGTTATGCCTATTTAATGTATCATTACAAAAAAATAAAATAAAAAAATGATATTGACTGCGCTATAAAATTGAGTGACACTAAATCAAGACAAAGACCCATGGTTAATAAAGGGCATTTGATGCAGATCACATGAAATCTCGCCTTGGTTAGCACATTGCAAATGCTTTTCTGACATTAACCTTAGCTATTTGGCTTTAGGGCCTGAGAGCAGTGAAGCGTGGAGGCGGCTGAACTCACCATAAAGTGCAAGGACACAGTACCCCGAACCCCCCTTTAATTGCATTTAATTAGGCCGCTTTGTGACCAACGGGCTTAGAATCTGACCCCTCCTTTGAGGACAAGCACTGTGTGCCAGACAAACAATCAATCAAGTGAAAAGGAAACATGAGGCAATACATTTGGCATTGTAGATTATTTCTCTCTGGTGTTTAAATGATAACAGTGAGCCTTGTGATGTGCAGATGGTTTATATTTGGTGAACGCATGGAAAATATTTGAGTGTGTGTGGCACCCCGTTATATTTTTAACCTTAGCTTGTCTACAATGCGTAATCCACAAAACAAAGCTTTTTTCATGTTCAACTGGTAATTCTACTGGATTCTTTACAACCATGAATGCACAAACTGTACTTTTAGTCTGCTGACTATTTATAAAGTACAGTGTATTGTTACTGAATAAAGTACACGATGGTTACTGAAAATCAATAAAATAAGTATTATAGAAAATAAATGAATAAATATTGTGGTAATACTCACATTTCATGGTTAAAATTTGACAGATTTAAATCGAACTGATAAAGCTAACCGATGTATTTTGTCTCTGGTATTTTCATAGATACAACTAAGTGATCCATCTGTTAAGACTTGAGTAAGTCGATAAAAGACCATATGTTTAGCGTTAACCAGCAAAATAAAGGAGGGGATAAAGGAATCGACCAATCATATTTGGATTTTAACAAATGGGACGATTTCTGAGTAAAAGTGTCACTTTTTAGGGTTCCCAAGACACATCACTGACTAAGTATAAGCTGCCGCATGACCATGTGTAATGTTAATACAATCATGTTTTCCCTGCAGCCAAATGCTGTAAGAATTAGTTGTGAGATTCAAAAAGTATGCCAAAATACACGGCCTGGCCTTTAGCTTCGATTACAGCACACAATGTGGTGGCCAGTTAGTGTGTGAAAATGCTCCCTCATGGTCCCAGAACCACTATTTCACAATTTGTGAATCATGGAATATGCCTGTGCCATCAGCTGAACCTAGAACGACTGAAGCAACCTCGGATCTTAACACAGCGGTGTGTATGGAAATGCTCTTACTTTCACTCGTAAACATAGCTATGTCTACTGTTGTTTTATTTATTATTTATTATTTTATTTTTTTTACAATTTAACATCAACCAGTTGATTAAGTGATCTCTATTTACAGTATAATTGGTTTATGACCACTTTTCTTCCACAAAGTTGACAGTTCAGCACTATATTTTGAACTGGTGGTAGAGTGTTGGCCAGGCAGTATACAGTAGCTTACCATATTAGCATGTGGCAGGTAAATACAACACCAACAACAACAACAACAAAATGAAACCAATAAAATGAAAAGTTTGCTCACAGATTTCCTATGAACTATGAAGCAAATGAGCACTGGTTGTTATGGTTCCATGTGTAATATTGATTTGCTGAATTATATATAGTACACTGCACCTTCCAACTGCCAAAGTTCCTGTATGGTTTGCCTCCATTCCTTAATTGTAGGAGTTTTTTGTTCAATTTAGGCAAAACTGGAAAAGCAAAAAGCAGCAGATAAAAGGAAAATCCAAGATAAAGTGTCTAAGCCGTTGCGCCACCACAAGCCTCTATAATAACTTTAATGAGCCTTGGTACAGAATGGAACTGTACTCGATGGATGAAAACCATTCTTCCAAAAGATACAGCACTGTCTAATATGTCATGGTTGAGATATAGTGGCTGCAAAGACCATAGTATAGAGTTTATATTTATACTCATGAGACCTTCAGTGAGCCCTTGTGCCTGGTGGAAAAGGACAGTGTCTTTTTAGAAGAGACCACACCCACCAGGATATTAATGTTTCATTGTAGGATTATCAGTCAGAACATCTTTGTATTGATTTATGGTGACTCTTTCCTCTAAGGGGACAAGTGGAGGCAAACTATGGCAGTAAAATGCTTCAGACAGCATAACAACCCATTCTTTTTATTTTTCTATTTGTAGGCTTGTTTCGTTGTTTGTAAGTTTATAGACAGATATTGAATATGGATTCATCTGGAATAGCCAGCAAAATACTTACACAACCTCCAAATTATATTTTTGATTGTTCTGTTAAGTTCAAATTATGGAAAACATAATAAAAAATATGATTACATAAAATATAATAATAATAATAATAATAATAATAATAATGATAATAATAACTAGACAGGTACATTTCCTGAAGAAAATGTGAGTGGTGCTTGCCATGGCAAAACTCGCCATGCCATGCTCTCTTTTATAATGACAGTGTACGAAATCAGTTGCTAAGGTGCTCTAAATTGCTAGGGCGTGGCTTGACAGCTTCACCATTATCCTGAGAGACTGATTGGTTGCCTGCGGAGTCAATGTACCCCCTTCCTCTTAGAAAAGTCACAGCACCCCATTCTTGAATAAGCTGCACAATTTGACATCTCTTTCATGGGTCTACAACAAATGGTATGTATTTATTATATCTAATATTTAATATATTCAGACCAAATGTATTTACTGTCTGTGGCTCATTTTTAGTATTGTGAGAGTTTATCTCACAGTAAGCATGATCTTGCCCTTGAACAAGGCCACTGTGCTGCATTTGTGTTTTTTCTTGAGTTTTGAAAATGTACTGAAACAGCGCTGTTGAAATTTTTCCTGCCTCCTGAGCCTTCTGTACCTGTATGTATTGGGTTCTACAATCCCTTTTTACGACATTATTTACATGATGTCAGGAACAAAAACTTGAAAAAACTTTCAAGGTTGCAAAATGCTTTTTTTCCCCTGCTTAATTGCAGCAGTTGACTTCATGTTTTGAATGAGAACAGCTGTTTACTATTGGCCTTTAGTTTTCACGTGCAGATCCACACAAACAAAGCAGCATGGGCACCGAAGACACCCCTCACATGAAGTGATTAATATAAAAAAAGATTTCCAAGACTTTGAAGACACCCTTGAGCATTGTGAATAGTCCCACCCACAGTCGGCAAAAATCAGGGTGTTCATAAAAAGAGACATTTGGTTTTACCAGGATTTTATGGCTAGCAGAGGGAAAGATATTGCACACATCTGGCCTGTATGGGAGGTGGAAAGAAGAAAGCTTTTTTTATGTTCAATGTGGAGTGCAGTATGAAGTTTGCACTACCACAAGAAGCATCCTGCATCAAATTTTAAGAAGTATTTATGGCCAGATGTTACCAAAGAAGAACCTTTTGGCATGCAACTCAAGATGGCCCATCACCAAAACACCACCATCCCAACATAAATCATGGGAGCACGGTGGTACTGTATAGACTGGGGATCCTTTCAAGCTTGAGAGGAGGATTGATAAAATCCAAGTACGGGAAGATTCTGGGAAGTACTGAAAAAATGCTAAATGTCTGGAATAGCCCTTGCCTCAATCAAATTTCAAATCTATGGAATGACTTGAAGGTTGCTGTCTAGCGAAAAAGCAAACTAATGTTTTTCATCTTAATATGCATAAGTGGTGCACAGCTTTGCTTGACAATCCGCCTAAAACACGTATTTCCTTATTAAATGCACATGCAAAGACATGGTGTGTGTGGGGTAGAAAGATGGGGTTTACTTCCTCATTGCATTGCTTATTTCCGTCCATATCTGTGTAACATTAAGAACAGCTGTCACATTACCATGCAGTATGGCAGATGTGAAAAACTCGCAAGAGAACTAATCCTCAGTTGTTCGATTCTATTGTTATTAATCATACTGCTATCTGTTTAAAAATAAAAATCAGGTATGAGACCACACGTGGAAGTAATAAAAGAGTAATGTAATGCAGATACCAGAGGAAATAAAAAAGAAGAAAAATGTCAACCACACAATGAAATGATAACGCTTAGGCAAAGAAGTTTAATGAGCCAGCTTGAGAAAGAAGAGTTTTAAATAGACAGGGATTAGTTACCCATTATAGGGATCTGGCCCATTAACCAGAAACTTACTGACCTTTGTGCAGAAGTACAGTACTGTAGTCACATGCACAGGTAAAGTAAGTGGGTCCATGTACTAATAATCATTATTGTGTCATTGTGATGCATGCCAATGTAATGCTAGTTCATTTGTAACTATTTGAAATTTGTACCAGCGTATTAAAATAATCTGGATGTCCTGACGTTCATTGTGATCTAATAAACATGGCTGCCAACTAAGAAGAATAATGAGCCCATTTCATTTAAACATCGTCCACAGGCTAATTCATGACGATGTCCCGCTGTTATAGGTTCTTAAATGAAATGAAATTATTAAAAGACAACAATTACTTAAATAAGCCATTTAATCTTAAACCTTGTCCAGGGTGTATCCCTCCTCCTGGGATAGGCTCCAGGCTCTCCGCGACCCTAAATACAGGATAAAGCGGTATAGACCAGTATATGAGTGATGAACTTAATCTTAAAATTAAAATAGCATAAAGGGATTAAAATAACACACTGGTTTTAGTTAATATTTCTATACCGGTCAGCCATAAAGTTAATACCATCCCCAGGTGAATTGAATAACATTGATTATCAATTATATACCAGTAAACTGGTGACGGGATGAGGCACTCATCTATGCCTCAGGGGACCAAAGACCAGAACACTCAGTGCATCAGAGCCTGCAACACATGGGGCTTAGCAGACACAGAGTACAAGGTTGTTGATCCAACTCCAAATTCCCCTGATCTTAAACTGACTGAGCATCCATGGGATGAGTTCCTGTGGAGTCATACCCTGAGGGGCCTGAGCTGTTTTAGTAGTACAAGGGGAACCTACACAGTATTGGACTTGTTGTTGTGGGGTGCATGTTAGTGCCTCTTTTACTAAGGAATGCAAGAAAACATTACCTAAGGCTCGCTAAAAATAACGTAATTTCTATTCTCTTAAATGCCACCCAGCTTTTATATAACATACACACTATCTACATGCACAAGTTATCTGGGGCAGTATAAACTCTCTGCATAAATACAAAGTAGACTGACATATTTCAGTGGTTAATGTTTCTCGTAGCTGATTGATGTCAATCTTTGACTTCTAAAAGATTTAAAGATAATTGTAGAAAAAATTAAATTTTGTATTTGTAATTAAGTTTCTTTTTAAATGTAGCAATAATTGTAATAAAGTAATTACACTTTGCTGCAACTTCTAAAAACAGTGACACCAAGTGCTTTTAACTACTATTGGAAACAATGCCTTTGTTTATTCATTCCTTAATCTGTGGTTCTAATTCATTATTTGACTTTTTTTACATTTACATTTCATTTTGTTGATGCTTTTACTTAAAGTGACTTATTTTTGAGACAGGATACAGAGAAAACTGAACATTGTTGGGTTTGCGATGTTGCTTTAAGGATTTAATTCAATATCTTGGAGGTGCTGAGATGTGAAATCACAGTGCTTTTGATCCCACTTCCCCAGATCAATCTGTTTGCTTTCAAACATGGTTTCAGGTTTCAAATATTTTATACCCATATAATAATTCTTAACCCAGAATAAGTGCTCACATCTAGCTATCTATCTATCTATGTAATGTGTGAAACCTCATGAATGATCTCGTCTCAACACATTGCTGTGCGTTTAGATAAGGTAGGAGATGAAGAATTTATTCTGTGTAACCCAGTATCTATCTATCTATCTATCTATCTATCTATCTATCTATCTATCTATCTATCTGTCTGTCTGTCTGTCTGTCTGTCTGTCTGTCTGTCTGTCTGTCTGTCTGTCTGTCTGTCTGTCTGTCTGTCTGTCTGTCTGTCTGTCTGTCTGTCTATCTATCTATGTCTTTTTTTTATTTCTTTCTCTAAGCTACGAATAAGACAGATTGGAAAATTCAATTAAATCAGAAGACAACTTTTGACCACATTGTGCAGAAATCAAATTGTCCACAAGTGCACCAAGCTGTGTCTCCTGAGAGATAACAAGATAATATGCACCGTTATGACAGATTTCCAAAAGCACTGGCTAATTGGAGAAATGTGGAGAAAATGAGTAAGTAACTACAATTCTGAAATCATCATCGCTCTAGGTTATCTAAGCTTTTTTAGATAATCACTTGAAAATCACTTCAAATGGATACAATATATTTTTCTACAGATTTATAAAGGGTTTACTCCAGTGGCGGAATGGTAATGTTTGAATATTTCAAGAATTAAAAAGAAGATAGGCTGCTTGTTCTTATAATTGCATTAAAGACGATGATTAACTCTGAATATCAGGCCTCATTAATCAAGCTGGATATGAACAAATGTATTCATAAATCATTTGCAGATGCATTTACACAAGAAATGTGGTATTCAAAAACTAGTTTAGGTGCCATTTATCATTTTCAGCTCTCTGTAAGCTTAGTGCCTTTTATGAAGTTTTGTGGGTGTTGCTAAATGTAAATTATGTATAATCAGCAGTGTTGAGAATGAGCTTGCTAATGTGCAGATGACTGCCATTTAGCAAGGTACTTTTACAAACCTTGTTGTTAAACTTTTTTTGGCTTATCGTAGGAAAACAATTTCCACTAAGAGTAGGTTTGAATCAGTGCAACAATTACAGTTAATCTGGGTTTTCAAAGGTACTGTACAGGTCACCTGATGTAGTGATTTCTGTTGCACTTTGACTGACCTAGAAATAACACATGTTGCTCTTGAAAATATACAGCGTATAGAAATTAATCCATTTGCACTCTCTGACAAGCTGAAGTGTCCCATTGCCCTTTTCCAAGTGTGTGTGTGTATGTGTGTGTATGTGAGAATAACAGCAAGGTGGCAAATAGCCTCCTGACTAGTGTGTGAATCCTCTCACTCCCTGAGGCACATTGGATGGTTGAAAAAAAAGGGGGAAAAAAACACCTATCATGCTCTTATGTCAAATCTGTCTCTTCCATGGCCTAGATCTAGGTGTGAGAAATGTAATGTGTGAAACCTCATGAACGATCTCGTCTCAACACATTTCTGTGCATTTAGATAAGGTAGGAGATGAAGAATTTATTCTGTGATAACTGTGTAACCCAGTATTGTTGTTTTCAATGTATTTATATACAATTATGCATTGATAATATCATATATTGTGTAATATCATGGTGCATAGCAAAATGTAAGTAGTACAAATTCTATCTATCTATCTATCTATCTATCTATCTACACACTTACAGTAATCAGCCATAAAATTATACCACATAACATTAAAACATTAACATTTATTATCAATTACATGCCAGTAAAATGGTCACAGGATCATGGTCACCCAAGGCTCAACCCATAGAACAACTATACCCAACTTGATGGAAAAAGTCAATGTTGGCCACAAAAGAAAGGCACCAGAACACCCTGTGCACCAAAGCCCACCATACATAGCGCCCAGCAGGCAAAGAGCCCAATGTCTTCAGCCCTGCCCCAAATTCCTCAGATCTTAATCCAACTGAGCACCCATGGGATATGTCTGACAAAAGAAGTCCAATCAACAGAGACCCCACCCACCATCCCGCAGCACTCAAAGGATCTGCCTGTCACCACAGCACACCTCGAGAGGTCTGGTGAAGTCATGCTCCAAGAGGCCAGAGCCACCACAGTGACACACAGGAGACCAAAAACCTAGATGGTGTTAACATTTATGGTTTTAATCTTATAGCTGATCTGTGTATTTAATATAATAGGCCAAAAAAGGCTTTAAGTAAACAATGACTTTAAGTTGATTATTTGGCAAAAACTGTATAGGATATGGGATAAATTCTACCATTATCATTTCTTATCATTGTAAACTTGATGGGTATTGGTGGCTAAGTGGTAGGTTTCTTGACCTAGACCCAGGTCCAATTCCTGCCCAAACCCCAGCCACTAAATGCAGTGCTGGTCCAAAGCCTGGATTAAATGGGAGGGTTGTGTTAGGAAGGGCATCCAGCATAAAACCTGTGGTAAACTGTGTGTTGATCGAACGGTCCGCTGTGACGACCCATTCAATGTGAACTTTTGAAAGTCCAACAAAAATCATTGTGAGCTTGGTAAATGTGTATAACAAAACATGCCTGGTGTCAATCGCTTTTCCTTTTTTGAGTGAAAAAGTGAAGCCTTAGACATATTGTCAGGACAGGTGTGTATTTCCATTACTTTCGTCTGACTCAACTTGGAAGTGGACTGTCTGCTATTACAGAAAACTTATAACCCCAGCTGCTGATATTCCACTTCATAACATTCGGGCATATGTTCTGGTTATGAAGGCATATGGTAGTTTCCAGCAAAGTGCTCTTGGTCTTTGAGACTACAAACCAATCAAGGCTGGAACACCTGTGTTAATGTACCTAATAAGAGAAAATTTCTTTTCTTTTCTTTTCTTTTTTTTTTAATACACAATGAACAAGGGGGATACATTGACATAAAAACATAACAACTGGTAGAAACAGATTTTATGAAGTAAATGGAAAATTAAATAAACAGATTGATATTTAGTGGGCCAGTGAAGCATGAAGGAAAATATGCTAACAAGTAGACTGGATGTGGCAGATCCAGAGATTATGACTGTAAATCCAGACGATCCCATAGCTATCCATTCCTGGAAGCCATGGGATCAAAATTGCTCTGTGGTTAAGAGGGATGGCAAGCTCAATTACTCAATTACTGTCAGGTACATCAATATCAGTCATTCATGGACAACTATGAGCTGTACAGATCTCTAAAAGTGCACATAGTGCTTTTCTTTGAGCTTGATGCACCATCATGGGATACTGCACAAGAAGCAATCTGAATGTGGTCAGCTGGCTTTGACATGGCCCTCTTGGTGTTTATCTTCCTTGGTTGGCAGCGGAGCGCTGGGTGGTTGGTGGGAGACTGACAGGTGACCAAACTGGTAGAAAAAAATGGGTAATAGGAATATCTGATGCATGTCACACAAGGTTTTTCCCTGTGTGATAATTTTCTGCTCATACTTTCAATCTTGAACATGTTCACTTTGATCAACAGTCCAAACAATAAAATGTTAAGAAAACAGATCACACACTTACCTTTGATGAGTTTTACATGAAGATGTGTGGTAAATCATAATCACTACAGCAGCCCTCACTTATTTCTGCATGCTTATGTGAAATGTGAGGAAATGTAAAGAATTAAAGATGAGAAATACTTTTTCGTATTAGGAAATGCCTGCTTGAGAACAGCACTTGGTAAAAACATCTCAATGTTTTAAGGCAGGTTACAGTGACCTGGTAATCAACGCTAAAATAAATCGGTATTCAGTTTATTTCCCGCAGGGCTCTCATTTGATATGTTAATATGCTCCAGCTGTTATAACTGCAGGGTTAATTAAGAGCTGCGTTCAAGGGTCCAGGCTACAAAAAAGCAGTTCCCGAGTACAGGACAGGAGTGACAGCTCCGGCTTCGACTCCTGAGGAGCACATAATTAAAAATAATAAGAAAAAAAGAGACAGACAAGCAGAGACCGAGACATGTTTTTTTAAATACGTTTTGAGTGATGGCTTTTTTACTTTTTTGATAGCTCTCAATGTCACCTTTTCATGCCTATGAAAACCATTGAAGTTAAAAAAAAAAAAAGAAAAGAAAAGAAAAAAAAAGGCATAGTTCTCAGGGTTTGTCCTGCTTTGGTTATAGATGATATCTAGGAAGATGTTTAGCTGTTCGACCATAGTGTAGTATCATAATTTCCCCTGAGGTTAACATTTTTAGCAGCAGAGCTATCCTGTGATTTTGCACCCTTAAGGTCAACTGCGATATCAGTATATTCTTTGTCGACTGAGCATCATGCTTCTCTAAAAGTGCATCTGTGTCACATTAGTGGCTGGTGTTTTAAACTCCTCTGAGTCGTCAGCCCCCTCGAGCTCACACTGCTCATCCATGGTTGCTGGATCAGCAGGTTCTCTTGTATCCTTTGTGTCCTCTGTACTGTCATCACCAATAATTCGCCCTGCATTTGCACCCACTGACGCAGCAGTGATCTTGCTGTATAGAGGAGTCACGGTTAAAACGTCCTGGATTTCATATACAGTGCATCGATGGTCTAAGCCAGTCGATTATTTGTTTTACAACCTCTTTTCCTGGAGAATTTATGTCATGGAATGAATGGCTTAAGCCCCTCATCTGGGTTATTTTTATATCTCGGGCCAGTCTTAAGCACCGCTTCATGCATGCTGTGCACCCGGAAACAAAAATGTTTGGCATATCACTTAACATTTAAACTAGAAATGAATTGTTGAATGTGTTTAAGAGTTTCATCTATAGTAAATGAGGGCATTAAGAATGTATTTTGATTAGGGGTTAGACAGCAGTAGAAAAGGAACAGGTTCATTATTGACTCTTAAACCATGTTCCAGTCACTTCATTCTTCCCAAATGCTACTGTAGATGCTTACCAATTTCATTAGCAACAGCAACTAAGACTGACTCCTCCAGCATGCATTTACAGCTGTATCACATTACATTTTGAACCAGCAAAAGTCTTCTGAGTCCATGATTCATTATCATTGTGTAAGGTTTTGTAATACGATGTGAACTTTTCCCATGCATCTATGCTTATAACCAACCCCCTCATTCCTTATGTGGCAACACTTCCTATAGCCTGTGCTCAGACGAATATACTGTACACACACATGTATTTCCTATTGTCTGTCTGTATCCAGGTCTCTATGACTTACATGTTAATGACTGGTTCTTTTGGTGTAAGGAATGTATTTGACACAGGGCACCTGGCCAAAAGCTTAAATATGCTCTCTTTGCTGATAATAAACAGAGATCTGCATGTGTGTTTGTCCTTCTCTCCCAGTTCGCAACACTTAATGGTAAGTACCTCATTGTGTGCGGTGGACACATCAAGCAATAATTATTTTAATTTATCCTAAAACATAACAAATTGGACACTGTTAACACTTACCTAGTACACTGTAACTACTATAATCATGGATAATACAAACAAAAAGAGTGTATAACCATCTGAGATGGATCCAGACTCAGTTTTGATACATTGAACATAAAATAGGCACGTAAAAAGATGTATTTCTACCTAAAAATAAAAGGTGGGTTTTTTCATAAATGTGGGTGAGAAAACACTTTGGAATATTAAAAATCCATTTAAAAAAATGTAAATCGCACTTTGCCCTGTATGGCCAAAAGTATGTGGACACCAGACAATCACATGCAAATGCAAGTCTTTCCACAATTGTTGCCACAAATTTAAAAGTACACATTTGCATAGGTTATTTTTGTATGCTGTTAAGATTACTTTTCACTGATACTAAGGACCCCAAAACTGTTCTTGCATGTCAGTGATCCTGCACATAATTTGAGGGCCATGAAGACATTTTTTACTCCCTGATCTCAACCACACTGAAATTAGCACAAATCCCCCCATAACCCAATGGAAAACTTTCCAATATTACAAAGGCGAAAGATGGAAAAAACCTTGAATGGAATGTTAAAAAAAAACAGAGATTTAATGTTATGATCATGCGTCCACAAACTTTTGGCTACAGTGTAGGACGTTTTAGAAAGACGTTTTAGTGTCCTGTTTTTCATCTTATTTCAAATAAAAATAAGGCATAAAATTATATAATAAAAAGTTCAAAAGTTAGTACCCTTCTTTTAATTATTTTGTGTGTGTGTGTGTGTGTGTGTGTGTGTGTGTGTGTGTGTGTGTGTGTGTGTGTGTGTGTGTGTGTGTGTGTGTGTGTTTGAACATTTTGTAAACCATGATACAAAATCACCTAAGCGGGTCTCAACATGCAAATGCGACCTCAGACAAACAACAACTTATACCTTTTTCACTGTGCCATTATTTATGTAACAAAAAATTAAGCCAAAAGGAAGAAGAAGAAAAAAAAAATGTGGGCAATACCATTATTGCTTCCACAGCATTTAGGAGGATACGTTGCAGCCAGGTGCTGCATTAATTGACCATAAGCAGGTGTGCAGAGCTTTATAAAAACATGTTTTTGGACCATTATGGTGTGTGTTAACACAGTTCCAAGAGGGGAGGACATAAGATGCTCTGGGGACCTGTGACTTCAGTTGTTCGATAACTCAGGACCGGAATCCCCTACAGTCTACCTGAGCCTCCGGGAACAAACTGGACTCCTTTTAATTTTAAAACATCTCTTGTTATACTGAACTTCCAGTCTTACACATTATTATGCTGAGCAATTCCTGCTATCCGTTATCACCCAGATGAGTATGGGTTCCCTGTTGAGTCTGGTTCCTCTCAAGGTTTCTTCCTATTACCATCTCAGGGAGTTTTTCCTTGCCACCGTCGCCCTCGGCTTACTCATCAGGGACAATCTTGTCATTTTGATTCATATACATTGCATAAAAACTTACTTCTTTTTATTGTGTAAAGCTGCTTTGCGACAATGTCAATTGTTAAAAGCGCTATATAAATAAAATTGACTTGACTTGATAAGCAGTGGCCTTGGAGAAACAAATGTCTGGACATTGGAACATCTGAAGTTTAATGTTGTGCAGTGTACAATATCTTAGACACTACAGACCTAACTGAGCAGTTAGAAGAAGACTGAACAAGTACAATTTGTTTGGAAAGGTGCCAGGAGAATCCTCTTATTACCAAACATCATTTCAGCAGAAACACTGTCACGCACAGATCTGAATTATTCAGTTTGTTCACTTATATGAGGTACAGTAGGAGTAAACGTAAATGTGGAACCAGTCCATCACAATGCACAATGCAAAAATCCATCCATCCATCCATCCATCCATCCATCCATCCATGTGCAATTAAACTCTTGAGTCAGGAAAATCATGTGCTAGCATACAGTAGGAAACTCACAGAGACACAGGCAAATCTGTAAACCTGCAAACCTGAAGCTTTCTGGCGACAATGCCACTTGTTGCACCACCATACCAACTGGCTGCTTGGATAAAGTGTTAAAATAATTTGGTCAGCTGCTTTGAGTTTGTATTCCAGCTGGGTGTGTCTATGCACAAAACCTGGTTGTAAAAAATGCCACCACTTTTATTGTGCAAATATATCCAGATCATTACTAGAGACATTTTTTTTTCTGACCATGAAAATAGCAATTTGATGAGAACAGGAAAATATAACCATCCAAATAACATGAATGAATTCGCTAATGATATTATACTGTATTTGTTTAGTACTGTATGTTCAGTCATCAAAGCCAATGACATTATCTTAAATAAATCATTTGAACCAAATGGAACTGAAATAGTATCACAGTCATAGAAACACAGACATAGAAAGAAGTAAAGAGAGAGCGAGAGATACAAAAAGAAAGGCAGGGAAAAAAAGCAGCTGTGCTGTATATATTCTGAGACAAAGATTCTTGTTTAGATACATTCTTCTCCGTGTGTATCTGTGTATGTGTGCGTAAGCAAGTGCTCACAGAATTTATATTTGGAAATGGGCAAGCAGAAGCTGGACACATGGGTATCCTCAGGCAGTACACACATGGAGCTGAGTGCTAGGAGACTGTCTTTGCCATGATCTCATCAGGCCATCTGTTCCACCAATAATCTGCATTGCCTACAGCAGCACAGTGGCCAGTCTGGCGGGAGAAAAAAGATGTAGCCTCAGCATCAGAAGCTTTTACTCGCCAAGTGCAGGGTGGAATTTCGGAATTCCTCTTGGTGCAGGTGTCAGCATGAATTCTAGTATGATAAAACATAAGTGATAAAAATATGCAATAGAAAAAATCTAAATAAACAGAAAGCCACTAATCCAGTTACAGTATAAATACTAATGAAAGCTACAGTTTTGTGCCAATGTTGATGTTAGAACACCACACCTCACATTTAAATGCAGAAGGTAATTTATGATCATTTGTAGGCATAAACTTGTAGGCAAAATGTTCCATAATGGATTAATGCTGTTTCCTCTAAATCACAAACATGGTATTCAGCCCTTCCTTCAGCAAAAGCACTATGATAAAATTATAGATGTTAGTCATTTGTACATTTTGTACATTTTAGACTGGACAATGTGTTCTTAGTTAAAATACTTTTACTTTCATCAAAAGTAATCTATTTCAATTAGATTAATTCACTATTGTAAATTTCTTATTTTGTTCATGATCAATACACCCGAAACAACACTTTACATGTAGGGTCAGTTCCTATTAACGGTTAATAGATGTGTCAACGGCCAACATCATGTACTGTATTTACATGGGAGCATGTGTGTGTGTGTGTGTGTGTGTGTGTGTGTGTGTGTGTGTGTGTGTGTGTGTGTGTGTGTGTATGAGACTTCTTACATTGAGAAGTCATATTGACTGTATATCCAGTTATTCTGATGATAAAGTACAATTGCATAGAGGTGGGTAGTAACATGTTACATTTACTTGAATAACTTTTTGAAAAAAATTACTTCTATGAGTACACTGTAAAAAAAAACGGTGCGTAAATCCGTACTTTTTACGGTAAAAAACTGGCAGCTGTGGTTGCCAGAAGTTTACTGTAAAAAATTCGGTAGCAATGTTTTTGGTTCTACAGGATCACACTTATTATACTGCATATTTTACGGATTTTAATTGTTCTTTTTTTTTCGAGTCTGACCGGGAATTAAACCCAGACCCTGGAAGTGTAAAGCGACAGTGTTAACCACTACACTACCATGCTTGCTAGGCAACTGTTGGTCGTTGTTGGACTTCCTCGGTTTCCCCACGTCCCCTCGCATGACTTGCACTCCAACAATGACAACACTTATGTAGCAAGCATGGTAGTGTAGTGGTTAGCATTGTTGCCTTGCACCTCCAGGGTCTGGGTTTGATTCCCGGCCAGGCTCGAAAATGCAGCATAATGAGTGCGATCCCGTAGAACCAAAAACATTGCCACCTTATTTTTTACAGTAAACTTCTGGCAACCACAGCTGACGGGTTTTTATCGTAAAATTTACGGTTTGTTTTTTTTACAGTGCAATAACGGCGCTACCGTATTTTTTACGGTAAAATTCTGGTAACCACAGCTGCCAGTTTTTTACTGTAAAATTTACCGTTTTTTTACAGTGTAGTTTTACTGCACCATACTTTTTACTTTTACTTGAGTAGATTTGTGAAGAAGAAACGCTACTCTTACTCCGCTACATTCGGCCCCACTCGACTCGTTATTTTTTTTAACCATTTATTCTACACATTAGATATTCTTTATTTTTGCCAGAGAAATGCAGCCGGTGGATCTACCACGTGACTGTGTTTCACTAATCAGACGTAGCAGCAATAATCACATGACTCTGTTTGTCCAATCAGCCACAGTAACAATAACCACATGTACAGTAGTCATATCTTCAGCTGTGGTAGACCCCGAAGGAAACATGTTGCGGTTAGTTTAGCTGTTTTATTTAATGTTGCAATGTTAAAATATATAATTAGTAAATAAGCAAGAGGCTAAAAAAAAAAAAAGTTTCTTACATTTGTTCTGCTGGACACAGTTTATTGTAAAGTGAGACTCTTGTACACATGCTCTAAGGTTATTTTCTATCTGCTGAGTCATTTCCAGGGCAACAGTATATCTTACACTGGAAATAGTCTAGACTGTTCAAACATACATAAATCTAGGGATTTATTTCAAAAGCTTTATGTTGTGAAAAAGGTGAGATTAGGAAGTTTGTGTAAAGATATTTATTTTTAGTCATTTATTTTATTTTATTTATTTCATTTATTTTAGTATTTGAAAATGTCAGAAATTATACATTAGTTTATAATTTTGTCTGGCTGCTTACATAATTTCTAAAAAAAAAAAAAAAAGTAAATCAGACATTATGATGAAACAGTTACTCAGTACTTGAGTAATCTTTTCAACACATACTTTTTTACTCTTACTCGAGTAATATTTTGGATGACTTTACTTCTACTTGAGTAATATTATTTTGAAGTACAGCTACCCTTACTGGAGTACAATTTGGCTACTCTACCCACCTCTGCATTTGCACAACCAACGCAAGGTGTGCACTGTTTTTCACATGATTATTCCATTTGGCTGGGATGAAACCTCAGCTTTAGTAAGAATGCTTGTAGAAATAAAAGCGTCAGACCCTGGGGGTCCTAAGTTCAAGAAAACAAGACCTTCCAGATCTGTTTCAAACCAAAATCCCTTGATTCGAAGCCTGTTTTTACAGGAACCCAAATGCCCTCAATTAACACAGCTGAATTAGAAATAGTGGGATTCACAGCTTCAATTAGCTGCTGAGTCTGTGTACAGGACGAGCCAAACTAAATCACATCTGGCTGGAACACAAGGCTGGCAAAATGGTAATTAACACTTATCTGACAGCTACAAATGTCAAGAGATGTGTATGGATAGTACAGCCTAGGCAAAGAAGTCACAAGTGAATCCCCACTCTTAAGCTTACACTTGCACAGAGATGTCAAAACGAAACAAAGTGAGTTAAAGTACAATTAGCATAGAGGAGAAAAAAAGCTTATATTTTCACTGCTCATTAAACAAATAAAGAAAAAATATTTCTGGTTGGAGTTCTCATCACAGGCGGCATGGCGGGATAGTGGTTATTACTGTCGTCTTGCACCTTCAGGGCCTGGATTCGATTCACGGCAAGGGAGTTTGCATGTTTTCCCCGTACTTGGTGGATTTCTTTCGCATACTCCAGTTTCCTCCCACAGTCCAAAAACCTGCAGATTATTCTAACTGGCGTTCCCATATTGCCCATAGAGTGTGTGTATACGTGTTCGCCCTGCGATGGATTGGCACCCTGTCCAGGGTGTACCGCAGCTTGTGCCCTAAGTCTCCTGGCATAGGCTCCAGGCCCCCCGTGACCCTGAATACAGGATAAAGCGGTCTAGACGATGAGGGAGTGAGTGAGTGAGTTCTCATCACATGCAGACCACTCATATGGACGTATAGATTCTTCTAGATACAGTACCAGTCTGTACTGTCTAGCACAATATTTGAGATTTCAAACTATGAAATAACACATTAGGCATTAGGTAATTAAGTAAAAACAACAACAACAACAACTGTCAGTTGTTATTTTAAGACATTAAAGTCAGCTGTTCTGGTCCAGGTTTTAAAATAACAGTATTGTCAAGTGCAATTGTAAAACCCATCAAGCACCATGATGAAACTGGCTCTCATGAAGAAAATTCCAGGAACGCAAGACCGAAACGTACCGGTGCTGCAGAATAGAAGTTATGTTTGAGCCAGCTTCAAACCAGCTTCAAAAATCCCCAATTAACAACATCTCAGGTTAGAGGCGTTATGAGCATGAGTAGCAGACACATCTCAATATCAACTGTTCAAAGTAGATTATTCAATTATTCAATTTGGATGACTTTAGCATTGTTTTACAATGGAGAAAGAAAGAATCAGAAAACACCATGGGATTACACTTTTGACTGGTGAGAACACTTACACTTTGAAATCATGTTGATGTCTTTTGACTGCATTTGATACAAATAGTTTTGCTATTGTATGATGCCTTGTAACCGCAGTTGCTCTTAAATTCCCACAAACAGTTCTGTACCCAGGTCTGTACCCTTAACAAAGTAGACTTCATAACTAAAATGAATTTACGGGTATACAGTAGCACTTTTGACACCATAGCTCACGGTAATAGATGGAATTTATTTATCACACAAATGATGAAGAGTTCCCTTTTCAATATGGTTCTTCTTCATGTTATCTCAGGGACTTTTTCATGTGTCACCGTTGCCTCTGGTGAGGTGAACTGTATTAATGAATAAATAAATAAAATGAAATCAAGACAATATTTAATATAGAGGGAATCTTTTTGCTTTGTTTTACTTACTTTGGCTTTGCACCCACAATGGCCACTTAAACCTGGTCGAGTCGTGACGCGGCGATTCTCCCCTCCCTTAGACAGTCTATCCGGCTTTATTTAGATTCTGACTCAGCACGTGGGCAGCTGAGTGGAAGTAAAGAAGTGAGGCTATATGTCTAGGCTCCTCAGTGACCCTCACCCACTGCTCTAATGCGCAGAATGGGCAAGTGCATTTGATATCCACTCCACCCTCCTCCATAGCTCCGTGCAGAGAGACTGAGCAGCAACCAGGTCCCACAGGGTGGGAGGGGGCCAGAAACACACAATGCTCTCTGAAGTCTTGCAGAAAAGTTGTGCTATGTTTGCAGTTCAGTATATGAAGAAGATGACCAAGCTGGGTGCTTTATCTCTCAAACAGTGCACAAAGGGCAGAGAGTTTCCATTTTCATACTCCTATATATAAATATATATAAAACTAAACTTGAAGTGTTTGTCTGAAGAGTCTGAAAAGCTCTGTGCAACTGCAACCTTAGAAGTGCCTGGAGGATAAATCTGGGTGGGTGTACAGCTCACTTCAGCTCCAATGATCAATATTTGCTTTTGAGCTCTGAATTCCATTACAGCCACATGGACTAAATACCATACTGTGATTAAGCTGCTACAAATTGCAATTATGATAAGGTTTTGAATCCTACAGTGGATTGGCACCCTGTCCAGGTTGTATCCCGCCTCATGCCATAGGTCTCTTGAGATACAGTAGGTTCCATGATATACCACTTATCCTGTATACAGGATAAGCAGTATAGAAGATGAATAAATGAATAAATGAATGAATGAACATTGTTAAGGCCATAACGTGACACTTACTAAGATTAGCTCGTTCCATTTTAATAAAAAATATTATCTGTTGGGCAACACAGATGCTGTGAATGTTAATGTAAATGTTTATCAATAGATTGTGCACATTTCTGTAGTTGGGCTTTATTTTGCAACCTCTGTATGCACATTTGCTTTTACACAAGAAATAAGGTTCTCCATGGAATACTATTTAGTTTGGCAAAACTTTAAATCATTAGTTGAATATTATCATTTAGTAACTACAGGTTTACATAGAAGTTATTATATAGTAAATAAATAAATAATTTATTGCAATTGCACAAACTCAGAATGGACCAATCTGTGTCATTTCATATTAATACCTTGAAATGAAACAATTCAAATCTGTAGAATAAAAAACAAAGAAGGTTAGTCAATCATTTATGACTAAATTAATAATTTTAAAAAGCCATAATAGTATGTCTGTGTCTATTAGGACTATAATGGAATACGATTTAAACATTGTCTTTATTTGTATCTGTATGACATTAGCGCTGCAAATATCTGTATCTCTCTCTAAACTACAACTTTTTTATGCCCTAGAAACACTGGAAAATATGTCATTTGTTATTTACTAATTTCAACATTAAATAATATTATAAAAATAACTGGAACAAACTTTTTAGCTTAAAACAAACTTTTTAACTTAAAACATGATATTCTCCGGGAAAACCTTCTCTCTTCTTTTTAATGTGACTCTTCTTTTTAAAGTGAGCAAACTCTCAAGAAAATATGTATTTAAATTTAATAGTTACTTAGTTTAGTTTATAATATTATGATTAGGCAAGGCAAGTTTATTTGTATAGCACATTTCATACACAATGGTAATTGAAAGTGCTTTACATAAAAGAGAAGAAAATAATCATAAAAAAACAATGTCAATTAAACTTTTAAAACTAATTCAAATTTGATTTAAAATCAAAATAAAACAGTTAAAAATATTAGATAAACATAAAATAGTGCAGTCAGTTTGAACAGTTCGCATTCAATAAATGCACAGCTAAACAGATGAGTTTTAGATTAGTGTTTTAGATGAGTCTAGCAATTCACAGCTATGGTAGACAGAACAAAGAGAGCCAGAGGCAGGGTGGTATTAACAACAGTGCTTTTAATTGCCTAAAGGCAATGAGTGGAGGAGAAAATGAAAAAGAAACGTGAGCTGTGGTGTTGGTATAAAGGGGCCATGTATAAGTAGTCAGCCTGGTTTGTAGAGAAGCATTGTTTGCTGGGCAGCGTGGTGCATGCCGAGAACTGTTCGTGGCAGGCAGTAGCAGGGAAAGTGATGCTGTCTTCGCTGTCTGAAAACAAGGGAAGTGAATATGTCATAGCTATCTATCATAGTGCTCTTTTATCTCCTCCTGTCTGCTCAGTGAGATCAGCGCCCATCACATGTTCTTCATAGCTCTGCTCCGTGCCCGGCCCACGTGCTAAACAGCAGTCCACAACTGAACTTATATCCAGGGCTTGTTTTTCTACAGTGGCATACTGCTGTCCTTCTGGGGTAGGTTTTCTGATCAGGTGCTTTTCCCATTGAAGCTTTGTTCTTATAAGAACCAGAAGATATGACATCACCTCTATCTGATTAATGTGAATACAATTTCACATTCATTATGAAATACTCTGCACTACCTGGGTGAACTTTTAGTATTTTATAATCCACTACACTCACTTCAAAAAAAAAAAAAAAAAAATGCAGGCTATTTTTTGGTATCTCAAATAGCGGGGGGCAGCGTTTTCAAAGACATGTTATGGAACAGCTTTCTAATTAGTGTTTGAGACTCAGACACAGCCAGTTTAATTCTAAGCTAAAAATATATTTGTTTGGTGAAACAACAAAATATTTCACAGCAAGGTGATACAAAAATATGTGTTCTATGGAGCAAGTCTGGAGGTTTAATGGGTGGAGTGTATGAGTGTCTGCTTTTTGTCCCAGGTTGCCCACATGCCCGTGTTGCCTTCTGGCTTTCACTTTTAGTCATAGATAGTCTTGCCAGAGATCCTGCTGGCAATCTGCGCAAAGTGTACATTGTCCCCAACCATTTTCTCTTTCTCTCTCTCTCTCTCTCTCTCTCGCTCGCTCTTTGTCTCTCTTGTGCCAGCTACACATGCTATCTCTGAGGTAACAGTGATCCTGACCTCTTTGCTGCTTCTGGTCTTTCCTGAGTGGTTTGCATCACTTGGAAAACTGTTGCTTCTGCTGGGGTTGGCCTCATTGGTGCCAAGATACATTTCTAGTCATACTTTCCATGTCACCAGGTTACTGATTCAGGTTACTCTATGTTTATTTAGTATGTTGTCTAATGTCATTAATATTGTATATTAATATTAATATATGTCATTAATACAGTGAGTGGGGCAGTGGTGGCTCAGAGGGCTAAGGCACTGAGTTACTGATCGGAAGATCGGCGGTTCGATTCCCAGCTCAGCCAGGTTGCCATTGTTGGGCCCTTGAGCAAGGCCCTTAACCCTAACTGCTCCAGGGGCGCTGTACCATGGCTGACCCTGCGCTCTGCCCCCAGTTACGCTGTGATATGCGAAGAAGGAATTTCACTGTGCTGTAATGTATACGTGACAAAATAAAGGCTTTACTTTTACTAATAATAAATCTAAACTTACATCTGGAATTTATGTATGTCTCTAAAACTGCTTTGTGGCAATGTCTATAGTTTAAAGAACTATACAATAAAATTTAAGTGAAATAAAACTAAAACTGTCAAACTCCAAGCCTCAGTTTAGTTTCCAGGGGTCACCCTAGATCCTAAGACTTGCATCAGATGAACTCCTTCCACTCTTTTCAACTAATTGCGGTGGGGCTTATCAAATGGGTATTTTAGCAGGGGCTTTATGGTATGGCTGGGGTCTGGGACCATTTACATGCCCATGTTCTCCACCAGTTAAACAACTGACAGTGGCAGACACAGCAGAGAATTAGACAGAGGTGGGCTGGTGTCAACAACAGTTATTTCAATGATTTACTTAGAAGAGGAGAGGGAGAAGGTGAAGTGCAAGCTGTGGTTTTGAGTGGAGAGAGTCATGAGGAGGTGGTCAGGCTGGCTTGTAGAGGCAAGTGTTGTGTGCTGGATGGCATAGCAAAGGCAGATAGCTGGGTACAACGGGCAGCGAGAGAAAGTGTCACTGTCTCTAATGTGTGAAAAAAAAGAGGTGAATATGCATCAGTGCCAGAATAACACTGGGAGCAACTACACACCTTCCTTCTGCCATACTGCCCTTTTATACCCATGTTGAAGAGGTGCTTTCTATCCTTTTGTTGTCCTCAGCTCTCTGTATGCTTTACTTTTCATTATGTTGTGTGGTGACACTAAATGTACATCATGCAACTTTGCTAAAAGATTGATGAATCAGTTCTATTGATGGAATTTGGTAATTGTGCTATTTTGTAGACAAATTGAGAACTGATAATAAGAGTCACATGGATGAACCACTGATGTCTGTGAGGTAGGGTACTTTAGTGCAGAATGCCAGTGGAATGAGAGTGTATATTAGTTTAGGATAAAAAAAAATTCTGTAAGTAAAAAATAAGGAAAAAGCTAAGTTAAAGGGACATTGTGGATATAAATATAGCCACTGCCCCTCTGCCTTATTGTAATTACTTTGCAGCACTGTCAGAGTTAATGGATAATTCATTTCCTCACGCTGATCAACTATAAACCTGATCACAGAGCATGATACTTGAGTGTCCGATTCAGTCCGATCAAGAGCATCAAGCCTAGAACAGACAACAAAAGTCTCACATACAGGAAAATGTTATCCCATTATTAGCGTTAAATTTGACAGCTGTAATAAAAATGGTAATAGAATAAGAAAAATCTCTATAAAAAGACAAAATTGCTTTGGTTTTATTTGTGAGAAGAATATACATTTTTTTTTGTTGGCCTTTTACACTTAACAGGGGGTCTTTTTAAGTGCAAATGCCAGGACGGGATTGTTATAAGCTGAGACATTTCATTCATTGTGTGAAACAGAATGCATCACACAGCAGTATAAAACGCCTTTGGCTGTCAGGGAGCAAGGTCAGCAAAGCTGGCTGCTTCTCCTCTCACCACCCTCCCTTACTGTGCCTAGGCGACGACCCAGGGGAAAGCGCCCTAATTAGAGCCTGTATGGAACTAAGGTGGGGTCACAGCCCTGTCATGGTTGGGCTGAGGTGTCCTTGGGAGACATTTACTGTCACAATGTAAAGGCCTTGGTGTGAGAAATGTGGTGAATAAAGGCATTTAATTAAGAGTTGAGAGGTGTGACATGACAGCCACAAGGACCCTGAAGAAGAACTACAGAGAGAGGGGGGGCAGATCTGACTATTACTCTTACTAGTTTTTGAAACCTGCAACAAGCACAACATTTACACACATGGTCATATACCTATTTCAAAGATATAAATATAGTCTTTAGATTAAAAAAAGAAACAAGAAAATTTAAAATAAAAGTCCTGGTACAGTAACACAGTGAACAGCACCATGGCCTCGCACCTCCAGGGTCAAGGGTTTAGGTCTCGCCTTTTTTCATGTTCTCTCTGTGCTTGCTGGGTTTCCTCTGGGTTTCCTAACGCAATCCAAAGACATGCAGGGTAGGCTAACTGGCATTTCCAAATTGCATGTAGTGTGTGACTGCATCCGTGTTTGTTCCCTGTGATGGACTGTTGCTGCATACAGAGTCTACCCCAAGACAACATTCTTTATTTGAGTAAAAAATGTAATGGTTTGATCAGGAGAATTTAATAAAGAGTATCTGATTTGTTAAGCTGGATATTAATTTATAATTTTTTTTGTAATTCAAATCTAGGAGCATTTACACAAATGAGGGTAGTCATGAAATCCCAGGTTTAAAAAGTTAATGCATCTGGTAATTTAGGGGTGATTAACATCCATCAGTGGGTTATTTGTGTTTCAATTACACAATTGAATACATCATATAACAATGTTGAAGCTTTTATAAATCTCCAGACAAAATTTACAAAAATACATAATAATGAGGGATTTTGTTAGTTACATTTGGTATCTATGTATTACATAATCAATTGTTTGAATTTTTTTTTTTTTGTTAAATAACACTTAATTTTTGATAGTAGTAACTGGTTATATATATAGTTATTGGCTAATTACTTAGTTACTTTGTTTAAAATAGGTCACCAGGGAACATGATATAATATGTCTCCTACCACAAGCGTGAAACCTGAATAAATACAGTGGTAATCACAATCAGCGTTCACAGTCCTTAGTTGGACTACAAAAGTTCCTGGATGGATGGATGGATGGATGGATGAATTTTATAATATGTATGAAGTGGCTTTTTAACTGAAATGACATGGAGGATTCCTAAAGAGGTCATCTCTGACTTTGGACTTTGCCTTTGCTTCTACTTTGCCTTTTAACTCAGCGAATAGATGATATTTGAGGACATCACTTCTAAAACTACTGCTGGATTAGATAACCTGATAAGCAAAATGAATTATGCAGTATGCAGTAATATAACCTCTGAATTGTATAACCCAAGAAGGCCTTCAGCAAATCAACTCCTGTTTTTAAAAAGATGTGTCCTCTCTAAGGAAAATAGCAATGATAACATCTAGCTGACATCTATGATGTTACATCACATTGGGGTGGAGAGTTTTTCTCTTTCCTGCTTATTTCCCTCATACCGATTGCAGTCTCATAAAGTGGAAAGAAGTGGGAGAAATCATTTATGTCAATGATTCAAAAATACCTTATAGGATTGTTTGACACAGAATGCCTTTAAGCAACATTGAAAAAGAAAAAATCAAGTTGATCCAGAGCAAAAAAAAAAGGAAAAAAAAAAGCTGTATTTATTTAGTATAAATCTAAAATGATAGATGTGTCTTTGTTAACTGAAATTTCATCATGTCTATTTTCTTTGTTAAGGTATCACTATTTGTTTGTTTCACCCACACATATTAAAGACAGGAGTTGCTACCTCTCTAACCGCCTCCACATAGCTTCATCCTTATATGCTCCACCAACGGGAGTATACCTTTCGACACTTTTCTGACCACAGACTTCAGTAACTTGTTGAAGACAGTTGAAGTCTGATTGGCTTATGTGTGAGCTTGAGTACTTATATAAATGTGCAGGTTTCCAGTAAAAAGAAATCAAGTGAACAAACTTTTAAAGACAATGAAGCGCTCAGTTTCTAGAGCACAATTTAATCGCGATTGTGAAAGAAATATATAATAAAATAAAAATATTCAGAATCCCAAGTTATTTTAAAGCGATCAGATCGGATTTGGCTCTGTTCAGACTGGCAGCAGCAATCCAACACATTGTTGACCTACTGTATCTGCATTGGTTGCTTTGGTAACAATAGCTTGCAGGCAGCACAATATTTACTCATACTGTATATCGCCCTGTTTCTGTACATTCCCTCTAGCTTTGCCTGTAATGAATCAGTCCCCCAAAAGTGCTATCAGACATTTACTTCACTTCATCCTACTGTATGTCTATTGACTATTGTTCTCCATTTCCATACTGCAGTCAAGCTGGCCTCTCTTCTTGAAAACATGGTTAATCTTCCTGGAAAAAAAGTCCCTCTGTGACCTCCTAAAGCTTAGCAACATAACTTTCCACAAAATTATAATTATTCATTTCCATCTCGACTTATTCCATGATCTCCCCACTCATTTTTCAACCACTGGTCCATATCCCATACAGTACCATGTGTACCATGTGTAGACTTGAACTTCCATACCGGGTTGCAAGTGCTGATTTTAAATCCAATTTGGGTGGGTAGAGCATCCAGACTGACACAAATTGTAAAAAGTTTATCTGATTTCAAACTACGTTTGGATATTTTTGAATATTGGTTCAGATCAGATTTTCAAAAATCAGATTAAATATGTTTTTTTTTTTTTACTATTCAGACTACAGGAAGGCAATCTGATTCCAAACTGATTCTAATCTGGGTATGCCAAAAATATTATATATTATATTATATATCATATTGGTCTGGAAGTCTGTGCAAGTCTCCAGTGAAGGCCTGGCTTGCTAGACATGATTGTAAATTGTATGATTTCATAATCAGTATTTTTGAATTTAGTTTGTTAGGGAAATGATGATTGCTATGACTTTCGTATATACTTTATTGCCTGTAGTTTCATGTGTGTTTTTCCTCCGAGCTGCATGCCTAGCTTACCAAATCACATGAATTAAGATGAATATTATGCTAATATATATTTATTCTAGTGATCTGACAAGCGTGCACTGTGTCATGTGTGGCTGGGGTGTGGATGAGGGAAAACGTGCGCTGAAGCTGGAATGATCATCAGAACGAGAGATGTGTGACAGCTGGAGCCTGAGGGGAACTTGTCTCCCATCAATCACTCACCCACCACCTGCCATAGATCCCAAACACACTCTGGGTGTCTGTGTGTGTGTGTGTGTGTGTGTGTGTGTGTGTGTGTGTGTGTGTGTGTGTGTGTGTGTGTGTGTGTGTGTGTGTGTGTGTGTGTGTGTGTGTGTGTGTGTGCGCGTGCGTGCGTGTGTGCGTGTGTGTGTGTGTGTGTGTGTGTGGTCATAAGTAGACCATCTACAGTGTGAACACTACTGAGATGGACAAATGGTTAGAAAAAAAAAAGGTGTCAAATGACTATATGCTGTTTAGGGTCATGGTGGTGTTTAACCTCTCCCAGGGACATTGAGTATGAATGGATAGATGGATTGATGGATGGATGAATAGACTTTATTTATCCCACACTCATGCACACCTAGGGGAAATTCATCTTAGTTAGTCCCCCAAAGTAACTAAGCTTCACTGACATGAAGCTTACATGCACACAGGTAGAACATGAACAGAAACACCACAGTAACAGTAACCCATGGTCAGGATTGAAAGCTGCTCCACCTTGCTGCACCATCTAAAAGTTACACATAACAAAGATGCTCTATCGCTACTCATGATTTGTCATGTACTGTACTTATTGTGGTTGTCACATGATGATGTGATTTTGAAGGTACTGTACCGCTGTATTATCACTTAATGGTCTTAAAATATATAGCTAAATTTAAAGCCTGAAATGAAATTTTCATTTTCAGTAGGTAAGCTAACAGGATTGCAGCACAAATTGCATTCAAATGGGTGATTTCCTAATGAGAATTGCTTGGAATATTGAATTTCTTGCGAGCCAAATATTATTATTCAAGACTCCTTCTGGCGTTTCTACAGAATATTTATCCAGATTTATACCCATTACTCAATTTTCAGCTTTGTTACAAAATGAACAATAATAATTTGACAAATTAGTGCAATTATTTCCATTAGCACTATCATTTATAATAAAAGCATGACAGCTTCTATTACTTTTTTTCAGTGGAAGCAGACTAAGTGCTACATTATGTGTATATGAATGCACTGATTCGAATATGTGTTAAAGTAGTAATATGTAAAATATTTAAGTTTCTGTGATGAGGCATTAATTTAAATTGATTGCTTTGTAAAAGTCTGAATAAAGCTTCTCCTTTAGGTTTTCTAAAAGCTTTATTTAATTTATTAAAAATTGTATTATCATCAAGATTGTTTAAAGCTGGTATGATGCACAGTACTATACAAAAGTCTTAGGCACAAGCACATAAATGCTGTACAGCAAGGACCTCTTTAAAAAAAAGTGAAAAACCCTCTAAAGCCCAGTAAACAGTAATTAATGAATCAAAGTCAGTATTTGGTGCGACAACACTCTGAGGCCCCTTTGGTCTAAGGAACAATTTGTGCAGTTTTACAAAGAAATTAGTTCCACTGAGGAACCTGCAGAACCACTCACTGTTCTTCTTAGGACTTTGACTGATACACCTGCTTATTTTTGCATGGACAACCCTTCAGCTTGCTTTGTGTCCAAACTTTTTCCTTCCATTAAAAAAAAAGTTTTCTTTGCACATTAATAATGATGACACTCAAACTTTGAATAAACATATATGGAATGATGTAGTAAAAAAATAAGTGTTAACCCAGGATATGCCTTATATTTTAGATCGTCTAAAGTAGCTACATTTAGCTTTGGTGATGCGTTGACACACTCATGGTGGTGTAAAGCACATTAAGAAAGCAAGGAATGTCACAAATGAGCTCTTTACAAGGCACACCTGTGAACTGAAACAACATTCCAAATGACTACATCATAAAGCTGATGAGAGAATGGTTTTTCAGTTTACAGGTGTGCCTTGTAAAGAGCTCATTTGTGACATTTTGTGCCTTCTTTAATGTACTTTACACCATCATGAATGTGTCAACCCATCATCCAAGCTAAATGTAGCTACTTTAGACGATCTGAAAAAATCGTGTAATTGATATGATTACAAGATCTCTGGGAAAGATAATACTTCATTAGCTATGATGATGAGGATGATGAGGATTTTACTTAAGCCATATTGAGAGAGGGGGAAATCATACTGTATTATTCCATTTTCCTATAGGCTTGGATTAGTATTTCACCCCACCTCACCCAGCAAAAAACTCTAACCTGGCCAGTCCATTGCCCGACCAAGCCATGTCACACAGGCCTGCCTCCATATAAACAGGGTACCCATTTAAACTGATTTCATCACATGGACAGGGCTGTAGAACAAGCATGTTTGCTTAGTCTATAGTCTTTATGCCTGATTTCTTTCCACTGTGATTGTTGTCAGAACAGAAGATTATATTTAATCAAAACTTTGAGACATTGATTCAGTGGAAAGAAACAAATATTGACCTTCACCTGCGGATGGGGAATTTGACATTTACAGCAGTGCAAATATCAAGAACTTGAAAATGTTATGAGGAGCTCATACATGAATGTGTATATTGTATTATGTTATAAACCAGGTATGTTTGCTATTTGAAGTGCATATGACTATTTTTAATTCTTATAAATACTTGTATATGAAAAGTTGGAAGTATCAACTGCAGTTTTTCACATGTAAATTATGTTAAGATATTTTTGTTAGTTATCTCAGTGGAAAATGCAGTTCATACTCATGGCTCAGTATGGAGGGGTTTCTCTGTCAAATAAGATTGAACATATTTGGAGTCTTAGGTGTCAGTCATTACTTTTGTTCTGTTTGAATGCACTGTTTTGTTGTGTAAAACTAATAGTTTAAAAGAAATTGTTTTGTTCAACACAAAACAGAACAGGATATTTCACAAAAGACCTTTCTGACATGTGTAGCTTACACTTCTTTTAATAATGTTGTTTGTGAAAATCATTTAAAACTCAACATTTTCTTGTTGTCTGTAAATAATTTAGCACCAGCATTTGCAGAATATTACAGACCTGCCTTTGGTGGTACATTAATTATATATTAGTATATAATCACAGGAAATTACGTTTGGACATGTTCTTGGCTGTAAATATTCTGAGATTTATGTATCTAATGGGTAGATTAGCAAAGGAAGGTGAACAAAAGAAAGACTGCAATCAAGTCATGCATGATCTTACTGTGTGGTCCTGCTGTTTATCTGTTGTTTATGGAACAATTTATTACACACACACACACACACACACACACACACACACACACACACACACACACACACACACACACACACACACACACATGCGCACACGCGCACACACACACACACACACACACACACACACACACACACACACACACACACGTACATGCGCACACGCGCACACACGCACACACACACACACACACACACACACACACACACACATGGAATCTACTTTTTCTGTTTCAGTCCAACTTACAAAAATGAACTCAGACTGTCCATCTTTATTTAATCAAATACACACAGTTAGAAATGCATGTTCTTTCCAGACTTTTTTCATTAAATAATAACCGGTAGTGTGAAATCACTCTATTATTCAGCCAGTTTCCTGTTTAATGGTTCTGACACTACATAAACAACCCTGGTTATTCAGAGAATTCCGTTTCTTCAGAAATGGCAAATTAATTAAGGAACGTTTCTGAAAACACAGCAAGCCAGCTTTCCTTCTGTAAATAATAAGCAAATGTGCAAATTGAAGCGCATATTTATACATCTTTAATGACCTCACATTGTTTTATCATGCTATCATGTATGTACATGGTAAAAGACCAAAATATGAGCATTTTCTCTTTACCCCAAGAAATTTCCAGTATGTATATACAGTATATAATATAATATAATATAATATAATATAATATAATATAATATAATATAATATAATATAATACAATACAATACAATGTAATGTAATGTAATATAAGCGTCATCAAAAACATAAAATAAACAAACAAACAAACAATACAAACAGAGGTTCATGAGGCCTGTGGCTGTTGCCTGGTAGACTCTAAGGTCACCCTGCTGGCCTGAAGCAATGGGCATAACTTGGTTCAGAGGTGAATAAAGTAGGCGGTATAAATAATAATAATAATAATAAGAAGAAGAAAAACTTATTTACAAAACATCAAAGTCACATACATGTTAAAACTGGATATGCTATTTCTAGGAAAATGGAATTAATGTTAATTTTAACATTAACATGTAATGTTAATATTAATCTAATTTTGATTGCTCAACCCTTATAGAATTCACAAAGTTTTTGTACAAAGTTATACATCTAGTTTAAGATTTTGTACACTGTCTCTCCATGCACACTCTAAGATGTCATTTTACTGTCTTAAGCTATGCTTAAGGTACACAGCGTGTTGGCCAGTAGTGAATATGTTACTGCTGTCATTTATAAACATAACTGTTATTTTTCCTGTTACTTTTTTATGATGTAACTTTACAACTTTCCTTTCCATGAACTTTATCATTATCCTTCCAAAATTTAATAATAAAAGTTCTTACCCAATTCCAGTAATTTCAGTTGATTTCAGTTGATTTCTTTGCTTGATGCAGGCATACAGTATAATTTGACCCTTTTGAAATAGTGATGTCTTTTGCTTATCTTATTGATCTTTATATTTTTTTATGCATGAGTAAATTATTTTAACAACTTATTTTTTAAACTCCAGAAACTGTTGTGTGTAAAAGTCTCAGGAGCTCAGCACTATATTATTCAATATACAATGCCACATGGTTACTAGAGTTTACGAGTAATGTCTTATCATGTTGAAATGCACTTTTCCAATGGTTTACATGTAATCACAATTAGCTTGTATAATCAAATATGATAAAACATGAATCTACTGTATATGAAATGCTTATGATTTTGCTACATGCAATGGTCAAGAAACTGTTCTGTAAATTTGCAATTGATTATTGTTGCCTAATTGCCTGTTAGGAGTGGAAAGTAAGTTTAGGTTGATAACCCCTGATGTTAATACTTCGTACAACCCCAAGACAGCACTTAATCTCCTTCTCTAACATTTCACATGCTTGGAGAATACAGATAGAGGAATCTTTGACCATTCCTCTTTGTACAATCTTTCTAGATCATACAGAGTCCTGGGTCCTCTCTTATGCACTCTCCTCTTCAGCTCAGCCCACAGGTTTTCAATTGGGTCAATATCTGGGGACTAAGATGGCCATGAGAGCAGCTTGATTTTGTGTCTGCTGAACCATTTTTGTGTAGATTTCGCCACACATTTTGGGTCATTTTTCTGCTGAAAGCTCCAATGATGACCCATCTTCAGCTTTCTGACAGAGGCCATCAGGTTTTGATTTAAAATGTCCTGGTATTTCAGAGAGTTCATGATGCCATGCACTCTAACAATCTTCCCAGGGCCTTTGGAAGAGAAACAGGCTCACCGCATCACAGATCCTCCACCATAGTACACAGTGGGCATGAGGTGCTTTTCCGCATACTCATGTTTTGTTTAATGCCTGACTCAGACAGTTTGTTGCCAAAAGCCCTATCTTAGTCTCAGACCACAGCACACGGTTCTAGTTGAAGTCGCAGCAAACTCTAGACATTTATTTATATCTGATGGTTCTTATGGAGACTTTTTGACCCCAAGATGCCACTTTTTGATGCAGTTCTCTAACAATGAGGTTTGGAATTTTTTTTACTTCTCTTACCTTCCTCCCTCACTGGTGCATGGTGGCAAAATAAACTTGGGTTCTTGTCCAGCCTTGTTTCTCACTCTTCCAGTTGATTTCAACCTTTTAATGAATTATTAATTGAAAGTTTCTAGATACTCTGATTAACTTTATAAACTACAGTAAAAATGACAAAAATGCTCCAATTACATTTATTTTATCAGAATTGTTAGGGATGGAACAGGTGATTTTGTTTTTATTGAATAAATGTATTTTTTGACATGGATTTGTTTGTATTTTACGTGAGTTAAATGTTAGATTTGTCTAAAATTTTCAGTGTGAGATTCTGCAATATTTTTTTTATTAGAGGCCTAAGAATATATAACCAAACTAGGCCCTGTGATAACATACACTCAAACCATGTGGCATCCTGAGGAGATGTTAGCCATTTTCTTGACCCAGCTGACTTAACACTCCCTTCCTCCTGTTAATTAGCCGTCGTTAACAGTGGTGTGGAGAGGCAAACACACTGTTCACACTTACAGTTCTTTTTGTGCATGACCTTCTCAGTCTAAACAGAGGGTGTCAAGTTTGTGTGTGGGTGTACAATTTGCGTGTATATGACTTTTACTGCAGGGTTCAGAAGCATGTTCGTCTTTACATTTTAGCTTCGTATTTATTACAAGTATGTACAGTACCATCTAGCATAGCGATCTTTTATTTACTTTTCACAAGTTTTTAGAGCATATCTGTGAGGATTTATGCTCATTTATGCCCCTCCAAAAAAAATTGCTAATAAGTTCATAGTCCTAATGGTTTTTATTGTATATGATGTTTTAAAAGCAAGTTTGATGTGTTAAATCCGTTCGATAGAATCTAGCAAATTGATTTTCACAGTGTTTTCTATAAGCATAATAATCTTTTGTATACAGTGAGTTAAGATTTTATTTATAGTAAGTATGCCCCTTTTCAGAACACTCTCCAAATTTCAAGAAATCCATACCGTAGAAATGACAATAATCCTTTAAAACCGATTTAGCCGAGTGTAGTTGTTTATGTCTTATAGATTGTATTTTTAATTCTGAAATGGCAGAAATGTATTTTTAATTCTAAGCATGGCTGGTGTCATCTAAATGACTCTCTAAAAAGAAATGATCTCAATTACAAAAGCACATACAGCCTTTGATGACAACCAAACCATGTGGAAATATCAACAAAAAGATCTGATACGCCTGTGCTGCTAGGACACCAATATCTGTATATTGATTTGAAGTGACGTCTTTTAATGAGCCAAGGAACTACAAACCACACCAACAAAATATATAATAGAAATTCACAGTTTATGTTTTATTTGTTACTAATCTGTATGTCTATGTGGTGGTATGTTAGATAACGCATCACTAACGTTTATCCCCCTCTTTGCACAATTTAAAACAATTCCTCAATATAGATAAAAAAAAATAGCAGAAAAGTGGGGAACAAGGCTTCCAGTCATTAATCAACCTTACTGATGCAAAGTGACTTTTTAAAATCAAGGTTCAGAGGCAGGGTGGCAATCAAAGATCAAATTACGTTTTATAAAACCTTTGAGCCCATGCCACAAATAGAGCCAAAATTGCAAAAACCCATTTCCTCTGACTTGCTTTGGAGTATTATCAATACTGCACAGTGTTTCTGATTCATCAGGCTTCAGAAAATTCACCCCTTTTGTCCCAGTGTTCAGTCCATGATTTTCCCATGCTGGAATGGCACAGAGCAAAGTCAATTTAATTTCTCAGAGTCTGAATAAAGCCATTTGAATTGTGTGTATCACAAGACGAATGCTCTTTGTTCAAGTGTGATGCTGGGGGAGAAAACCAGAAGAGAAATGAACTGTAAGATTCCAGGAAATGCTGAAAGCTTTTGTCATGTCGAGTTCATATTTGCAGAGAACTTGCGTCTGGTCCATGTGATTGGTCTTGTATTATAAGCAAAACCATAAGGGTCATTTTACAGTTCACTAAATGTTCTTTTTCTGTGCGAGTTCACTAAATGAAGGAAAAAGTAAAAAAGGAAGAAAACGGCAGTGAGCGAGAGTTAATGATGTACGTAGCAGGACTGTGATGGATGTTAATCATTCAGATCACTCAGGTGAAATGAGAAAATAAGAATCTAAGCAAATCCAAGCATAATTTTCATCAGAATTAGACAAGCAATCCTGAGAGGTTCTGTGAAATGAATTGTTGAGCTTTATAAATTATATAAGTCAATCAAGTGGATGTTAAACATTTACATCAAGCTGTCAACTTATTGCTCATTATTACAACCACATGATTATATTTAGTAATGAGTTATGTTTAATAACGTTAGTATAGCTAATAGCAGTTAAGAGGGTGCGGAATGTAATAAAGGCTGTAGGAGAAATCAAGCACGAATTATCTGCATATTAATAATAAAAATAATTAATAATAAAAGCATATTCACATTGTGAAGTATCCCGTTACATGAACAGCAACATACAGTAAAGATAAACAAAAACAAACTCTACAAGCTTTTCAGAACTGAAACTACTGTCTGTTTATGGATATTTCTTAATCACATCTATGTTTTTGTGTTTTAGACTATACAACAGATTCTAGGTTTCATCTCTATGATTGTCATGAGTCTAGCTGGTGGTTTGGCTAGACCGGCTGATGTACTTGCCGTGGGCATGTATTAGAGCAGGCAGAGGGGTTCAACAGAAAGAGTCTTTTATTTACAAAACTCAAAAACAGACACAAACAAACAAAGGAACCAAAACCACAAACTCAAACTATAACTAGGGCTCAGGGCAAACACAGGAAAGGAGCTGAACACAGGGAAACCAGGAGCTGACACGGGGAACCAGGAGCTGACACGGGGAACTGACAGAAGGAAACATGGAGCTGGAGCTAACTAAGGACACATAGGGAAACTAGAGACGAGACAGGGCTAGACAGGACTGGAGAGACAGGACTGGAGACAAGACATGGGACAGAAGACAGGACTGGAGAGACAGGACTGGAGACAAGACATGGGACAGAAGACAGGACTGGAGAGACAGGACTGGAGACAAGACATGGGACAGAACACAGACTAGAGACAGGACTAGAGACGGAGGACTAAAGACGGGGCACAGAGACAGGACTAGAGACGGGGCACAGAGACACAGAGACCGGATGGGTTAGTGTTTAATAGAATTAGTAGGTACACAGAATACGGAGACACTGGATGCTGACCTAACCGGGTTACTATCTAAGGGATTAGTGGCTAACCAGGTTAGTACTGACCTAATAGGGGGGAATTGAACACAAGGAGGCAAGGCACACATGAGGCTATTCCAAACTAGCGGCTAACCTACTAGTGACCAAAACCACTAGCTGTCAATCCCACTAGAGGCTAGCCTACTGGAGGCTAACCCTACTAGGGGCTAACCCTACTAGCAGTTAAGGCCTACTAGCGGCTAACCCTGCTAGTGGCTAAGACCTCATGTGGCTACAAACATGTAAACAGATAAGGGAATCAACAAACAAAGAACTAGACAAGAAGACCAACACACAGAACAGTACTTACACAGAAGGAGACACAGCTTAACTAAACATGAAAAAGGACAGCTCCATGAATCCAGTAACACAAGAAGTATAAAGAAAACTAAACTAGAGCCCTCTTAAACACAGGTTAAAAAATATAACTAAAATAGAAAACTCAAAGAAACAAAAACCAAACAAAAGGAATGCCCACATGACGGTATATATATATATATATATATATATATATATATATATATATATATATATATATATATATATACACATATACACACACACACACACACACACACACACACACACACACACACACACACGTGGACAAAATTGTTGGTACCCTTTGGTCAATGAAAGAAAAACTCACAATGGTCACAGAAATAACTTTAATCTGACAAAAGTAATAATAAATAAGAATTCTATGAATGTTAACCAATGAAAGTCAGACATTGCTTTTCAACCATGCTTCAACGGAAAAAAATGAACTCATGGAAGAGGCCTGGACAAAAATGATGGTACCCCTAACTTAACAGTTTGTTGCACAACCTTTTGAGGCAATCACTGCAATCAAACGATTCCTGTAACTGTCAATGAGACTTCTGCACCTCTCTGCAGGTATTTTGGCCCACTCCTCATGAGCAAGCTGTTCCAGTTGTTTCCGGTTTGAAGGGTGCCTTTTCCAGACAGCATGTTTCAGCTCCTTCCAAAGATGCTCAATAGGATTGAGGTCAGGGCTCATAGAAGGCCACTTTAGAATAATCCAATGTTTTCCTCTTAGCCATTCTTGGGTGTTTTTAGCTGTGTGTTTTGGATCATTGTCCTGTTGCAAGACCCATGACCTGCGACTGAGACCCAGCTTTCTGACACTGGCCAGCACATTTCTCTCTAGAATCCCTTGATAATCTTGAGATTTTATTGTACCCTGCACAGATTCAAGACACCCTGTGCCAGATGCAGCAAAGCAGCCCCAGAACATAACAGAGCCTCCTCCATGTTTCACAGTAGGGACAGTGTCCTTTTCTTGATATGCTTCATTTTTCCGTCTGTGAACATAGAGCTGATGTGCCTTGGCAAAAAGTTCCATTTTTGTCTCATCTGTCTCCCAGAAGCTTTGTGGCTTGTCAACATGTAGTTTGGCATATTCCAGTCTGGCTTTTTTATGATTTGTTTTCAACAATGGTGTCCTCCTTGGTCGTCTCCCATGTAGTCCACTTTGGCTCAAACAACGACGGATAGTGCGATCTGACACTGATGTTCCTTGAGCATGAAGTTCACCTTGGATCTCTTTAGAAGTCTTTCTGGGCTCTTTTGTTACCATTCGGATTATCCGTCTCTTTGATTTGTCATCAATTTTCCTCCTGCGGCTACGTCCAGGGAGGTTGGCTACAGTCCCATGGATCTTAAATTTCTGAATAATATATGCAACTGTAGTCACAGGAACATCTAGCTGCTTGGAAATGGTCTTATAGCCTTTACCTTTAACATGCTTGTCTATAATTTTCTTTTGAATCTCAAACTCTTTCCTTCGCATCCTCTGGTCCATGTTGAGTGTGGTACATACCATGTCACCAAACAACACAGTGACTACCTGGAGCCCTATATATAGGCCCACTGACTGATTACAAGATTGTAGACACCTGTGATGCTAATTAGTGGACACACCTTGAATTAACATGTCCCTTTGGTCACATTATTTTCAGTATTTTCTAAGGGTACCATCATTTTTGTCCAGGCCTGTTCCATGAGTTTATTTTTTTAAATAATTCTGTTGAAGCATGGTTGAAAAGCATTGTCTGACTTTCATTGGTTAACATTCATAGAATATTTTTTAATTATTACTTTTGTCAGATTAAAGTTATTTCTGTGACCATTGTGAGTTTTTCTTTCATTGACCGAAGGGTACCAACAATTTTGTTCACGTGTGTATATATACAAACAAACAAACAAACAAACATACCAACAAATAAACAACGCTCGACCCAGTCTCCCAGAACAAACTGCTATTTATAGAAACTTTAATGAGCCACCTCAGTTCAGGTGAGCACTCATCACCTGACTGAGGTGCCTTCTGGGAAACTGAGTCGACCAACAAAAACGACGCCGACGAGCTGGTTCCCCGAGCAGGATGGGAAGGCGGCTGAAACTGGAATGCCGCCGAAACCAGGCGCCGGAGGCAGTCTCGGGTGTGCCCTTGACGCTTGGCAACGTAGGCGGCAATGGCCCGTTCTCGGGGTGGTAGACTCTTGACCCCGAAGCCGGGTGGTGGATGTGGGACCTAATCGCCGCTCTGGGACGGGAAGGGGGGGGGGATCCTCCACTGAGGCACTGGACAACGAAGGTTGGAGCCTCCCCGTGAGGCACTGGAAGCGAAGGTTGGAGACTACCCTCAGCCTGCTTGCCCCAGCGTTACGGTCCCAGCCCCCCCCCCCCCCCCCCCCCCCCCCTCTCCAAAAAAGTCTCCCGGTGGAGGGGCCCTTGTTTGGTCGAGCATTCTGTCATGAGTCTAGCTGGTGGTTTGGCTAGACCGGCTGATGTACTTGCCGTGGGCATGTATTAGAGCAGGCAGAGGGGTTCAACAGAAAGAGTCTTTTATTTACAAAACTCAAAAACAGACACAAACTAACAAAGGAACCAAATCCACAAACTCAAACTATAACTAGGGCTCAGGGCAAACACAGGAAAGGAGCTGAACACAGGGAAACCAGGAGCTGACACGGGGAACCAGGAGCTGACACGGGGAACTGACAGAAGGAAACATGGAGCTGGAGCTAACTAAGGACATATAGGGAAACTGAGCAACAAAAACTACAGACAGACAGAAACCAGTGACCTCTAGTGGAGGTTCCTAACAATGATCTCAGTTGTAATTATTTTATCCCTTCTTAATTTAGATCCTGAGATTACAGGTAAATGCCCTGCTTACCAGAACACTTAACCTATTAAATGTATAGGAAAAATTATGTCATTGACAGATTAAACAATAATACATAAATACATTTACCAGTCACTTTAATCTTATCAAGGAGTATTTGATGAGTAGCAGTCTCACAGGCACTCTTGATTCAACGAAAATAATAATAATAATAATAATAATAATAATAATAATAATAATAATAATAATAATAATAATCACCATGATCATCATCATCATCATCATCAATAAATACAATGACAGTTACTGCATAAGGCAAGAAAGCTAGCAATTAAAACCCATTTAGGGAAACTGGATTTGTTAAACAGCTTCAGTAAACTGGCTTCTCAATGAAATCTTTGCAGATATGCTAGGCAAGTGTAGCAAGTAAATAAGTGATATTCAGTGGCAATTTGAGTTGGTTGCTGGCCTTGTCCCACAGCTGAGGGCAACTGCATTGTAAAGAGGTACTGCATTTTGGAATATTGATATTCAACATCAAAAATAGTGAATGAAAAAAAAATCTTACTCTTTAATTTTTAGGTTGACTATCACATTTTATATGATCATGTTTATCATATATAATTAGTATTCATGTTTGAAAGCATTGAACATTTGTCTAGCAATGTATCCCTGTTACGGCACCAATAGATATATAGCATACAGTATGTGGACTACTAAGCACATCGAAATATTTTAATATACGCATATTCCGTGTGTGATGACTATAATATTAACAGATATATTTTGGGAAAGAAATGAGGAAAAAAAACATAAAAATAAAAATATTATTTTTAAACTAGGATTTAAAAAAAAATCTTTACAGCTTTTCTTGTACAAAGAAAAACTCTACTTATTCTCAAGAAGTAATAATTGAATGGCTATTAATCAACCCAACCAACAATATCAGATGAAGCCCAAGGTAATTGAACACTTTTATTTTCAGTGAAGAGGAGAGAAAGAGAGAAGAAATAAATTCAATTCTATTTTATCTGGTCATGGCCAGTGACCCTCTGCTCCAGCTTCATGGCCACTCATGTAGAAATAACAATAGAAAACAACAGATGCACACACTTCATCAACCGTTATCATTCTTAATGCTTCCCTGAAAGAGGACAGCATTACGATTGATAAGGTTTACTAAATGTTCGTTTTGTATCAGTTGTATCAAGCAAGACTATTTAAGCATGAATTATTCAGCATTTATACGCATAACACAGAGCAGATCGTTAATCAACAGCTCTATGACATGGGGATTAGAGAGAAAAATTGAAGGTGAACATATACTTCGTGAAGAGCTTTCCTTTGAAACAGCATTTAAATAATCACCCCATGAAGATAGCTTTCTCTGCATTCTCTGCATACTTGAGGGCATTATTATTTTTACCTTATAACACAGAACTAATTTGTTATGCAAAATTTAGTTTTCAGTTGTTTTTTTTTTTTTTTTTGGCATTCAAATGCGCCTCTAGTGTTTGTGTGTACAGTATACACAAAATTATGAGGGGGAAACCCCCCCGCCCCCAACCCCCTTATAAACATGGCATTCAGATGGTCCATTTTGGATAATGGTTTTCTGTCTGATAATATTCTTTCTTTCTATGGTTGTTTTTCTAAACAAATGAACAAAATACAATTTTCACATGTTAGAGCCACAAGTACTGCTGATTGTAAGAAAGAACACCACAGTCTCTTTTCTTTCCCAGCCTCTGAGAGAGTAAAATAATGGACAGCATATTGTTTAAGTACAATGGAACTATTCTGACAGCTTTCCACAAAGTTGTGTGCTAAACATTTTACATTAAACAGCATTTTAAATAAAGGATTCCTTTCAATAACAAAGCTCAAGAATGGATATTTTCTGACTGTCCATGACTCAACTTAAAATCCTGAAGCTAGAAGTATTGTTATTTTTAAAGTTTAGCAAGTTTACCTATGAGGAGTGCTACCATGCCCTTAAATTGTCTGGGCTGGTCTCCACAGACATTGCTGATACTGCAGCATAACTTCTATTTTGTGAATGGAATAAATTTCATTTCATCATAAAGGTTTTAGTGTATTACATATAATCCTGATTGGCCTTAAAATGCATTTAACTGGACATTAGCTCATTTACATTTTAAAGCTAAAAACATGGAAACAGCATGAATAATGTTCATAGTGAATCATCCATCAGAATGGGGAAAATGTTATCTTAGTGATTTTATACATCCATTCAGTGGTAGTGGTAGTTCTGTTGACAGAAATGTCTTAGTGATTAGAGAGGCCAAAAGAGAATAACCAGACTGATTCAAGCTGAAAGAAATTATACTACTCTGTAGAACAGTGGTGAACAGAAAAGCATCTCAAAATGCACAACATGTCAAACCATGAGGTGAATGGACTAAAAGAAATCAGTCCCCCATGTGAGCTTTCAGCTTCTGTCTGACTAGAACAGAAAGCTGAGAATTGTTTTGAATTTATAAACTCAGCAAAACCAGACAGTTGAAGACTGGAAAACTGTAGCCTAAGAGGCACGCAGCTGGTACTGTAGGATCAGAAATTGGTGCAAATGGCCTAAATCCATGGCCCCGACTTGCCTTGTTTTAATAGCCCAGGCTGGTAGAAGTGGTGTAATGATATGATCAATGTTTTCTTGACACATGCTAATACCTATCAATCATTGCTTGATTGCAACTGCCCATTTAAATATTGTTGCTGACCATGTGCATCCCTTCGTGGCCACAATTTACCCAAATTCTAATGGATACTTCTTGCATGATAATGGACCATGTCACAAAACAAAAGTCATTTTGTGAGTTCACAGTTCTTCAGTAGCCTTCCCAAGTGAGAAGTGGAGAAATGATCATGTGTTAATACATCCACATCTACATCTACATCCAGGCATTTGGCAGACACCCTTATCCAGAGCGACTTACTTTTTTTTTTTTTTATCTTATTATACATCTGAGCAGTTGGGGTTAAGGGCCTTGCTCAAGGGCCCAACAGGGACAACTTGGTGGAAGTGGGACTTGAACCTGGGACCTTCCAAACCGTAGTCCAATGCCTTAACCACTGAGCTACCCCTGACCTTAATAAGGAATTGATCCTTTTTATCTTCTTACATGTAATTGATAGCAGGAAATAACTGTTTTTCAGAAGTGCTTTAACATTAAATGTGATAATAAACAGATAAAAATCATATGGTTTAAACAAAGAAACTGTGTAGTCATTAACAGGTTGATGTGGTGTCATTGAAATATACATACAACTGTTTTAACTCACATTTGAATAGCCTTATATTACATATCATATACCTTACATTGAGTCCACATTGCAGTGGTTTGTTTTTCATAACAGATACAGTACACACCTTGGAGCTGTTTATTTCTTACCAATGGTGACCCCTAAAGGCCTTCAAGACCTTCAGCCTGGGCCTTAAATTTCTCAAAACGTAAAAAAAAACTTTTTTGCAGCAGTCTTGTCGCACTTTAATTAGTGTATTATTTATATCTTTATTCCTACAAACTTTTTCTGATGCAAGGTTTGTATCAGTAGGGACTGGGAGTGTGAGATGAAATTCAGTCAATCAGATTTTCCCCCCTACTGGAATTATGTAGTTATTGAATGCTTTGCAGATGAGTTTTTATCTGAGGACTTTAGAAAAATGTAACTAAAGGCTCATGCCATGTAAATGAATCACAGCATACATTATGATTGAAATTCTAAATATCCAATCTGATTTTGATCTCTAATTAGTAGATGTGTTTGTGTACTCGATCAGCACATTCACATGTCTTCACCAGGTATATCAAGTTTACGTTAGATCTGGACAGATAGTCTTGCAACATACTATTGACGCAGGTAACGCAGATTATTATTATTATTATTATTTTGTTAATGAGTCATATTTAACATGCAACATTTCTTTGCTAGCTAGCTAAGTAGTGGACTGCGGAAGGAGGGAAATCTGGGGATCTTGTTTTGAATTTATTAAACTCCAGAGAGTGTTGTGTGTGAAATTCCCCGAAGATCCACAATGTCTTAGAAAAAGGATATAACATTGAATTTAGTAAAGCCAGTGATCCTGTACACTTGTGTCATTGCCCACTTCATTGAGAATAACTAAAGGATGAATTTTGTTTTCAAGGTAGGCCTTAAAACTCAGATAATTTTAGCCATTATTCATTTTGCTGTTTTTTATATATATATATATATATATATATATATATATATATATATATATATATATATATATATATATATATATATATATATAAACATATATAGTGTCCGGATTGTGCAGTATAGAGTAAAAAAACAACATAATCTTTAATAATGGTTAGATGTTACTATTCAAAATAACAATAGCAGTTTAACTGCATTTCGTTTAGCTTTTTCACGGCTTTGGAGGTTACTTAACTGAAGGCCCAAGACAAGGCATGGCTTGCTACTGGTCATTACATAACCTCTTCAGTTAGTTCTGATCGACAGGCAGCATTTCAAGGGTGATTATATTTAGTACAACAATGCTATACTTGACCACTTGTATCACTTTACTTGTCTATCAAAGATTACAATTTTAGCAATAGCTCATTACACTGAAACTACACTTACTACAAGCTTTCAGTCAGTCTCTGCACTGCATGATGACACAATGCTTTTTTTTTTGTTCTTCTAAAAGAACTTCAGTTCTTTTCCACTTCTTTGGGAACTATTTTCATTCATAGATCAAATATAAAATAAATATTGGACTATATTGAATCTGAACTGGAAGTACATATATAAAAAATTTGTAAAATCAAAATAACAAAAATAAATTTGCCCTATAACTATTTGCCCTATATATGATGGAAGTGATTTACAAAATCAACCTCCATTTGCATTTAGCCTGTTCATGATTGACAGAAGTAACACATACTGTAGAAATTGTTATGTATAACATCAGGGTTTTTATGCACAAAAAAGCATTGTTAAAAATAACAACATTCATTTCATGTTCAGAAAACTATTATATTGCCCTTCTGTCCATGCCTCTCCAGCCTGACCAACTCCTCAACATGAGAATCAGTTTCAATAATAATATCATGCACACTGGACAGACCAGACTCTCACTGACCAACCCTCAGCACTGGAAAGAGAATGAGGTCTTCGCTTCTACTGTATACAATCTACAGACTACACTATATTGCCAAAAGTATTGTCTCACCCATCCAAATAATTGAATTCAGGTGTTCCAATCACACCCATGGTTAAAGGTGTATAAAATCAAGCACCTAGGCATGCAGACCACTTCTACAAACATTTGTAAATTAATGGGTCATTCTCAGTAACTCCATTATGGTACAGTGATACAGTAGGATGCCATCTGTGCAATAAGTCCAGTAATAAAATTTCCTCTCTACTACATATTCCATATTAAACTGTTAGTGGTATTACAACAAAGTGGAAGCAATTGGGAATGACAGCAACTCAGCCATGAAGTCGTAGAGCGGGGTCAGTGGATGCTGAGACACATAGTGCACGTACTGCAGGTCACCATTCTTCTGCAGAGTCAATAGCTACAGTGTCAGGCTCGCTAGAGGGCGTGATGGATCCAATTGCAGATAGAGTGAGTAATTCCCAGGGAGAACTAAAGTGGCGCTTATGAGTGCTTGTGATAACTGAAGCAGGCAAAGTGGCGGTTTTAAATAAGAGGCGTGGGTATAGCTCCGCGCTGCAGTGTGAATGGGAAAAGTCTCGTTGGAATGCGGAAGCACGGAGTACCAGCGTGAATGCACCGAGGCGAGTGACGTTGGGCGTGACGTAGACGGTGCGTGAATGCGGAAGCGCGCAGAGCCGGCGCGAGTGAGATGCAGCTTGAGATGTATCGTATGCCGGCGTATGCAGCGTGAGCCTTGTGTTGAGGCGGTAGCACGTAGAGTTGGCGCGGGGAGAGAGAGAGAGCTCCGCGATGAATGCCGGTATGTGCAGCGCGTAGAGTCGGCGCGGGGAGAAAGAGAGCTCCGCGATGAATGCCGGTGTGGAGAGAAGGAGCTTAAGCTCGGCGAGGAACGAGGATTAATCGTAGTCGTGGAGCAGGCGGGGGTCGAAGCCGAAGAGACGTGAAGCAGTCCGTGATCCAGGCTCGTAGTCGGTTACAGGTAAGAGGTCGGCAACACAAGGTATCAAAAGGGCTAGAGTTAGAACGAGAGGCGAAATCGTGGTCGGGAAAAACAAAGCGTGGTCGAGATCCTGGTAGACAATGCAGAGAAAATAACGCTGGAATATTGGGCTAGTGAGGCACTCAATAATCTGGCGACGTGGCGGTGTCAGAGCATGGCTTAAATAGGTATGAGCTGATTACTGATAGTGTCCAGGTGTGCAGAGAGCAGGGGTGGTGTGATGTAAGGAACGGCAGGGAACATGGAACAGGCGTGCTTAGGTGATCATGACGTGACTGTGGCTTGGCGTGTCGTGACAGTACCCTCCCCTCTACGAACGCCTCCAGGCGTTCTTACAGGTGCTTCGGGGTGAAGTCTGTGGAAATCTGAGATCAGAGATCGGTCTAGGATAAATCTAGCAGGTACCCAGCTTCTCTCTTCGGGGCCGTAGCCCTCCCAATCTACTAAGTACTGAAGGCCCCGTCCCCGGCGGCGAGACTTGAGGAGCCTGTGAACGGTAAAGGCTTCTCCCCCATCTATGAGTCGGGGGGGTGGGGGAGGCTGGGGGGGTGTAGATAATGGGCACGAGATTAGACGACGAATCTGAGAAACGTGAAACGTAGGGTTGATTCTGCGCATGGAGAGAGGTAGAGCTAGTCGGACAGAGCATGGATTTATGACCCGGGTGATAGTGAAGGGTCCGATGAACCTTGGTGAGAGTTTCCTGGACATGGTCTTGAGTGGGATGTCCCGTGTAGACAGCATGACCCTTTGGCCGATACGATACCTGGGAGCTGGTGACCGATGACGATTCGCCTGGCGCTGGAAGGTGCTTACAGTGCGTAGTAGCTGATTACGGGCATGCTGCCATGTTCTTCTGCAGCGACGGACAAAGGTTTGGGCTGAGGGAACTGCTACCTCCTCTTCCTGGGCAGAAAAGAGGGGTGGTTGATAGCCCAGACAGCAGTGGAAGGGAGACATGCCCGTGGACGAGGTAGGGAGCGAGTTGTGGGCGTACTCAACCCAGGGTAGGAAGCGACTCCAGGAAGAAGGGTCTCGAGAGGCCATGCACCTTAAAGATTTCTCCAACTCCTGGTTCATCCGTTCCGTTTGGCCATTAGTTTGGGGATGAAATCCGGATGAAAGACTGGGGTTGGCGCCGACGAGGTTGCAAAACGCCTTCCAGAACTGGGCAGAAAACTGGGGGCCCCTGTCCGAGACAATGTCGACGGGGAGTCCATGAAGTCGGAAAACGTGATTAATTAAGAGTTCGGCTGTTTCTTTGGCAGATGGGAGCTTGGGTAACGGGACAAAATGCGCCGACTTAGAGAAACGGTCTACGATGGTTAAGATGCAGGTGTTGTTTTGAGAAGGTGGTAGGCCAGTGACGAAGTCGATGGAAATGTGAGACCAGGGGCGGTGGGGAATGGGGAGGGGTCGGAGGAGACCCTCAGGAGGGCGGTTAGTTGTCTTATTCCTGGCACAGGTGTCGCAAGAGGCCACAAAGTTTTTGACGTCCTCCTTCATGGTAGCCCACCAGAAGCGTTGCTGTAGGAGGGAAAGGGTGCGTGCCGCCCCAGGGTGGCATGCCAATCTGGAACTGTGGGCCCAGTCTAGCACCTGTGGTCGCACGGAAGCTGGGACAAAAAGCTTGTTGGTTGGAACGATGCTTGGGCCAGGTTCCCGTTCAAGGGTCTGCCGAACCAGGTGCTCTACGTCAAGTTGGGTTGTTGCCACAAGACAATGAGGAGGGAGGATCGCCTCCGTCGTGGATGTGTCCCGAGAGGTGGAGAATTGCCGGGAGAGGGCGTCAGGCTTGATGTTCTTGGAACCAGGGCGATATGATAAGGTAAACCGAAAACGAGAAAAAAAAAGTGACCATCGTGCCTGGCGTGAGTTGAGTCTCTTTGCAGTTTTTAAGTACTCCAGGTTCTTGTGGTCGGTCCACACGAGGAAGGGATGGTCCGCCCCTTCCAGCCAGTGTCTCCATTCTTCAAGAGCCAGCTTGACCGCCAAGAGTTCACGGTCCCCGATGCCATAGTTACGTTCGGGGGGTGTGAGTCGGCGGGAGAAGAAGGAGCAAGGGTGAATCTTGTTGTCTTTCGGGGATCTCTGAGACAGGACGGCCCCTACTCCGGTCTCAGATGCATCTACTTCCACAATGAACTGGAGGGAGGGGTCAGGAAATATAAGGATGGGTGCTATGGTGAAACGGTGCTTGAGATCCTTGAAGGCTTTATCAGCCTGGGGGTTCCATCGGAATGGGATCTTGGAAGACGTGAGTGCCGTAAGTGGGGTCGCCACTATGCTGTAGCTTCGAATAAAGCGTCGATAAAAGTTTGCGAATCCCAAGAAGCGTTGGAGTTCGCGTCTTGAAGACGGTACCGGCCAATCAGTGACCGCCCTCACCTTGGTGGGGTCCATCTGGATGCCTGCAGGGGAGATAGAATATCCCAAAAAAGAGGTTGAAGTGCAATGAAACTCGCATTTCTCTGCCTTGATGTAGAGTTTATTCTCCAGAAGCCGTTGCAAAACCTGGCGCACGTGGAACTTGTGCTCCTTTACCGAGCGTGAGAATATCAGGATGTCGTCCAGGTAAGCAAAGACGAAAACATTGAGAAAATCCCTAAGGACGTCGTTGATGAGGGCCTGGAACACTGCCGGCGCGTTGGTTAAGCCGAACGGAACCACTAGGTACTCATAATGGCCGGTGGGTGTGTTAAAAGCTGTCTTCCATTCATCGCCTTCCCGTATCCTGACAAGGTGGTAGGCATTCCTCAAGTCTAACTTGGTGAAGACGCGGGCGTCCTGGAGAAGTTCGAAGGCAGACGACATCAAAGGAAGAGGATAGCGGTTCTTTATCGTGATTTCATTCAACCCTCTGTAATCAATACAGGGTCTGAGGGACTTATCTTTCTTCTCCACAAAAAAAAATCCTGCCCCCGCTGGTGAGGATGATGGATGGATGATCCCTGCTGCGAGTGACTCCTTTATGTATTGTTCCATGGCCTCTCTCTCAGGACGGGAGAGGGAGTAAAGTCGACCCTTAGGTGGTGAGGTGCCTGGGAGGAGGTCGATTGCACAGTCATAAGGGCGATGTGGGGGTAAGGAGGTGGCCCGTGACTTGCTAAAAGCCTGTCGAAGGTCATGATACTCTGTGGGTACTTTGGTTAGGTCGGGGATTTCCTCTTGTGGAGTGAGTGAACTTCGGCCCATAGGGGCAGAACGTAAACATGAAGAGAGGCAGGTGGGGCTCCAATCCAGGACTCTTCTTTTAACCCAATCAATGTAAGGGTTATGCAGTCTTAACCAAGGGAGACCCAGAACGATGGGTGCATGGGCATTTTGAATAGCTAGGAGGGTAATAGTTTCAGTGTGGTTGCCTGAAAACTGCAGGGTAACGGGGGTGGTGCGATGAGTAATGGGGGAGAGTTTGCTGCCATCGAGAGCCTGAACTGTAAGAGGTTGACACAGGGGTGCGAGGGGAATTTTGAATTCGGAAGCAGCGGAGGAAGAGATTAAGTTCTGATCAGCCCCGGAGTCCACTAGCGCGTGAGTGATATAAGATCGGTCGCCATGTGTCAGGGTCACGGAGAAACATGATCGCTTGTCCGGGGAAGAAACAGATTCGGGGCCCCCCTGCATCCCCAGAACTACGGGGGGGCCTGACCTTTTAGTGGACAGGATCGCACAACATGGCCAATCTGACCGCAGTAGAAGCAGGCGCCGTCATCCTTGCGGCGCTGACGCTCCTTTGGCGAGATGCGTGCACGGCCTATCTGCATGGGCTCGGGGGGAGGCTCAGGTGTGGCCAAGGTAAGTGTCGAGGTGCTTGGTTCACGATAGGGCTGCCGTTCATTTCGCCGTGCCCGCTTACGATCATCAATGCGGGTCGCTAAATCAATGAGCCCCTGCAGATCTGACGGAAGCTCCCGGGCTGCAAGCTCGTCCTTAATTGGGTCAGAGAGCCCATGAAGGAAACAATCAAAGAGAGCCTTTTCATCCCAGTCACAAGAAGGAGCCAAGGTCCGAAAATCAATGGCATAGTCAGAAACGGAATGAATTCCCTGGCGTAGTTGAAGTATTTGGCTGGCTGCTTGATGCCCAGTAGAGGCGCGGTCAAAGACCCTCCTCATTTCATCCGTGAAGGTTTTATAGGTGAAACAGCACGGGACTTGGGCATCCCATAATGCTGTTCCCCATTCTCTCGCCTTTCCTGAGAGGAGGGTGATGATATAGGCAACCTTGGAACGTTCCGTTGGAAAAGATGTGGCCTGTAGTTCCAGAACAAGGGAGCACTGAGATAAAAAGGAACGGCAAGTGGCTGGATCTCCATCATAGGTGGGCGGAGCAGGAAGGCGGGGCTCTGGGCCAGAAAGGAGCGTTGGAGGGGGGGGTTGGGGAGTGGGTGCCGGAGATTGTTGCTTCTGAATCTGGGTAGAGAGAGACTGCAGCGTTTCCGTAATCGTTTGAAGTGTGTTTGTGATCTGTCTTATTTCCTGCTGGTGGGTGCCTAGAAGTGCTCCTTGGCTCTCTAATGCCCCCCTCAGGTGAGCTGCCTCTGCTGGATCCATTGGGCCAGATTATTCTGTCAGGCTCGCTAGAGGGCGTGATGGATCCAATTGCAGATAGAGTGAGTAATTCCCAGGGAGAACTAAAGTGGCGCTTATGAGTGCTTGTGATAACTGAAGCAGGCAAAGTGGCGGTTTTAAATAAGAGGCGTGGGTATAGCTCCGCGCTGCAGTGTGAATGGGAAAAGTCTCGTTGGAATGCGGAAGCACGGAGTACCAGCGTGAATGCACCGAGGCGAGTGACGTTGGGCGTGACGTAGACGGTGCGTGAATGCGGAAGCGCGCAGAGCCGGCGCGAGTGAGATGCAGCTTGAGATGTATCGTATGCCGGCGTATGCAGCGTGAGCCTTGTGTTGAGGCGGTAGCACGTAGAGTTGGCGCGGGGAGAGAGAGAGAGCTCCGCGATGAATGCCGGTATGTGCAGCGCGTAGAGTCGGCGCGGGGAGAAAGAGAGCTCCGCGATGAATGCCGGTGTGGAGAGAAGGAGCTTAAGCTCGGCGAGGAACGAGGATTAATCGTAGTCGTGGAGCAGGCGGGGGTCGAAGCCGAAGAGACGTGAAGCAGTCCGTGATCCAGGCTCGTAGTCGGTTACAGGTAAGAGGTCGGCAACACAAGGTATCAAAAGGGCTAGAGTTAGAACGAGAGGCGAAATCGTGGTCGGGAAAAACAAAGCGTGGTCGAGATCCTGGTAGACAATGCAGAGAAAATAACGCTGGAATATTGGGCTAGTGAGGCACTCAATAATCTGGCGACGTGGCGGTGTCAGAGCATGGCTTAAATAGGTATGAGCTGATTACTGATAGTGTCCAGGTGTGCAGAGAGCAGGGGTGGTGTGATGTAAGGAGCGGCAGGGAACATGGAACAGGCGTGCTTAGGTGATCATGACGTGACTGTGGCTTGGCGTGTCGTGACATACAGACCTCCAAACTTCATGTGGCCTTCAGATTAGATCAAGTATAGTGCATAAAGAACTTCATGGAAAGGGTTTCTATGGCTGAGCAGTTGCATCCAAGCTTTATCCAAGTGGTGTAAAGCACGCTGCCGCTGGACTCTAGAGTAGTGGAGCCGTGTTCTCCGGAGTGACAAATCATTCTTCTCTATCTGGCAAAGTCTAATAACTCATAATGCTTCAGCATACCAAGACATTTTGGACAAGTTCATTCTCACTTTGAATGAACAGTTTGGGGATGCCAAGCCCTGTTCCAACATAATTGCGCACCAGTGCACAAAGCAAGGTCCTTAAAGACATGGATCAGCGTGTTTGGTATAGAGGAACTTGACTGGCCTGCACAGAGTTCTTACCTCAACTGGATAGAATACTTTTGGGATAAATTAGAGCGGAGACTGCAAGCCAGGCATTCTCATTCCACATCAGTGTCTGACTTCACAAATGCACTTCTGGAAGAATGGTCAAAAATTCCCATAAACACACTTGTAAACCTTGTGGAAAGCCTTCAGAGAAGAGTTAAAGCTGTTAAAGCCGGAAGGGGTGGCCCAAGATCATAGTAAACCCTATGGATTAAGAATTGAATGTTACTCAAGTTCATATACATGTAAAGTCAGGCGAGCAAATATTTTTGGCAATATGGTGTATATATCAGACTGTTCTTGCAACATTAAGACACAAGTTATTTCTTTTAGCTCTAAATGAAATGTAAGCTGCAAAAACCTGAGGTTAGTCAAGGGTGTTTTCATGTGTCCCCATGAAAACACCCATATATGTACAGTATACCCCATGGACGGATAACCCAGAAGTGAAAGGTTGAATACATCTTGCACTGTTTGCCTACAAACAAGAATTACCTCTTCACCTCAATATTCTATCACCATGACTTGAAAATACAAAGATGCCTTACGGTTGGACCCATCTGCCCTGAGGCAATTTAATTTTGCCTCTTGCTTTACAAACCTCTGTGTTAGAAGTGCATATAATTGAATCAAAATTCAGGAGGGAGTAACCTCCTGCACTATGAAGAACCTCAGAGCACTATGAATAACTTATGTTATATGTAGTGGTCAACTTACTGTGCTGTCAGGCTTGCAACCCACATACGCAATGTTTGCTATGCACCACTCACAAGACGTGATTGCAAAGTCTTTCAGAATATATAAAAACAATCTACACAACCCCAAGGTGAAATGCATTAGTCTTGTCTCTTAATTGGGGTGGGTAATGTCCTGGTGCTTGTTGAGTAAAAAATAAATAAGAAAAGGTCAAATCCATTAGGTGTCCAGTTTAGAAAAAAAGTGGAAAGATATGAAAAAAGGACAAAAGATAAGAAGGTATGCAGCTATGTCATCACTTTATAAGTAGCATTATTTATGTAATGAAACAGGCTAGTATAAGACTCATGTTAGTTGAACTGTTCCTTTTTCCATTGATAGCTTAAATAACATTGGCTATAATTATAATTGGAAGAAAACCATTAATACCTAACTGATTTGTGCTGTGGTGTCTGGCACCAGCACTGTGGCAGCGGATCCTTTGGGTGCGGCGGGTTGCAAAGTGGGGCCTCCATGGATCGAAGTTTTTTTTGTCTGGTGTTGAATTGGTTTGGGATCTGGGGAATATGGATGCCATGTCAGCAGCCTTGGGCTCTGTGCATGCTGAGCCTTGGTGTTAAGGTGTCTTTCTAAATTAGCCAACATTTACTTTTTTCAGATTTTTTAGACCGCTTCCAGTTTCTTACATTTTTTATGATTCATCTTAAAATTGATTTTCCACCTCATCATTCTACAATTACTCATCATCATTCTTCATCATTCCACAGTACTCCACCTTAACAAAGTAAGAACAAGTGTTTTGTGTGATTGATTAATTTGTAAAAAGATAAAGACTGAAATAATCCATTTACAAATTTATCATTTAAGCTCAACCAGGTTGTATGGGCAGCATCAGTGAACAGACATTTTCAGGTCTCTCCAGAGATACTAGGCTCAGGTCCATACTCTGGCTGGGACAGTTCTTGACTTTCACACAGTTGTTTTGAAGCCACTCCTGGGCCACTGGTACTGCAGTGGTGATAGCCTTTCTGTGAGGGTCTCAGTGTTGTCACACCAAATACTGTCTTTTTTCATTAATTACTGGGTTTATAGTTTTTTTTCTCAAGTAGACTTACTTGAACTGCCACTGCCTTGGAGGCCCAGCATGGATGTATAGGCTATAGCAGAGCCCACCCCTTCCATTAGTCCACTCCCCTGTCTCCACAGGTCTGTAAAGGGTGATTTTTTTTTTTTACCCAGGACCAGTGGGGAGATGACTGCTTAAAGCACTGTTGACCCAGCTCCTAGATGGTGACCCAGTGCCATGGAGAAGAATGGAAGCCCCCAAGGAGTTAAATTGTTGTCTGTAACCGGTTTCACTGGCATGACCCAGAAGTGGGAGTGAAAATTTTTTGCCAGTGGTACCAACAGTCCCAATGAATGGCTCCCCATGAACTAGCACTTCCCCTGGGACCTCATCGGGCCCCTCCTTAGTCAGCTCAAGGCCATGAATTCATGCTCATTCTGTACTCATACATGTTCATGCTGTACACATGCTCATGCTGTACTCCACAAGATGACAAGATTTTAATACTGAAAGTAATTTTTCCAAAATGAAACTTTATATACTAGGCCCAGTGACCCTGAGGAGCATAAAATCCCAAAGCAATATCACATATTTCACTATTTTAGCCATGGTGCATGGTAGCCAGCCATGGATTACGAATTCTTTATATAACATGGAGGATAACGGCAAGTTCTTCAGTACCTGGATCCCCAACCTGCTTTTCTGTAAACTTTTTTATGGTTAGTAATACTGAAACCTGACAAGGATACAAAATAACCATCTTCAGGGGTTATTCAATTAACATTTCACATTCCATTAAAGGTTTTCTCCTGTGGGCCTAATTGTTTCTGTTTGTTAGAGCATGCATATAGACATGCATACAGATTTTTGAAGCTCATTATCCAAGACTAAAGTCAGAGTATGCACTCCTGAATAGGGCTGGGTGGCACATTCATGATCACACAAAATTAAGAAGAAAAAAAAAAACATCAAAAGCTCAGGCTTCATACTTGATGTTCACCGCACTTATTTGAAGCATGTGAAGTATGTGTCTAGAATAACAGTTGTACCTTACAAAAGCTAAGGTGGTCATGAATATACTGCAAAGCAAAATTAAATCTACAAATCATGGAAATGGAAAATATATGGCACACTGTGCTTTCCAAAAAAGTCATTGACCATTTAAGGAGGACATTGTTCAGAGAACCAAATCATCATCTGAACAAGTTAATGCAATTTTTAATAGAAAAAAATTACACCAAGGTTGCACATGGCAACTGTGTGACACTCCACACTTTTTCCCCCAGAGTGGCCTATTCACACCATCTCAAAGCAAGCTGCAAAGAAAACAAACTGGCAGATTTTGTCACATGTTTTGTCATGCGCACTCTCACCGCGACTGGCACTAGGACCCGGAAGTAATACGGTTGCGATTCAGGAAGCATAAAAGGAGGCAAGATGGCGCTGCACATCGCTCAGTCATTGAGTTCTTTGACGAATTTCACGTGAGTACTCACCTTCTTGGGTCTTCTTCCTGATTGAGTGTTGTTAGAACACGGGTTTCTTTGTGAAAACTCTTGCTCTCAGCGAGAGGTCTAATAATTCTCGTGGTTAACCTGCCTGTTCGCGCTACTTCCGCGTTTGGGTTTACCATCCATGCTACAAGGGCTAACTGCTAGTCTTCTGTTTTCCCCCAGTTGCCCATGACAGAATAACTGAGCCATCAGCAGTAAACCCAGCGGATTACGCTCACCTATGCAATGTGGTAAACAGGCATGCCGAGATGATTGAGCAGCTGCACAACGAAGTCGCGACTCTCCGTGGTGCTGCGCCGCCTCTCTCTTCTCCTTCTGATGTTTACCTAGCTCTATCGGATAAATGGGACAGCACGGATGGGAAGTGTAGTGTTTTTCAAACAGCGCTAGATCTTGTGTTTGAGGTTAATTCTACCAGATACTCCACAGACCGGTTGCGCATCGCTCTTCTCGTCTTGTTGTTGTCCGGACAGGCAGCTGAGTGGGGCACGGCGGTTCTTCGTTCGGATTCAGACATAGCTCACTTCTACAATCAATTGACCCTCCAGCTGAAGCTTGCTTTTGAACATCCGGCTGGAGAGGTGGAGACCGATTCCAAATTGTACCATCTGTGGCAGGAAGGGTCGTCTGTGAGCCGCTATACCACAGATTTCCGAACCCTCGCTGTCCAGACTACCTGGGGTGATGGCCTACTACGAGGGACTGCCTTCACATATTCTCCACTGGACCTGTCGGATCTCCACCTCCCGCCGTGGTTGACAGCGGAGCCGGGGAACCCATGCAATTAACTGCCTACGGGCTCCGGCTGGGACGAGTTCTAGGGAGTCCAAGGTGCCCGATGTCGACACCAACGCCATCCCCGCCGCATATCGGGACCTGGCTGAAGTGTTTTGCAAGAAGCGCGCCACTCACCTTCCGCTTCATCGCTCTTACAACCTAGCGATAGACCTTCGGCCGGGTTCTATCCCTCCCCATGGCCATCTCTATGCCCTATCCACCACCGAAACTCAGGCTATGGAGGAGTATATATCCGACGCCCTCCGCCATGGCACCATCTGACCCTCCTCCTCACCTGTGGCCGTGGGGTTCTTCTTTGTGAAAAAGAAAACCAGCAACCTACACCCGTGTGTTGACTATCAGGGGCTCAACAACATCACTATTAAAAACCGACCCCCGCTGCCTCTCACCAACTCAGCCCTGGACGCCCTTTCTGGTGCCACCATTTTCACACAGTTGGACCTCAGGAGCATCTACAACTTGCGTATCAGGAAGGGCGATGAGTGGAAGACGGCCTTCACTACCCCCATTGGACACTATGAGAGCCTGGTCATCCCATTCGGACTCTGCAATGCCCCCGCAGCTTTCCAACAATTTATCAATGATGTCCTCAGATACATGTTAGGCCGGTGGGTATTCGTTTACCTCGATGACATCCTCATATATTTACACACAGTCAACAAGCATGTCCAACACATGAGACCTCAAGAGATTGCTCGCCCATCAACTGTATTGTAAGTTGGAGAAATGCGCTTTTCACAAGCGTTCCACCACGTTCCTGGGTTATCCGGGACTCCAGTACAGTTGCAGCACCTTGAACACCACGAGCTGCTGGCCATAAAGTGGACCTTGGAGGAATAGCGTCACTGGCTCCAGGGTGCCAGGGAGCTGTTCATCGTCTGGACCGATCACCAAAATTTAATCACCATCCATAATCTGAAACAGCTCAACCTGAGACAGGCGTGATGGGAACCGTTCTTCGAGTACTAAAGCGGACACCAAAAACACCAAAGCGGATGCTCTCTCTCGACAGCATGAAGAAGACCCTGCGCCTATCCTCCCACCATCCAAAATCATCGATCCCCTTTGTTGGGATTTGGAAACAAGGGTTTGCCAAGAAACAGAACCGTGTGCCGCCTGGCCGACTCTACCTACCCCGTGATGTAAGATCAGAAGTCATTCAATGGGAACATTTATGGGGCGAAGGATACCAACCAGCCAACGCGGAGGGAACTTCAGCCACTTCTGGTTCCCCGCCAGCCCTCGACGCACATTGCCATTGACTTCAACACGGGCCTGCCGGTTTCTGAAGGAAAAAACACCATCCTGACAATAGTCGGTCGGTTCTCCAAAGCTGTGCACTTGGTGGCCCTCGCCGGACTCCCGTCAGCAAAAAGAACAGCCGAGCTGATACTAGAACACGTAGTCTGCCTGCATGGGTTTCCCAAGGACATCATCTCGGACAGGGGGCCCCAGTTCACTGCCCGCTTCTGGAAGGTCTAACAGAAGACTAACTGCTAACTGCTAGTCTACTGTTTTCTGTTTTTTGTTTTTAGAAGACTAACTGCTAGTCTTCTGTTTTCCCCCGGTTGCCCGTGACATGTTTATCTTCCTACTTTGCACTGTCATGGTAGGGATAAAGTGTGTTTTTGCTCTCTATCTGAAATAACCAATACTTTTACACAATAAATAAAGGCACTGATACCTGCTAGTGTTTAACAGAAAGAAAGATTTTTTAAATTATCTGGATTAAATTAAAGATTAAAAATGGGAACAAATATTTTATAGTGACAGGATAAAGAATAAATTTAAAAGTTGGTTGTTTTTATAACAACCTCAGCAACAACCTCTTTTCCCCTCTCCTCTGTTTCAACCATTCAGCAACACCAGTGTACTAATCACTGACCTGATCATCTGTCATCGTCTACATCTGTTTCTCACTGGTTTGTGTTATAATTTAATTTTGTGTATGCTTGAATAATTCATTATGTGGTTTAACAAACAAAAAACATTCCTCTAAAACTATTCAGGTACAGGGGACTGGATTGAAAATGAGGGCCAAAACATGCCAAAAATGCAACAAAAAAAGAGAGAGAGAAAGAGAGAGAGAGAGGAAGGAAGAAAGATTTTTTTTTTAACAAATCCAGGCCCTTTGTAAGCAAAATACAAAGAAATGAGAGGTAGCTCAAGACTTGCACAGTACTATATATACAGTAATGTCTAAAATGAATTAAAATGAAAACTCATGACCTTGAGAACCCTGGTCAGGTTTTATCAATTGAACCTGTTATTTTGTGTCAATATTGCTTTAGTTGACCAAGAACAAGCCGTTTTTGTCCAGAAGAGTTTAACCTGAATATTTTTGCTTCAGTCCCTCTAAGGAGAAAAAGCAAAGCTGGTGTTGTTACAGGAAATGTGATAATTGTCACATGAGCAAAGGGGCCCCTGAAGTTACTCCCCAAGCGACATATCTAATTGGTCTTAATACCCAGCTCTGACACGCCATGACACATACCTTACAGTTTTATGTCATCCAGGACACACCAGAGACATCCTAGGCCACTTGAGGTTGTGGAAAAGCAGAACAGACAAGAAAACGCTGCCTGCAAATCTCATAGGTGCAAAGGGTGTCCAGTCTTATTTTGCACTTTCATGTTCCTCAAAAATTTTTATGCAATTGTAATTGGTACATAAGATACTTTTTCATTACTGGGTTACCAAAGAAGGATCACATAGGCTACCATTAAGTGCCACAAGAACGCTTACATGTTATGCACTTAAAAAGTGGTGGAGAAGGAAGGGGGTTAGGCAGAAATCCATCCTGAAAGATTATACATTGTTTTATATGACAAACACATTAAATATTGTGTTATATAATGTGCTGAATGATTCTGGTTCTAATCTTGATGCTGTTTTTTTGTAGTTGTTCTTGTAAGTGTTGACATCAGAGAAAGGCATTGCTTGTGCAATTAATGTACAAGTGCAGTGGTATTGAACGTAAGATACTGTATAATGGGTATTTTCCTGCTAATGTAGAAGTAAGACAAATAATAAACATCAGACTTCAAGTTTAAAAATGGAATGCAACTATATGATACCGTTGCACTAGTTGCTGTTTGCTCGTGATCACTTTAGAAGAAGATGGAACCTAATCTGTTTGAGTGAACAAATCTAGACAGGCTAAATGACTTCATTGATTGATTTAGACAAGCAAACGTCCACTGGCTATACTAGTTGACTGAGTCTCCATTTAAATAGCTTAGGACAAAAAGACGGCTGCACACGCAATTGGCTCAATAATTTTCATTACTGAAATATGAAATTTAATAACCTTTAAATAGAAATTATGAAAAAAGCTAAATAATTAAAACTAAAGGTTTTGTTTATAGCAATCTATATTCTAAATACCTAGTTTTTGTGATTTTCCTGATTAGTTTCAGATTCTTTATTATATTTCCTGTCCATGAGCATTGTAAGATGCTAAAAATTAATAAGTGAACATCGCATATGTAATTGTTCTTTATGCCATTCCAAAAGCATTGGCATTAAATGGTAATAAAGAAAATTATGGAAATTAATATGAAATGTGTAAGACAATATGTATGAATTAAAACAGTGGCATGGAAAAACTCTCTGAGATAGCAATAGAAAAAAACACCTTGAGAGGAACCAGACTCAGGGAACCCATCCTCATTTGGGTGATATTAGATAGCAGGAATTGTTTTGGAGCCATAATTTGTGTTAGGCGGTTGGAAGTTTAATATAACAGGAGATGTGTTTAGGTTAATATGGAGACCAGCTCATTATTGGAAACTCAGGTAGACTGTAGTAAATTCCAGTCCTGAACTATTAAGCGACTGCAGTCACAAGTCCTCAGAGAACAACTGTCTTCATCAGTCGGGACCAGAACTGTCTTCATGGTAAAGTGGAACCGTCCCCAGTCACCCCACACATCCCAAGCAGACCACATCCATGCATCAAGATCCCCAACCAGACGTAGGGCACCAGGATGAGTCAGATAGATCCAGAGGGCAGAGAGCATCTGGATCACTGGCAGCTCAGGAGCTCCATGTGCAGCTTGACAGAGATGGGGAGAGGGAAAGAAGAGAAGAGAAGAGAAGAGAAGAGAAGAGAAGAGAAGAGAAGAGTTAACTGATATGGAAAAATTTCTAGCAGACTACTCAATTTCTTTCACACCAATCTAGGCAAACTATGAATGTCTTCTTTGTGTATAAGGACATAGTTATGCTGGAATAGATTTGGGCCCTGAAGCTAAAATGAAGTAAAATATAAATTTTACAGCATACAAGAGCATTATATACAACTGTGTTTTTCTAACTCTGGTAACAGTTTGGGTGTGAGTCAGTTGGTCAGTTGGCATTTGGACTATAAAGTATATAGTGTACTGTATTATTATCCGTTGGCTAAGAATAAAGCTCTCGTATGAGGCAGGACATTTATTTAAAACATCATCTTATTAATATTATGGTTATACTGCATTAATTAAATGCAAGATTAAAAAAAGATAATTTTAGACAAGCCAGTCATTTTGTTGTAGTTAACTGTATTTTATACCTAAATCTTTAACTGTTTTCAGACCTATTATGAAAAAAGGGACCTATTATGTGACATTCATTTTTTGTTGTTGTTATTTTTAGACATTCAGATGAGTCCCCAGTTTATATTCATATATTTGTGTGTGTGTGTACAAACAATAAAATGTGAAAAAGAAAGATTGCTGATGTTTGCCTTTTTCAATTTTTGCATTTGCTAGGACTTAAACAAGCCAATTAGATTTTTACCCCTATTGTGATTTCATATAAAAAGCAAAATAATAGGAGTTTGAGGTATGAAAAACTGCATTATCTTGGGAGTATTTCAGACAGAGCATTAATAGGCACAATTTGGGGAACCTTTGAGACCAATGTTAACTTGTTAAAGAAATAGAAAATTGTGGAACCTTTGAATATATGTTTCCATATCAATAGGCAGGCTACATTGGGGAAAAGTGAAACATATGAAATATAGACACCTTATTAAGTTTTTCCACCCCCTCAAGACCACTAAGCATATCGGACATAGCAACCTAGGGTAGACCTGCAGGTCATTTTGTAGTAAACGGTGGTGTAATATTACCAGACATACAGTATGCAAACATACAGTTTGTTAAAAAAGGACTTATTACACTGTAAACCCAAATAAGTTGGCAAAACACAAAAAAATTCAGATTATCAGTTACATCAAATTCTTTAAGTAATGATGTTTCCAAATCATATAAATTGTTGTTGGTCTTTCGGCTGCTCCCGGCAATGGGTCGCCACAGCAGACAATCCATTCCACACACACGCTTGGAACAGGTTTTACACCAGATGCCCTTCCTGACGCTACCCTCCCATTTTATCTGGGCTTGGGTCAGGCACTTTATCCAGGTGTTGGGAATCAAACCCAAGTCTTTCGCATGGCAGACAAAACATGTACCACTGAGTCACCAGTGGTATATTGCCCTGATGACGTCAGACACAAAATCGCTAGTCTGAAAGATTTTAAGTTGGTGGAACTTTAAAGTGACAGTTACTGTTACTTACACACGTGGACAAAATTGTTGGTACCCTTCAGTCAATGAAAGAAAAACTCACAATGGTCACAGAAATAACTTTAATCTGACAAAAGTAATAATTTTAAAAAATTCTATGAATGTTAACCAATGAAAGTCAGACATTGCTTTTCAACCATGCTTCAACAGAATTATTTAAAAAAATAAACTCATGGAACAGGCCTGGACAAAAATGATGGTACCCCTAGAAAATACTGAAAATAATGTGACCAAAGGGACATGTTAATTCAAGATGTGTCCACTAATTAGCATCACAGGTGTCTACAATCTTGTAATCAGTCAGTGGGCCTATATATAGGGCTCCAGGTAGTCACTGTGTTGTTTGGTGACATGGTATGTACCACACTCAACATGGACCAGAGGAAGTGAAGGAAAGAGTTGTCTCAGGAGATTCGAAAGAAAATTATAGACAAGCATGTTAAAGGTAAAGGCTATAAGACCATTTCCAAGCAGCTAGATGTCCCTGTGACTACAGTTGCACATATTATTCAGAAATTTAAGATCCATGGGACTGTAGCCAACCTCACTGGACGTGGCCGCAGGAGGAAAATTGATGACAAATCAAAGAGACGGATAATCCAAATGATAACAAAAGAGCCCAGAAAGACTTCTAAAGAGATCCAAGGTGAACTTCATGCTCAAGGAACATCAGTGTCAGATCGCACCATCCGTCGTTGTTTGAGCCAAAGTGGACTACATGGGAGACGACCAAGGAGGACACTATTGTTGAAAACAAATCATAAAAATATGCCAAACTACATGTTGACAAGCCACAAAGCTTCTGCGAGAATGTCCTATGGACAGATCAGACAAAAATTGAACTTTTTGCCAAGGCACATCAGCTCTATGTTCACAGACGAAAAAATGAAGCATATCAAGAAAAGAACGCTGTCCCTACTGTGAAACATGGAGGAGGCTCTGTTATGTTCTGGGGCTGCTTTGCTGCATCTGGCACAGGGTGTCTTGAATCTGTGCAGGGGTCAATGAAATCTCAAGACTATTAAGGGATTCTAGAGAGAAATGTGCTGGCCAGTGTCAGAAAGCTGGGTCTCAGTCGCAGGTCATGGGTCTTGCAACAGGACAATGACCCAAAACACACAGCTAAAAACACCCAAGAATGGCTAAGAGGAAAACATTGGACTATTCTAAAGTGGCCTTCTATGAGCCCTGACCTCAATCCTATTGAGCATCTTTGGAAGGAGCTGAAACATGCCGTCTGGAAAAGGCACCCTTCAAACCGGAAACAGCTGGAGCAGCTTGCTCATGAGGAGTGGGCCAAAATACCTGCAGAGAGGTGCAGAAGTCTCATTGACAGTTACAGGAATCGTTTGATTGCAGTGATTGCCTCAAAAGGTTGTGCAACAAACTATTAAGTTAGGGATACCATCATTTTTGTCCAGGCCTGTTCCTTGAGTTCATTTTTTTTTATAATTCCGTTGAAGCATGGTTGAAAAGCAATGTCTGACTTTCACTGGTAAACATTCATAGAATTCTTATTTATTATTACTTTTGTCAGATTAAAGTTATTTCTGTGACCATTGTGAGTTTTTCTTTCATTAACCAAAGGGTACCAACAATTTTGTCCACGTGTGTAAGTACTTACAGTTACTTAAAATATCAAATTTGTTCAGCTAACTTGAAAAGTGTCGTTTCTACAAACTCATAAATACCAAAAAGTTCTAAATACTGATCCAGGTCTATTAATTTGAACTAATTGTAATTATTTAACTTAACAATACTCAATATCTTTAATTACTTTGAGCATTAGGGTTGACAGTGTAGGGTGAAACTCTGCATAAGACCAAACTTAGATAGATGAGAATTCATGTGCAGAGGCATTTTATTATAGTCTGAGCATATACAGTGATATCAAAAATAAATTCAATTTTTAATCAGGTAGTAGACAAAGAATAAGCCGTCAAACAGTCAGGCCAAAGGACAATCCAAAGCAAACAATATTAGAGCAGAAAGGGCGTCACAGCAAAGAGCATCAGTAACATAACAAGACTTAAAACTGGTTTGGCAAGAAGTCGCATGATTATGAGTGAATGTACTTGGTATGTTTATACAATGGAAAATAAATTTGATAGTTAAAATTTTGGGGGCAAAGGTCATAGTGCAGTAGAATCCTTGAAGATAAAAAAATCTGCTGCTCTGATGTTATTAGTAAATTCCCGCAAATATGTAAAAGTAACTTCTTTCGACTGTGTGGCATGGTCACATACAAGTTATAGAGAGGAGGCAGGTTGAACGGGCAGCTGACACATGATTCTCACCTGTGTGTGATTATGGCCAGTCTACAGTATGCGTGCTACATTTTCAGCTTCCGCAGGAACCTAACAGAGCATCAGAGCTTCAAGAAGATTGTCTGGGAGTGGGTTGGCTGGACACTAGAACAGCAATGCTGACACTTGGTCTCTACAGCTCTCCAAGACTGGCTGCCCTTTAACCTAGTGTAGCAGTTAAAGAACTCCTGTCAGCTATTGACCTGCTTCAAAGTGCAGCTGCTGCTCTTTGTGTAGGTCAAGGAGGACTTCGCAATGAGTTTAGTGGAGGTTGGCAAGGGACAAAGCATGGGTGCATGTTTATTTGAACTTTTGTTCGGCATGCATTCAACTATCAATACGAAAAAATGAACACAAATGTGTTTGCTATTTACAGTAAATTTGTTCAGATTTTAAAGGACAATATCTGATGATTATTTTAATTGAAACCTCATTTGGAGAGAATTTCTGCTTTGACAGACTCACTGCAACACAATCATCAGCCATCTCACAGACACTTGTGGTCTTCATGCCTTCTCTTTCAGTTTTTTTTTTTTCTTATAATGCTGTCTCCTGTGGACATGCAGACACAGATAGAGGAGATGGGAGGTGATAGGCAAGCTCTGTCCTGGTGCAGATGGTGAGGAATGACTTAGCAGGTGTGGGATATGAGAGTGAGTGCAGGGGATTATGGGGGATCTGCTCACAGCTGTCTGCCTCACCAGTGCTGCTTGGAGTCAGCTAAGTCTATTCTGTGAGTCCTTAGCCTCCTGCCTTCTGTGTTCCGTGTCCTCTGGTTTTCCATTAGGAGTCAATCATATCACATATTAACAGTGACTGAAAAAGCTACTTGGATAAGTAGCGAAACGTTTCTACTGTACTAAGAAGTCGTCCAGTTGACATGATTCAACTGAGAAGCTTCACAGACACATATTAACAGTATTACAGTAGGAACCCACAGTATGAGGAGCTGCTACCTTCATTTCATGAGACCTAAATTTAAAAAACACAATGAACAAAAACATCTTTTAGAGATTACTTTAAAAATGATAGTAGGCGTTTTGTTTGGGCAAAAGTAATATAGCCTCTGTCTGTCCTACCTTTCCAGTAAATTATACTTATTGTGAAAAGAAAACTTACTTGTTCCTGCTACATACACAAAATAAAAGAAATGGCTAGTGACAAGGAGGCTGAGAGGGAAAACATGCTGCCTGATGAAGCACTACTGATTCTGACAGTCAAAATAAACAGCTGTCATCCTGGACCACCGACAGACAAATCCTGTCAACATATTGGGCAAGGGAACCACAAAAACATTGCAAAACAAAGAAATCCTCATTGTTGTGTGCACAAAAATGGCCAGGCAACGGTTTCTTAAAATTGGTCTAAACAGAGGTCTAAACCAAGCACAAACATGCAGAAACTGGACATTTGAAAACTGAGATAAGGCAGCCAAAGGATTTATTTTCCCCTACTTTTTGGTTGTTTAGCTTTAAAGAACCTATTCCAAGGATAGCCTCCATAGGATAATCTTGGCCAACAAGAGTGGAACCCAGTGAGGTCTTCTGCTGATGTAGCTGAGATCCTCACCAAATCCTGCTCACCACAGTTGTAAACAGTGATTACTTGAAGTACTATTTTCTCCCAGGCAGATTGAGCCAATATGACCTCGCTTATTTGGTGGGTTCACAGGGATCACTGTAGTGGTGGGGTGATCATTTGGTCTTGTTTTCCAGAGTTGTCCATGAACTCCCTGTATACCAATATTCTATCTGTCTTAAAGCTATATCTTGGTCAGAATTCGGACAGGACAATGAGCCAATCAGAATGGCTAAAAAATAAAAGAATCAACATTTTGAAATGGCCTAGGCAAAGTCAACACCTCAATCCAACTGAAATGCTGTGGTGGGACCTAAAGAGAGCTGTGCATATGCGAATGCTCTAAAACCTCAATGAAATCAAGCAAGGTTGTAAAGAGAAATTGGCCAAAATCCCTCTACATTGTTAATGAAGTGATAGAGCAATACAGGAAGTTATTACAGTTTCAAGTTATTGTTGCTAATAGATCTAGAATATGCTGACTCATGGAGGGTATGTTTTTTTTTTTTTTTTTTTTCGTTTTGACTTCATTGACACTACAATGGCAGTAACTGGGTAAAAATATCATTTTCCTTGACTTTTACATTCTCCGAAACTCCAGTGAATGCATTTACTTTCTGTTTTGCACAGCAGGTAGATTTGCTTTATCACATGACAGAAAGTAGTGTTAAGATTAGCTTTTCACAATGTGTCAGCTTTTGCTCTGAAATGTGGTCACTCCATGTTGTGGTTTGCCTAAAACATGGAAGGTCCAAATTTCTAAAAGGAGAACATATAGAAGTTTTATTAAAAATTTTATGCCAAAAAATATCTTTGTGTGCCAAAGAAAATGATTTTGGCAAATTCAGTAAAAATCAGTTTTACTCTGAAACTATTAATATTCCTATCAACACACATATGATTGTATGCACATTTGTCAGCTATGCATAATGCTAAATCTTTTCTGTTTTACCTAATCCCAATTCATCATACCTCAATTGGATTCAGATCTGATGGGTGGGGAGGCCACTGAAGTATACTGCACTACTGTCATATTTTTATAATCAGTTTGAGATAGCTTTCTCTTTGTGACATGGCACATAACCTTGCTAGAAATATCTATTTCAAAGGGATGCATGTAATCAGCAACAAGGCACTCGTTAAGCGGGAGTATTCCCAGCGATGCTTGGTTGGCGCAATGAGTGGCAAGAAATCATTCCTACTGTAGCACCGTTACAACACCACCACCAACACAAGGCCAGACTGTTGAGACAAAGTAGATTCTGACTCTACCTTCTACAAGTTTTTCCAACCGTTAACTGTCCAGCTTTATTGAACCTGTGCCCACTGCAGACTTGAGTTCATGTTTCCTGCTGAGATGAGTGGAACCAGATGTGGTCTTCTGCTGATGTGGTTGGAACCCATCCAGAATCAAGCCTTAATTTGCTAAACATGCTACATTTAATACTGGCTATGAAACAATAACGCTTCTAATAAACCAATAATTAGTTTAAACAAATAATTTTTGCCTGAATTCTGTATCTGGCTGTATCTATATTTATGTATCTGGTTTTATTATAACATAATTCATTTTAAATTCCGGCCTAGGCCCATGTCTAATGGTAGCCATATTTGTTATGGCATTGCTGTTGTCTGACACCCAAAGTTCCTTGAGAGCTTATTTAAGCATTTATCTTGAAACATTTACCAGGCAGAAAGTGCGTCTCTGCATTTTTACCTGATTTCATATAAAGCTGACTTGTTTAAAATGGACTGATATTATGTAGCCTTGTCCTTCAGGATAGGGTAGCAACTTTTTTTTTTTAACACATCCCCTAAATCTCTTGAATTGTCACGGCATACACTATCATCGCCATTCTCAGCAGAGTTTGGATACTAATACTTGCACCCCTCTCTTTGGCCTGAGCTGTCATGTTCCAAGCTTATCAAATACTCAGTAACGACTGTTTTGAAGGTCAGAATGTGTTTGAATTTTGCATTTTGGGGATATAAAGGCATTGACTTTTAGCTATGTGTCTTAATTATTTTGCCTTTAAATCAGAAGTTGAATCTTAAAACATCTATAGAAAGAAGGTCAGAGAAGGAACAGTGAAAAGGACAAAGACAAAAAAAGAGAGGAAAGAGAAAAAATAAATGAAGAGAACAGAGTAGTATTTGAAGCTGGGGTGGATAAGGTCAATAGATTGAACATGGCACAGGAGTGGCAGATGAAATCATATCCTAACAAAGCCCATTAATCATCTCTCCCGGCCGTTTCAATTAGGCATCAGGAAAGCATTGTAGATCAGACAGCCAGCGTTAAGCAGCACTGAGCAACTTAGGCTAATTCATTTTGAAAACCTATTTGCACCATAAAAGAGCTTTCACTAATTGAACTTGATATATGCATGACTTTCAAAGAGAACGAGGCTTGCACTCCATTTCTTGTTCAAGACTTGACACTGATGAAAATAAGAAGAGTCACATTTGCTTGGTGTTTACACTAACAAACGATATTTTTCAACCAGTTAGAGGGCTGAATAAGTAAAGGACTATTTGTATCGAATAGATTATACCCTAATCCTTATTTCTATTTACTACTGTTCTTTCTCTCTCTCTCAAATCATTTGATCCTATTCACCTCTTTTTCACACATCCAATGTTGTGATATTTTCAGGTGGCAGGTGTATGTAGACACCTGTGAATAAATCAGATAATCAGATAATTTGCAAATCATCTGTATAGAGAAGTTATTATGTAATTCTAACACATACAGAACAACTGTGTTTCACAATGTTTCTCTTGCATTGGTAGGAACATCTATAAAATAAATCAAAATGTATTTTGATTTGAAGAATTTGTGATAAAAAGCCAAGCTTATCATGTCACAATTATTATTATTATTATTTACATTTAGGCATTTGGCAGACACTCTTATCCAGATCGACTTACAAAAGTGTTTTGTAATTTCCATCATTGAAATTACAGGTTTACCAACTACGTACTATCGGCCCAAGTACTAAAGAAACAGATATGTCTTAAGTCTTCATTTAAACATTGCCAGAGACTCAGGTGTACGGACATCTAGAGGAAGTTCATTCTACCACTTACGCGCCAAAACAGAAAAGAGTCTAGATCCACATCTTCCTCAATTCCTGAGAGATGGTGGGACCAGCCGAGCAGTGCTGGAGGATCAGAGGGAACGTGGTGCAGTGTGAGGTGTGATTAGAGCTGTGAGATAAGTGGGTGCTGAGCCATTTTTAGCTTTGTAGGCAAGCATCAGGGTTTTGAATTTGGTGCGGCCAGCTACAGGATGCCAGTGCATAGTGGCGGAATAATAATAATTATTGTTGTTGCTGTTATCCTCATATTATTATTATTATAACATTACATTATGAAGTATTAGTATTACTAGAATTATTATAATCACAATTATTCAAGCTAATCAGGATTATCTGATGTTATTTCAACTACCTACAGGTCAAAAGTTTGGACACACCTCATTCAAAGGTTTTTCTTTATTTATTTTTGTCAACATTGTATGTTAACACTGGAAACATTGAAATTATAACAGAGTAGTTATACAATTATAATGTAGTCAACAAGATGCATTTAATAATCCAGAATAATGTTTTATATATTTTATTTTTCAAAGTAGCCACCATTTGCATTGATGACAGCTTTGCACACTCTTGGCATTCTCTCAGTCAGCCTCATGAGGTAGTCACCTGGCATGGGTTTTAATAACCTTGAAGAAGTTTCCAGTGGTGTTGAGTACTTGTTGGCTTGTTTCCTTCATTCTCCTATCAATCTTATCCCAAACCATCTCAATTGTATTTAGACTGGATTTTTTTTTTTGGTAGCCAGGTCATCTTATGCAGCACTTCATCACTCTCCTTTTTGGACAAATTGCTGTTACTTAACCCAGAAGAGTGTATGGGGAAATTGTCCTGTTGGAAAACAAATAATGGTTCCACTAGTTCCACTAGTGCAAACCAGATGGGATGGAGTGTCACTTCAAAATGCTGTGATAGCCATGCTGGTCACCAAGTCACCAACAGTGTCACAGCAAAGGGCCTCCACATCATTCACACTTCTTCCTCCATGTTTCAAAGGGGGGACTGCGCAATCGAAAAAAGAGAGACTAAAATACAGTTTTTACTGATCTAATGTCCATTCCTTGTGTTTCTTGGCCCAAGTCTCGTTTGCTTGTTGTTCTTCCAATGTAATGATTTCTTTTTCCACAATTTAACCATGTAGGCCTGACTCAGAGTCTTCTCTGAACACTGGATGTTGAAATATGTTTGCTGCTTGAAGTCCGAGAAGCATTTATGTGGGCTATAATATCAGGTGCTGTAAATCAGTGAATTCTGAGACTGGTGATTATAATAAATTCAACCTGCAGCAGAGGTAGCTCTTGGTCTTGCTTTCCTGGGATGGAGCCGGTTTCATCACAGAAGGCAAGAAAGGCCACAAATTCATTCGTAACACACCTGTAAACTGAAAGAAATTCCAGGTGACTACCTCGTGAATTGGATAAGAGTGCCAAGCTGTAAATGTAGCTACTTTGGACAATTTAAAATATAAAGGTATTGGGTTGTTTTTTGTTTACTATATTATTCCATACATGTTCTTTTATAGTTTGGATGTCTTCAGTATTGATGTACAGTACAATATTGGAAATAATAAAAAATAAAGTAAAAAACACTGATGGTTACTGTTAATGGATGACAAATAATCAGGATACTATTAAACTAACTAATTGACTAACTAACTTACTAGCTGACAAATAAATAACTAAATAAGTACATAAATGGGTGAATAAATAAATAAACAAATAAATAGGAATTGAATCAATAATCGAACACAAGACAATGGCAAGGTTTTATACTACACCACTGTCAGATTGTAATTATTTTAGTCATACCTCATGGAGGCCATCAGGAATTATTTTTAAAGAAAGAAATAGTTAATTTAGCAGTATTACACAAAAGAGAGGGCTATTGTACTGTAGACACGAGGGAGTAGTCATTCTGATCTTCAATAAAACAGTGTGATATCAAGTATGGTATCGCATTTATTCAACAGTTCCACAAATGGCTTTTATTGTCAAAAGATTATTTGTCTGTATATTTAGTCAGTTTTTTGCTCTGGCAGTTTTTGGTTCTCCACAACTGGCAGCACTATCTAACCACAACTGGCAGAGGTGGCGACTGACATTTAGCAACTGACAGTTATAATTAACAGAGGTGAAAGTAGATTTAAATTCTTACCAGTACCATGTAGCCTAAAGCTGAGGAAAATAAGACATGGAGGTGGTAGACAGTCCTGTAAATCCTGTAAATTTTTCTTCATATTTCCACTTATTGCTTTAGAATATCAGCTCCGTTAACCGAGCTAGTGAACTAGGGTGTATAATCACTTGTTCAACACAACAAGTAGTGCACTTCATTCAGGGTTACAAAGGGGTTACAGAGAGATTTGGGATTCAGCCATGTGTTAGAAGTTAGTTAGCTTTCTAGCTCACCTTAGGTGTAAATAAAACAAGTAGATAATTCAGAATTTAGTTAGTTCAGTCTTTATTCATCTCATATACATTATTGCATAGTGAAATTCTTTATTATTCGCATATCCCAACTTCTTGTTAGTAGGCTGGGGTCAGAGCGCATGGAGCAGACAGGGTTAAAGGCCTTGCTCAAGGGCGCAACAGCGGCAACCTGGTCAAGCTGGGGCTCAAACCTTTGACCTTCCAGTCATCCTTAACACTCTAAGCCAGCACTGCCCCCTGAATTATTATGGAGACAAAGTGTTGTTTAAAATGGCATACTGTTGCAGTGATAAAGTGCTTGCCCTATCATCTGGAGATCACTAGTTCGATTCCCAGGTGATGCTGTAGCCTCCCGCAGCTGGGGGCCTAGAGAGTGCTGATTGGCCCAACTCTCTCAGCGGGGTGGGATAGGACGCATTTAGTGCTCTCACATGAGTCAAGCCTCCAATCATGAGCGTCTGTGAGTTCACGCAAGTGGACGGAGCAGTTAGCGCTGTCCTCCAAGTGTGTGAAAAAAAGATGCGGTTGGCTGGCATCACGTAGTTCAGGCACCATGTGGTGATAGTCTTCGGCCCTCCCCGACTGCTAGTAGTAGCCTTAATGTGGGAGTCCCCTAGTGAAGGGTGGGAATTTGGATACGACTAAATTAGGGAGAAAATCAGGAGGAAAAAAAAAGAAAATTACATGACAAGTTATCAGATGTGTGTGTTTTTTTTTTTTTTTTTTTTGCTAAAATGTGTCCATGACTAGTTATGAATGTGCACTTTGTTAGTTAACTGCTCTCCTCAGTAATGTGTTCCATACGGACCTACAATTAGTGAAATAAATGACTGTAGAAAACCTTGGACAAGGAGTGACACATATTGTTAAATGTTCCAGTGGTGCTATCCGCTGTGCTAGCATCCACTATTAACACTCATGGAATGCCTCTCCTCCAGGCAGATTACTTGAGCAGAACTAATTGTTGTATAAGGTATCATATAACTTTTACCGTTACAATGCAATATAGCTTTTTGGAGCAAGCATCTCAAAAACAACTTCATGAGATTGAAGTAGGCAAGCCTCCAAGGTGAAAAATAATGATTGAGCCCCATTCCAGTTTGTACTTGTGGAGGTTCTCTAAGGGCTGACAAGTGTCACAATTGAAGAGCTACAGCGACAGCTCACTCCACCTATACAGCACATGGTCTCAAATTAATTGCCAGGAGAATGCGAGCTGTCATGTATTAGCGCCAACACATCACAAAACCAGGAATAATTTCATGCCACAGGCATTTTAGAATAAATTAGGGTTGGGGAAAAAAATAAACCATAAAGATGCACAGACAAACACAATGAAATAAAAAATATGCTAATATTAATACATAAAGTCCCTATTATCTCTCAGGGGACAGAAAAACAGTCTGATGATTCAGAATCCGATGATTTTTTTCCTACCAGGTCAAATGCTTGCATTTTAAAGAATCTTTCCATGAATTACAGAAATGAGGGCAAATATAAATCCTTCAGGAGTGCTTAGTCAAGATGGCAGTTCACTAGAATAAATACCTGGAATACCTAAAAGATGCATGATTTCATAACTACAGCTAGAAATGCATCATTAATCACCCAGTTTACATTAAACAAAAGATGTCAGAGGTGCTCCTATGATTTTTGTTCACTATAAAGTCCATGAAGTACACTCGGGCATTCAAATCAACATTCTCCTCTTGATTTGAGGAACATCAGTATTAATTTAATTGTAAACTAGCACACTACAAGAGGTAATTTATTATTATTATTATTATTATTATTATTATTATTATTATTATTATTATTATTATTATTATTAGGATCAATGGTTACTTATGAGTGTCATGTGAAGAGACAGAGAGAGAGAGAGAGAGAGAGAGAGAGAGAGAGAGAGAGAGAACCAGTTATGCTAAGATTTATAAAATCTATAAGCTGAATGATGATTTTGTGCAAACAGGGTTTCTAGCAGAACAATGACATCATAAATAAAAAGGAGTGCCAGAAGGAAACACCAGAAGTAAAGCAACCAGTCACCTTTTCATCAACAAACCTTAGTGATAAACAAGAGTGGGTTTTCATAATAAGAGTGTAGTTTTCATTATACAAGGTACCAACAAACAGTCTGCACCCTTTGATCGAAGTCAGCATGCTGGATCATGAAATAATAGTAGTTCACTCAGAAACTGTGGTGTAATTTAGTGCTGTATAGGTTAGCGCAGTATTTAAAAATAAATGTGACATTTCACTGGGATCCAGTGCAGTGGGGGTAGATGGGGATGTGCTCATATCTTCTGGTTATAGTAAGGACTCTGGCTGCTATTGTCTAATGTCCTTAACACATTACTCAACTTTGTTAAGCTGGTGTCTCTCATCTGGCTTTGCTAAGGCTAAGGGCTAATTACCCAGAGGAGTTGTATAGAGAAAAAATAGCAGTGGGCCTAAAACAGAACCTTGTGAAACACCAAACTTCATTTTGGTGCACAGAAAATTGACACAACTTACATCTGCAAACTGAGTAATTAGTCAGATAGACTAGAAGTGGGCAGCTCCCTTACCTCCTAAAGCATTTTTTTAATCTATCAAGTATAATAGTGTGACCAGTGGTGTCAAAAACTGCACTACGTCTAGCAAAACAATCAAGAAGACCACATTAACCAACTGTCCGATAATGATGATGACTGCTGAGTGAAGAATTTAGTAATTTAAAGGGGGTTCAATTATTTCTGGTATTATCTGTTTAAATAAACGTGTAGGTGCAGTGTCTAGTACACAAGATGATAATTTTGCTGATGTACTTAGCTCAGTCTCTTACTAAATTCTCACCCACATCATTATTTATTAAACTGTCTGACGTATCACTTGATACTCACCTTTCATACACATTTTCATAATTTTCCCTTGATTGTGTAAAGCTGCTTTGTATACAAATAATATAAATATAAATAATATAAATACATATGTCTAATAGGACTCAAGTTCATATGTAAGGCCAAACAGAATAGCATAATCATCAAACAAAACATGACAATAAATAAAATGAGGAGATAATCCCTGTTCAAAAATTTGCCTACCTCACTCACTCACTCACTCACTCATCATCAATACCGCTTTATCCTGTATTCAGGGTCGCGGGGACCTGGAGCCTATTCCAGGAGGCTGGGCACGAGGCGGGGTACACCCTGGACTCACTCACTGGGAAGGGTGCCAATCCATCGCAGGGCACACACATACACTTACTCACACACACTGTAAACCCGAGTAAGTTGGCAAAACTCAAAAAATTTGAGATAATCAGTTACATCAAATGTTTTAAGTAATGATGTTTTCCACTTTTAAGTAAACAGGACTATCAGTTTTTGAGTTTGTTGCAAATCAAATAAATTGTTGTTGCCACAACAGACAATCCGGTCTGCACAAAAGCTTGGCACAGGTTTTGCACCAGATGCCCTTCCTGATGCAACCCTTCCATTGTATCTGGGCTTGGGTAAGGCACTTCATCCAGTTGTTGAGAATCGAACCCGGGCCTTTCACATGGCAGACGAAACATCTAACACTGAGCCACTAGTGCCCTATTGCCCTGATGACGTCAGACACATCACTAATCTAAAAGATTTTATGTTGGTGGAACTTTAAGGTGACAGTTACTGTTACTTAAGTACTTACAATTATTTAAAATATCGAATTTGTTTAGCTAACTTGAAAGGTGTAATTTCTACAAACTCATAAATACCAAAAAGTTCTAAATATTATAGCATTAGGGTTTACAGTGCATTACGGGCAATTTGGGAACACCAATTAGCCTAATCTGAATGTCTTTGGACTGTGGGAGGAAATTTGCCTACCTTTCATTCTTAATATTGTCTATTGTCCCCTTTAGCATCAATGATGGCATGCGCAGTCTATTGTAATAATTGTGCATGAGGTCCTTAATTCTCTTAGGTGGTATAGCTGTCGATTCTTCTTGACAAAAATATCTCCAGTTTCTATACATTTTTTGATTGGATTGCACGAACTGCACATTTGAGAGCTTCCCAAAGTGGCTCAAGTATATTGTGGTCAGGAAACTGGAGCGGGCGGCATGGTGGCTTTGTGCTTTGTGGTGTTTTTGAGCAGTCTGTTGAAGGTCTAACTAAATGTTGACTCTAAGCATTCAACTGACTGATCAAGTTCTTTGCAGGTCAGACGGTGATCCAATAATAGCTGATAACTGTGGGAGATTATTGCTAAAGCTCTGTGCAGTAGTTGATGTGAATGTACGTTCAATGCCGTAGAAGGACAATGTATATACATTATGTAAAGCACTCTCTGTGTCTGGGGTAGTCTGGGGCAGACACAGAAAAAATGTTGTGGTGCTCAAATAGGTGCAATCTTTATTAACACTCAATATCTCAGTCTTTAGTGCATAAAAGGTACAGGAGTGTGGGTGTGTGGAGCTTGTCCGAGGAGGGGGATAGTGTAGCAGCAGCAGGCGGTTGAGAAAGTCACGAATGAGGCAGCTGGGTTGAGGCGAAATCTCCTCCAGTATGCTCTTTACCTTGATCAAGGCACTTTGGGGCTCTTGGAGTCTGAAAGGAGTCAACAACAAAGTAATCTAAATTTACTTCTTGGAAACTCACCGATCCTCCGCTCAGGTCTCTTTTTATAGCCAGGCTTTGACTTCAGGATGTTGAGTGATAATACAGAGCCAGCCGTGCAGGATTACTGTGCCCTGCCCCTTTTTTAAAAGCCTTGTCGCTGGCCTTGGTGCTACCTGTTTTGCTGTGCGAGAAGCTGTTGTAGTATTGTATATAAGGAGTTGGCCTATGGCCCACAAATACTACTTAGACACACTTTATTTAAGATGAGATAATGATCTAAAGTTACTGCAGACCTACTATATTGTCTATATTTAGTCTGAAGGTTAGTATGACCAGCTTTATAAGTCTGTCATGCTATGCACTGATAACAGTCCTTAGCATTAGGCAAATATAGCCGCAGATGAACAACAATCAACTTTTTTCAAAATGTTTATTGAGGTTTGAGGTTTTGGGGTATTCACTTATGCGAGCTCTGTTAAGGTTCTGCCATTTTAGTTGGGCTGAGGTCTGTTTTTTGACACAATTTTGACAAAGCTTTATCTCTCAGACAGATGGCCTCACATTTGCCTCTAGAATATTCTAGTATACAGAGGAGTTCATGGTTGACTCAATGACTGCAAGGTTCCCAGGTCCTGTAATCACCCCTCCACTACCCATGTTTCTGCTGAAATGTTGTTTGGTCATTGTTTGAGAAGCCTTAAGGTTTGCTCAGATGTAGCTTTTTGGATTGCATTTGTGCTTTAATGTTATTTATTTATTTGTTTATTTATTTATTTTACCCATTTTAAGCAAACTGTACACATTCAGTCTTCTCCTACTTGTGCTGTCATAGACATTTAATATGTTAAGTGAGACCTGTTTTTATTTCTTTTATTTCGCTGTGTATTGCATGGTGTCAGTCTTTATCCAGACTGTCAGGATAAAGCAGCTAATGCAGATAAAATTAATGACTGGTAATTCAATTAGATATTCACAAGTAAAATCTTAATATGATTGTATGTGTTTAGCTTCTATGTGAGGTGTAAGTTCCTTTAAGGTGACATTAATTAATAGTTCTCTGAGTGAAGTTAAGCTATGAATAACTGTATAAATATAGCACTGTAGCACTGTATAACGTGTGACCAATTTTATTCTATTTAAATATATGTTAAATAATGTTCATATACAAGGGTGAGTAAAAAATGATCTTCACTCAAGCTGTAGAATTTATGTTAATTAACTTTTTAAAAATACAAATACATAATTTGTAGACATAGTCTCCTTGCTTTTCAATACCTTTTTACCATTTGTCAACAAGCATTCCATTCCATCATTACAAAAATGTTTAAGGCTGAGCTACAAGCCACGAATGCATCACTGTCCTCACTTCTTCATCAAACAGGTGAAAGTCATATGGAGCAAGATCAGGACTATAGGGAAGGTGCTTTAACACCTCAAAACGAAGTTTTCGCAGAGTGTCGACAGTGTGGGTAGAAGTGTGCGGACATGCATTGTAATGAGAGATCATAACTTTCTTGGATAGCCGCCCTCTGTATAGTAAGCATCTCACTATAACATGTTAAAGTAAGAATCTCACTATAACAAGCATTGTTGATTGTTGAAACTTTTTCCTGATGTTTCAAAACTGGCCCTTGAAAATTCCATAAAGCATCCGTTTCTCAGCTCATGGTTTACTTTTTCCTTGGTCGGCAATTGAGGATGTTTCCATACTCTGCTGTATACACTCAGGCTTGAAGTGATGAAACCATGAATGGCTATACACCCTACCTAGAAAGGTAAAATCTCCTCTTGTATAATCTGTGTATTAATAATGTATGAGTGGTCACAAATTCCTACTATGGACATATTTACGAGGACACGTGGCTCCGTAATGGCAAGGGCATGGAACTTTGCTTTGCGCACCCATGATGATTAATTGCCTTACTGTTTTTTTTTATTTTCACTTTTCCGGCTTACAGCGGAAGGGCAGTATAGAAAAATGACTTCCTTTTTAGAAATCTCAGGATTATGGAATTTCCTGCTACATATGGCATGTGAGATTTATAGGGTTGCGAAGCGTGCTTGCCCGCAGTGCTGCTCTGTCCTCATGCTGTCTCATGGAAGTCATATCATTTTGCAAGCCATTCGTCTTATCCACGTGTATATAAATCACAGCATAGCTTGGCCCACATGATTTTTCAGTCATAAAAATTCATTGCGATCCAGATTACCTCTGATTCAGCTTGGTTAATCTCTCTCAAACTCTAATCTGGGAGTTTTGTTAGTATAGTAAGCATACTACGGAAGAGCAATGTAGAGGAAATTGCAAAAAATGGATCATCATTTAGCCTGTTCATGTCCAATTTCACAGAATTCTGTTCCACATCTGAGAATCATTTTTCTCCTCCATTTTGGTGCCATCTTGAATGATCAACCGTGGCTGGGATCAAATTTGTCTCACTTCGGTCAGATCTGTCATTGCTGTGAGCAGCATGACCTTTTGTTGTGCCCTCACACATCAGAGTTGTCTAAACAATTCCCTTGCTGTCCACAACCTGCCCCCAATCCCCTGCCCACAGCGTGTGTGCACACACACACACACACACACACACACACACACACACACACACACACACACACACACACACACCCACACTCATGCACGCACACACACACACACACACACACACACACACACACACACACACACACACACACACACAAAATATGGTACATGCTGCTGGAGCCCAAAAAAAGTTGTATTTTCAATTAAAATTAATATTTAGGATTTATGTCTTGCTCAATTAATTAAACATAAGCGGCAGTGATATTAGTGAAATATGATAAAGTAAGTCAGTTGGCAGGTGTTGGATTTCAGGTTTTGGTGCATTAAGTCACAAGTGGACCATTTAAATTGTGACTTAAGCAAAAAAATTAATAAATAACACACAGCTAAAAACACCCAAGAATGGCTAAGAGGAAAACATTGGACTATTCTAAAGTGGCCTTCTATGAGCCCTGACCTCAATCCTATTGAGCATCTTTGGAAGGAGCTGAAACATGCTGTCTGGAAAAGGCACCCTTCAAACCGGAAACAACTGGAGCAGCTTGCTCATGAGAAGTGGGCCAAAATACCTGCAGAGAGGTGCAGAAGTCTCACTGACAGTTACAGGAATCGTTTGATTGCAGTGATTGCCTCAAAAGGTTGTGCAACAAACTATTAAGTTAGGGATACCATCATTTTTGTCCAGGCCTGTTCCTTGAGTTTATTTTTTTAAATAATTCTGTTGAAGCATGGTTGAAAAGCAATGTCTGACTTTCATTGGTTAACATTCGTAGAATTTTTTTTAAATTATTACTTTTGTCAGATTACAAAAAGTTAAAGTTAAAGTTATTTATGTATTTATGTGACCATTGTGAGTTTTTCTTTCATTGACCGAAGGGTACCAACAATTTTGTCCACGTGTGTATATATATATATATATATATATATATATATATATATATATATATATATACATATATATATATATTTTTTTTATGCACCCTGTTGCTATCTTCAGTGTTGACTTGCACAATACAGTCAATTTTAAATTGCTGCCGTAGATATTTTCTTCCATGGATTGGGAGTTGACATTTTCTCCCAATTTCCGACTGTCAAGATTTGGGGAGCTTGTGTTGACTATAACCTCAGATTTCTGAGTTTGGCTGACAGGAGTGGAATCTTCTTCTGCTGTTTTAACCCATCTGCCACAAAGTTCGACATATTGTGCATTCTGGGATGCTTTTCTGCTCCACACAGCTATAAACAGTGGTTATATTATCTAGCTTTCCTGGTGGAAAGAGATATGAGAAATATACAAGATTTACTTTATATTTCCCCTTATTTTACTTTAAATAACCCTTCTGGGGTTCCTGGGTTGAATCGAAATAGTGTAAAATGGAAAGCTAGTACTGTACACTATGTAGAGTGTAAGTTAGTATTGTTGCACACACCAAGCAGTGCCCTTGATCAGGTGTTAGAGAGGGTTTGGGGATTCAGTCTTGTGTTAGAAGCAAGTTAGCTTTGTAGTTCATGTTAACCATGATGACCAGTGTTGGGGAAGTTCCTCAAAAAAGTAATCTGCTACAAATTACAACTTTAAAATTGAATTTGATTACATTGCTGATTATCACATGTAAAGAGTAATCAGATTACTAATTATGTTACTTTCAGGTTACTTTGAAAACATCTGCGGCTTAACAAGTTGTCGCTCCTCGCTCACTCCGTAGTTTTAAATACATTTTGATTCATGTTTACCATTACATTTGTAACGCTAGGAACGTAATGTTATTGACATTGGTAACTGTAATCAAATTACATGCATTTAAAATGTAATGCATTACATTACTGCATTATCAGGAAAAGTAATTAAATTACAGTAACATGTTACACAGTAATGCGTTTTCCCAACTCTGATGATGAGTTGATGATGCTTCTGTGACTGGCTTTAAATGTACGTTTTGGCAGGCAGCTGATCTCCCCTCTTTCCAGTACTGTAGACCATACCAACCTACTTTCACCCATGCTGGTGACCAGAGGTGGGTAATAACGAGTTACATGTACTCCGTTACAATTACTTGAATAACTTTTTACAAACAATTTACTTCTAGGAGTATTTATACTGCACCATACTTTTTACTTTTACTTGAGAAGATTTTTTGGAAGAAAAACGCTACTCTTACTCCGCTACATTCGGCTACACTCAACTCGTTATTTTTCTAACCATTTATTGTAGACATGCAGCCGGCAGAACTACCGCATGACTTGTTCACCAATCAGACACAGCAACAATAATCACACTCTGTCACACTCTGTTTGACCAGGTCAGACGGCATAGTGGGGAAAAAACCTACAGCCGGTGTTCTATAAATTCATCCTACCTGTGAATCCGCCCTACATACGCTCACTGCGCATGTGCAAATAAAAGTTTCCGCACCTTTCTCTAATTTTGCGGAACGCCCATAAATCCATGCTGTTGTTAGTGGGATCTTGCGGTTAGTGTACAATGCTTTTTTCATGTTTGTGTGATTATACAGTATACATATATATATATATATATATATATATATATACACACACACACACACACACACACACACACACACACACACACACACTAATATATAATTTCTAAAAAAATAAATAAATCAGACATTGCGATTGAAACAGTTACTCAGTTACTCAGTACTTGAGTAGTCTTTTCACTGAATACTTTTTTACTCTTACTTGAGTAATATTTTGGATGACTACTTTTTACTTCTACTCTAGTAATATTATTTTGAAGTACAGCTACTCTTACTTGATTACATTGTTTTACTACTCTACCCACCTCTCATGGTGACTGACAGTTAGTGTAATTAACTGTTATTAGAACAACAGTTATTCATATAGTTAAACATCCCAGTACATTGGGGAATGTCTCTTGTCCAATCAAATGAGTCAGACAGAAGTAACTGTTATATACATTACACTTTTCTACAGTATATGTGCATGAATGTATGCTACAGATTCTCCTAAGTAAATGTTATATACATACCGTAATGTCATAATTTTCACTAAATGCTGCAGCATGCAAATTTGAGACTCTTTTTGTTTATGTTTCATTTCCAACTACTGTCACCTCCATCAGTAGCTAGATGGTGGATTTCAGGTTAGAGACACTCTGAGGTACTTAGGGATATCACAGTGACAGCCAGTGATGTATGGGGGGGAAAAGAAGTGTAGATTCAGATTACTGGGATGTTATTTTAATTATTTTCAGTGGAACTGTTAGAATATATTTTATTTCCCACACCTATCAAAGTGATTAATAAGGCAAGAGTGGATGATGGTGGATTGCGCCTTAAATAACACCACCAGCACTTCTAGTACCGTCTGGCATCCACCCAAAAAAGCATGAGTGTATCAATTTAGATGAACACATCCCACTATGCTATGATTTTATTTAGCATATTTCTTCATCCCCCTGAAATGACTTACTGTCTATGCCACTGCAGTGTTATTTGCTCACTCACAGGCACAGAACATTCTCGTCAGGAGTAAAGGTGACAACAGGTTATCGTCAGTTGGCCCTGCTTGTCGTTAGCTCCAAGATCAGGTATACACAATGTTATTCTGTACAAACTATGATATATTCTATTACTATTGCTTACGTTATTGGTTTCTACAGTATATCCCTGCATGTTCTGCTATTTTGTAGAACTGCTGGAGAGACGTATTTTTGTACACCCAATGCAGAGGTCTAACAACTTGCTGGAGTGCACACATGAAAGATGCAGTGACACTTCAAGCCTTCAAGTCCCAATTTCCAAGTTTCTGGGAATACAGCCAGGCTATGATTATACTGGCATGACGTGCCAGTCAATGCTAACAATTTGACATGCCTGGCCACTGAAAAACACTCAAGGCCTGACACATGTAAATGTGCTGACAGGGCTCACACCCAGAAAAGTGCTGACACACTATAAATCCCCAGCATGCAGATACACTCCGGTGCAGTAAATAGACGCAATATGCTGCCATGACAGCTGTCTAAAAATTCTATCAGTAGCTTATGTGTCTGTATCAGAATCTGTATCTATTATTGAGTCTAATTCCCTTAGGGGAACAGAAGTTCTTATTTAAACTAAGAATTTTATTGAGTTTACAGTTATTATTCATTTTACTGTATATTATTTAAAACTAAGACAAATGATTCGGGGAATTTATCAAATATTTTGTCTTGATAGATCCACATTATTTTCCCCCTTAGCTTATAGAGCCTCAAGTACCACAAACAATGGCGCATTTCCTCGGAGCAGATATTTTATTGACAACAACCAGTATAAATGAGAAGAGCTGCACACCTCTTTGCATAAAATGCATAAAAATGCATAAAAGCAAGTATACAGAATCAGATATATATCCTGCCAGTCTTCAATTCCCAACTCTCAGATCTGTGCTTTTCATTATTGGTTCTTTGAATTATTGAACAAATGACTTTAGGCTTCCAGTTCTCAATTCCCCCAGCTCGAATCTTGCACTTGTTCCCTGACTCATTGCCTGCTGAGCCTCAGCTATCCTTTTTTGAAGCAATGTATTCCATTTTCAACACTTTCTCCATTGCCAAGAGTGCACTGTAACAGTACACAGTGACTGAAACAATCTCCACTGGGAGACAGGATCTCATTACATGTGTCCAAACATTTTTACAATTCTGTCAATGCGCCTTTCCTGCTATATAACTATAAGCCCAAAAAGAACTTATCCCATCCACTTACCGTAGATGCACAAGCATAAGCAAAACCTGAGGACTGTGATTTAGGATTTGCTGGAAATGAAATTAAGTTTTTATTTTCAGGTGTCCTGTGGTAATAATGACTACAGGGGAAAACATGCAATGTCCTCTCACTACACAAGAGTAGCCAAATGTCACATATGGAGGAGAGGTAGGATGCAACTGCAGATGGTAGTTTTATTTAAGAGGCATGAACAGATAATGAAAAACAATACAAGCTTGGTACAAACATGAATATGAAAACGATGACCGGAGCTCATACTGTATCTATGGCGACAAGGTTAACAACAGTAAACCAAACAACAAATCCAATAGAACAGATGCAACACAAGGAAGCATGTGAAATAAGCACTATATATAGTCTTTCTTCTTCTTTCATCTGCTCCCATAAGGGGTTGCCACATCGGCCCATTTGTCTCCATCTAACTCTGCCTCCCACATCTCCCTTTGTCACTCCAACCTTCTTCCTGTCCTCCCTCACCACATCCATAAACATCCTCTTCTGTCTTCTAACATTCTCCTCCTGCCTGGCAGCTCCATCTCTAACAATCTCCACCCTTCATCCCTCCTCTACACATATTTAAATCATCTCAATCTGACCTCTCTTACTTTGTTCCCAAACTGCCCTACCTGCACTGTCCCTCTAATATAATTATTGCTAATCCTGTCCTTTCTTGTGACTCCCAAACCAAATCACAGCATCTTTAGCTCTGCCTCGTTAAGCTGTCTTTTGTCAGCAGCAACATCTCCAAACCGTACAACGTGTTGCCCTGGTCTCACTACCGTCCCCTAAGTTTTGCACAAGCCAATATTGCCCTAGTGTCAGTCTCAAGCCTGGATGAATGAGGACAGTTGTGTCAGCTCTATATATAGTGCATACAGACTAATTAGATAGGACAAGGTGCACGTGAATACAATTGGTGTCCTTAGTTAAGCGCCCTTGTTTAGTTAGTCATTGTCTTGCATCATTTTTGTTATTGTAATTCTGCTCTGTTTTAGTTATTGCTGTTTATTATTCCAGCTCCTGTTATATTGATCCATGCTTGTTTTCAGTTATTACATTCTTAACATTTGCCATGTCTGCGTATACATTTCCTTCATAATTTTATTATTATTATTATTATTATTATTATTATTATTATTATTATTATTATTATTATAATAAATGAGTACATTTAAGGGACAGTGCATGTCAATATTTCTGCGGGGAAAGTTACTCTTATACTCTATGCAGCAGATTTTTTTAGATGGCCTATACAGATTATTGAAAATTACATGTGTTATTCACACCCCTGGTTTCCTCAAGTGGAGTATAAGACAAGATGGTTTAGTAGTGTCTAGACCACAGTTAGAAAACTGCAAGTGTAAGGCATAATGTGCACATGAATGCATAGCAACATACACACACACACACACACACACACACACACACACACACACACACACACACACACACACACACACACACACACACACACACACACACACACATGCACAATGTATAAAATCTGGTCAATGTCATAACTTCCCATTTCCAGCTCTGTGCATGAATTTTATCTGTGATGAGTCAGGACACTTATTTAGACTTATATAGAACAGGAGAAGAAGATGAAAAGAAAATTGAGGATGGAGGAAGAAAAGTGAAGAGGAGAGGAGATGAGAGGTGAAAATTAGAACAGAGTAGAGGAGTGAAAAATATAGAAAATTGTGCGGAAATAAAGGCAGCAAAGAAGGACAAGCAATGAGAGAGAAGAGGACTCTGAGACAAAAGTAAAAGAGAGGAAAGCCAAGCAGGCTGTCTGCCTCCGCAGCGGGGGAGAGAGTCAGCGTTCGTATATGGAGCGAGGAACAAGGTCAACACTGCCCACGGCAGATCATCAGACTCCCAGAATCCTCTCAGAGTCCACTATTCAGCACGCGGATCATAGCAGGTGGGAGGAAATGCCCATGACCTGAAATCAAAAATTCTTTTAAGAGTAAAGAGTGGGCTATTTACAGTAATATATGGAGAATGAACTGGGAGGATCTATATAATGTAAAAAGAGTAATGGAGTTCAAAGCAGAACATTCCCTTAGTGTTCTGTCAATTTGTATTGTCATACAATTTATATACAAAACTAAATAAAATGCTTATAGGGTTGTACAGTATGTGCAGCATGGGAAAATAGGGAAAAAAATTGAATTTCATTGTAGAATAAACTGTGTACAGAATAGTGATGTAGTAAGATCCAAAGTCTGAGTATCTTTTATAAAGTTTTTTATTATTATTATTACTTAATTTAAAACTCACTCTTACTCTCACTAATGTCCTAGGGTATAGGGTTCAAATTTGCCAAAATTTACAACTATCAGTTATACAATTTAGACTGTGAAAATGTAGTCATAATAATTTGCACTCATACAGTATTTCTCCTTTTGGCATGAAGAAAAAATAAAGAGAAGCCGTCATGCTAACAAACAAGCAAACAAACAAATAAATTAATTAATTAACGTGCAATTTATAACAATGTGCACACATGCAAAAAATATATAAATTAAAAATAAATTAAAATACTTTAACATATTTAAAAAATAACCCTTTTCATCTTGTGCTTTGGCATTAGCAGGGATACAGATTACAGAGTAATTTCTCAGTCATCTCCAGAGTAGTTTTCTGCTCACACCCCATATACTGTTGCTATTATAATTTGCTATACTAAAAGGCCAAGCCAATTTCAGCTCCTTTCTTACTTATCAGCCATTTTCTTTAAAAGAGATTACTTTCTCCCCCCCCCCCAAAAAAAAAAAAAATCCAATACCTTCTTATAATAGAGCATGTAATGGCTCTGTCTGTGTGATAGCTTAATGAAAGAGACTCAGCGTACACACATTCACACAACCGAATAAGACAAGCCACAATGAAACATCTCAATATCAATTATTGCAGTGCAGCCAATTACTGTGATTGTGTGAGACTGCCTTTCTTTCCCTCATTCCACGTCTAATTAAGATGGGGGTACGAGCTGTGATAAATGTCCTCTTGCTGAACGTTTAGAGTCCTGCTCAGCAGGGGTTCTGCTGTGAATTCTGTTTTACAGACATTCTTTTTTTCTTTTTGTTTTAACATTTGCTGCAAGTACAACAACTGTCTTTAAAGAAAAACAAAATCAGAATTTGAAATGTGGTCCTGCTTTCATCGTGTTTGCTGGGAAATTGTCAAAAAAATAAAAAAAATCTAAATGCAGCATCTGCCTTGTTTTTTATTCAGGTACATTCAAACACCAAACTGCACCTCAATAATGCTTCTAAATTAGACTCTATAAAGACATGATGAACTGCAGGTACTGTATGCGTCACTTAACACATGCGATACGTTCATGGAAATATGACATAATGCAGTTTGGTTGTTGTGTGATCACCATACTACAAGCCTAAAGCTAAGTGGAATACCGAATGGTAAGCACTGTGGTGACGTTTTTAGTGCAAACTTCTGTTTCTCTTCGAATTCTGTGCATTTTATGCACCTGCTATTAGTCGCATATGATTCTTGCATTTGTGAGCCTTGATGCACTTACAGGAATATGAGATACGAGAAACAGAGACAATGTAACAACGTTCCAAAGATGCACAAACTTTGCATATACATTAAGAGACATATAAGAGACAATCTTTACATAATAATTATTGCAGCTTATATTAAATTCACTTACATTTTAAATATTTTTATTTGCATAGATAGATAGATAGATAGATAGATAGATAGATAGATAGATAGATAGATAGATAGATAGATAGATAGATAAGAGTACTTTATACATATCAAAGTGTTTAGCACTTTTAACAATGGGCAATGGGCATTGTCAGAAAATTAAATGCAAGAAAATGTGTATGAATCAAAATGATCAGATTGTCCCTGATGAACAAGCTGAGCGTGACAGTGGCAAGGAAAAACTCCCTGAGATGGCAATAGGAAAAAACCTTGAGCGGAACCAGACTCAACAAGGGAACCCATCCTCATTTGGGGGATAACGGATAGCAGGAACTGCTTTACACTTACCCTTGGTGTTGGGTGGCTGAAATTTCAATATAACTTAATTAATATAATATAATTTATTAATATGGTCTCCAGTTCATTATTGGAGGCTCAGTGACAAAAGACCTACAGGGAGAAGCACAGACATGAGGGCTCCCTAAGAAGTAAAGAAACCAGTTACTCCATCGTCAACAAACCTGAGTGATCAATGAGAGTAGGGAAGACTGCATCTAAACCTTCCAGTTCACTGAAATAGTTTTTGTCTATGAGTCCTTCAGATCTGCTCCTTTACCTAAGTCAAATCTATTCACAAAAATGCTTGGCTAAATAAATAGGTTTTTAGCCTCGACCTAAACACTAAAACTGTGTCTGAATCCTGAAACATATTTGGAAGACTATTCCATAACTTTGGAGCTTTGTAAGAAAAATCTCTGCCCCCAGCTGTAGTTTTCATAAAACACGGTACTGACAAGCAGCCTGCATCCTTTAATTGAAGTAGGCGTGGTGGATCATAAGACACTAGCAGTTCACTCAGGTACTACGGCGCGACACCATTTAATACTTTATAGGTCAAATGTGGTATTTTAAAATTAATGTGAAATTTCAACTGGAGTTTGTTTATGCACCCAGTTGAACATCCAGACAGTAAGACGTTACAATAATCCAACCTAGAGGTGATAAAATTATGAATATATTTCTGATTCAAATGAAAGACTGGAATCCATAATTACATAATTTAGGTCTTTTACTGCTGTACACGTTGAAACAGAAAGGCCCCCAGAGTTACTGAGTGATCAGCAAGCTTACTATACTAGACAGAATATCTGCATGTGGTCCTAGTACCAGTACTTCTGTCTCATCAGGATTAAGCAGAAGGAAGGTAATTAGCATTCAATGCCCTTATGTCCTTCACACAATAACATTTCACATAAATTAAATGTGAAATACATCAGTAAAGTGCCTTCTATAACAGAGGGATTCATAATTTATGTTAATTAAAATACATTTTCAAAAGTTTCAAAAGTACTGCCACAGTAACACTGCATATTATTACATTTTATTAAAAATGATAGTCTTATCAACTCTTTCACTCTGTAATAGTTTTGGTCTGCTGAAGCCACAGTAGAGGTTTTTTTTTTTTTTTTTTGTAGCAATAAAGGGGGTGACGCAGAAACTTGTTCCATCGTCAGTGAACGTTGAATACTGTGTGTCAAGGTTTTTTGTTCTGGTTGATGTATAGGGACCAAAGGAGATTAATAGCAAAGAGCTATTAGACAACCTGGTGCTGAAATCTATGCCATTTTGACATCATGACACAATCTCATACTGTAAGTAATGGAGAAGAAGAGAAATAATATTGAGGCAAAATGAAACATATCGAAAGCAGTTATCACTTTAAGCTCCTCGGCTCATATTCACTTATATATTCAGTCATCTTTGTAACATTTTTAGAAAGTACAATATGAATAATAGGAAGTTAATTGTTATGGTGGAATGTCAGTTTAGACAGCAGATACAGATGTTTAAATTTTTTATACTGTACAGTAGGTAATAGGAATGTACAGTATGAATGCTAACTTATGTTTTTGATCCTTTAAGTCATTATATTTTAAGTCATCATAATCACTAGCAGTTGATTAATTCATTTTCTATACTCCTTCATCCTGTGCAGGTTCACTGGGGGCCCTGAGTCTATTTCAAAATGAGTTGGGGTCCACTCTGCCGGGGTGCCAATCCTTTGCAGGATAGACACACTGTTCACACACTACAGGCAATTTGGAACACAATCTGCATGTCTTTGGACTGGGGAAGAAAATTGGAATATGCTGAGGAAATCCACCAAGCACGATGAGAACATGACACAGACTTGAGGATCCAACGTTCAACCACAGAACTGCGAGGATACAGTGATAACCATCACACCACCATGCCACCATTCCTTAATAATTAATAATAAAATGTATATTATTATTGATATTATAATGGATAAATTAAAAATCTATTGTTGTCTGGAATGTTTTTACACACTACTACCTCCCCAAAAGTGATTTCACTTTTAGTCCCTGATCTAGTAAATCAGTATGAGAATGTATTTATTGATTCAAAGCTCTTTTGTAATTCATTCTGTATAAGCGAATAAAAATTTAAAGTAAATGAAATAATATTAAAAGATCATTGAAATTGATCACAGTGGCATAGTGGTTACTATTAGTGCCCCGCGACTCCAGGGTCATGGGTTTGATGTGATATTTTTTCCATGCTTGGGGGATTTCCTCGGGTTACTTCGGTTTTCTCCCATAGTCCAAGACATGCAGAGTTGGCGAAGAGGTATTTCCAAATTCCCTGTGCCTTGTAATGGACTTTCACGCCATCCAGGGTACCCTGCCTTATGTCCAAGTCCCTGGTACAGGATAATCTCATCCCTGTAAGGGATAACCAATATAGAGAATGAGTGAGTGAAATTGAATAGCGTTAAACATGCTGATTTGTTGTGCTCTCCTGTAAAGCACATATTCAGGTGGTTTGAAGGACGTGCTGACCAAGGACTTATCGCAAACACTTTACTTTGAAGTACATGTAGGTTATAATTTGTTTCCATTGTCTTCAGTTACGCTCGTCTCTTCCATACTTCTTTGTGTAAAACAAACACCTCTTTTGACTACCCAGCAGTAATTACACCGTACACATACACACTCAAAAAAAATGTGAAAAACAACACTGTGGTCTTGGTATACTGTAGCAAGACAAAAAAGATTTTAAAAATCTTTATTCATGAATTTTGCATATTTTTGTATTTATGTTTATTTATTTACGTACATATATTGTGTTTTTTATTTATTTATAAATAAAAAAATAGCGCCAATATATGTTTTTGTATTTAAAGCACAGAATGTCAGTCATCCATTCTTCTTCAGCATCATGCCTCTGGGCTGGATGAGGCCACAAGACTTGGCAATGTTCCCTTTGCTAGACAGTGGGAGAAAAATCCAGTCTAGGAAAGAATCCACTATTATGTCATCACATACTGTGTCCATTGACAGGTGTATATCTTCCCAGGTATCGGGTTTTCAGTCATAAACCTTCCATCACCATGCCAAGAAGAATTTGATTGGGTTCAGAAAGAGAGAGCATGTTCAAAATGGTGGTTATTGATAGACCACTCACATGCCCTTGAACTACAAAGCTCACATTGTAGCAAATAACAAGGTACAGAGGATGCTCTTTCCTACTCTGGTCCCTCTGTTGATGTCCAAGCAAGCCATTCTGTAGACCATACGGAAATATTAAGAGACATTCTGTGGTGTATGGCCCTAATGCACCATGGTGATGAGGATCTGCACAGCTCCTAAAAAAGGCTTTACCGCCACACTGACCTGGAACTACTATGATGGCATGCTTACCAGTCATGTCAAAGCCTCTCCTTCTATTTTTCTTTCAATTAAATCTAGCTTTGATCAAGATGCATTGGATTCAAATTCAAACATTCTTTATACACAAAATGTAAATAGACCCAGTGTTTTATTGGTGATGCACCTATTAATGGTGTCACCTGGTGCATTATGCACCCACCACAGACAGCCTAAGTGATGGCCCTGTACTTGCCACTTGTATTATAACTGGCTTTCTTACTGGCTTTCTTACTAAATATGTGTGCACAGTTTTTTTCCATGTAGTGTGTTGACTACAATATGATTAGCTGTTTTTAACCATTGTGTTTAACCATTGTGCCATTTTGCATAAAAATGCATGACTGTGCAAAATGTTTCTGTCCGTGAGAATGTGTTTAGCGTTTGCAAAAAGGCTTAATCAGATCTAAAAGCTGGATTTAACTAGGTCAATATTTTCAAGGTTTTGCAAAAAAGAATGATTCATCATATCAAGTTTTATTCATAGAACAGAGTTAATGTTTCAGCAATTCAGAAGAAAACAATAATTAATGAATAGTGTCATATTAAGGCATTTGGATTCAATCTTGCCTTTAAATAAGATTCCATCCTTTGGTGATGTTTAATTTCTTTAGATACCCCCTTTTTATGATTTGTTCAAGTATTACAACATTTCCACTCACTTCTTAATAAATGTATGATTTGGTGTGTGCTCAATGCAAAGTAAATAACAACCAGTATGCTCTATATTGCAGTGCAGTCTGATATAATGCCACAATCTCTTATAGTCCTAGAAAAACATCTTCAGACAACTTCACATAGAAACATTTTTGAAGGGTTCATATAGACTCTAGATGCAGCTTGTGGGAATACACTATTGGTTTAGGTTTCTGGGGAAATAAATATATATTTTTCTTACATCCTGCCTTAAGCTGAAAAAGCAGTGTAGAACTATAACTTTTTCCTCCCACACTACAAGCAGAATCATCACCCTTCTGTGGGATGGATTTGTTATAACAATCAGACATTAAACAATTGTACATGAACATGAACTGACCTAAAGGGTAAAGTGGAATTCAGGCATACGGTGCTTATATTATATTTATAAAGCTTAAGTGCATTCCCAAAGTTGCTTTCAGTGAAAATAAATCTGCCTTCTACTAAAAAGGCACTGTATACAACTAGTTCTCATTAGCGCACATAGATTTTAAAAAGCAATTATTTTAAATTGTCATTGATATGACTCACAACAAGTGCATTTCAGAACTGATGCTATTACTGAAAGTTCTGTATGCTTGCGATAGTTTAACCCTAAATTTGATTTGAGAAAATAGCTTGTTTTACGAAAATAATTGAAAATTTAATAAGTAGAGTGTACTGAAGCTAGTCATAATGTAATATACATCAGTGTAGTGAAGTAGACATGAACACCAGCAAAGAGACAAGAACAGATGCCACTAATACAATATTACTCCAGTTCCTCACTCACTCGTCTATACCACTTCATCCTGCATACAGTGTCATGGGGTGCCTGGAGCCTAACCCATTACAGGGCACATTCACTCACTCACTCATTTGGGAATGCCAATTAGCCTGATCTGCAAGCCTTTGGGAGGAAACTAGAGTACCCCTCCAAGCATGGGAAGAACATGCAAACTCCATGCACACAGAAGCAGGATTTGAACCTGACTGTTCATCAAACCCAGAACCTGGTGGTGCAAAGCGACTGTGCTAACCACTAAGCCACCATGCCTATACTTTAAGTACACTTAAATCCTTGATTTTCATTTTTCTATTCATCTTAGACAGCAAAGTCTGATTATATAGCGTTAGGAAGCTGGAGTTTAGGTTAAAATCACATTTTGTTATATAAAGAAATATCCCACTCATTTCCCCTAAATGAAAGAATATACAGTAAAGGTGTTCTGCTTAAGGGTCAGGGGTAGCTTAGTGGTTAAGAAGTTGGATTACTGATTGGAAGGTCCCAGGTTCAATTCCCTGCACCACCAAGGTGCCACTGCTGGGTCCTTAACCCTAAATTCAATTGCTCAGAGATTTAAAGAAATATACAGTATATACAAGTCATTCTGGATAAGGGCATCTGCCAAATGCTTAAAAGTGAATGTTTTATATTTTATAAGTAAACTGGATCACCAAGCAAGTGTATTGCAGTCATCTTTACACCAAAAAGGTGAAAGTAATTTAAATATTGGGAAAAAAAGAGACCAGAAAATACACAAATTATGTGTAACCACTTAATATTGGGTAGATCCCCCTTTTTCAACAAAAACAGTGATGCACTGTGTTCTAATATGAGTTTTTTTTTTAAACCAGCATTAACCTTTTCAGCAATTTGAGCTACAATAGCTTTTCCAATAAATCAGATGGCTGAATACTGAAAACATCCCAGAAGAGCTGCAGTGTTGTAGTTGCTCTGACCCAGTTGTGATCACCCATTACAAACTCGTCCTTGTAACAATAGCTACAGTTACAATACCGCTTTACAAATGCACATGGAAGTGGGTGGGATATATTAAGCCGCAAGTGAACCTTTTGTCCCTGTAGTTGATGTGCTGGAAGCATAAAAAATGGCTAGCATAAGGATTTGAGTCACGTTGATTGTGATTTCTAGACAATTTAGTCAGAGCAACACCAAAGTTGCAGCTCTTGTGGGATGTTCCCAGTCTGCAGTCATCAGGACCTACCAAAAGTGCTCCAAGGAAGGAAAACCAGTGAAACAGCAACAGGGTCCTGGGCAGCCAAGGCTCACTGATGCACATGGGGAGTGAAGGCTGGTCATGTATTCTGATACAATAGGAGAGCTACTGTAGTTTAATTTCTGAAAATATTAATGCTGGTTCCCATAGAAAGGAATATGAACACCAAGTGTATCACTGTTCTGGTGTCAAAATGGGGAACCTAGTCAATTTTAGGTTGTAGGTCAAAATGTTATGGCTGATCAGTGTAAAAACCAGAAAAACCTTTTTGATTAGAGAGACTAGGTGAGAATGGCCAATTGATCCATGAAAACTATGAAAACTAATCAATAATCATCTACTTTTTGCTTTAAGCTTTTTAGTTCATGCAGTGTCAGTAAAGACAATTCAATAAGTGAATTATCCGTATTATAAATATGGTAACTTGTTTTGGGTTATACAGTATATACTACCTCTACAATGATATACTGTACCCTGCAAAGGTCTTAGGCACCATGTATCTTTAATACAAATTGTGTTATACATTATATGTTTATAATGTATACAATATTATGTAAAAATAATAATAATAATAATTCACTATTTCCAAACATAACTTAAAAAATACTGTAATAAATACATGTAGTAACATTGCAGAAAAATGTTTGTATGCCTGTAAAGAATGCAACACATTCCATGACAGACCAGTTTTCAGATGGAAACCCAAAAAATCCTAACGTAGGCTCCTGGGTTTTGCATGAAAATTAAAGGTGTGACAAAGTTACCAGAAGAACTCATATTCTCCAGTAGTTTCCAGTGTACCTACAGTACTTGCAAACTTCTTGGGCACATGAACCAAGAAAACAAAAAAATGTTGTTGGATACAAATTTGTTTAAGATATGATGTAATTGTTTCCACTTTGCACATATTTATACATAGTTCTTTGCATACTGTAGAAATTTCCTAGGATTAACAATTTATTATTCATCATAGATTATATTTTAATAGTTTGAAATGACACCTTCAGGGGTACTTTAAATGATGGACAACTCTGGCTAGCTGCAACACATTTAATGAAGTGCTATCAATTAGGCCTGCAAGAGCCTGTAGGGTCATTTTACACCCACGTGTTGGAAGGATTTTTTGCTATGTAAAGGTTTTGCTGCCTCGTATTCTTACCACAGCTATTTTGAGTTATCTAAGACATCTTTGTCTGTCTACAATATCTACTGACTTATTTGCATAATAGTGCAGGTAATTAATTTCCCTACCTGTCAAGCTTTTGTTTGTGGGCTGGGTGAAAAGAGAATTAATCAGAGGGACAACACCGAATTCCAGCGTCGTATACTCAAGCGTGAAATTGCTTTTTCCAAAGGCTTGCTTACGAGTTCATAAAAAATGAGCTCTTCTAAACCTGTCTGGCTGTTGGGGTGAATTGTTGCAGGAAGAACAAAACGCCACACATTTTCTCTTGTCTTCCCCTCTTTCATTTGCCCTCTTTATATCTTGCCACACTAGGCACACACACACACATCTTAGCATTTGGTGGTGTGTTTTTATTTAATTGCATGATGTTCTGTACGATTAGGATCACTTTATGTACTATTAGTTGAGTACTGTAGATTCTGGCATGTTAATGTACTTATTGAGAAATTACATACCTTATCTTACCAACTCCCGTGTGTATAAGAAATATGCAATGTAGAAATGTACTCATTTCTAATTTGTTACTGGGCAATATCGATATTCAAAATTTTGGCAAATCCTTACAAAATTCCAGCATGTAGCTTTGTACCTTTCTTAGGAAAGAGATCACTGCTAATTAGACACATTGGTCTGCACATACAGTATATACAGTACTGTAATTCTGCATATCCTTATGATGCCTTTCTGTTTTTGTATTTGTTTCCACATTCTTGTGGAGATCAGACCCACTAAAGCAATCTGAGTTCCTTTTCCCAGATCCTGGCCTTTTCTGCCTCATGCAATCAAACCCCAATAAATGCTGCCATTATTCAATGTGACTGAAATTTCACTGGTTGCTAACACCAGGACTGTGATTGCAGCTCCAACACAGACCGAAAACAACACATCAACACATTGAGATTATTCACCACCACCATCACCAACCCACCCCATCAACCCCCAAGCTAATTTGATAATAATGCTTTTTCATCTTTGAGGTGCAAGAAAGCTGTAATTATAAGTCGTGAGCCCATCACTGGAGACAGGTTTTCATCTCAGTTATGCCTCATTGTTTGTGGAAACACTAATAAATGGCTCCGACTGAGTCAAGGCAATGATTTCTTCCACCACTGAGTGGCATGTTATTCGAAAATTAGAGAGTATAAATGAATTGTTTTCTCAGTGTGCAGTGATTTATGAAAAACAAAACAGAAGATATTGATTAGAAAAGTGGGAAATTATACAACTACCTACACATGTATAACAACATCACCAATGCTTACAGAAATTCAGAATAGAAATGCTGTAAAATGCTTTGGTATAATTGCATCACCAATCTGCCTATTGCCACAAATTAACCCAAGCTCAAGTTTTAAAAATGTGTTATAAACTGATTTTTTTTTAGAATAATAACACAATCAGAATACGCCACTTAACCACCTGACTCTGACCAGTCCGACCCAATCCATGATTGATCAGAATGAATCGGAATGAGAGGGGTGGTGTAAACCTTCTATAATCCATTCAGTGTGCATGCTTACCCCACATTAGGTAACTTTCCGTAAAGGAAATTTTGAAAAAAAAAATCTCCCATTCCCTCTCTCCCACCAGTATTCAGTATCCACTGGGATAGTGTCAGTGTCTCTTCCTTGCCAGAGGAAGAGACACTGATTGGCTTACATTTGACACAGTATCTAACAAACCATAGAAGACACCAAAGTAATGTAACGAATCATAACTCAGAAAGTTGAATATCTTTCTGTGAAACAGTCAAGTTAGACTCTTTAATCAAAATGACAGTGAGCAGAAACACTATGTGGATATCATGATTATATGCTTTGAGCATGTTTTGAGTTATGAGTTACACAAATCAAAAATCTTGTCCATGTTAATGTAGCTAATGAGTGTACTGGATTAGTTGATTACTTGATTTCATAATTATTATTTCATTAAGATATTATATTAATGCATCCAAACACAGTATTACAATATACCGTACCAAACATTGTTCTACTTTATTACTAATCAGTAACAAAAATGAACTCAATATAACTTAAACACATCTCCCCTTATATTAAACTTCCAGCCTCCTAACACTCAGTATGACTGTTGATCAATCCCTGCTATCCGATATCACCCAGATGAGGATGGGTTCCATGTTGAGTCTGGTTCCTCTCAAGGTTTCTTCCTATTAGCATCTCAGGGAGTTTTACCTTGGCACTGTCACCTTCGGCTTGCTCATCAGGGACATCCTGATCATTTTGATTTATACCTATTTTCTCACACTTTTTATACGAATTTTCCTAATTTTCTTTTGATTCTGTGAAGCTGGTTTGCGATAATGACCATCGTTAAAAGTGTGAGATACTATAAATAAAATGTAATCGAATTGAATGCTTTATTAACTTTTGATTCATTCGAGACAAAAGTAAAGACATTCTGATTTACTAGCCTTAAAAATATTCTTAAAATGCATTCATCATATATTGAAAAACTATATATTTGGATAGTTACAAAATGTACTTACAGTACTATAGTATTACTTGCAATAAAGTATGCATTGATTTGAAACACTCTAAGCACAGTTATCATTGTCTATTAATGCATTGATTATATTATTCAACATTATGGAAAAAATAAGATTTTTTTCATTCTGAAATGATTTGATGGTTTGTCAGAAATACTCAGTATATATATATATATAGATAGATAGATAGATAGTGTGTGTGTGTGTGTGTGTGTGTGTGTGTGTGTGTGTGTGTGTGTGTGTGTGTGTGTGTGTGTGTGTGTGTGTGTGTGTGTGTGTGTGTGTGTGTGTGTGTGTGTGTGTCTTTTCTCTGGAAGATTTAATCCCTGGGTGTTGCTCATGTCTTGTGCTCTGAAAGAACACATAAAACATCTGCTGTTCCTATTTTACTCATTGTCTCTAGGCTTCCTGATTCTTTCATCCCTGCGCGATAAAGGCTTTAAGAATGGACTTGGGTTAAATGGTGCATACTCTGAACCAAGCACTGAACAGCACAATAATCCGCTCAGTCACTCTGATACCATCTGAAGCATGGGAGCTCTGTTTGCTAACAGAGGCTTTAAAATTCAAATGTTGAAAGTAATCAGAGGAAAAACAAAAAATATCAGCTGGATGTCTTACAATATGTGTAATTCTCATATGAACATCTACAAATCTATTCAAATATATTATATTACAGATTTATCCATCATGACTGGTTCATATTCTTACATGAAAAAAATTTTTACTGTACAGAACCTTTTCGTCCAATGAACTGAACAAAAAATTCAGAGTGTACCTTTACAATTTGGAATTTCCAGAGGTGAATGTTTCAGTATTGAATCTTTGCTGATTTTGCAGACAAAGAGAACGTCTTTAACATTTAATATTGTTTAGACAAGTGGTTCTCAAACATTTGCAGAATGAGAACACTTGAGAACAGATTTATTTTCTGAAATAAATGCATTTGGGCTGCATGGTGGTGTAGTGGTTAGCATAGTGGCCATGGACCTCCAGCGTTGAGGGTTCAATTCCCACCTTGGGTTTGTGTGCATGAAGTTTGCAAGTCTGCACCCCCCGCAGCTTGGTGGGTTTCCTTCCACAGACATGCAGATGAGGCTAATTGGCATTCCCATAGTGTACATCAGTGGCGGCTGGTGCAAAAAAAATTTGGGGGCGCAAACAAAATTTAAATTTAACTATTAATACTTGCCTGTAAATTGGTATTTATCCGGTAATTAAGCATCATTATTACTAGCATAAAATAAAGGCATAACTCACATCACATCCAGTCAGCATCTCCGCTTGCCATAAGAAGTGCTGGAAGACTCGTTGAGAATGGTCCAATCACATGAGCCCAAATATTTAAAAACAATATGATTCGCTAAGAACAAAAGTGGGAGGGTTCAGGGCGCACAGAGCTGCGCACGAAAGATGATTTGAAACGATCCAATCAGAGCTCAGCCTCAAGTCACATGCTTTTCAAAGATTTACGTGCCTACATAGACACTCGTTTGTCCGGCGCCCCGCGTACACGAACACAAATGAACGTACAGTTTAGATTTTTTTTTTAAATTGCAAATAAATTATATTAAGAAATACAGCGGAATATTGTGACTAAATGACTTTATTTAATTAGTACAATTAGTAATTATTATGATAAATAATTACATGTTAAAGTAGCTTTCTTCTCTGCCTAACTTGACCGGCCGCCACTGGTGTACATGTGTATTTGTTTGCCCTTTGTGGATTGGCACCCTGTCCATGGTGTACCCTGTCTTGTGCCCAAAGTCTTAGAGAATTAGACTCCAGGCTCCTCGTGACTCTGTACAGGAAAGGTGTTATTGAAGATGAATGAATGAATATATTGAAGCAATTTACACCCTTAGACTCAAAATTTAAATTAGAAAAAATTTAAATGTGCACAGTGGCATTTTGTCTAGTGGAATCATAGAACATTTTATTCCTGATGATTCCAATTACAGACAAATTGGGGGCCAACTCACATTGTTTGTACCAGTGGGTACATGGAGGATTGTATATTTTTAACAATAGATAACTACTGGGGAGGTCTACACAACCTACTGAAGCCCTAAAAATGTTAACGACCCAGATGTCATTAGCACTACATCCTTATATTACAGTTAAGTTGAAAACAATCTAAAGCAGCTTTACAGACTACCAGAGTCCTACTCTGTGTGCAGGCTACTTGTTATTCAATGAGACAGGCTATTAATTATAAAATCATGTTTATTAATAATAGGCTGTGATTTTTTGAAAATCAAAGCCCCTACACCACCCTCACAACACTGGACTATACTTCATAACATGTTTTTACGAAAGATGTACTCTTTAAACTGTCGTCTATCCAAGCAGCTGAATTGGTCAGTGTGTTTGTTATATGCCGACAGTTGGACGAAATTCTACTGGGAGAAGGAAAGCAATCTCAGGTCATTTTTAAATGTCTTGTTGAAGGTCATGTTTAGCAATTCCAATGGAGGTCCAAACAGAGCACAGATAAGGGCACTGGACTCATAAGGCCAGTGAAAAGCTCTGCTTTAGAAAGCTCTTTCTGATCACTGGTCACCTTTAGTTGTGAGCCCCATCTGAAAGAAAAGCCCATAAGGGACCACCAATCATGTCAGAAGGTGTAGAAAGATGTGTGTCCTGAGCAACATTCATCAGAAGTGTACTCCTCATAGACTCCGTGTTGCTGGGGTATTTGGGTTGACATGAAAATGTCATCAGAGAAACACTATAAAAGGAATGTATCATTATTCATTGGAGAATCCTAATGCTTGCCAGGACAACTGCACTGAGGAATGTGTGCATGTGTGCATGAGATACAGTATGGGGTGTGAGTTAAACAGCTGAGAGCTCAAATAGAAAAAAAAAATCATTCACTGCTAGCATATCAATACAGCCTTTATTAGAAAAGTGGCAGAGATGGCTGCTATGAATGCACTAGCAGGATTAAGCCTCCTGGTCTTTTCTTATAAAAAATGCATCATTATAGGGTTTCATGTATGCCATCCATATCAGCTTAATTGCTGTCAACAAATGTTTTTACTGAGGATCATTTTACACATTTGAGAAATCAAGAGCAACAGCACCACCAATTACCATGAAACAAATAAACAGAATTACATGAGTAAACCGAAGATGGGACTGATTTTGTTCTAGGCCAGACTGTGAATTCATACAGAGGATTAGTGACATTAATGAGAAGAGATTGCACAGTGTGAATACTTTCAGTATTTTGAAACCTACCTGACTGATATATCTGTTACATGTTATCAGTAAAGATAAGAAAATGAATGAGAAATACAGTCACTTACTGTGCAATAAACATGGACAAGGTATATAATTCATTTTATCATGCTTTTCTACCCAAAATTACTTTTTGAAACTAAAAGTAGATACACCATATGTCTGAAAATGTGTGGACACATGGCCAACACACATATATAGGCCAACTTTACAGCATGGTAACAAATGGTAACAAATGACAAGTTCCCTTCACTGTAACTAAGGGCATCAAACCTGTCCCAGCATGACTGCAAAAAGTTCGCAAAGCAGTCTCCTAGAAGACAGGAGGCTGGAGTGGAAGACCTCAAGTGGCCTCAGCTCTGACTTCAGCCCCACTGAACAGCTGTGGCATGAATTAGAAAGCTTCACACCTTGCCCACAAACCCAAAATTAAATGTCCAACCATATGGCTGAATTGTCAAATTCCACAACCCCTTTTCAGAATCTAGTGGAAAGTCTTCCCAGAAGAGCTTAGGTTGTTATAACAGCAAAAAAAAAAAAAAAAAAGGAGACAGTTTTAGTTTTAATCTCTATGGTTTTGGGATAAGATATTGACTAATCACATACAGAGCTGATGGTTAGGTATCCACAAACCATTGGCCCAATAATGTACAATATCAGAACACATTAAAGGTCCTACATTGTACTAATTCTTTAACAAGTTTGCACCAGACACAGCAGTCCCGCAAAGTGTGCCTGTTAATGCTCCTTGGGCAGTGGTAGCTTAGAGAGCAAAGGCACTGATCGCCGGGTCGTTTCAATTGCCAGCTCCTCCAGGTTGCCATTCTTGGGCCCTTGAGCAAGGCCCTGAATCCTATATGCTGTATGGGTATGCTGTATCATGACTGACCATGCATTCTGACCCCAGTTACACTGGGATATGGCAAAGAAAGAATTTCACTATGCAGTAATGTATATGTGACAAATATATGCTTAAATGAACTTAACTCCAACTGAAATGCCTATTAGATGCATTTTTTATACCTCAAACGTCCTTAGTTTCACTTCTCCTCAAACATGCCAATTTTATTGTCTATGTAAAAAAGCTACCACAAACCAACATCCACCAAAGAACAGCAGAGCTGACAAAGAGCCAGAGGAGGATTTTTCTTAAATGAGGTCATATCAGTGGGAAACCTAATTGGCATGTTGAAAAAAAAAAAGTATATTTTTTAAAAACAACTAAAAGCTAACTTTTGCATATAATAGATGGCCTTTAAAGTACAAATCAACAAAAGGACAGAGGACAGAAATTTATCTTTAGTCCCCACATTTGATATTCCAACCAGCTGTCACTGTAAAGGCACCAGTAAATGTAATCTAGCATATCTATCACTATGTGCATTCATATTACATTTGTAAATGCTTGCTGAAAACAGAGATATCCATGAATGATTTTATGACAAGTATTTCAAAAATATGTTCCAGGGAAGGCATTTCTCAGAATGAAAAATCTGCAGTTATTCTGTTTATGAATGTAATTTTGTCCAGGCTTTCAAGTTTCAGAAAGTAGATATGCCTCATCATTCCACATAATTCTGGTATTTCTACTGTATTCGTTCCAAGGTCTAAATGTTCATCTTTTAAAATGTAGACATTTGGAAATTTGCCACATCTATTTTATTTTGGATTTTGAAAGTCATTATTTCCAGGCATGTGCCAGGATTACCAATTCTTGATGGTATATTAAAGACTTTATGCGTGCATCTCTCAGACTCTTCTGCTTATCGTTGTGACAATATGCATGCTTTCTACTTTCTGATACTGAAGATGTAATTCTGCTACATATTCTCTATAATTCCAAATGATTCCACTTAACCGGTAATATTGACTTTTTTTTTTCCAGCCACAAGTACAGAAGTACAGGTATGCCTTTATTATCCTCTCATCTCAGCTCTTCTCAAAATCCCTCCAATGCTTGCACAAGTCCCTCAGAGAATGGAGATTACCCATGGATCAAACAGCTACTCACAAATACTGCTGTCGCCACTTGTCATAAGTGAAATCAGGACACTGCAAACTGTACCGGGATCATGCTGTGGCTCTTCTCCAATTAAAATGCCCCCTCTTAGGTTTGGCGTCATGGCCAGCTGGAGTAGTATTAATTAGCAGACAAATGAAAGGGGAATAAATCAGGTCACTTTTTCCTCTCTCAACCCTTGGCCATGCCTCAGTACTGGACCATACCAGTACTTCTAAATAATTGAACGGCGGAGTGAAACAGTGGGGTCAAAATGTATTAAACTGTCAGCACTGACCTCTGCCTGGCTACTCTCTACACAACACACTGAATGATGAGTCTCATGCAGACAAGACCCCTTATGTGGCAGAAATTGCATATCAAGTGGTTGATGTGAGTGCAATTTGTGTGTGTGGGATGTGGTATGAGTGAGGGAGACAGAGTGCGAGGGAGGGTATTAGAAAAGGAAGAGGGTAGTATGCTACACAAAATGATCACACTGAATATAGTACATTGCCAGCTGTGTAAATGTCTGCATGATATTCTGGTTACATTCCATGGAATGATGGGGGTAAAGTACATAGAAAAAAAGGTAAGCTCAAAAACATATAACAATGCCGAGGATAGTTTAATAAGAGTATATGTTTAAAAGAATTATGTGATGTACAATAAAATAGAGCTGTGTGGAGAGAGAGGGGGTACCCAGATGAAAAAATGGACAGAACAATGAGCAAATTGATTGCATGTAATATTCTAAGCAATACAGCTATTTCGTAGAGAATTGGCTTGTCAGTCACGGTCAATCATGGTGCCAGTTTACACAAATGAATGTGAATGCAGTACTTGATGAAAACCACAGTCAATGCTGATGCAGAAAAATAAAGAGAAATCTTGCTGTACAAATGCTGCTGTGTTACTTTTTCATTACCTTTAGCAGGCAATTACTGCATCAGTTCATCATTCCCATGGTCGCTGAAATCCCATGATCATCTTTTTTATGACAGGATGAAGGGCAGTGGCTACAAACAGTGTTTGATGTGTGTGCAATTTCAAATTTCAGTGTGATTTATGGACACCTCATGACCTCACAGTTCCAGCCAGAACCCATAAATTACTATATGTTTAAAATCAAACCAACTGGGATTTACTTTGCTCAGTTTCTAATCATGATGTGCATAGCCTGCAACTCATTTTCAAATTTTAAGAGTAACTTTTTTTCTTTGTTCACTACCAGTCGACACACCTTCTAACTCAATGGTCTGTCGTGATTTCTTATTATTATTATTTCTACATTGTAAAGCAATGCTGATGGCATCCAAAGAATATGCAATAATTTCCTTTGAAGAGTTTATACTGAGATGTGTCCATTATTTGTGCTCTGAAAGCCATTGTAGCAGCTCTAATCTGTGGTGCTGTTAATTGATGATATTCGAAGTTTAAATATTCCGATTCAATATAAATTTATTTTCGGATTTAGTTACACGGAACCTTTCGTTATTTAGCAGCTTCACAACTGAATTGATCATAAGTAATTCTAGCTTATTTCTTTTTATTGTGTGCAACTTTTGGTAATGTCTTTCTCAAAAATGCTTTTCTGTTGCACCAACCGGAAGCCCGTGAACTCGGCACAGAGCTGTTATGTCCAAGGTCGATCAGTCATGGCCGATCAAGCTGAAAACCAGCCAATTCTGGTCACTGGCTGATCGACCAGTGCATCTCTATTATACATGTCATAAATCATTTAATAATCATTTACGAATCAATTTTGTAGTCAATGTGATGATACATGAATTGGAACCAAAGAATGAGAAGAAATGCATCTCAACCTGCAGCACACAGGGCCCAGCAGGCAAAGCCTTCAAGGTTGTTGATCTAGCTTCCATACTCCCGAGATCCCAATCCAATCAATCATCCATGAGATGTGCTGGACAAACAAGCCTGATCCACAGCCCGCACCATAACCCAGAGCACTCAAAGGATTTCCCAGCTAACTTCTCGGTGCCAGACAACACAGCACACTCCCGGAGGTCCATTGAAAATATGTCCCAAAAGGGGTTTTCATGTTATGGCTGATTGGTTTAAGTGATTCAATTTGTTGTAAAATCAAATAATGAGAATGTTGTACTAAAATGTTAAATGAGATTTGATTAAAAAACAACGATTGGGATACACCAGAGAGTTTTAGTTCAGACTTCAGACATTAGTTAAGACACACTCAGAATTTTTCCTTAGGTTTGATGAAACACAAATGCTCAGTTAGATGCTGCTCTGCAATAGATTACCATCCTATCCAGGTTGTATTTTCACCTCATAAAAAAGGCTCTGGTACATTTGAATAAATATAACTTTAGCAACATGCTTGCTTTCCTATTTCTTTCAAGTTCTCTCATCTTAGCATAAACCACCATAAACAACGCCCATGAATAATTCATTGCAACAAATGGCAAATGACACTCAAGCCAAAACCTTCCTTAGATAAACTAACACAGGCATGCTTAAAACCAGCTGGCTTGTTACTCAAATAGGGAGTTCCTGCTGAATTCTGGCCAAATCTGATATTTTTTTGTCCTCAACCACAAACTGTTCCAGGCTGGAATTTATTGTCACTGATCAACACTTTTGCCTCCAGGGTAATTCTGGAATGCTCAACCTAGCTGAGATTTAATGTTTTTAACTAATTATGGACTACTGACATTCATACATATCCTGTGAAGTTTTTTAAAAACATGTGCATAAATTTAGGATGAGGCAACCAAGTCTTGAGATAAATAAAGTCACATGAAATTTTTCATTTATTTCTTCAATTAATTCATTTATTATTATTATTATTATTATTATTATTATTATTATTATTATTATTATTATTATTATTATTATTACTATTATTATTATTATTATTATTATTATTATTATTATTATTATTATTATTAGTGGCACTGTGCCATAGTGGTTAGCATTGTGTTTGATTCCCGCCTTAAGTCTGCGTGGAGTTTACATGTTCTCCCATGCTTGGTGGTTTTATCCATGTACTTACTAACTGGTCTTACCAAAGTGCCCGTAGTACAGTAGGTAAATGAGAATGTGTGTGTATGCCCTGTGATGAATTTGATTCTTGTTGATTCCTGTAGCGCTGTATAGGACATACTGTATAGAAGCAGTATAGAAGATGAATGAATGAATAAACTATAATAATAATAATAATAATAATAATAATAATAATAATTATTATTATTATTATTATTATTATTATTATTATTATTATTATTATTATTTCTGCTGCTCAATTTCAGAAATGACTCGAGGTGTAGATAAACAAATTGAAATGGTAAGGAATCTCATCTGACATGCTGGTGATTATGTTTGCCAGCTTTCAAATTCAGAGCTGCTGTGTTGACACTCTAAGACTTAATCAACAGAGGATGGGGTGTGTTTTGCTTGCTGGGTTTAAAATGCTGTTTAATCAAGGAGATGCATGAATCATTAATGAGAATGTTCCATAAAGCACACCAAGTTTTAATGCACAGAATACTGCATGAGTCATAAAGGCAAAAGGAAGGGCAAATTTTGCTTTAATCCAGTAAAAATACTTTTATTGTAGAGTATATTAATTCAGTGGTATGGCAGTTCAAATTCTTGTTATTTTCTCTAACAGTGATTATGATAAATAATGTGATATGCAGTATTAATTGATTACACAGCCATGTCAATTTCAGTGAAGCTTTCATTCAATTACCTCATTTAAAGCTAATTACAGAGCTGCCTATTATTTATTAATCACTGTTGAAGCAATCCATCTTGGTTTGGCATTAACTGCATTAAAATATTGTTGCATTGTATTTGTTAAATTTGTTAAACTATTTGGAAGTTCTATATGTACTGTACACACATTGCCTGGCCAAAAAATAAAGAGTTTTTTTTTTTTTTTTACCCCTAACTGATGCAGAGAGTAGAAGCTAATTATTTAATAAACCATGTCAGGAGACATATAATGTGGATATGGTCAATGTTACTCTGTTACAGAAAGATCAAATTATTGGCTTTCACCAGCAAAGAAAAAAAAGGAGAAACTAATAAAACTTGATTAAGAACTGAAAATATATATATATACAAGGGGCGGTCATAAACTTGTTATTATTGCTCAGAAAAAATAATGGAATGAAATTGAACATTGATTGTGAGCTTTGTCCTTCTCTACATATCCTCCACCTAAGGCGACACACTTCTCCAAACAAAGGATAAGCTGGTGAAGACATTCTTTGAAGCATACTTCTTTTTGGCTCTTGAGATAAAGTTCCAATTCTGTAATCACCTTGTCATCATCAAACACCTTCCAAAAAGTGGTTTCTTCAAGTGATGGAAGAGGAAGAGGTCACTAGGGGTGAGGTTAGGGGAATAGGGGGGATGAGGCAGAATTCCGTACCCCAAGTCGCCTGCAGGTTTCACTGTTTAGTGAGCTGAATAGACTTTGTTTTGTTATGAAGAAGGTGCACTAAAAAAAATTTCAACCAGGTGTGCCATTTTGTTTTTGACCCTCTTGCAGCATTATGCGGAACTATACCAGAAAATCTTAATGAACGTACTCATTACCGGAGTAACTGCATGTCTTAGGCAAACAAAATTAAATAGGCTTCATGTTGAAAAAGAAAAGATTTATTTATCAAAATTCCAACAACATATTCAAATGGATACAGATTTTATAACCGATTTCACAACACTTCAAAATGTTCCATATGCGCACTGCCTGTGAGACGACACACATCAAGTCAGTAGTCCAGCTCCTGCCAAACACGCTGTGGCATATCTCGCGTAACATTTTCCAGCGTCTCAATGATTCTCTGCTTGAGTTCCTCTGACTTGTAGGAAGACAGGTGATAAATACCAGTCCTTTTACATAGCCCCATAGCAAAAAAAAATAACAAGGTGTCAAGTCATGTGAATGTGGTAGCACATTGTCATTATTACTGGCATGAAAAAAAGACAAATTAAACATTAAACTTATTTTTTTACACATCTCGTTAAAATTTTGATAATTTAAGTGAGAATTTGCTATGTTATTATACTACGAACCGATGTAAAAAAAAATTGGGCCACCCTGTATTTATTTTTTCATATGATAATACAAATTTTATGACCTCCCCTACACTAACACACACATATATACTGTAGGAGCGCATCCTGACAAGAAACTGACCGACATATGACCCCATACAGCTGTACACACTCAGACGCTAAGCTAAAAGTGCACTCTACTGACCACAAGTGCTCTTTTCTCCTGATGATAAACCATGTAAACACACACACACACACAGTATATATATATATACACACACACGTGGACAAAATTGTTGGTACCCTTCGGTCAATGAAAGAAAAACTCACAATGGTCACAGAAATAACTTTAATCTGACAAAAGTAATAATAAATAAGAATTCTATGAATGTTAACCAATGAAAGTCAGACATTGCTTTTCAACCATGCTTCAACGGAATTACATAAAAAAAATGAACTCATGGAACAGGCCTGGACAAAAATGATGGTACCCCTAACTTAATAGTTTGTTGCACAACATTTTGAGGCAATCACTGCAATCAAACGATTCCTGTAACTGTCAATGAGACTTCTGCACCTCTCTGCAGGTATTTTGGCCCACTCCTCATGAGCAAGCTGCTCCAGTTGTTTCCGGTTTGAAGGGTGCCTTTTCCAGACAGCATGTTTCAGCTCCTTCCAAAGATGCTCAATAAGATTGAGGTCAGGGCTCATAGAAGGCCACTTTAGAATAGTCCAATGTTTTCCTCTTAGCCATTCTTGGGTGTTTTTAGCTGTGTGTTTTGGGTCATTGTCCTGTTGCAAGACCCATGACCTGCGACTGAGACCCAGCTTTCTGACACTGGCCAGCACATTTCTCTCTAGAATCCCTTGAGAGTCTTGACATTTCATTGTACCCTGCACAGATTCAAGACAACCGGTGCCAGATACAGCAAAGCAGCCCCAGAACATAACAGAGCCTCCTCCATGTTTCACAGTAGGGACAGTGTTCTTTTCTTCATATGCTTCATTTTTCCGTCTGTGAACATAGAGCTGATGTGCCTTGGCAAAAAGTTCCATTTTTGTCTCATCTGTCCATAGGACATTCTCCCAGAAGCTTTGTGGCTTGTCAACATGTAGTTTGGCATATTCCAGTCTGGCTTTTTTATGATTTGTTTTCAACAATGGTGTCCTCCTTGGTCGTCTCCCATGTAGTCCACTTTGGCTCAAACAACGACGGATGGTGCGATCTGACACTGATGTTCCTTGAGCATGAAGTTCACCTTGGATCTCTTTAGAAGTCCAGGGAGGTTGGCTACAGTCCCATGGATCTTAAATTTCTGAATAATATGTGCAACTGTAGTCACAGGAACATCTAGCTGCTTGGAAATGGTCTTATAGCCTTTACCTTTAACATGCTTGTCTATAATTTTCTTTCGAATCTCCTGAGACAACTCTTTCCTTCGCTTCCTCTGGTCCATGTTGAGTGTGGTACATACCATGTCACCAAACAACACAGTGACTACCTGGAGTCCTATATATAGACCCACTGACTGATTACAAGATTGTAGACACCTGTGATGCTAATTAGTGGACACACCTTGAATTAACATGTCCCTTTGGTCACATTATTTTCAGTATTTTCTAGGGGTACCATCATTTTTGTCCAGGCCTCTTCCCTGTGTGCTGCAGGTTGAGATGCAGTTTTTTTAAATTATTACTTTTGTCAGATTAAAGTTATTTATGTGACCATTGTGAGTTTTTCTTTCATTGACCGAAGGGTACCAACAATTTTGTCCACGTGTGTGTGTGTGTGTGTGTGTGTGTGTGTGTGTGTGTGTGTGTGTGTGTGTGTGTGTGTGTGTGTGTATATATATATACACACACACACACACACACACACTCACACACTCACACACACACACACACACACACACACACACACACACAAAATAAATAAATAAATAAATAAATAAATGGACTGCTTATGAATATAAAAAAAATCAGCTGTACTGTTATGAAAACTAAAATTAATATTTAATCTGAGCAGGCTTTATGTGTCATGTATCACTCATCAGACCTAGCATTTCACATGCCTCACTAATCACTCTCTCTTCTGTCCTAGTTATGCCTTGGCATAAGGCTATTTACAGTCCAGTTTTTCAGTGTTGTTGTTATTATAGTTGCCATTTACTGTCTTGTGTGCTTCACTATCACTTATATTCTGTATGGCTCTTGCCTTGTCTCCACACTTTATGGTTCTTGTTTTTTTTTTTTTAACTCTAACCCTAGCTGCATTTGCACCTGATCTACATCCATTTGTGACAGTATGCAGCAGTTCCGCCTGGTAAACAACTAATCTGTATGTTTGCAGTGCAGAAAGCAGTAAAAGAATAAGTTTTTATTCATTTTAACATGTAGAATTCACAGTAGAGCTGCATGGAAAACAAAAGTAAAGGTTATAAAAATGAACTGGCATAATTAGTTTTTACATTTGTAATAAATGTAGGCCTGTAAAAGAAAAAAAAAACTAGACTTTATATACTTGACAAATAGCCATACATCTTTTATCAATTTGATCCTTTTTATCCGACAATGTGTGTACTTTGGTGCCTCTTTTTTGTTGGTTTTATTCATTTTGACTTTAGAAAACCATACAGGTCATATGTCTTTTATTTTGGAAATGGAAAAAAGCTTAAATTAAAAATTCTTCATACCTGGCTACAAAGGTTCAGTACATAGGTTGTGGATTAAAAACACTTTTTTTTGCTGATGTCTTCTTCAATTACTTCACCATTTCAAACCTATGGGTCTCTTGTGTGCCTTTAGTTTCATCATGGGGATAATTGGGAAGGAAATTGACTTCCCCTCTACTGGGTCTTTTGATCTTGACCCTGGATGTAGTACCCTCTGGACTGGTACAGTTGGACTATTGGTCCAGTTTGGTTTTGTAGTTGCAGTTTTGTAGTTTGTAGTATGTTGAAGTATGGGCTAGTTTTCCTTTTTTTTTTTACATTTTACTTTATTTCACACAAAAAATGTCTGCTCACAAGAATCCCTATGACATTATCAAACTGTGTGCAACTAGACTATGCTTTATGACAATCTTTAGATTTAATTTAACTAATCTTAATGGTTCCTTTAGGTAGATCCTGTATGTTAACTAAATTGCATAGTGCATTCTCAATCTCTCAAACCTGAGGGTAAAAGTGATGTCAGGTTCACCTTATTTTTCATATTAAATATGAGAGCATTAGAGAATGAGAGGGCATAATAAGCCTCTCACCATTGACATCAAGCATCATCAAGGATTACCCATAGTTGTAGAACATCAAATGATTCTATTTGAAATTTGTTAGGTAAACATGTAGCATAAAAAAACAGCTGCATTTTACTGTTCTTAAGATGCCACCCATCAGTATATCAACTACTATGTTATTATAGGACGTGGACCATAGACCATGGTCTGAGTATATTCTTTTTTTCTGAAGGTTTTTTTTTTTCATAATTTTTTACCACAGTAACCAATGTAAAAAGGTGACACATTAGCTACGACATACAGGACAGTGTTTGACATTTTGGCAAATACTCTAGTTAGTAAAGTTAGCAAAGGAGGTGATCCAAAGGTCCAAGGGTAACAAAATTCACCTATCAGGACCCCTAATCTCACAGATTAAGACAATATTCAGTACTGTGCAAAGTTCTTGAGCCATCCTTCTTTTTAAATTCACAATAAATGTATAAAAATTACGTTTTTATGCCCATTGCAGCCTGTTAAGGTGAAACATTTGGTTTCAAATGGAATATGGAACCAAATGTTTTTACCTTAACAGGCTGCAAAATATTTATTTATTTAATGCTTGAATGGTGTGTGGCTTAATGAACAAAAATTCTTCTGGAACTGGTCAAGATCATGGTTTGAAAATGAGAGCCAAAACTTGCCAAAAAATGAGAGCCAAAATAGTTCTTCGGAATGCCTGGAGAACTATTCCCCAATATTAAAATAAAAAATACAAGGACATTGCACAGCACTGGACATTTCATTTTGCTTAGGATGTGCAAATAAAGCAGCAATTTTATATTTGATTATGTGCTGGACTATTAACGCAGTAGCTTAGAATTTGGGTGAGGACAGTCAACCTTATCAGAACATTGTATAGAAAATGAATATTTTATATATATTATTATATAAACAGTTACCTGTACCTGACACTCTGTCAGCAAAATATATATTATAGTGTGTGTGTGTATATATATATATATATATATATAGTATAGTGATAGTGGAGATCAAAATATGAGAACAACCTACAATTTCATAAATTTCAAGGTCACTGCTTAGTCCTATTTTAAATTATGTAAGAAGGGGTAAAAGGGTAAAAGAGCAATTTTTAAGCCTGTTTCATGAGTTACATATATTTTGAAGCACAGAATAAAAAACTTCAATGAGATTTTTAAAAAACATCACTGATCAGAATTAGAGAACATTTTCATGTATATCCCAGTTATTGGTGTTACCTGTTGCTTATTTCTTTATTTATCTGACAACCCCTATTTAACTGGCAGCCTAACTTTACCAGTTTTCACTGACTTGGCAAGATGGTCATCTGTTCTCAAGTGACTGAAATCCTCTGGCAGCAGGTTGTCAATCAATCCAACACTGCAGCAGAACAGAGTAAGGATCTGTCTCGTCATACAGTTTCTCAACGTTTAAGAGAATTTGAACTGGAAGCACACTCTGCAGTGACCAAACCACTCATTAGCAGAACAAATCAAAAGGCTAGACTAACATTTGCCGAGGAGCATGTTTTGTGGACACAGGAGAACTGGTTCACTTTAGTAATGAAAGCAAGTTTAATTTATTTGGTTTCGATGGCAAATCAAACTGGACAAGGACCGAACACAAAGTGTGTAAAAAAGTCAGTCTAAAATTTGGAGGGGGAAGCATCATGGTTTGGAAGATGTTTTATGTACAGTAGCAGGAGTTTGGCCTCTGATTCAGCTACATGGCAGAGTGAATGCAAATGTTTACCAGACCCTTCTTCGACAACATGCAGTTCCTTCTCTGCATTCATCACCCAATCAGCCAGCAATTTTCATGCATGACAATGCCCCTTGTCACACAGCAAAATGGGCATCATTTAAGATGAAAACATTTAAATAATGAAATGGCTAGCCCAGTGTCCTGATCTAAACCCAATAGAAAACCTCTGAAAAATTCTTAGCGACGAAGTTTTGACTAAGATCACCAAACTACAGTCACCAAACTGGAAGAGACTGGAAGAAGAGACCAAAATCACACCAGAGCAGTTTGAGAGACTAGAGATGTCCTGTGGCTGCAGATGTGCTGAAGTCATTCAAAGCACGGGCCTGTACTCTTCCTAGTAATTGTTGACTGTTGTAACCTTCAGAAATTACAGAATTCTACAGAACTACAGAATTCTCCCTGCTACAGTCATTGCTGTTTTCAACAAAATTATAATTTGATTGTTTAAATGCCTTGGATATTTTGTAAAACACTGTTCCCTTAGCATGATATAGCCATAACAAAAAATCATTCAAATGTTAAGCAATAAAGTTTACATTGTTCCGGAAAGAAATCAAGTGTTCAATAATCATTCTCTAATTTATATATATTGCTGACGGCATGTCAGCAACAAAACCGTTTGTCGCTATTCCAGTTCTAAAACAATCGAGCAACTGCTGTCATAAGCCATGACATAAAAACAGCCCTCAACTGCCGAATCAGAGGCCATCTTCATGTGGAACCATCTTAGTCATTACATGCATCTGAAAGCAGACCACCCAGGCCCATCCTCAGCAGCAGCTGGTGGCCAATTGGGGCACTATATCAGACACATACAGAGAGTCAAAAGGTTGTCAACAACTCCAGTGTGTAGCTCAATGGAAACCATGTGTAGGTCAACTGAAACTATTGCCCTATGCAGAACATCCATATAATGTATCCATTCATAAGTGGATATTTCTTTGCATGGAATATATCAGTCTTTAGCTGTTTCACAATGGTCGCTTAGTGGTAACACAGTTATGCAAAATGGTTACTATTTGAAACTGTATGGATATCTTGTTGACAAGTAAAAAAAAAAATATTAATGTTTTCAATATTTACATTTCTGACAGGTAAAACAATTGTCTGTCATATTATCAATATGCTTATTTCCTGTGATAACCTTTGTGGTATCATTGTGGCAGTAACTATGTTTTTAAGGCACTAGATAAAAACACAGTTTACATCTTCACATAATATGCACCCTAAGACCAACTGACATACATTATGGAGATAGATGAAGAAAGTGACAGAATGCAACAAATTGAAGCCTACTGGTTATTATAGCATTAGCTTATTTTGAAGAAAGCCAGATTATTTCTATTGGCATACTTTATTTTAATTATGTTACATTTGGTCACTTCTTTATCATATGTTTTCATGTTTACAATTACATCAAATATTAGGTACCCAAATGATAAAAAAGTGTACTACTCCAAGTGACATTTAAATTAACATTACTGCGAAAGACATGGGCCGGCGAGATAGTTAATGCAATTAACATGATGTTAATTTCGCAACTTTTACAAACCAACATCAGTCAGAATTTTTATAACATCACAATTATAAAACATTTTCACTAACATTGAAAATTGGGCATACTTTTGAACTATAGTGTTTGCAAAACTAAGTAACTGCTAAAGTATCATGTGTAAGCTTTTTAAAAATGTGCTTATAATGTTGAAGTATAATTTAAACAGTGTGGAAACAAGTAGCGAAATAACACAGCAGCGGAACACCTCATGTGGAAGACAACAGTATGTCACTGGGTCCCAACTTGGTAAATAAACACTGTTGGCAAGAAATACCAAAGCAGTAAACAGAAGCTTCCATTTTTCTCCGATATGAGTGAAAATAAGTCTCAGTTGTTTATGCACACCTCAGTCTCTCTGTCTTAGTGTCATGTGCATAAAATAAACTGGGAGGTGTACTGCACACATCAAGTACACTAACCAGGAAGAATGCAAGAAGCTGGGTAACGAATATAAATAATTGTTTAATTTTAGGTTTGTAAGTAACTGAAGATTTGCTATGTTTTTCTAGAATAAAGCTAAAAATGACAATCGAATTTGACAATTGACAATCAATTTTTTTAGTTTATAGTAATGTAATGTCTTTGTAGTGCAAAATCTAAATTACTGAAGTGAGGCTACTTATTAGTAACAAGAACACAGGATAGGTGTACGTATACAATTAATCTTTTACTAAAACAGTAGTCTCTTGCCTAAACATTTGTTGTAACTGCAGTGATTAACAAGACTTTGTGAATTTTATGTTACAAAATATCAAATCATTAGAGGACAGCATTAAGAGTTATTTGGATGCATTTATAGTTTATTTGGACACGAAATTAATTACAAAAACAAACAAAAATCCAAAGTGTCATCTTGGTGAGAATGAGTAAAGGAATTTTTTTCAAACTATATCACCAGAATATTTTCAGAAAATTAAATGCCCCCGAAAAATGTAACAATAATTAAACTGTTTAATAACTGTTTGTTTGTTTGTTTGTTTGTTTGTTTGTTTGTTTGTTTGTTCGTTCGTTTGGGGATTAAGTTGGTTGCTTACTTCTATTAAGTAACTTTTTTTTAAAAGATATACTGTAAGGTTTTACAGTGCATCATTGGTGAATTCTCAAATATGATTAGACCTAAGGTGTCTAATCATATTTGATTAGACACCTTAGTTCCAGCTAAAATATGAATAAAATATTAATTTTATAGACATAGTTCTAATTTTATAGACATAGTTCCAGCTAAAATATGAATAAAATATTATTATTTTTAATGTACTCCTTCTATGTGTTAGTGTATATTCTGAAAGCTCATACACTGAAATTTATTTTAGTGTCATTTTATTGTAAATTTCCCTGCATAAATAAATATTCGGGACAGAGGAGTTTACATTACCAGTTTCTTTTTCTTTTATTTGTTTAAATAATATTTACTTATTTATTTATGCATTTATTTGTTTGGGTGGTACAGTCAGTGGCTTAGTGGATGCCACTGTGGCCTTCCACCTCCAGAGGTATTTTTAAAAACTTTGTAATAAAATTACTGGAAAAGGGGTGTGCTGTTAATAGGCCAGGTTATAATTGTTTTTTTTTTTTTTTTTTCAAACAAAGTAAATTATGTAAAATTTTGAATTACCTCAAACTAATTTAATTAGCTCAGAAATGCTGCTCTTTAACAGGCTAACCAAGCTTTTTGCTAGCATTAGCTAACGTTACTTGAGCAACAGCTCTGCCAATTTTTGCAACCTGACTGAATTAAACATTATATGGAATGTGAATAGGTTCATAATGATACAGAAAAAAAAAAGAAAAGAAAAGAAAACAGCACTGAACACTGATAATTTTGAGGAGAGAACCGAAATGTTACCTTGTGGTTGGGCTTAAGCATTGAAGCAAGAACAAAACTGCTACCCAAGAAGAGCAGTTTGCTTAGTAAAACTCAGTTTTAATCAAAACAGAAACATTAGTCTACAATCAACAGTAAGATCTTGATGACAAGAGATTGACTCATAGGAATAATGTATGATGTGACATATTTAGACTGATAATGGGAATAATATAGGAATGACAGCTAATTATGTTCATTACTGGGTAAAAGATGACAGGTAACATAGTTGACAAGTGGTTGACATTATGTCAATAAGTGAATAGGATGCACATAATCTTTATGTGACACTACTATAGCATACTTTCCCTTACTGGGTAAAATATTATATTTTTGAAAAAAAAAAATTGGAATAAATACTTATCATCAATGGACATGGAATGTACCCCAAATAATAGAATGTCTCTTGTTCTACTAGCTTACATGTCAGAGTTAAAAAAGGAATGATGTCATAATATAAAGCCACTTTTCTCAAAGTGGGTTCTGTAATGGATGAACATGTCTTTCTTGTAATGAGCCTAATATTTACATTAGGATTATGTTCATAAAAATAAATATGTCCTGAAGATACCCATGATTTCATTTTGATAAGTAAAGGGGTTTGTGGTTATAAAAGGTTTAAGAGCCCCTGATCTATTGTATGTGTATAGTTGATCTACTATATTAGCAGCCATAAACTGTTGACATATTGTCGAGAACTAGTTACTAGATTGATGAGTCTTTTCAGATTTTTTATTTTTTTTACATTGTCTACATTGGTAACTCAGAAATTAGAATGTAAAAGTAATAATACAAGCTTAAAATGATTATTATTTTTTTTTATTTAAGAGAAATCACCATGAGCTGTAAAATAAAGGAATAGCAGCCATTCCTTCCAAATTCCTTCCTTTTCTTTCCCTTATTTTCTTGAAACACTTGTCTTGGTCCCGGTCTCAGTTTGACCCTGAGATCAGGTTCTAGTTCCAGGTTACTGATAGGTGGACTGGCCCACAGTGGAGAGTGGGTGTGTGAATGTGCAAGTGCAAACATGATGTCCTGTAACAGACTGGCATCCCATCTGAAATACGTGACTCATGCCAAGTGTTTCTGGAATAGGCTTTAATCTGATCGTGACAAGAATAATGCAGTAACTTAAATAAATAAATAAATAAATAAATAAAAAAGGCAATCTGGAAATAATGTGTGATATTCGCAGTGATACACTCAAATATTTCTACAGCAGAGTAGTAATGTAATAATCACCTCTCTAATAAACAGAAGTACATCAGATGTCTTTTCATTAGTGAAGCAAATCAAGCCAAAAAGGCCTATCCAAGTCAAAGACCTTTTTGATCTAGTTTCCTGTGCTGCACGTTCTGACAAGTCGAAATCAATGCTGAGACGTCTGATGCTGGGTGAATGAGAAACACTCATAAAGTGAATCTTGCCTGAAGAAAGGAACAGATGAAGATTCTAAAGCAGGGAAGATCAAACATACCAGATATATGAATGCAATCCTCATTGCCCTTGGGCCTGTCAGTTTTACACCAGGTGTGTGTGTGTGTGTGTGTGTGTGTGTGTGTGTGTGTGTGTGTGTGTGTGTGTGTGTGTGTGTGTGTGTGTGTGTGTGTGTGTGTGTGTGTGTGTGTGTGTGTGTCCAAAATCCTCACTATGATTTTATAGAAATGAAATTGTAAAATTTAAAATATTACCCATCATCACCATATCCCAGCTATTTATGTGATTACTATCAATAAACAGTTCATAAATTAACCCCACCACTCTTGAGGATTGTGCTGAATGACAGTTTATGTGCGTATACATACATTTCAGTACAGTAAGACATAGCGGGAATATTGTATTATAGCATATAAAAATTAACGGTTAATCTTCATATTTTTTAAATGTTAGAGAGACTCGAGTGTAAAAGGTTCTATGTTGGGAAAAATGGTAAAAGAAATAATAGTAATATCGTTTCATCGTCTATACCGTTTTATCCTGTACTCAGGGTCGCAGGGGCCTGGAGCCTATCCCGGAGGCTTAGGGCAGGAGTCAGGTACACCCTGGACGGGGTGCCAATCCATCGCAGGGCACATACAGTACATACACTCACTCACACACTCATTCACACACTATGGGCAATTTGGGAGCGCCAATTAGCCTAACATGCATGTCTTTGGGCTGTGGGAGGAAACCGGAGTACCCAGAGAAAACCCACCAAGCACGGGGAGAACATGCACACAGAGATGGGAATTCAGCCTGGCCGGGAATCGAACCCGGACCCTGATGGTGCAAGGCGACAGTGCTAACCACTACACCACCATGCCACCAAAATAGTATTAAAAATGAAAAACATTCTTTAAAAGGGTCTGTCACACACCAATCATACATAGTCCCACCCCAAACAAAACATCATACTTTTTTTTTTTTTTTTTACAAGAGCATGGCTCTACTTCTTTGAATTTCTTACTAAATAATGTTTAATTCATACTGTTCTAGTGGTGAATACATTGCAGAAAGTTGTCAGACAGCAGTAAAAACGGATTGCATCTGAGGATGTACTTAAAATGGGCAGACAGGAGCAATGAAATCAGCAGTCGCATCCTAAATCTCCACTGATCTTCCTCCCCTGAGTCTGAAAGGCCAGTAGGAGGATAAAATATGAGGACAGACATGCTGGTCGGTATGATCGATGGATGCAGGTCAGCAGGGTCAGAACGACCGTCTTCAGACACAGGTATGCATGTGCTCTGCTCCCAAAGCAGTTCATACTTAACTGTAAAATATGGTCTGATATTCGTTCTTCAGCACAGTTACCTGGATATATGAACATTTTATGGAAAGAAAAGGAGATTTTAAAAATTGCTGCCACAGATTTTCAAAACAAGATGAATCGAAATTGTTATGTTTACACATGTACATCCATATTTATGCTATAATTGTAGATCCCACATCAAAACTGACTCCCTTTGGTTTGATTATGTTCATCTCTTAATCAAATCATATCATGATGTGGAGGCAACTTTGAGACCATACAGGTACAGGGTCCTGGACTTGGTCTGAGCTCAAGTTGCTGTCTCCCTGTAGATGTGTATGTTCCAGGTGGATTGTCTTCCCACCACTGTACTCCCATACCGGTAAGAGGAATGGTAAATGTCATATAATATCACATGTCACATATGTCATGCAATGGACAGTGTATTATACAATATTAGTAGTGAAATAATGTAAATTACATTTTAAAACCATTAATATGGTTGTCTTTTATGGACCCTATTACACTAATAAAAAAATTTGTTCACATTATTTATTTTGTGAAATGCCTTTTTTTCTTTTTTTTTTTGGTGAACCCCAAAAAGAAGAACCCACAAGAAGCACAGAAAATGAATGTCTGAATGGATGAATATCTATGAAACTCAGGTATTAACATTTATAGTAGACCTTTATGATGACAAGATTATTCAAGTCAAGTCAAGTCAATTTTATTTATATAGCGCTTTTAACAATTGACATTGTCACAAAGCAGCTTTACACAATCAAAAGCAGTAAGTTTGTATGCAATGTGTATGAATCAAAATGATAAGATTGTCCTCCCCTATAAAGGAAGACACATCACTGTACTTCTGAGGCACTGTTATGTCAATTAGTAACTATTTGGGCTTTAATAATAGGATCATTAAAAGGGTTTATTATTGTAGTGCTAAGACCCTGTAAAAAGAGACTAAGCTACTTCTGTTAAAATGTTTCCTAGCTCGGCCTAATGCAATCTTTATGGTTTTGTAATATGCTTGGTTAAACCTGTTTTTTTTCCATCAACCAATTCTTTTTAAAAAAGTCACATCAACCTCAGCATAATTTAATCCCCGGCATAACTTCTCATCTCCATGGTAAGCAGCTTAGGCTCACCAACAGGTGAAATGTATGACATGGAAAATGCATAAAATTTAATAGAAAGGTTCTATAGAGTATGAGTTCTATTCATATTTTTTAAATGTTAAAATGCTCTCCAGCATTTTAGGACTTGCTAAAGTGGACTTGCAGCTAAGTCTACTGTTTTTGAAATCTTAACGTCATTTCACCTGTAGCTGATTTAGGAGAGCGTGGTAATATGGTTTTCATGTTCAGCACGGCTCTGTTCAAATACAGCATGATGGGAAGTGATGGGAAGTGATAATCCTCAAAACATAATGAATGCAGCTGGTTCCAGAGGGACAAATCTCAGAGGACATACTTTACCACCCACTGAATGTACATTCTCATCATTTTATTTGCACTTTGACAAGTTCTTGAGTTTCTCAGCATTTCTACTGGAAGCTCAACACTGTTTTTCAGGCAGTTCTTCAGACCTCAAACATACTGTGGGTCATGGTCTGATCAATAACATAAAGCCCAAAGGCTAGCTTTCACACATAAGCTTGTAACAGTCAAACCCTGTAACTTTGTGCTTTGTGCAGCTATACAAGCACAAGAGGCTTAACAAAATCTCTCCAATGAGACATATCCTTGTTATTTAGAGTGCCTGATATCTGTAGTACAATTCTGTTAAAGTACCCAACGGGGTTTCTTTTTGAATGAAATGGGGATGTTTTTGGGGGGGCTGCTCTTTTTTTTTTTTTTTTCCTTTTTTTTTTAAATCTATTTCAGACAACACTTTGATGATGCACATCTAAAAATCAGGACCCTGATCAGTATAAAGCTTCTCAGGGAACCCATTATGCTCTATAAAATGGTCCTATAAAAAGCCTAGCTACAGTATTTGTTTTCTGCTTCGTTGTTTGTGTTGCAATGGCACACTTAGTAAAAGCAGTCTGTTATTACTAATTTGTCCCTTGTATTACTTTGGTCAGGTCCTACATTTCTACCTAATTCATGCAAAACAAGCTCCAATGGTCTGCTGGTCTTTAACGAGGCCATTAATACCACCCACTCTGCTGGAGTCTTTCTTCACACAAAATTGTCCTAATCTTTTACTCAACTGCAGTCGATATTTTAGGCAAATAGAATCTTGCCCTCACCAGTTCAAGTGTGTGCTCAATGGTAATACCACCGATGTGAGTGAGATATGGCTTTTAATTTCGGTATCTCTCAACTGTCTCAGTACAAGTTGATGGGTGGTGCGACCTACATTGTCTATCTGTTCTGAAAGCAGTAAATCCCATCTTTGTCCTTTAAATCTTTCCATTCCCTTAAAAAGAAAAAATACTTCAAGACGGGTAAGTAAAATCCCCGAAAGCTACAGTATGCCTGAATCCCCAAAATAAAGGCTATTACACTATTTAGTAGCCATACAGCATATTCACTGGCCTAAAAAGTCACACATTCTATATTTCAATATTTCCTTTGACCACCTTTAGCTTTGATTACCATGTGCAATGTGGTGGCCAATTCATGTGTGAAAATGATTACTCATGCTCCCAAAAACAATTTCAGAAATCAATTTCCAAAAAGTGGGCACTATTCATGGGTGCATGACTTCATGTGCTTCCCTTCCCATACGCCTATAACTCTGGAATAGCATAAATCTGGACTCATCAGACCACATGACCCTTTTTCACTGCTGCCTGCCACAGTTTTTTAATATGGAGATAGTGTCTAAACTTGACAACCTGAAATAGCAGTGAAGATTTCTAGGATCTTCTTGGCAACTGTCAGGATCCTCTTTAGTCTTTGCAAAGCCAGTATTTTTATCCATCTGAATCTTGCCAAAATGCCACCTGTTCCAGAAATTTAAAACTTTTTATCATGCTCATCATTAATGGAAAAAAAAAGTGACAATACTTTCTAATTGACACAAAAATTTATCGATGAATGCCCATGAATGACCTTACTAGATAGGGAACGCTGTGTCAGGGGAAAAAGGAAATGTTAGATTTTACGTTCGCTCAAGAACACTGAATAATCTGGGACAATTTGGCAGTTACATAATGTGCCCAGCAAATGGCCTCGTATAACCAGTGTGTGCATACTTACTGCAGGAATGCTCACAACATGCACCATTTCTTCTGGTAAATGCAAACAGTAAAAGAGGACCCATTAATTACAAGAAGAAGAAGAAGCCATTACCTGTCAGATACATATTACTGATCATACTGAATATACTGATCTCTTGGGGCAAATTACTTGTGTGTGGCAAAAAAAAAAGGGGGGGGGGGGGGGGGTTGAAAAAGACTAATTTATTATTAAATTTGTATTTTTCCTGACTCCTTGACTTAGTTCTTACGGTACATGGACATTGGAACAACTGGTGTGTACCATTGGCAGATGTTATTACACTACAGCAGTGGTTCCCATCCCTTGTCCTGGTTCCCAACTCCTGGTCCTGGTCCTGGCCCAGCACACCTGTTTTAACTAATCAACTAAGCCAGTTCTGAAGATAAGTGGGCATGGTAGAGCAAGGAAAACACTACAAAGTTCAGGACAGGGCATCCTCGAGGACCAGGGTTTGGACTCAGTGAACTTCTGGAACAACTAAAAATCTAACCTGCAAGAAGATCTGCTGGAGAAACTATTCAATCTCAGCTTGCTGTGAGGACCGGGCCTCCAGTTCTTGGTGCCTTGCTTGCAAGGAAGAGGACGTATGGCAAGTGGACAGGAGTCTATACGTGACAAAAACAATCCCTTGCCTCCAACCCCTGCTTCCTGGACAATACCTGGATGACATCCAACTTCAACAGACTACTTAGCATGAATGTAGAGAATGTTGCTTTTTATGTCTTTAAATAGATGGTGCTCAGTGATAGAATTCCAGATGCTGCCATTCGGCTAGACGTGCCAAGAAAAATGCAGCTTTGTGTGGTAAGGCTTGTAGGGTATGTAGTAACTACTGTACATATGTTGTATTTACAAATGCTTTCTGGTACATACCAAATATACCTTAACTAAACTATTATTTTTAAACTACTATAATTATTACTATTATTATAATTAAATTATTATTATTATTGCACTTTTTTAATCCAAAACCTTTAAACATAAATTCGGGTTATATGGATGGAGGGACTGGAACACAACACTATTGGGAATGGGTTGCTGTTACTTTTGTAAGGAATTGGTCTGATGTTTTCAATTCAGACTAAATATCTTCCTCGATTTTGCATGCACCACCAAAATCTTAGATCGAAATATTTAGACAACCACAATTAACCCTGAAGACCCAAATATAGAAAAAAGGACAAAAAATTTTACCCTTTCAGATATTGTTTTAGGAGTCCTCTGATGTAGGAATGAAATATTTTTCACATTTTTTTTACATTTTAGTAAGTTTTTAGGGAAATGTTGTAATATTGCAACGTTGGGAATTTCTGTATTTGTTCTCACTTTGTCTAAACAGGTATACAGAGCATTTAGGCATTCATTTGCAGGGTTATTCACTCACTTAGCCCCATAGCAGTATATATCATAAGTATATATCATAAGTAATAATTACACAACAATCATATTTTTTTATGAATAAGCATTTATTAATAAAAAAAATATTTGGACAATGCAACAGGCTACCACTCTGACCCAACGTTGTAGAATTTTTTTTATGAATAAGCATTTATTAATCCATTTTGTGTGTTTTTTTGGTTGGGGCTTGATGTCCACATCATCATTGGCTGGGCAGTCAGTGGGTTGGTGGTTTTTTGTCCATTTCACCTGCATCTTCATTCTCTGAGTCACTTGAGAGAATGAAGTCAGCATAATCCGAGTCCATTTCAAAATTGCGCTCTCCATTTTGGATTGCAGTAATCACATCCTGCACACTGAATAGATTACCTTTCTGAACTGGTGGCATTCTGAAACTGAAAAAGTTTGGAATTTTTTTATTAAATATGTGAATAACACATATAGGTCTTATATTGTAGCAGATAAACAAAGAATAGACAGGGTGATAGACCATGTGTCATGGGTAGAGATCTAAGTATTTTCCATCAAAGTATTACAATTTTAATGCAAATGCTAATCAAAATTCCACTACATTCAAACAATACTGTCTGAGTGGCCTGTTATGCTCTCTACTTATCATACTAAAAGGGACACATGCGTCCCCCAAGAGCACTAACAGGTTCACATTCAAGGCCATTCACACCTGTCCCTGAACAATGCAACAGGCTACCACTCTGACCCAAGGTTGTAGAATTACAACATAGACATAATAAGCTCTAAATCAAATTTGATTAATGTTTTCGAAAATAACTATATATGTATGTCTTACAGACATTGTAAAAACACACAAAAATATTTAAGGAATTTTACTTACTTAAATCTTGACAAATCCAGTCATGCAAAAAAAGAGTTTGGAATGCAAAGTTTGCAGGTAGAGTAAATTCATGGCAAGATGACCAGACCTATAAAAACGTTTTCTATCCAATAGCATCGTGTGGACAAACAATAGGACCCATTAAATATTTAAATGTGGTTTTAAGGGAAAAAAAAGACATTTGCTGGCCTTTTTTAAAAGGTCAAACAAAAGTGATGTTGTAATTCTGCAAAATGGAGATGGGAATTGTCAACAGATGCACTTACTGTACTGTCAGGATAACCTTCTCTTATGTTAGCACACAATATCATAAGGAAATTCACAGAAACCTGTGAAATCTCAATACGTAAAGAGCAGGGCCAAAAACCACTTACGAATACACATGATCTCTGTCTTCACTTAAGAAGCATGATGCTTCTGTAGTGGCTATCAGGAATTTGGGCTCGGTAAACCTTTTGTACACCTCAGTTAAAAACTTTAGTAAACCTTGTATATTAAAACTATTTGTTGCTGCATTTACAAATGCAACTTAAGGCTTAAGGAAGCCATAATCAATACTGTAAAAAGGCAAAGACTTTAAAAGCATTACAATTTTGTGGTCCAAAAAGTCTCAAAGTTTTTGAAAACAACAGCTGTAATGTTTTTTTGGTCAATGACGAAATGGACCATCCAAGCAGTTATTAGCACCATGTCCAAAAACCAGCATTATGCGTGGGTTGTGCCAGTGCCCGTGGCATGGGTAAATTGCAAACCTGTGATGATTTCATTCAGACAGAAAAATATTTTCTTTTTGGAGAAATATATGCTGCCATCCAAACACCATCTTTTTCAAAGATATCCCTATTTTTTCCAGCAGGACAATACCTAATCACATTCTGTTCAGATTATGCAGGCATGACTGTTAAACACAGAGTATGGGTTCTAGACTGGCCTGTCTGAGCCAATTGAGAATTATGAAGTGCAAAATATGCCAACAAAGACCACATACATTGCAAGCTTGACCAGCGGGTGTCTTCAGTGCCCAAATGCTTAAAAAGTGTTATTAATAGAAACGGTGATGTTACACATTGGTAAACAGTCAACTGTCCCAACTTTGGGCCATGAGGATGTTGCAGACACCAGATTTGCATATTATAACACCAGAGTGCATTTTTTTTTTAACAAACATGGTTAGTTATTGGGATTTCCAGATGACAGATGATAAAAAATGGTGTCAAATTACTGTAGGATTTTTCATTTTATTTAACTTTCCTATTATGCAGCACTTCATTTGGCTCTTTTTCTTCAGGGCCAAGTGGATCCCTGGAGAAGGACATTTCAAGATGGCAGGAAGTCTCTTGCATTCAAGTCCTGTTTTATGTTTACATTGTATGTTGTTTCTTACTTACCAACTCTTACACATACTGTACAGCAAAGTATACAGTGGACAGACTATAGCAAAATCGATTGGTATAATTATTAAGGCATGAACGTATTGTTACTCTAAACCTTTACCACACACACACACACACACACACACACACACACACACACAAATCACCTTTGCATACTGTATACTATGTCTTGGAGTCCACGTTATGATGGACAATCCATATACCACCAATGTTCTCATTTAGTAGAGAAAAAGCTAACACAGTATGGGTTTCTGTGTGGCTGACTTAGTGCAAATGAAAGAAAAACAAAAAAATGTAAATACATGTACAGCTCTGAGTGCACTACTTTTCTCCGCTGTCACAGCAGTGGGGACTTTAGGCAGAAGAACGTCAAAAGTAGAAACCAGAAGATGAATTAAACATTATGCATACTTTAGCTGAAAGAAAAAAAACACCTTATCCAAACATATACACACACACACACACACACACACACAAAAACATCCAAATAGAACCATTGAACTGGAATCAGTTTGACTGTTTTGGTAAACACGAAGCACATTTTAAATGTACGTCAGTTATAATCTTCAAGTAAATCCAGCAACCATTATAGCTCGAAGAGTCAGATAGATTTGGTTTGACTACCTTTACTGTAGCTTTGATTATGGAGTGCAATATGGTGGCCAATTCATGGGGAAAATGTCTGTTGAGCAATGTCCATGCTGTCAAACTCGCTCATTCACAGTTTGAGTCCTGGAATTTTCCTCTTCCATCAGAAAAGAAAATAATTAATTGATGTAATAATCATTTCATTTAGTACATTCAGGTCATCAACTGACATTATTGCCCCCTAATGTTGCTGTGGGAAGCCCTGACCAACTGAAGAAACCCCAAATCATAACACTGCCTCCAAAGGCTTGTACAGTGGGTAGTATATGTGATGGGTACATCGTGTAGTGCACTTTGCTTCTTACCCTTGCTTCAAAGGTTATCTTTACATTCCTTTGAAATAATAGGAGCATTTTTTTCTGAATAGCCTCACTTCTAAATAGCCTCACTAGCCCACAGCTGATTTTATACCACTACACAGCTGTTTAGTCCCAAGCCTGCGCGTGTGAAAATGCTCTGACTTTCACTATTAAACATAGCTATGATTTCTTATTCAGACTCTTTTTTGGTTAAAGTTTTTGCCTTTTCTTATTTTCTTTATGAATTCTTATTCATTATTCTCAATCAACAATTGATGATTGTCAACATTATTGTCAATCAACTTTTGGGCCACATCCTGCTTGATGGCAGCCCATTGTTGCATAATCAATGCTCGGAGTGTGTCAGAATTTTGGGGTTTTTATTTGTCCAGCTTCAGGATTGACCACAAGTTCTCAATAGGACAAGTTCTCAAGGTCTGGGAAGTTTCCTAGCCGTGGACCCAAAATTTTGAAGTTTTGTTCCCCAAGCAACTTAGTTATCACTTTTGCCTTATGGTAAGGTGCTATATCATGTTGGAAAAGGCATTGTTCGTCACCAAACTGTTCTTGGGTGGTTGGGAAAATTTGCTCTCTGTCATGCGCACTCTCACCGCAACCGGCACTAGGACCCGGAAGTAATACGGTCGCAAGTCAGGAAGCATAAAAGGAAACAAGATGGCGCTTCATATCACTCAGTCATTGAGTTCGCCCATGCCGTTTCTGACGCTTCATCGGATTTTCAGTACTCACCGACTCGGGTTGCTTTTCTGATTGAATGTGTGTTTCTAGAACTCGGATTTATTTGTGTAGATCATAGCTCTTTCCGTAAGAGAGTGCTTAGATTAAAACACGTGGTTATCCTGCCTACTCGCGCTACTTCCGGTTTGGGTTTACCATTCATGCTACACGGGCTAATTGCTATGTCTTCTATTCCATCCTCCGTGTGCTCGTGACAGAATGACTGAGCCAGCAGTGAACCCAGCGGATTACGCGCACCTCTGTGATGTGGTGAACCAGCACATCGAGCTGATTGAGCAGCTTCGCGGTGAGGTCGATACCCTCCGCAGTAGCGTCCAAGATGTCCAAGACTGAGGTGGCGGAGCTATGGCAGGAGAACGCGGCCCTCCGTTCATCAAGGATGAACTCGCCGAATGAGAACTCCCGGCCACGCTGGAGGGACTAATTCAGCTCACCCTCCGGATTGCTCAGCGCCTGCTTTCTTGTCCGAGGCCAGCCCCCCGGACCCTGCTGCACACCACGTCATCTTTTTCGCACTCCACGCCCCAACCACCAGCCTTTATCCCTCATGCCCTGGTTCCTGAGATTCGCCCTTCCTTCACCTCCGCTATGGCACCTGTCGGACCTCCACCTCCCCACGTGGTTGACACCGGAGCCGGAGAACCCATGCAATTAGGATGGGGCAGCTCGCTGGGCCCCCTCCACCTCTCGGTCACGACATCCAGTGTTTCCCATCTCCCGGTTCAAGTACACCTTCAGTTTGGCCACAATCAGGTCAGAAGTATGCGTTCATCGACTCTGGTGCCACAGGTAACTTTTATGACTCTTCTTATGTCAAAGAACTGGGAGTGGAATTTGAGGCGTTATCTGGGAGTGGAATTTGAGGCATTATCCCAGCCCGTTCGAATCACATCTGTCGACGGTCGGCCCCTTTCCTCCAGCCCCATCACCACTCAGACTCAGCCCATCACCCTCGTCATAGGCCAACATCAAGAACGGATCCAGTTTCACCTCACTTCCATCTCATCTCCTCCTATCATCCTCGGACACCCTTGGCTGCTCCAACATGACCCTCTCATCTCCTGGACACAAAACCGGATCCTACAGTGGGGGCCGACCTGCACCGAACTCTGCCTGCGGGCTGGGACGTGTTCTAGGGAGTCCGAGGCCCCTGATGTCGACACCAACACCATCCCCGCCGCCTACCGGGACCTGGCTGAAGTGTTCTGCAAAAGACGAGCCACACACCTTCCTCTTCATCGCCTCTACGACCTGGCGATTGACCCTCAGCGGCGTTCGGTCTCTCCCCGCGGCCACCTTTACTTGCTCTCCGCTGCCGAGACGCAGGCGCCACGGCACCATCCGGCCATCCTCCTCGCCTGCCGCCATGGGGTTCTTCTTCGGGAAGAAAAAATGCGGCGACTTACGCCACTGTGTCGACTATCAGGGGCTCAATAACATCACCATCAAGAACAGACACCCACTGCCTCTTACCAACTTAGCCCTGGACGCCCTCTCTGGTGCCACCATTTTCACAAAGTTGGACCTCCGGAGCGCCTACAACTAGGTGCGCATCAGAGAGGGCGATGAGTGGAAGAAGGCCTTCATCACTCCCACTGGACACTGTGAAAGTTTGGTTATCCCATTTGGATTCTGTAATGCACCCGCCGCCTTTCAACAGTTCATCAATGATGTCCTCAGGGACATGTTAGGCCGGTGGGTGTTTGTCTATCTTGATGACATTCTCATTTATTCACGCACAGCCGAGGAACACACCCAGCACGTGAGAGCGGTCCTTAAGAGATTGCTTGCCCATCAACTGTACTGTAAGTTGGAAAAATGCGCCTTTCACGAGCGCTCCACCACGTTCCTGGGTTCTGTCATCTTGCTCCAGGGTGTGGCCATGGACCTGCAGAAGCTGGAAGTTGTGCGTCAGTACCCTCAAGCAACTTCAACGGTTCCTCGGGTTTGCGAACTTCTATCGTTGCTTTATCCGGGACTAAAGTACGGTTGCCGCCCATTTAATCGCTCTGACGCGACCATCATCTCATCACTTCAGCCACAACCCTGCTGCTATCACCGCCTTTCATGATTTATGCCACCGGTTCACCACCGCTCCAATTCTGCTCCACCCAGAAGCAAGTAGCAGCTCAACCCAAAACAGACTCGATGGGCACTGTTCTTTGAACACTACAACTTCCACCTATCCTACCGCCCGGGGTCCAAAAACACCAAAGCTGACGTCCTCTCCCGACAACACGAGGAAGACGCCCCCTCACCCCCCCAACCCCCCCCCCCCCCCCCAGGTGGACCCCGCGCCTGTCATCGCACCCACCGAGATCATCGCACCACTTCACTGGGATCTGGAGACGAGGGTTCCCCGTGCACAGGCGACGGAGGCCGAACTGGGAGGTGTGCCGCCTGGGTGACTCTATGTGCCCAACACTGTAATGACCGAGGTGTTGCAATGGGGGGCCATTCCTCCCCCCTATCTGAACACCCCGGCACCCATCGCACCCTCCAATTTATACGACTTGGAGAAGGAGCGTCTTGCAACTCTGTGAGGACCGAGGTGTTGCAATGGGGCCATTCTTTCCCCCTATCTGGACACCCCGGCACCCATTGCACCCTCCAATTTATACGATGCACCTTCTTGTGGCCATTCATGGCAAGAGACATCAAGGAGAACGTCCAGGCGTGCCCAGTGTGCGCCAGGGCCAAGGACATCAACTAACTGACCCTGGGGGAACTCCAACCACTCTCATTCCCCACCGGCCCTGGCCACACATTGCCGTCGATTTCATCACGGGCCTGCCGGTCTCCGAAGGAAAAAACACCATCTTAACCATCGTTGACCGCTTCTCCAAAGCCGTGTACCTGGTGGCCCTCGCCAGACTCCCGTCAGCCAAAAAAACAGCGGAGTTGATTTTAGAACACGTAGTCCGACTGCATGGGTTCCCAAAAGACATTGTCTCGGACAGGGGGCCTCAGTTCACCGCGGTTCTGGAAGGCCTTCTGCCATCTGATTAATTCCACCTGTAGTCTATCCTCTGGTTACCATCCCAAGACTAATGGTCAGACGGAGCGAACCAACCAACAACTGGAGCGCTACCTGAGATGCTTTGTTGCTGATCGCCAGCGCTCCTGGGCCCGCTACCTCCTATTGGCTGAACTATCTCACAACCTCCATGTCTCATCAGTCACCAATCTCAGCCCATTTGAGGTATGCCATGGTTTCCAGCCTTCGATGTTCGATCTTCAATAACCGGAAGTTGAGGTACCGTCGGCCCAACATCCGCCGGGACGATTGTACAATGTAGGTGACAAAGTATGGCTATCAACAAAAAACCTTCACCTTTACACTGAATTAAAAAAACTTTCACTCAGGTTCATTGGTCCATACCGTGTCACTCTCCGGATCAATCCTGTCACCTACCAGCTCCAGCTGCCTGTGGCGCTCCGGATCCATCCGGTATTCCACACCTCCCAGCTAAAACCTTTCACTATCTCCCCTATGGTTTCCCCTATGGTATTCGCCGGATTTTCAGTGAGTACTCACTGACTTTTCTTGATTGAATGTGTGTTGCTAGAATACGGATTTATTTGTGTAGATCCTAGCTCTTTCCGTAAGAGAGTTCTTAGATTAAAACACGTGGTTATCCTCCCTACTCGCGCTACTTCCGCGTTTGGGTTTACCATTCACGCTACACGGGCTAACTGCTACGGCTTCTGTTCCATTCTCCGGTTGCTCGTGACACTCTCGTAGGATTTACAGTGTTCTAAAGCAAAATTGTAAGTGAGCCCACTTGGCTGAGAAAGTCTCAGGATGCTTTACTGTTACTACCAGACATGTTTTTTTTTTTGTTTATTTGTTTTTTTGATGAAGTTCAATTTCTCTGATGAATGCCCTTTGCAATTTTTGTGGGCATTCGGAAATCCTCAGTCCTCAGCTGAGTCTGCAATCCCTTTGCCTTTTGGAGAAAATCAGATGACATGAGGCCATCCTCTAAAACTCTTTACCTCACTGCGCATACTCACACCTGCCTGCTGCCATTCCTGAGCAAGCTCTGCACTGGTGATGCCCTGATCCCGCAGCTCAATCAATTTTATGAGACAGTCCTGGTGCTTGTTGTACTTTCTTGACCACCCTTAAACATTCTTCACAACAAAGTAATTTCTCTTTTTGAAGTTCTTGATCTGATAAATGGTTAATTTAGATGAACTCTTACTGGCAGCAATATCATTTGCCTGTGAATCCCTCTTTGTGCAAAGCAATGATGACTGCATGTGTTTCCTAGCAGGTAGCCATGGTTAACAGAGGAAGAACAATGATTTCAAGCACCACCCTTCTTTTAAAGCTTCCCAGTCTGTTATTCTAACTCAATCAACATGACAGGGTGATCTCCAGCCTTGGCCTCATCAACAGTCTCATCTGTGTTAACAAGATATTCACTCACATGTCAGCTGGTCCTTTTGTGGCAGGGCTGAAATGCAGTGAATTTCTTTTTTTTTTTTTTTTTAGTTTATTTTCATGGCGAAGAGGGACAATTAATTGCAATTCGTCTGATCACTCTTTACAAAATACTGCAGTATATGTTAATTGCTATTATAAAAAACTGAGCAGCATTCTTAAAACTTTCTTTACAAAATGTTTCTTCAAAACATGCTTAAAAGGCACGGTATATTGAGGAAATAGCATGCATTTTAGAAACTGCTGTATGTCAAATCAGAAAATACTATATTCAGACTATAATATTGCCATTTATTTTGCACCTTGTATTCCATATATACAACTTTTCCCCTAGCTTTTCCACCATATGTCTACAAGCCTGGACAGAGTGTTGCTGAAAATTAGCTTATGCTTGTGCCTGAAGTCACCTTGGTGATTTTTTCCTGTTTGTTCATCATGATCTTGTTCTAACCCTCAGTTTGTTGCTTTTCCCATGGTGATAACGTGATGTGGCTTGAATTTTGCTTTGTTTATATAATAATCTCAGTCCTTGTCTAGTGATTAGTTTACAATTCTTACTGGATTTATTTATTTATTTACTTATTTTTGTGTGAAGTTTTGCCAAAGCTTGTGAAATACCTTATAATTACATCCTTGTTGCACACTGTTGCTATGGTCTGTTTTGCTTTTATCTGTGGATTGTGAACTTTGATTAAGTGATTGTATTTTTTTACTGTTGACTTTCTTTGTCCAAGCTCGGTTGCGTGTAGGGGCTGCATGGATGTTCTTCATCAAAGCCAACTACACACGTGGACAAAATTGTTGGTACCCTTCGGTCAATGAAAGAAAAACTCACAGTGGTCACAGAAATAACTTTAATCTGACAAAAGTAATAATAAATAAGAATTCTATGAATGTTAACCAAAAAAGTCAGACATTGCTTTTCAACCATGCTTCAACGGAATTATTTTTAAAAAAATTAACTCATGGAACAGGCCTGGACAAAAATGATGGTACCCCTAACTTAATAGTTTGTTGCACAACCTTTTGAGGCAATCACTGCAATCAAACGATTCCTGTAATTGTCAATGAGACTTCTGCACCTCTCTGCAGGTATTTTGGCCCACTCCTCATGAGCAAGCTGCTACAGTTGTTTCCGGTTTGAAGGGTGCCTTTTCCAGACAGCATGTTTCAGCTCCTTCCAAAGATGCTCAATAGGATTGAGGTCAGGGCTCATAGAAGGCCACTTTAGAATAGTCCAATGTTTTCCTCTTAGCCATTCTTGGGTGTTTTGGGTTATTGTCCTGTTGCAAGACCCATGACCTGCGACTGAGACCAAGCTTTCTGACACTGGCCAGCACATTTCTCTCTAGAATCCCTTGATAGTCTTGAGACTTCATTGTACCCTGCACAGATTCAAGACACCCTGTGCCAGATGCAGCAAAGCAGCCCCAGAACATAACAGAGCCTCCTCCATGTTTCACAGTAGGGACAGTGTTCTTTTCTTGATATGCTTCATTTTTCCCGCCTGTGAACATAGAGCTGATGTGCCTTGGCAAAAAGTTCCATTTTTGTCTCATCTGTCCATAGGACATTCTCCCAGAAGCTTTGTGGCTTGTCAACATGTAGTTTGGCATATTCCAGTCTGGCTTTTTTATGATTTGTTTTCAACAATGGTGTCCTCCTTGGTCGTCTCTCATGTAGTCCACTTTGGCTCAAACAACAACGGATGGTGCGATCTGATATCTGATGTTCCTTGAGCATGAAGTTCACCTTGGATCTCTTTAGAAGTCTTTCTCGGCTCTTTTGTTACCATTCGGATTATCTGTCTCTTTGATTTGTCATCAATTTTCCTCCTGTGGCCACGTCCAGGGAGGTTGGCTACAGTCCCATGGATCTTAAATTTCTGAATAATATGTGCAACTGTAGTCACAGGAACATCTAGCTGCTTGGAAATGGTCTTATAGCCTTTACCTTTAACATGCTTGTCTATAATTTTCTTTTGAATCTCCTGAGACAACTCTTTCCTTCGCTTCCTCTGGTCCATGTTGAGTGTGGTACATACCATGTCACCAAACAACACAGTGACTACCTGGAGCCCTATATATAGGCCCACTGACTGATTACAAGATTGTAGACACCTGTGATGCTAATTAGTGGACACACCTTGAATTAACATGTCCCTTTGGTCACATTATTTTCAGTATTTTCTAGGGGTACGATCATTTTTGTCCAGGCCTGTTCCATGAGTTTATTTTTTTTAATAATTCTGTTGAAGCATGGTTGAAAAGCAATGTCTGACTTTCATTGGTTAACATTCATAGAATTTTTTTAAATTATTACTTTTGTCAGATTAAAGTTATTTATGTGACCATTGTGAGTTTTTCTTTCATTGACCGAAGGGTACCAACAATTTTGTCCACATGTGTACTTGCTTTAAAAAGGTGATTAGGTGTCTTACATAAAACAAAAACTAACAAAGGATATTGCAAATGTTGAGCTTTTTCTTACACATGCATTATAGGCTACAATATAAATCAGTGCAAGAAATCTACTAAATAAAATGTCAGTGATCTCTCTGGGCATTTATTTCCAGCTTCATCCACACATAAGGATCCCTGCAGAAAGCAACAAAAATTTCATCCAATTTAATTGTCATTTTCTGCTTCATTTTGCCTTTTCCACCAGTATTCCCTGCTCTTTTCCCGGTCCCTATTTCCCCAGACATCTTGTCTGACCCCTGTGATTCTACACACTTCATCCACCAGGTCAAAAGCTGAAACAGACATCTACCTGGTTCAACAGGGGTGATGGGTGAGCTGTTTGGTCTAAGAAGAGGTGGCCAGGTTGCAGCAGCTGTCAATCTCTCGCTCTTTCTTTTTTCTTGGCACGACAGAAGCAAATAAAGAAAGGGGAAAAAATCAGCAAGGAGACAGACAGCCCAGGTTACAGGATGATATCAGCAGGGTATGTGTTGACTGCAAGGTGCTGGGTGATCTCTCCTTTTCAATTCACAGTATGGCAGCTACACTTGGTATGATAACCATATGCAGTGCAATATATTTAGTTATTTACTTTGCAGAAACTGGTGCAATATTTTTAAAAAGGGTGGTACTGCTGTTCTTTCTTTACAAAAACTTGTTGGGAAGAAGCACAGGAAGCTCAGCACAGACAGATACCCAAGCTCAGGAATATGATGTGCTGCCCTTTACCGGTTGAATAACTAGCCTGTTACAAGTTACCACCCTAATTAGAAATAAAACAGAATTTTAAATATGTTTGCTTGGCCTTTTCTAAAGGTTGAAAATGAAATAAAAAAGTGAAGCATTATTCATGCCATTTAAACATTTTGTTTTATAAATAGCATCCATTTTGTGTTATTTACATGGCCATCTGACTATATTCTAAGCATATTATAAGATTATAAGCTTACATGTTATTTGTTACGTTACATGTTTTATTACTGTTCATCAAGAAAATGCACAAAGAGTATGCATGTGTGTATACACACACAGATATATGGTATATATAATTAACAAACGACATGTGTAGCCACCGACTTACTAACAAGTCATAAATTTTCACAGAATGATCGGATCATGTAGCTACTCCCGGTTTAGTCACTGAGGTATCTCAAGTGTATTGCGCAAAAAATAGACACTGCAGTGCACCAAATACCAATATTTACTATTATATACAATATTGTCGGTGTGTACGTAAATGTATAAAATGTCCAAAGTCCGATATATTGTATGCATGTGTGTGCATGTGGGGGTGCAGGAGAAATGAGTTACCCTCACTTGTTTTAATTAATTAGGCTGGGAGCATGAGGATAGAAAATGGCTTTCCTGTAAAGCTGTCCTGATGAGGAAAATTCTCAACAAAACAGAGTTGGCTGTCCAATACAGTAGAAAACAGCTCTGAGGCAAAATGGTGCGCAGGATTCCCCTCACGATTTAAAGGTGCAGAGACAACACTGTTACATTTCATATGAGATTCCTTTTCCTTAGGGGCAATCACGGTTTTCAGACACATGATGGCACGTGTGGCAAAAGGGGACAGATTTAGGCAAGTGAATTGGTATGCTTTACATTTTATATTCGTGTCAACATCCAATCTTAACTGTTCAGATTTTGGATTACAGAAGAAAGATAAAGCAGGGTAGACAATGAGATATATGCGTAATATGTGTATATATACAATAGGGTCGTGGGTGGCCTGGAACCTATTTCAGGATATGAGGTGGTAATAGGTTACAGGCCCCCCCATGACCATGGAACCACTATATATGGAGTGACAATCTATCACAGGACACACACACAAGCTCATTTACTCATTAACATATGGGAACACCAATTACCCTAATCTGCATGTCTTCGGACTGTGGGAAGAAACACCAAGTAGCACAGGGAGAACAGGCAAACAATTATATGCAGAGTTTCTATTCAAGTAAAATATCTAAGTTAAACATATTGATTTTTTTTTTTTTTGGCTTGCTATTTTCTTACTTCTGCTTGTCATAAATCTTTGGAAAATAATTTCTAAACAAATTAGTTAATTCATTTTACCGACAGAACCTTTCCAAAATCATACTCACCACAAACAACACATTGAATTTGGCAACATAGGTTTACCTGCTGCCAAAAGAGTCTGAATGGATCTGAGTGAGAGAAATTACAATGGACTGAAATATTTGCAAAAAAAGTAGAATCTGGAAAGTAGGTGAAACGTCACATTTTGTATAGAAGTATTTTTCTTTGTCAACAGGCTTTTGTTGGAGGAAGCTTCGTTGATTTGTTATAAGTTTTCTTATATATCAGTAATAAAAGTGTTCAGATGTCTTCAAATAAGTAGTCAAAATGTAGTCTTTTACTACAATAGAATTAGAAGAATTATTCGTGGTGGAATTTGGAGGCAAAGATTTCTACTGTCTAGGTTTAACAAAGATGGTGAGAATGTGCCAAAGGTAGTTCTAGTGATGGTGTGCTAGCAAAATAAATTGCTGTCCAATTGTAGGACACTGGACGCAGGAAGAACAGCTACGTACTGTATATAGAGCTCCAAAAAGTATCCATTGACATGCTAGTAATTTTGATTAAAAGATTTAAAACGTCAATGGCATATATTCATACAGTATTTGTGGCATTTAGCAGATGCAGTTTACCCCTGAGCTAAGTAACAAATAATTTCATGTATATAGCCAAGCAGCCCTTAGACCACTCAGAACAATTGCTCCAAACAGGAAAACATAACATAAGAATAGTTTGACTTATATTTTTAACTGAAGCACATTTATGTCTTCTTTCCATCTCCTGTAGCAGGGATCTTCAGCTCCAGTACTGGAGGGCCTGTATCCAGCACTTAAACACACCCACTGAACCAAGTAATTTAAAGATTAGTTAAATGTTTGAGGAGAAGAATCGTCAAACTGCACTGGACACTAGCTCTTCAGGACTGGAGTTATCCCTATTGTACATGTTGAGAATGTACCCCCTACCCTCTTGAAGAATAGCAAACATCAAACCTACCTGCAATTGGTGAAAGTAATGGGTACGACAAAGTAACTTTGCAATCCATGCATGGCAAGAAAGTGCATGGCAAAATCTTGGGAAAAATTGGTTGATAAATACTGTTCCTTATCTACTTGATCCTTCACCAAAATTGAGAAAGTTATGATCTTAAACATTATTTTAAAACATTGTAATGGGCTCTATCCAAGTTGGTTACTTCCATTTGTGATTTTAAAAAAATACTTTTCTTTTACTATACTGTAAAACTGGTGAGGTTATAGTTAGGGGTAGCAAAATCAGCCTGAGGGTTTCCTCTTTCTATGAAATTTTAAACGAGAATTCAAAATTCCCAAGGTTGTAAACAAAATCACAATGGCTATATTCCAGCAACTCCAGTATATGTGATATAAATATTCACTTGATATAAAAATGGAGCTTATTAACCAAAGAATCATAAAACATGAATAACTCAAATCGCCCAAAAAATTACTTTGATTGTTACAAGTCTGTAAAATATCTGTAAAACACAGCTAATTATACCCCATGGAAGCCTTTACAGGTAAATCATTGCAGCAGCAATCTTACTAATATGAACATAAATAAATGAAATGATTACTTCACTTATATACAGCATTCATATGACTACATATCCCCTAGGTACAGTACATGAATTGTTGATGATAACAGACATGAACATGTATAAATATTATAATCACATATTAAATCAATTTTTTAAAGTCTTTATTTGCCACATATATATTACAGCATAGTGAAATTCATTATTCTTCATATCCCAGATTTGTTGAGGTGCTGGGGGTCAGAACATAGAGTCAGCCATTATACGCTGCCCTTGGAGCAGACAGGGTTAAGGGCCCTGCTCAAGGGCCCAACAGCGGCAACTTGATGGAGCTGAAGCTTTGACCACTGACCTGCTGATCAGCAATTCAGAGCCTTAACACACTGAGAATTTTTTTTTTTTTTTTTACATAAGACTCCTTCCAGGCTGACCTACATTGGACCATCATGCTCACTGACTTTGTAGCTCAGTGTACTTCTGATATCTAAAAATTAGTCATGGTGCTGTAAAATAGCAAAGTTAATCAGACAAAGAATAAAAGTGACACTTCCACTATATTTTTCACTATATTTGGCATATGACGGTAAGTGTTGCTTGATTGCCATGACCACATGTTGTATAACACTATAATAGGGGGAAGGTTGACATTTCAGAGATTTATAATTTTAAAAGTTTTTATGGACGGTTTATGTTTCTCCATCAAATTGTTTTAGGCTGAAATGTGCAGTGTAGTTTATTAAACCACCTCTCTCTCTCTCTCTCTCTCTCTCTCTCTCTCTCACACACACACACACACACACACACACACACACACACACACACACACACACACACACACACACACACACACAAATGAACAGTTTGACAGCAAAAATAAAATTTTTGCAGTTATGAGAAAAACTCCTCCCCCCCCCCCCCCCCCCCCCCCCCCCCCCCCCCAATGTTTTCTTTGAATAGCAAGGATATTGAAAAACCTTAAATGGCAAAAACGTCAAACTTGTTTGGGTTACCAGTGAAAGATTTTGTATGATTATGCAAAAAGCTATAACTCCCACGGTTGTGTTTGCTTTATCTTGGAGCTGCAATTTACATATGCAATTTAGTATAAATAATTTGTCTTTTTTTTTTTTATTTAAAAAAATTGCAAAATTATGTTTTTTTTATTTAGTAGTTAGTTAAAAAGCAAGTAGTTAGTTAGTTTTCATCATTGTGAGCCTCCTCCTCTACTAGTTTCACTTCGGTATTGACAACAGCTCCCTATAATAGTACAGGTATGTACTGTTTAACTTTGGTTTGAGCATCAATTTACCATGTATACATCAGTGGTGGATGGAGTAAACAGAACCAGAGAAAGCAACTGCAACAGCTTCCCACACACAGAGCATGTTCATCCTATGTTTCTAGAACACAAATTGCTTGTGCAATTATTATTTCTCAGCTTGATTTTCATTCGGAAATCTTTTGTGAAAGAAAGTGCATCATGACTCCCAAATGTAGCAAATCCAGTGCAAGTGCTAGCAGCAGAAAAAAACGAAAACTGAAAAAAAAGATCAATTTGGAAGTAAAGCAGAATTTGTTACACTTTAGTAGTCCACATAGCTTTGTTAACTATGTACAGTAGCCAGAGGTGGAAAGAGTAATAACATTTTGTACTCAAGTAAAAGTACTGTTACTTCAGTGAAATTTCACTGAAGTACAAGTAAAGTTACCATTATAAAAATCTACTCAAGTAAAAGTAGGGGGATTCTAGAGAATAAAAAAAAAAGACAAGCGGATATAAATCTCAAACTAGTTGTTTTTAACTGAAAGAACATCATTGCATAATAAAGCTGTTGTCTTTCTTGTGCTTGAAAATCAAAGTGGTCGCTGAAATATGGCGTTACGTCCCTGTCTAGTGTTTGGCCGTACAGCAAAAGAATGGTTCAGGGTTCTATTTTAAACTGTATGGAAATGGTGGTATATGGCAGAAAGAACTAGACAAAGTCGTTAGCTGATGAAATACTGAGGTTTGTATTCATTCACTCACTCATCATCTATACCGCTTAATCCTGTATTCAGGGTCACAGGGGGCCTGGAGCCTATCCCAGGAGACTTAGGGCACATGGCAGGGTACACCCTGGACAGGGTGCCAATCCATCGCAGGGCACAGACACACACACACACATACACTCACTCATTCACACACTACGGGCAATTTGGGAATGCCAATTAGCCTAACCTACATGTCTTTGGACTGTGGGAGGAAACAGGAGTACCCAGAGGAAACCCACCAAGCACGGGGAGAACATGCAAACTCCATGCACACAGAGATGGGAATCGAACCTGGCTGGGGATCAAAACGCCAAAATCACAATCCAAACATATTCTCTCTCCAACACAACTAACACCTCGCCTACACGCCTTCTCTTTCCTGCGTCTCTCTCCGGTTTATATATGGTCGCGTTGGTTGATGACGTCACTCTCAGGGCGGAAGCGACCGTGTGGAAGGTCAGGTAGATGCCGATGTGGGGACAGTCAGAAAACCTGGAGTGGAGTCTGGAGCGGCACGTGACCAGGACACGATACACACGCGAGCGCAACGAAGCATTTATACAAAGCATAATATTTTTTATTTTTTTCATTTTCATTCATTTTTTTTTACTCAGTAGCGAATATGATTTAAAATGTAGCGAAATACAATACTTCAAACAAAACATACTTAAGTAAAAGTAAAATTACAGATTTTATAAACTACTAAAAATGAAGTACACAAAAAACTACTCAGTTACAGTAATGTAAGTCGTTACTTATTCGTTAATTCGAAAGTAATTCATTACTTTCCACCTCTGACAGTAACATAGTGTTCAAACACACCAACCAATTCACATAATGTCCTATTGCACAAAATGTATTCCAGGCACACACATGTCATTATTGCATTAGACAACGCATATCTGTCATTCTCCAAAAACCAACTAAAACCAGTATATTCTGTAAGAAATTGTTTCCAGGTAGTTATCTATTAAAAGGACTGTAGCCGTCATTATAATGGATAGTTACTATGAAGACGGTTTTGGTCTCGACTGATGTTGACAGCTGTTTCTCTGTGGACTTGGGTACAGCCACGCTATAGTAGATTAGAGTCTAGATTAAAGTCTATCTGAGTCTCCAATAACTACCTGGACTCCATATTAACATCTATACCATCTGTTAACAACTGCTATACTGAACTGCCTGCCACCCAACACACAGTATGAATGCAGATCAATTCCAGCTTTCTGTTTCGCCCAAATGAGTCCAGTTAAGTCCAGTTCCTCTCAAGGTTTCTTCCTACTGCCATCTCAGGGAGTTTTTCCTTGCCACTGTCGCCCTCGGCTTGCTCATCAGGGACTATCTGACCATTTTGATTCATACACATTCACATTTCATACAAATTTTAAAAATTCTATTGATTGTGTAAACAGCTTTGTTAAAAGCGCTATAAAAATAAAATTGAATTGAATTGAATAGTTTACTCTCATACTGTAGGATCTGATGTTCTCACAGGAAAGACACAATATAGGTAAATTACTGCAACTCAGTGTTTTAAACCATTTTTTTGTTAGAATTATAGATGTCAATATAAGTTAAATTAAAGTGTTTCAATACCACCTTGAGACCCCTTTAAGAAGATGAGTGCATGATTTACACATGCTTTTAGTGCAAAATCACTTGGTTTATAATTAATCATGCAAGGTTTCTTGTCTTTTTTTTAAATGTACATACATAATTAGCTTGAAAGCAAAGAAATGTCCCTGCAAAGTAACGCCACTCCATTATTGTTGCTCTCCACTTGTTTTGCATAATAAGTCTTTTTTGCATTCAATTTCCTCGAAATTGTTGTTTGGTATATGTACAGTACAAATGCTCACATTATTTGCACGAATGGAGGTAGATGCCTATGTGAGCATACACATATTTTACTGTAAAGTGGTGAGCTTAATATTAAAATGAATAAAAGCATTCTTTATTTAAGTATTTTATATTTCAGCTTGAGATTTAAACTGCCATGACCTCAGGGTCAGTATTTTGCTCTACTGTATATGGCACAGGATTTTGGACAGTATTTCTGCATTCAATATTGTTTAAAGTGCAGCAATGTAGCAGATGTGGAGTTTCTTTAAGGTAGATTCTCTGATTCATTTTCAACATGTTTGGTCCACATCTTTTTTAGTGCTTACTGTAGCACTGAACTCTGCACTATATGGACCACGGCCTCCAGAGCTGTGTGTATGTTTGCACAGACAAACCATTGCAGTCTTCATGTCTGAGTTTCCTCCTGAATCGTGGGTTGCTGCTCATATATCAGTTATAATGGCTGTTTGTTTTTTCCGACTTGTACATTCTGAACAAGGTGAAGGATGCAGTAGCCGTGACCTCATTGCTGTAGATTTCTTTTATGGATGGATTTGCTTCTCCTATATACTTCAAGTATAGTTATTCTTTAATCGATTTATAACTGTAGTGTGCTTTCCCTAGGGGTAGATTAGGTCAACATAATGGTTGAATTTTGGCTGAAAACCACCTAAGGGGCTTTATATCACAGTTATTTTTATAGTGATAAGTGCGGTATAGGCCAAGTCTTCCTCCCTTGTCTGTCTCCACTGATGAAGGCAAGATATAAATCTGTAGTAATCTACATTCTGTAGTAATCTGCAATCTGTGTAAATCTGTAGGTTGAAGAAAAATCAAACAAACGGAACAATTTAGGTTTTGTAAATGTGTAAGGTGTTGTAAATGTGTGATGAAGAAAAACATAATTATTACAGTATGTGTGTCTGAGTGTGTATGGATTTGGGAGTGATATTTTCTCCTCCTCATCTGTATTCATTGGTATGCAGCTCAATGAGCACATTTTCCTGAGCCATTGATGACTCAATGAATAATGGATGCAAACAGCTCAATAAAACATTTGGCTCAGTTTGGACCAGGTATGGTTTCATCGCTGAAAGGTCTCGGGCCGTGTCAAAACTCATTCAACTTAACAGGCAAGAGATCCCTCAATAAATATACCTTTACTCTGAATGTCAGGCAGGGGGACTTTTTAAGCTCTCCCTGATCAATATAGTCAAAATCATGATGGCCATTTGATCAGAAAGAGTGCTTTGTGAGATTACTCTAAAAGGTTTGGGGGATATTAGTTATCGGTAATAAAGTGCTAATGTGCTTTCTGCCCTATTAAAAAAACATGAGATCATATATTGATGATGGACAAAATTGCTCTGTAGAATATAACTAGGACGGTATGATGTATGTTGTATGAAAGCGGGTCTTTCAAGCTTATCACTGAAATTGTTAAGGGTGTGACTGGTCTGCAGAAAGCTGCCCAGAATGCAATATATAATTTATTCAATTTTGCTGTTACAAATTTTATGTGGACCAATATACCTGTACTGTTCTGAAGATTCATAATTTCATTGATTTCTAGGGCATTGATAGTTGAGTACTGTAGGCTTTGATCATATCCCATCCAAAACCCTATACCCAGCCACTGGTTGCGGGGCACATTTACAGTCAGTCCCAAGTCCAGGTTTATATGAACATAAAATGTGTGGATCGAATGATCCACTGTGGAAACCCCTAAAGGGAAGTAGTATTTTATAGGCTAGGACACCACTAATGGGTTCACACTACCAAAAAAAACACAAGTAAAGAAATCATGAAAGAAAGAAATGTATCTTATGTTATTTATTACAGGATTGTTATATACTGTAGTAAATCTAAGATAATTATCCTATTTTTTAGAACTTTTTACTTAATTATTAATTATATTAAAAACTAACTGTGACTACATGATTAAGGAACCTTGAGACAAACCAGACTCAACCCATCCTCATGGATGACACTGAATAGTGCTTTTATAAATAATTCCCTTCTACAACTGTATGCTAGGCGGCACATTCGATTCCCTTCTCGGGTTTGTTTGCATGGACTTTGCATTTTCTCTCCGTGTTTGGTAGGTTTCCCCCAGGCACTCTGGTTTCCTAGTACAGTCAAAAGATATGCAGTTTAGGGTAATTGGTGGATCCAAATTGCCCATAGTGTGGGAAAGAATGTGTGCGTATGTGTGTGTGTGGATGGATTGGCCCCCTTTTAAGCAGCCTGTCCAGGGTGTACCCCACCTTGTGCCCTGAAGTTTCCTGGAATAGGCTCCAGCCTGACACCCTCCCCCTTCTCTTTTGATTTTTTTTTTACATTTTGTCTTCCCATAGGATGTCCGGAGTCACCCCTTTTCCTTGTGTAAGCATGTGTCATTAAGGACGTCACAATTTCACTCTGTCCCCCCTGTTTGTGGTTATTGATTATTTTTGGTGGTGTGATTTTATTATATATTGTAAAGCCCTATGGGCAGTGGTGTACTGACACAGGCACGGACACAGTGGTTGCGGTGTACCAAGTGGAACAGCTTTATTATTTGTTCGCCTTTTTTCACTAGGTGCTATGAATGTGGGGTGATGAAGGAGTGCAGAGTTGGTGCAGGAGGCAGGTGAATCGGGGCGAACCCGATTATAGTGAGGAGGTGTCGCCGAACTTCCACGCCGGGCAGTAGCTGGTCACCGGTGGTGAGGCGGTGAGCGAAGAGTCCGAGTTGTGCCGGTTAACCCTCCTATGCGGTTTCGCTCGGGGTTCAGCGGGGTCCTCGGAGTCTGCGGGAATAAAATCCAAGAACGCAAGTCAACATTAACAGTTCTCACTCTACGTTTCATACCCACCGTCGAACATGAAGGTGAATGAAAATGAGAAGCCGGCCGTGAATGGTTACAGCGCCCCGCCCCTTTTCCGCTGTCCTTGGTGCTGAAGTGCTGGTAGGTGTGCGGAGTTGAACAGAGAGCTGAGCAGATGTACGGTTCTCCGTCACAATACCCCCCCACCCCCACCCCAGCTTCGTGCACCTTTCCTTTTCTGTGCACAGCGCAAGGCTCCGTGAAAGGCCGTCCGCATTCCTGTGCTGTGCTCCGGCCCTGTGTTGTATCGTGAACGAATAATCCTGCAGAGATAGGAACCATCGTGTGATGCGGGGGTTAGGGTCTTATGCCCTCACCATCCACTGTGGGGGTGCATGATCAGTCACTAGCAAAAAATGTCTCCCTGTTAAGTAGTACCTTAATTCGTTCACTGCCCATTTTATGGCTAGGGCCTCTCGCTCTACAGCTGTAGAGAGCGTATTTTTGTTCTGCTGAGCTGAGTTTTCTACTCACGTATACCACCAGGTGCTCCTCCCCATTGAAAACTTGTGATAAGATCGCCCCAAGACCTGTTTCGGATGCGTCTGTGTCAACTGTTTTTCAAAGTCTGGATTCTGGAGAATTGGGGAGCCTACAGAAGAATGGGACACCCTGAAGAAGTGAGAGAGTTTGTCCCAGGGTGTCCCATGCCTACAGAAGAATGGGACACCCTGGGACTAACTTCTCTTCCGTTTCACCTCCTCTTTCGAACCTGTTATGAAAGGGACAACCCGAGAACAGAATGGACTGAGGAAACCGAGCGCACCTTCACACAACTGAAAGCTGGAGAGGAGAGCTTTCAGTTGTGTGAAGGTGCGCTCGGTTTCCTCAGTCCATTCTGTTCTCGGGTTGTCCCTTTCATAACAGGTTCGAAAGAGGAGGTGAAACGGAAGAGAAGTTAGGTACAAAACGGCGGTAGTAGCCAGCTAAACCCAGAAATGACTGCACCTGCTTTTTTTATCTTGGCTGTAGGTATGTGTAGATTGCCTGTACCTTCTTTTCCTGTGGTTTTAGCAGCCCCCTCCCGATGCAATATCCCAGATATTGTGCCTCTGTCAGCCCTAGATGACATTTTTTTGGGTTGGCGGTCAATCCAGCTCCTCTGAGCTTCGCCCGCACTTGTCGGAGATGGAAGACATGGTCATCCCAGCTGCCTGAGTGAATGATGAAGTCATCTAGGTATGCAGCGGCATATGCGTGGTCCTTCCTCAGCACAATGTCCATTAGCCACTGGAAAGTGGCCGGGGCTCCGTACAGGCCGAAGGGCAAGACCCGATATTGTCATTGGCCCTTGTCAGTGCTGAAGGCCGTTTTCTCTCTCGCTTCCGGAGAGAGGGCCACCTGCCAATATCCCTTTGTCAAATCTAACGTGGACACAAAGCGAGCTTTCCCCAAACGATCTATCAGTTTATCCACGCGTGGTAGCGGGTAGGCATCGAATTCTGACACCTGGTTCAGACGGCGAAAATCATTGCAAAGCCGTAGGGTACCGTCGGACTTCGGCACCGCCACGATTGGGCTGGACCAGGGACTTACGGATTCTTCAATGATGCCGGTTTGTAACATTTTTTCCACTTTGGCCTCGATCGCGCAGCTGGGATCTGGGGCACCTGGGATGCGGGAGGGGCGCTGGCGTATCACAATGCCAGGACGCGTTTTAATCTCGTGTTGCACCAGGTGTGTGCGTCCCGGTTCCAGGGAAAAGACATCCTGATGTTGATCCACGAGCTCTTTTATCGCCTGCACCTGCGTTGGGGCGAGGTCCTCTCCCCGCTGCACAAGATCCCGTGCCTGTTCTGCGGGAGATAGAGAAGCCATGGCTGAAAGACGAGGCATCGGTTCAAGCCATTTCTTAAGCAGGTTGATGTGATAGAGTTTTAGAGGTTTTTGCCTACCTGGCTGTTGTAGCTTGTAGTTTACTTCCCCCACGCGTTCCACCACCGTGAAGAGCCCTTGCCATCGAGCCAGGAATTTGCAGTTAGCGCTGGGTACTAACAGGAGCACTCTCTCGCTGGAGCGAAATTCTCGGGGCTGAGCAGGGCGGTCATAACATTTCTTTTGTTCCATTTGTGCTTTCTCCATGTGTCGCTTTACTATCGGCAGGACGTTCTGTATTTTGTTTGCATTTCTTTTACATATTCGATCACCAACCGATATGGGGAGGGCTGTTCTTCCCATGCCTCTTTTGTGACGTCGAGTAACCCGGTCTCCTTCCGAACAAAAGCTCAAATGGGGTGAATCCTGTGGAAGCTTGGGGCGTCTCTTGTACGGTGAAGAGCACATAGGGCAGCAGCTGATCCCAATTTTGGCCATTCTCGTCCGTCACGTTCCGCAGCATCCGTTTTAGCGTCTGATTGAAACGTTCCACTAAACCATCGGTCTGTGGGTAGTAGACTGAGGTGTGGAGGCGTTTCACCTGTAACAGTTGGCAGAGATCTTTTATTAGCTTTGAAACAAAGGGAGTACGTTGATCGTTGAGGATGTCCTTCGGTATCCCCATCCGGCTGAAGAGTAGCACCAACTCGCATGCTATGTTTTTCGACGTGGCTTTCCGCAGCGGGAGTGCTTCTGGGTATCGAGTTGCGTAGTCCAGAATCACCAGGATGTATTCGTGGCCTCGTGCAGATTTAGGAAGTGGGCCCACGAGATCCATGCCAATCCGCTCGAACAGGATACCTATAATCGTCCTGTTTGTGGCACATTAGTATATGTGAGGGGGCAAACTTTTCAAGATGGGTGGTGACCATGGTGGCCATTTTGAAGTCGGCAATCTTGGATCCAACTTTTGTTTTTTCAATAGGAAGAGGGTCATGTGACACATCAAACTTATTGGGAATTTCACAAGAAAAACAATGATGTGCTTGGTTTTAACGTAACGTTATTCTTTCACTTATATCTAGTTCAGTCTTCCTTTTTTCCCAGCCTCATTGTGATGCACTGTATGGCATGCAGCTTCAAAGCTCTAGGATCTCCTGTTTGATCCTAAGCCAGTTTAATATTTGTGTAAATTTTCTGTGTGAATTCTCTTTTTGACTGTATGAGGTCGTCGCTAATGTCGCTAGATGGATTAGCTAGAAAAAGTAGCCGTATGTGTGAATGCCCCTGCATGGTGCCCTGTGATGTTCTGGTTCCAGGGTATTTTCCTGCCTTGGCCAGTGTTCCCATGATAGCCACTGATTTGATCATTAATACTGTCTAAGCTTAAAATGCCCCTAAAACTTGTGTGCAGTATGTACTGTATGTTTTAATTTACTAGTAAATGTACATCATTCAGCCATTAAAAATGGAAGTTATTTACAAGTTTCTGACCACTTATAAAATGTGTTCAATGTGCTGCCCATTGTGATGGATTGTCAATGCAACCCTCTTCTCCCACTCTTCACACACTGATAGCAACACCGCAGGAGAAATGCCATCACAGGCTTCCAGTATCCGTAGTTTCAGGTGCTGCACATCTCTTATCTTCACACCATAGACAATTGCCTTCAGATGACCCCAAAGATAAAAGTCTAAGGGGGTCAGATCGGGAGACCTTGGGGGTCATTCAACTGGCCCACGATGACCAATCCACTTTTCAGGAAAGGAATGCTCGGACCTGACACCCATAATGTGGTGGTGCACCATCTTGCTGGAAAAACTCAGGGAACGTGCCAGCTTCAGTGCATAAAGAGGGAAACACATCATCATGTAGCAATTTCAAATATCCAGTGGCCTTGAGGTTTCCATTGATGAAGAATGGCCCCACTATCTTTGTACCCCATATACCACACCATACCATCACTTTTTTGTTCCAACAGTCTTGGAGGGATCTATCCAATGTGGGTTAGTGTTAGACCAATAGCGGTGGTTTTGTTTGTTAACTTCACCATTCACATAAAAGTTTGCCTCATCACTGAACAAAATCTTCTGCGTGAACTGAGGGTCCTGTTCCAATTTTTGTTTTGCCCATTCTGCAAATTGTGTGCGCCGATCTGGGTCATCCTCATTGAGATGCTGCAGTAGCTGGAGTTTGTAAGGGTGCCATTTGTGAGTAGCTAATATCCGCCGAAGGGGTGTTCGACTAATGCCACTCTCCAGTGACATGCGGCGAGTGCTACGCTTTGGGCTCTTGCTGAATGAAGCTAGGACAGCCACTGATGTTTGTTCATTAGTGACAGTTTTCATGCGTCCACATTTTGGCAAATCCAACACTGAACCAGTTCACGAAACTTAGCAAGCAGTTTGCTAACTGTAGCATGGGAAATGGGTGGTCTCGTAGGGTGTCTTGCATTGAAATCTGCTGCAATGACTCGGTTACTGCGTTCACCAGATATCAACACAATTTCGATCCGCTCATCACGTGTTAACCTCTTCGACATGTCATTGGCTGTGAACAAAGAGAAACTTGTAAATAACTCATGAAAGAATAAAGTTACGTTAAAATCAAGCACACCATTGCTTTTCTTGTGAAATTCCCAATAAGTTTGATGTGTCACATGACCCTCTTCCTATTGGAAAAACAAAAGTTGGATCCAAGATGGCCGACTTCAAAACGGCCACCATGGTCACCACCAATCTTGAAAGGTTTGCCCCCTCACATATACTAATGTGCCACAAACAGGACGTTAATATCACCAACCATTCCCATTTTATTAAGGTGTATCCATATTAATGGCCCATCCTGTATATATATAACCCAGATGGTGTGAGGTGAGCATTGAGCTATTTTAAAATCTCTGCTTCGAGAACAAGCATTGAAGCATCGAGTTAAAACATTTAAATCTGCCCGAGGCAAAATGCCTGCCAGGAAAATACCAAACATTGTGATCAATGACTGTAAATGACAAGTGAGGAGCAGCCTACATGTAAACCATCTGACTTATTTTTTCCTAGATGCCAGCACAGAAACATGTGAATAATTAAAATGGAATATTTTATACTGGATATATTTTTAAATGGATAGCTACCATGGAACAAGACAGAAAAGATGATTAGGCCAAAGAAACTAAAAAGTATTTAGACAAACCAAGAGGTAAATGTCAGCGGGGATGTTGGTGAATAAATTCCTTTACATTATTGTGCAAAAGGTTATTTATATGTGTACTCTAGAAGTAAGCGGTTCTAGTTATTTTTAAAGAGATGTAGGCTTTTATTCCTATTAAATGGCAGATAATTGTTTATTTACTTACTGAAGTGAAAGGTTAAAAGTAGGAAATAAACCACTTGTCGCGTATGTATTTTAATACATGTCAGTTCAGTTTTATTTAACAATGGTCATAGTCTCAAAGCAGCTTTACAGAATCAGCAAGGAAAAGAGATGGCAATAGTAAGAAACCTTGAAAGGAACTAGACTCAACAGGGAACCCATTCTCATTTGGGTTATATCAGATAGGAGGGATTGATCTGCAGTCATACTGTGTGGTAGGAGGCAAGAAGATTAGTATAACAGGAGAGGTGTTTGTGTTAATATGAAGTCCACTTTCATATTTGCTTATAATCTTTATTATGGCATGTCAAATCACAGAAATGTGCAGTAACAATGCTTTATTCTTTTTTTTAATAACATATTTTCCATGTGCAATACAATTCAATATAAAAATCCTAGGTGATATTGACATGACAGAGAAGAAAGTGATTAGATGGGTCTGGAAAAACAGCAATCAAACATGGAGATTGTGGAACGCTTGAAATGAGAGCTATTGTATTATCTGACCTTCAGCAAGAAGCGGAAGTACTGTACATCAGGAGCAGAAACATGATGGCCCTTTTGCAGCACCTGCCAAATGCAATAAATCTAAATGTTAATCTAAAAGGAAACAAACAGGAGAACATGCACAGACATTTCACACAGAAGAGCAACCTGAAACTAGGATCAACATGGGAACCCTGGAGCTGGCTGTGGGGCAGCAATGCTACCCGCTGCACCCCAGTGCCAACCTGCAGACAAATTCAAGGACACTAATGTATTCTGCTTTCAAACATTTAAAATCCTATGAAGTTTACAGTCTGAAACATTATCAGGATCTGATCAACATTTTGTATTGATAGACACTCTGCTTTTGAGATCAAAGACATGATGGAGGAATCTTCTTTTGTACTATCACAGTATAATATACTTGTTGTAGAACTTTAAAACCACACAAATAAGAAAAATAAGCTTTCAACCTGAGATCAAGTGTAAAAAGACAGCTAGTTTTTGAGAACATGACAACAACAGAACAGAAAAATAACAATGCAACGACTCCTGGAGCTTTCATCACCCCTGATCCTTGATAATTATCAACTACACATTTTATTATAACCCATATGGAGCGTCTGTTCTACATTTTCTATCAGTAATTTAACACTGGATGTAAAACTGTTTTTGATATTTAATGGTATTTAAAAGGTGTACAGACAGTGGCATCAGTTAACTTTCCTGTTCCAGGCTGTCAGATATGGAAATTTTTTCTCCTATATTCAGAAATAAAATTCACGAATAACAAGGAGCATAATAACCAGGAATAACAATTTTTGCAGCATAAACCAGTGAAATTATAAACATTTCAAGTCCACAATTATTATTATTGTTATTTTTGTTGTTGTTATTGTATTTACTTTCAGTGATTAATTATTTACATCATGTGATTTCCCTTTTTAACACTGTAAAACAAAAGGTTTATCTGATTACCTTGTCCACTGTAAAATGAGAAATATAGTTGCTTAACAGCTGATTGATTGCACATCAATCAACAAGAAGATGATTTACCTGCCTCGCTGAATATTTACAAAGGTAACGCTCAAATGTCACTATTTTAGCTTGACAAAATGCAACAGGCAAATAGTCAGACATTGGGGTTCAGTGAAAATTGAAATGAGAAATAAGAGAGATAAGAAAGTGAATGCAGATCAAATGTCAATAGCAATTCTGTTCAGCTTCAAGAGGACATTCAAGATAGAGAAGAAAAAAGGAGCTCTATTCTTTTTTTTTTAATTGCCTCCAATTCTGTCTAATAACAGCCTTCTTTTCAAATGGACTTGTCTTGACAGCTCTTTTAAAATCAATTTCTATTTGGCCCATATTAGCGTTTTGTAGATAAAAAAAAAAAAAAGCCTGTTACTCAGCAAAAGGATTTTTCTTCCCATCAATAAACTACAAGAAGGTGAGGCATTTAACCACGATGGGCTTTAACTTAATGGGTGAAATCAAACATGTGGTCTTCTTGAAATCAGGCCTCCAATACACTATATTGAAGTTCTTCTGTTTCAAATTATCTTCAACATGTATGGTATTGTCCATCGTGAATGTATAAACACAAACACACATATCAATTACAATGAAATAGGATAATTGGTACCCAAGATTCAACTATGTCTGTGGTAAGGCTAGCCTGTGTTGTCCAATCCCACGTAAAAGTCAGTGTAACACACTTTACTGAAAAAGTTACAGCTATCTATGAGAGAAACGTAACAGAACACCAGGGACATCAAAGCCTGCCATGTAGGGAACCAAATAGTTCAAGATTGTTAATCCAACATCCAAATTCCCCAAATCTCCCTAAAATTAAGCCTCCATGGATTGGATTTAGATTTCTGATAAACTGATAAAACATTATCTTATGGCGTTAAAACGTCCTTAATAGTGAGTGCACAGAGCAGAGTCAGAGAGCTGAATCATTATAAACTCTTTTTATTTTAATTTGGAGGTTGGATTCCCTAAATTCCCTAAATCTCAATCCAACCTGCAAATTCCCTAAATCTCATTCCAGGGATTCTTGGTTGGATTGAGATTTAGGGAATTTGGGAATTTAGGGAATCCAACCTCCAAATTCCCTAAATCTCTATCCAACCAAGAATCCCTGGAATGAACATGAAATCTAAACCCAATCCATGGAGGCTTAATCCCACAACCCACACAAGAATTTACCACTTACGTCCCAGTTCCAGACATCACAGCACACCCCCAGAGACCTTGTGAAGTCTTGCCCCAAGGGGCCAAAGGTATCCCGGTGGCACAAAGGGATCCTGTACAATATTCAGCCTAATGACTTCCATTTTTAATGGCTGAATGATGTACATTTACTAGTAAATTAAAACATACAGTACATACTGCACACAAGTTTTAGGGGCATTTTAAGCTTAGACAGCATTAATGATCAAATCAGTGGCTATCATGGGAACACTGGCCAAGGCAGGAAAATACCCTGGAACCAGAACATCACAGGGCACCATGCAGGGGCATTCACACATACGGCTACTTTTTCTAGCTAATCCATCTAGCAACATTAGCGACGACCTCATACAGTCAAAAAGAGAATTCACACAGAAAATTTACACAAATATTAAACTGGCTTAGGATCAAACAGGAGATCCTAGAGCTTTGAAGCTGCATGCCATACAGTGCATCACAATGAGGCTGGGAAAAAAAGGAAGACTGAACTAGATATAAGTGCATATAGGTATTTTAATGAAATTGCAGGCAATCAAATCCTAAGCTGCAGTCAAAAATCATGGTCTACAAAACAGGCAAAGAATCAAGCAATCTACAAACATCAATATGTGGGTAAAGGCAAAAATCATGACCAGAGCTGAAGTCAAGGGCAAAACCAGAATGTCTATAATCAAAAGGATTGAAAAGTTCATGTAGGCATATTACTTTGCAAAGTGGATGTAGCAATACAGTCCTAAATACTGTGTAGAGCGATTGTAAATAGTAGTGTGTGATTTGAAGACAGGAGACTGTCACTCTTTTGAATTAGCTTTTTCATGAGCAAAAGGCCACTCCAGAGCTGTCAGATTTGAGTTTTAAATGAACAGTTGGAAAACAAAATTTCAGACCATTACTAACTTTGGCACATTATTTTTTTCTGACACAAGACGATCATTTTAAAAGTGCTCTATAACCTTATTTTAAAACCTTTAATCTTTCACATTTAAGCAAACCATGACACCTTGTCCTTATGGTGCACTTTAACTTGTAAAGTTCGCTGACAAAAATATCAACAATAAAAGCACCTTACAAGAACTTTATGAAAGAAATGAATCACATGTAAAAAGAAGCTGACTTGAACTAAGTTAAAGGCTAACTAAGACTTACTTACAGGTGAAACTTGAAAAATTAGAATATTGTGCAAAAGTTCATTTATTTCATTAATGCAACTTAAAAGGTGAAACTAATATACGAGATAGACTCATTACATGCAAAGCAAGATAGTTCAAGCTGTGATTTGTCATAATTAAGATGATTATGGCTTACAGGTCATGAAAACCCGGAAGCGCGCTCGTATATAAAAACACTTGCAAATTAAAGCGAATTTCCCCATAAGAAATAATTTTAAAAGCTCAGGTTATTCATTCCCCATCCCAAACACCTCCCCCCACTTTATCTTAGAAAAAAGTTTAAATAAATCCCGACAGATAAGTGTTTCTGTTAGTGTTTGTGCGTGCACGCGCTGTGTATGTGTGTGCGTTTGTGAGACACCCTCCCCCCCTCTTCTTGTCTTACACAGTACCCCTTCTTCCTCTTTTATTATTTATTTATTTCCTCTTATTATTTGAGAGAGGGGAAGAACTACTGTGCGGGACGACTTTCACACACACACACACACACACACACACACACACACACACACACACACACACACACACACACACACACACACACACACACACACACACACACACACTAATGCAAACACTGACTCATCGGGGAAAACTAACAAGAAACATCTCTGACACTCAAGCGCGCTCACACACTAACAGACACACTCAGTTATGATCGCGTGATGCTCGACGTCAAAACAGAAAGCGCATGCCTGCTACATGATACTCGATATTCGTAAACGAAGACTTGCTCGTTTTTCAAGTCAAAATGTATTAAACATTTTGGCTAGTCTTGTGGAACACTCTAAAACCGCATTACTCGCAATCCGAGGTTCCACTGAATATATTCAAACAAATTCAATATATTATGAAATATATTGTTAAATATAAAATTACATACATTAAGATATACATTTAAATACATTTTAATATATTTATCAATATATGAACAAATATTATATATTAATACAATATATTATTCTATATATTGTGAATATATTTTTGAATATGAATATCTCTTTTTGTTAATTATTAGTTAGAATCAGTTAGTGTAGCAACAAGAAATATTAACATTATAAAATCTTTTCAATTTACCAGTAGATCAGAACACTAAATCATTGAATATATTGACAGTTAATATAGAGTGAATTGTTTTTTCAGATAGATAGATAGATAGATAGATAGATAGATAGATAGATAGATAGATAGATAGATAGATAGATAGATAGATAGATAGATAGATAGATACTTTATTAATCCCAAAGGTACATTGTTAAAGGCCAGAAAGAAGGTCACATTTTGCTGTCAAGCTGTTCATTTATAACTTACGTCCGACAGTGCTGGTGTGGCCTCTTGCTCATGAAAAATAAAATTCAAAAGAGTGACAGTCACCTGACCTCAAATTATACACAACAAAACACAATCACTTCACACAGTATTTAAAAATCCACTTTGCAAAGTAATACGCTTACATGAACCTTTGATTCTATTATTGATATTCAGATTTTTCCCTTGACTTTCACTCAGTTTATGTTTTTTTTTGCTTTGTCCACCTATTGATGTTTGTAGTATGTACGTGGTATGTATGCCGAGGACATACAACAGTAACTCTCTTTTACAATTCAATCTCTTTAATATAATGTTTATAAGCAGGAACCTCGGGTCTTGAAGGTTGCTATACAGTGGGACTAAAAATGAATGAATGAATTAAATTATCAGAGGATTAGAGATCTAAGAGCATTACCTAAAATTAATTAGTTTTATCAGCTAATGTCTTCTACTCCACTCATTTTTGTCCAATGTGTTAACAGGTGATTGTTCTATTTTTCTACTTTTCATTTGCACCAGAATAGAACAGATCTGCTTGGTGAAATTCAAAGTGTGTGACAACCAGTTCACAGCCACAGCTCCAAAGCTGTCTGATAGCACAAGGTGTCAGTGGAAAAAAAGGATTTTAGTGCCACGAAATGAAACCTTGATTTATTCCCAAACACAAAAGGCGATGCATCATTTAAGTGGGTAATGATTCTCCCTCAAGGGCAGTGGAAGCAGCAGGAGAGGTAGATGCGTGACCTATAGGGTCGGACAAAGTCTGCTTCCGCAGACCTGTCTATGCTGATCAAGCACACTGGCCAGCTTTGAAACTTCATCTGAAGCTGCTGAGATAGGGCAAATAAGTCAAGTTGAGAAATGCTTACGTTAAGGACAAATTTGTACAGGTGAAGTGAATGCAATGAAACACAGTCCATGAGGCATTTTAGATCATAAGAGATGTCAAAGTTAAGGCTACTAAAGAGCTCAAAATTTTCTATTAACTCTATTTATAAATAGTTTATGATGTATAACTATTTATACATACATTTTATATACTTATATTAAATTATTTGAATGTACCCAACTGTTTACCAACGTGAGGCAAATGACAGGTGGCATTGATGCTTTCACGAATTGCCTCCACTCACGTTTAATCTTTATAGGTTGTAGGGCAGATTTTTGCATTAATTATTTCATTACATTTCATAACATTTTACTGTCTCCTCCGCAAGCTAAACATCCTCTCTCCAATTTCTCTTTCTTTTCAAAATCTTTTTGATCAGATTATGACCCAGCTATGTATATACACAGCTCTATCATAGGAGCTTTAAACAGTGGTGATTGGAGCAGTGTGATTAAGATAACGTCATGCTCTACTCTGAGCTAGGAATATTTCCAGTCCTAAATGAACTTTGAGCTCGATTCCTACAAGTCCCTTAGTAAATACAGGCCCAGATCTTAATCAAACAAGTCTGGGCCCATATTAACTTAGAGTCTCAGAATCACTAGATTCTAGAAAGCACACTCATTTGAGTGTATGAGTATGAGTAAGAGTATAAAAGTTTTTTAGGAAGCTTCATACTCTTACTTTAGGTCTGCACTAAGGAAAGCATGTGATGCCACTTTTTATGACACTGAGCGCCACAAAGTACGCTACAAATTATAGTGGGTGTTGTAGTTTGACAGGTTTTTTTTTGTAGTTTTAATCTTTATCCTCGTAGACAAAATTTATAGATGTGTGACTTGGCTACATGAAGTTATCCTAATCAGACTACTCCAATCATAACTGTTTAAAGCCCCTATAATAAGGCTGTGTAATCTGTGTAATGTGTAATCTGATCAAAATGATTTCAAAAATAAAACAAAACTAAAGACAGAGTGAGAGCATTTTGAATGGTTGTAAAATGTAAAGAAATAATATAAATTATAATATTATAAATAAAAGGCCCTACTCTTACCTCTAAAAAAAAAATAAAATTTTATTGGACAGCAGTTTGTGACCTGTCAGTCGTACCCCCAAGGAGTTTGAAAGAATAACATTACAATAAATAACATTATTATTATTGTTATTATTATTGTTATTATTATTATTATTATTATTATTATTATTATTATTATTATTGTTGTTGTTGTTGTTGTTGTTGTTAAATCATTTGAGTGTAGTGTAGTCTATATTAAATGGATATATAAATATGAATATTTTAATGTGTGTGCCATGGATGATGCTCACAACTCCTTGCATGCAGCTTGTTTTGTCATTGATTTCACACTGTGTGTATGAATCTGTGGCATGATCTGTGGTGCTGTAAGAGCAACATTTGATTTACTATTTCCAACATCGTCACTGTTGAAAAGATGGATCTTTACTGTTACTAAAAGACCATAAAGTAGAATTTAATTAATCAGTTGAATACTTGATGTGTTAAAAAAAAAGTATTTAATTTTTTGTCCAAACGTGTCTTGTATGAGTTCTGTGTCACTCAACATTACTAAAACATTGCTCGTTCACACATGTATCTGCCAGAACGCCATTTCCTCACTACTCCTAACCAGTTAGAAGACCTCCAGGGCACTCATACATTTTGGTGGAGATTGGAGTTATTTCCCATTTTAAGAATAGGGAAAAAATGGCTCTTACTCCTACTCCTAAAAGTAGGACCAAAACTGCATCACTCTGAGAATCTTTGGCCACTTAGGAGTGGTTTCCTACTCTGAGACCATTAGTCAATAAATAACAGCTCTAATCTCTGGAGGCCCCATGTTACAAAACAAGAGAAACTGAAGGATCCTCCACTAATTTCCTGGTGCCAGATACCACAGCACACCCATGGAGGTCTTGTGGAGTCCCCAAAGGAGCCAGAGCTGCCTGGCAGCACAATATTGGGCTTATTGATTTGTATTTAAATCTTATGGCCATTCACCAAAATCTTCTATCCCTCAAGCATTATTTCACCTTAGTCAACCATAATAATGAAATTATTCATTTCATTATGTGTTTAAATCAACATTTTGAGAATTGTAGTAAACAGTTGAATGTACATTCACCTTTTATCAATTCTGGAATAAAAATCTAAATGCTCCTTCATGTGAACTAATTTGGGTAAACTGAATAATTAGAAAAATTATTTGCTCTCAATGAAGATGAAATGGTATCCCACTCGAAATGTTGAATGAGATAAATGGTTTTTAGAAGGGTCCCCTGAGACCTGACCCATTTCCTGTCCATTTAAACAGCACAAAGAAGTACTTTCAGGGTTTTTCTGTGCTGATCTCAGACAGTAAACTGTGGAGGAACTGGTATGATGGACGACTGTAATTTCTCTTGTGTTTCTCATTGCTGCAGGAGAGATAAGTAAGGTCCTGAAAGGCCTCTACGCAGACAAAGCTGTGCCAATAGCTAATAGTAAAACCACAGCAGCAAGTGGATAGAAATAGGATCAAGCCTACAGAAGAGAAAGATGACAAGAGTAGAACACTCTTTCTTACCCATTCCATGTCCAGTCATTTTTACTGTGAAAACAGCTTAAAAATATAAGACTATAGCACAGAATTACTCATCAATTGATTGCAGTAGTTATCATTTCAAAAACAAGCTAAGCTGGCTTTTACCATACTATTGTGAGATGATTGCCAGATATTTGACGACAGCATGACTGGCTAGTGTCGCCCATGAGTGGCTCCTGTCACTATGATTGATGTAGAAGTGTGCCATCCTTCTCCTCTGAGAGAGTGCAGGCAACTTGCTCTCTCTAGGCTACTCAGTAGGGATGGCTGTAGCTTCACTCAGATAATGACCTCTGTACCTCAGCATGGTAGTGGCAAGCTCTTTACTGCTGGCCACTCAGAAGTCCTCAAGAAGCTATTATAACATAAATTGTTGTTCACATGCTGGATGTCAGCCAGAAGGTGCTGATTGCCTTTAAATGCCAGTCAAAGAGAGACTCCTAATCATTATAGAGATATTGATCAGCAATCTGAACACAACCAACTGAACCAACCTTTTATATGAAACATGGAGGACAGGTTGAACCATATGCCTAAAATAAGGAATGTACAAGTTGGTGCAAAAATATTTCATTTTTCATGGTGAAATCCTAGATAATATGAGGACAAGGTTCTGAGCACAAATACAAATTATAGTGACAAATTAATATAATTTCCTTAATTTTGCATATAAATACAGTTATTTAAGCACACATTAAATTAATTGCCACTAAAAATATGAGCCTGATCTGCTTAGTCATTCACGAGCGTGAACTTTTCAACAATGACCTGTTGCCCAGAGGGCTGCTCTAAAAGAATATCATTAATAAATCTAAATATTGTCTGTCCAATGATTTATATTAAAAAAGACCTATTTAAAAAATTTTTATGTTAATTATTGCAAAAGCATAGCATATATTACCAAAGCATATTCAAGTATTTTGCACATGTGGACCCAGTCATCAGGTTGTTGTTTACCATAATGCCAAAAACATAACTATGTACTGCTCAAAAATTAAGGATATTTGTACAGTATATTAAAAAAATACAATATTTTTTTAAAAACTCTTAGACTAGTGATTTTTAATATATTTTAATAATAATATAACAGTTTTTAAATAGCAACAATTGTGTGTGTTTTTACATCTGGAAATTTACCTTTTTACATCTTTTATAGTTACTTTATATTAGTTCCCTCTTATAGCCTTTGTGGTGTTGGTGGTATAATGCTGAGGTTTCTCAATTCCCCAGTAAAGAAGGTTATTTATAATAAAAAAAAAGATTGACATTTTGATTGACAACAGCCTGTGATGCCCGTGATTTGGTATAAAACTACTCATAACGTCCCTTCTACTCAACATTTTGATTTAATGCATTGCGCAGATTTATGATTATTCTCTAGGCGGTTTTGTGTGATGCTGTGACATTGGCTGGACAGACATACGGACATGCAGACATACCTGAAAAGACAGAAATTTTTCTGAGACTGTTTTCTCATCCTACAATGTATAAAATCTTAAAATATCATTGAAAGAGTTAGTTCCCCCCAATGTACAGATAAAACCTTAGATAGGAACATTGTAATTTATATACAGTACAATCCTAAGGTACTGTTGCAATTTCAGACCTGGACAATAGACGTATTGTGTTGCATAAATTTAATTGCCTTACTTAAAAAATTTAATTGCTTTACTTAATGTTGAATTGCAAAAGTTGATTAATATAAATATAATAGCATATTCTTCTATTAATAGGTCCTCTGTGTCAACATATACTGTAAATACTTAAATGCATGCATGGCAGGCATACTAGATGGTCTGGTAGTTCCGAATAGAGTAGCATTTAAGTGCGTGTGCAAATAAGAGAAAGTTAATGCCATGCATCTCAGGTTTATGCATCTAGTACTAACCTTGCAGAGTGGCTCTGAGCAATAACAGCAGTGTTTTAATCTTCAAGGGTAATTTCAGTCCCAATATAGCCCACTGGTGTGATGCTGTCCTGGGGGAAAATTTGCCCTGGTTTAGTTGAACATAGATTTTAGCACCTGACAAGTAACCTAGGATGTTACATATACTGTAAGTTGTAAAGGAAAAAAGGGGTGAAAAGGATGGGGTTGTCTTGTACAAGTTAAATTGTCTTGACCTGTTTCTAGTAGCAAGCTATAGTTTATAGCAATGATGACTGAATTATATTCAGGATAAACTGTACTTTAGAAATTGCTCACTGTTTGCCTGAATCTATGATTAATAGTACTACACAATGCAAAGAAAAAAAGTTTTCATATGTAATTAGACAGTGGATGTTCCGATATGCTTCCAAAGTTCCATGTGTAATAATTCCGTGAGACCTCCAATGCCTGTAGAATACACATAATTGTTTGAAAGGCTAACTGCAATAAGACCAGTACTGTAGATGGATCATTCATGGATTCAATCAATTACAGTCATATGAGGTGATTAAAAGTGGCATGCCTTTTAGAGTTAAGTTCAATTTGAGCTATAATGTTGTAGCAGTTGTGATGATGCTTTGATAATACATCATCAGCAGTCACAATACAGATGCAGTCCCTGGTATAATATATAATGAACACAGACTTTTATACAGTCACAGTTACATTAAGTCAAGAAGAGAAGACAAAGCTTCAACCAAAATCTTCTGCTAACGGTGAAACTTACAAAGGCACATTCAATAAAATGTTATGTATTCTGTATGTACAGTACAGTACAAAACAAACTCAGCAGCAACCTCATTTCCCCTCTGGTCTGTTTTAATCACTCAGCGTTCAGCATTACCAATATACTAATAACTGGCATCATCAATCATCTGTCGTCCACAGCACATGTTTTGATGGCTTTTATGCTTGAATAATATACAGGACACTATGTGGCTTAAGAAACACTTTTTTTTTTTTTTTTTTACCTGGATCTGGCCGGGTACAGGGATTGGAGTGAAAATGAAAGCCAAAAACCTGCCCAAAATGAGAGGGACAAAAAAGTTCACTATACCAGGAATATAAAGAAATGAGGGTACCTCAAGCTTTTTTTGACCCTGTATAATTTTCATTCTGTATTATATCATTATAAAAACACAAAATGATTTAAACCATGTACTCTACATTTTTGTGTTTTTTTATTATTAAAGATTTAAAGATTTTACAAACATTCTGCCCTTGAAAAAGATCAATTAGGAAAAAAAATGATTGCAAGCCCAATATTGCAAAGACATTCAGCTTCTGACTTTTATCTATTCAAAGAAAATACAGCATGAGCCAAATATTACAGGCTTAAAAGCAAAAAAAAAAAAAACAAGCAAACAAAAAAGCAGTGCAACCTACTGTGTGTGTGTGTGTGTGTGTGTGTGTGTGTGTGTGTGTGTGTGTGTGTGTGTGTGTGTGTGTGTGTGTGTGTGTGTGTGTGTGTGTGTGTGTGTGTGTGTGTGCGTTTGTTTGATGATTATTTAAAAATTGCATTATTACATTGTTATTTTTCATAATTTTATCATCAAAATTAAATGAAATAGGATCTTAAAACTGAACCGTATAACATTTTATGGCCTTTTTTTTTTAAAGCTTTGCAGCATTTTATGATTGATTGACCCATTACACTGTTTACTTTAATCTGTTTTTAACACAGATGAACTTTCCCTGGTTTGTGTGTACAAACTAAACTAAACTAAACATACTGAATTAATTACGAGTACAGTTTTTTTTTTTAAACACAAACATGAAAGAATGTTGTACTGTGCACTTCATTCTGCTTTGAAAGCTCAAGAGAAGCAATTCACTCCTCAGATGTAATGCTATTGATTTCTTCTGTGTAGGCAAAGCAGCTTAAGTATGTCTTAGGTGTCTATGCTATTAGAGTGTAATCAGGTATTAAATTCCCCTCAAGTCCTGCAATTAGGTGTAATCTTCAACATCCTCTTGAGGAAGAATGAGTAATTTACTGTCACCTGCTTTTCAAATCCCACAGAGTAGAGCGAAACACTGATGAACAGTACTGTAAAATACTGTTAGATATTTAGCATAAAAAATCAACAATTTATAGGTGAGTATACAGGAACTAAGCAGAAATTAATGAATAGTTCTTTCACAATTCAATCTGTATTACTGAATGTGTATGTTAGTGGTAGTTCACTATTACCTATGCAATAATCAACTGAGCAATAATTTCCTACCTTCCTACTGTACTTGTTGATTGCATGTATTTTTCTATATACTGTAGAAACAAAATGAAAACTATAAATTAATGACTAGAATATATTATATTAAGGTCGTCAAGAGGAAGGTAAGGCTAAGCTAACGTTAATTAATGTTGGTGTGGCCAGCATTTCATCAGCAATTATTATAAAAGTGCCATAGTTAACAAGCAATTTTGCAGGAGAAATGTAAAACTCTGTAGTTACTGGTGATTACTGATACTCATACTAACATGCATAGTGAGTAATTAACTGACAAATGTTCTTTACAATAGAAAATATTATTAAAGCTCTCCACTCATTTGTCCTGGTTTAGTTTTTTGACACTCTCTGCGTCTTTAACAATATACTGTTAGTCCAAGATTATAATGTATTACCAGGTATTGTATACAATCATTATAAAAAGAAGGTTTTCTATAGCTCGATTGAACCAGAAAGGCTTTTTTTTTTACACGTACACTAGGTAACTTGCAACATAATATTCAATTAAGATATCATTATTATTACGTCCATTGCTGTTGAAGTACATTACCACGGGAAAGGGTGAATCCTTCTGATCAAACAAATGTGCTTGAAAAAGCAATCAGTCAGTCTTCTATTAATAGCTTTGCATGGGAAACATCTGCAATGGCTGCATCCATAAGGACCACAGTTACTGTAGTTTAATCTATAAAAGTTGTCACTTTTGTAAGATACTGTAAGTAGTTGTTTCTTAAACAGGAAAGCCATCTTAGAGGTTATCAAGTAAATTAATAAGTAGCTTTTTACTGTAATTGTAGCTGTATACAGCAGATACAGTGCAGAGTGCAATAAGACAAGTTTACCCATGAAAATAACACTTGTTTAAAACTACCCATCAATAAGTTAGACTACAAGAAGAGCTACACAAAGCAAATTAATGCAAAACAGTAGATTTGCTACTAAAACAAAACAATAGAAAGTGCTTGTCTCAGCCATCACAAAACTTGATATGCTTTCTTTGCTATACAGCTAGGAAAGATATGAGGACCTCTACCAGGTGAACAACAATGACCTTGGTTTTCCACAGTGGAGTCATCAGTGTTCAGTGGAGAGTGGTTGATCTGTGCTTTCATTTAAGTTTTACATTTAGGCATTTGGCAGATCCGCTTATCTAGCACCTTATTCCTTCCTGATGCCAAGAACTTTTTTTTTTTTTTTTTTTTTGGTTTGTCTATGTTCTGCTGCACATCTTCTCTTTGCCCTGACAAGTTCATTTTGTGTTTTTGCTGATCAGACAACATTGTGTTATCGGCAAACTTGATTGTTTTTTTGTCACTGTCTTATTAGTGCGATGATACGTACTGTAAGTATCAAAGTACCCTCAGCAAAAGTCCTGTAAATGGCAAGGTACAGTAGTACCTCCATGGATCATGTTTGGTACAGTAGGAATACCAGGAATACTCTGACCCAGTCAACTAGCTACAATTTGGCATTGTGAAAGTCACTCTGATCAAATTTTAACTGCCTACGACAAATAAACTTTGAGAACTGACAGGTCACTTGCTGCATGCTACTGTATATCCCATCATTTAACAAGTGTCACTATAGCGAGATGAGTATTATCTATCTATCTATCTCTCTCTCTATCTATCTCTCTATCTATCTATCTCTCTATCTATCTCTCTATCTATCTATCCATTTGTCTGTCTATTTGTGTGTATCTCTCTATCTATCTCTCTATCTATCTCTCTATCTATCTCTCTATCTATCTATCTCTCTATCTATCTATCCATTTGTCTGTCTATTTGTGTGTATCTATCTATCTATCTCTCTTTTTTGTGGGGAAAAACTAGAAAAAACATCTTCCTGACTAAGTTTGATGCTGTTTGAGTCTACAGCAGCAAGCACTCATGACTGATTGTAAAAAGTTAGGGAGCCTAATGGAAATACTGAGACTCCCCGGAATGTAACGCTGACACCAATAATACTGACAGATAGGGACCGCTTGTACGTTTTGCTCACGTCCGATTGTCGCACACAGCAAGGCTTCACTTCCCACATCATTATTTATTATGAACATTACCAGTGTGAAGGGCTGATGAAGACAGATCTGCACACATTCGCGAGACAGACACCAGAAATGAGTGATATTAATGTGCCTCTTCAGCTACTTGCTGTTTCACTGATGTTCTCTATTATGACTGCTGCTGTTCAGAATCTTACCCAGTGTCTCACCCTGCAAAATGTGGAATGACAATGTAATTTTTCAATTTCCTCTTTAGGCTTCAGAAAAGTAATGACCACTATCAACAACCATTTCAGAGCTTATAGCAAAAGTATTCAGTGGAAAAGAAGAAGTACGTTTGTTTGAAGGTGTCTTTAGAACAGGAGAAATGTGAAAAATGGCTTGCTTCTAATCAGCAATTTTTTTTCTTTTAACAGTTAAAAAAAGACAAGAAACATTTCTAACCCTAATTCGTTTTTCTTTGCTGTGCAATCACCTTTATTGCCCCCAACCCTGTTAACATTCTACTTTCTAATGATGTAAAGTTAGAGAAGTCATTTGCAAATGTCAAACCCTGCCACCTGCTACACACACACACACACACACACACACACACACAAACACACACACACACATCAGCAGATGGACAGTCTCACCACTGGTTGGAACTATTTTTCCTAAAAAATATTAGTTAGCTGGAACTAATGACAGATATTCCTCTCACTGAAATAAATGAGCAGCTGTCATATAACTTTCCTGCTGGCATCTGATGCTAGTCAGACTCGAATAGCATCTTTTAAATAGAGTGGGAGAAAAGAAATCCACATTTAATGGCTGAAATGTTAGTCAGAGACTCATTGCCTGTTAGTGGAGGGTGCAAACATAATGAGGCTGCATACTGCTGCACAGGCTACAAGATTACTGAGAGTCATCACCTTCCTGGGAGTTGAGCACTTGCTTATTTTATGTAGTCTGTATTAATAATTTATTGTGACTGATTATGTACACTCAGTGATTATGGAATGCTCAGTGCCGTCTTTTATGTTCTAACAGAAAGTAGCAGGAAATTACAGTGGGCTTGTTTACACCTGTCCTTTTAATGTGTCTTCATGCATCAGAGACTATCTACATTAAAAAAAAAAAAAAAGAATCTAAAGTGTAAAGCAACACAATTATATCCATTTACTCAAACCACTCCAGAAGATAGGCCAAGATGCAATTTAGCTACATGTTACATGCGTGTACATGCATTTGTCTCTCCAAGCCAATTTTCCTCCCTGTAGGTTATGCAAGTGCTTGGTAGATGCTAAAATCAAGCCATTGAAAACAGTTTTAAAAAAATTAAAAAAGAAGAAAAGAAAAATGCAGCAAACAAAATACTTATATAGTTACCAAAAATGTACCTGATGTTCAGGTTCAAATTAATAGCCAATATGCACATCTGCATCTAATGCAGTTACAAAATTTTTGTGAAATCAACCTGAGACAATTTCAGCTGCAAGAGTAAATGCAAGAAAATAGAACTTTGCAATAAAGTAAAGGATACGGCATCAGATGCACAATAATAATCAAGTGTTAATAGGGTCAGATCCATTCAGTAAACAGAGTCTTAATGAGAAGAAACAGACTATGCACCAAGTAAAGAGGAACAACATGTCATTCCTGTTTTACATCAATGTTAGCAAATGAAACAGGAAGGTCAAATGACTGCTGTCCACTGGGCCTGAGAGGCATCTCAACGCTGAAATAATTAACTGTAAGTGCAAAGAAGAACAAGCTATGACCTTCTGACTTGAGAATAGCAGAACTGGAGCCATGGTATTTGGCTAAATTGGAGATTTATTGTTAATACAGTACATCGCCATGGTCATTTAGGGAAGGCAGTTTAAATGAAGTTTGACAATCTAAACCTTTTATTGTAGACATGTCAGAAGGCATTCCTTACCTAATTTAATGACATTTTTAAATTTAACCATTGTGCTCCCACGTTTTGTATTATTCCTATTTATATTTTTATTTCTATTTCATTTGTTTATTTATATTTGTAAGTCTATGGACATGTTAGATTCAGACATTGTGTTTTGGGTGACAAGAGTGGGACCTGATGTTGTTATCTGCTGCTGTAGCTCATCCACCTCAAGGATCTCTAGTTTTTTTGTGCTGAGATGATTTTCACCACAGTTGTAAAGAAGGATTGAATTAGGTATTACAGTATATTGTTTCTTACAGTTTCTGAAGTAATCAAATGAGATCACACTTTTTTTCATTCTGATGTTTCATGTAAACTCTACCTGAAGCCCCGTGTCTGTCTGACCGGCTCATTAGACAACGGCACGTGTAGTTTTGCAGGTGTTCCTAATAAAATGGACATGAATGTACTGTATAATGTTTAACAGTAATGTAGAGCTATTGCTTCTAGAATGTACGGTGGCCGAGAAGTGCAAATTAACAAAACTCAAAACAAAATAAATTCAAAAACAAAAACAAATTAGCTAACTAACTAACTAACTAACTAACTAACTAACTAACTAACTAACTAACTAACTGACTAACTCATTTGTTATTTTGTTTTTGGTTTTTCTTATTTAGTTTTAGGATTTGTTATTTAGTTTTTTTTATTTTGTTTTTGAATTTGTTATTTTGTTTTCAGTTTTGTTATTTTGTTTATGGATTCATTTGTTTTGCACTTCTCGGCCACCGTAAGAATGTAATTTATCTCTTTCCATATTGCCAACTCTCACAACACATACAGTATATGCAGTATACTGTATATAACCCGAAAATAAAAAAAAATAGGACTTTGTAAATGCATAGAAATCCTTTATACAGTATACAATACCACTTTCAATCTTACTTTTTACACTCCAAAGACATCCTGATTAGGATATTAGGAGTGCCCAAATTGCCTGTAGTATGTGTGCTTAAGTGCCCTGTGATGGGTTGGCACTCTGTCCATTGTGTAGACTACCTTATGCCCCGAGGCCCCTGGGATAGGTGTTCTGCGACCAGAAACAGTCGCAATAAATGATCCTGTGTTTGTATTCTTTATCTGAGTTTGTTTGCTTTATTGTACAAAACAAAGTATTTAATGGATGTTTCAGGAATTCCGAAATTTATATGCATGTGTGAAAAAGTCTCCTGACTCTAAAGACAGGAATAATGTCTCCCCTGCAAGCATGAAGTCAAAACAGGATCTCACACACATAGACAGGTGGTGAGGGAGATTTGCATTAATTGCAGTGAAAGTAGGAGAGCACAACGGAACAGGCTTTTTTCCTCAAGATGAAAACTGGCAGTTCATCCTTTTGATCTAATACTTAAAAGCACAAATTCCAAAGGTGACATACACACACGAAGATTCACATATTAACTTAAATAATAGGGCTTAAGGGATCTTGTTATACTTTCATTTTCTTAGCACTGGTAGGAAAACACAAGGGATAACCTAGAGTGGATTATCACTAACACTGTACGGTATATCACAAGATTGGACATAGTAGTAGTAGTAATAATAATAATAACAATAATAATAATAATAATAATAATAATAATAATAATAAGACAGCTAGTTTGCTGCTTATCATGTTTGTGCATTATCATGTTTGTGTATTAGGTGTTAGGTGTTCTGCACGTTTTCTGGCCATTTGTCTTTATTTCATGCAGTAGATTTGAAGTTGATTGCTTGTGACACATAGATAAATGACAATGCACATCACTTCTCCTTGGTTTTATATTTCTGAGTCTGAAAAGACTTTTCCATGTTCATTAATCCATTCTACAACAGCAGAACAAGCTATGGGCAGTGTGTGCAGTGCGGCATGCAATGGCATTTGAAAGTGTACTATAGTTACAGCATCAAGGTGCACTAGATGACCTAGAATAAAAAAGAATATGTGAAAGAAAATCTACACAGCTAATTAGAGCATTTGCTATGCAGATGTTGAGTAGGCGTTTTCTTTGTCTGAATGCTGAACCTGATTGTAAAACTAAACCAATAGATTTGCTTGTCACAATTACCTGGGCTACTGATTTGTTCACCCTTGCAGAACAATAGATGAGTGCAGTGGAACATGTTGGGCCCATAACCAAGAGATCGATTGATTTAAATCATCCTCTGCTGGGACTGTGGTAGTGGTATAATATTTAGTATACAGTAACTGTTGGCATGTGGACAGCACTTACTTTGCCCTGTTTCCCCCACATTGTCCCCTGGGTCTCCTGTGATATGCTCCAGCCCTGCCATGACCCTGTAGAGTATAAGTGGCATAGAGAATGAGTGGTTGTTTTTAAATCTTGCTTTTATTTTTAAATTGTGAAGGGAAATGAAGAGGTGGATAATATCACACCAGAGTTAGAACTAAGTACTAAAAATTAGTTTCTCATTTAAGGACACACATCAGATGTTATCAAACAGAAACGAATCTAATTTTGATTTCTTTGCATGATTGAAATATTTGCATATCTGAAAGATTGAGGAACAGTGAGGTGCCGGTGTTGTGCCAGTTCAATCAGCTAAGGCAACTATATTATTAAAATTTTTGTAAACTAGTCAATTATGATGGAGGCGCTAGTATCTAAATCTTATTTTTTGTTAAATAATTGGTGTAATAGTTGGTTTTGTACAAGCTGGATTTGTACAAATTTTGTTGACTCTCAACGAAATCAAGTATGATTGCCTCTTGACTTAATTTTCTTCATTGTTATTAATGTCATCCAGCCCTACCTAAATCTCTGGTCAAGAGCTGTTGCTTCTTTCTGATGCATTTTTATTAGTTATTTTCATAAAGCAAAAGTGTAGCTCAACTGGATTGTTCATCAACTGTCATGAATTAGAATATACAAACACACATTTGATGGATAATTAATGGATGTTACTCCCTTGATAGCATGCACATCTTGCTGACATAGAGGTAATGTGCACAAATTACTCTGATTGACCTCATATGCAGCTTGTTTGCTAATTAGCAAATGTCTGTATAATGTTATTTTGATCACTGTTAATAATTTTTTTCAAGTTGGAATATTTCCTAGCTAAATGGAAAAAGGATGTTATTTTGATTAACAACAGTAGGGAAGCTGTGTGACTAGAACATGAGCTGCATCTGTTTGTCATATGGTAATAATGTGCAGATGAAATAAATTATCAACAATTATCAACAAGTCAACAATATTCCTTAGACGTAAAAGTGGCTATAAATACATGTTGATCAAAAAAGAATATTGTGAGAAACTCTTCTCAATTAGCAAAGGAGGTTACCACAAAGCTGCAAAGATGATAATTATGCATTTTGTATGTTGCAACACATTTGTGTAATTTATGTCAGATAAGTAGACGTAAGATGTTACTCAATGAAGACTGCTATGACTTTAGAGGAAAAACTATTAACTGTAGACTACCAACCTACACTACTCTACATCTACGTTTAACATGCCTGCTACATTGCGCATACGTCCATTCAAAACTTTGCGTCAGTGGCAAGCCAAGCATAGCAACTTTACAAATTTAAAAAGAAACATTTTTTGCATTTTGTGGAACATTTAGTGAAGACATACTGTAGCACCATGCGTAAGAAAGAAATCATCACTAAAAAAGCAGCCAATGCCAAGACAAATCATAAATTAAGGTTACATGAGGTTTAATGTCTATTTATTTAATATTTTACTTCATTTCCATGTCTTTTTTCTAAATGTTTTCATTGTTTTTAAGCACAAAAACCTGATTATAGTGTAGGAAATTTGTATTATTGGCAATTTTTTGTGTGTGGCTAGAATGGATTATCTACATTTACACTATGTCACAAAAGTGAGTACACCCCTCACATCTCTGCAAATATTTAGTTATATCTTTCCATAGGACAACACTGCATAAATGACTCTTTGACACAATGAAAAGTAGTCAGTGTAAAGTTTGTATAGCAGTGTACATTTATTGTCCCCTCAAAATAACTAAAAATACAGCCAATAATAGCTGAACCCTTGGCAACAAAAGTGAGTACACCCCTAAGTGAAAATGTGAAATGTCAATATTTTGTGTGGCCACCATCATTTTCCAGCACGGCTTGAATTCTCTTGGCCATGGAGCTCACCAGAGCTTCACAGGTTGCCACTGGAATCCTCTTCCACCCCTCCATCACAACATCACGGAGGTGATGGACATTTGACACATTTTGACACCTTCTTTTCAGGATGACCCAGAGGTGTTCTATGGGGTTTAGGTCTTGAGACATGCTTGGCCAGTCCATCACCTTTACCCTCAGCCTCTTTAGCAAACCAGTGGTCATCTTGGAGGGGTGTTTGGGGTCATTATGATGCGGCCCAGTTTCCAGAGGGAGGGGATCATGCTCTGCTTCAGTATGTCACAGTACATGTTAGAATTCATGTTTCCCTCAATGAACTGTTGGCTCCCCAATGCCAGCAGCACTTATGCAGCCCTAGCTGCATGACACTCCCACCACCATGTTTGACGGTAGGCAAGACACACTTGTCTTTGTACTTCTCACTTGGTTGCCGCCACACACGCTTGACACCATCTGAACCAAATACTGTAGGTTTGTCTTGGTCTCACCAGACCACAGGACATGGTTCCAGTAATCCTAGTTCTTAGTTTACATGTCTGCAGCAAATTGTTTGCAAGCTTTCTTGTGCATCACCTTTAGAAGAGGCTTCCTTCTAGGACGACAACCATGCAGAGCAATTTGATGCAGTGTGCGGCGTACGGCCTGAGCACTGACAAGCTGACCTCCCATCCCTTCAATCTCTGCAGCAATGCTGAACGCACTAATTGTGCTCAATTTGTACATTTTCACTTAGGGGTGTACTCACTTTTGTTGCCAGGGTTTCAGCTATTATTGGCTGTATTTTTAGTTACTTTGCGGGGACAATAAATTTACACTGCTATACAAACTTTACACTGACTACTTTTCATTGTGTCAAAGAGTCATTTATGCAGTGTTGTCCTATGAAAAGATATAACTAAATATTTGCAGAGATGTGAGGGGTGTACTCACTTTTGTGACATACTGTACATTATTTCTTATGGGAAAATTTGGATCACGATACAAATTTTAGCCTTAAGAACTTGGATCTGGAACGAATTCTTAATTCTGAAAAAAAAATCTATGCAAACTTCCCCTGATGTCATTATAAAAGACATTGCCACTGGTTAGCAAGCTTTCATGCAATAACTATTAATCATGATCCTAGCCCTCAAGGATGACGTTATATGTTACATCCCTGTCAGTACAACTGGTTCGATAATACTGATGAAGCCAAATGCAGGAAAGTTCATGTAACCAATAGTAATCATCCCTGTACAGGAGTGTCATGGAAGATTTCACAGCATCCTTTCAGACTACTGATAATGAGGTTCATGCAAAAAGAGTTGTAGAATTACCTAAAGCAACAGCAACAACAGTTACACATTAAGTACAGCAAAAAACCAATGACGCAATCATCTTTGATCCTACAACCTACAAAGAGAGAGAGAGAGAGAGAGAGAGAGAGAGAGAGAGAGAGAGAGAGAGGTACACCCAGAAGCCTATAAACAACTAACATACATTTTGACAACCATGTATTCTGATGATCAGATACTGTAAAATTAAAATGTGATTTTAAAAATGTAGTTCTTCATGTTTATAAGCATAAGGGTTGCAACCATGAGAACACCATACCCACAGTGAAGTACAAAGGTGGGAGGATCAGGATATGGGTCTGATTCTCTGTAAATGGTGGAATTACACCTCACTGAAGGAAACATCAAAAGGCCTTGAAGATTGTATCATTGAGAAATTTCTAGTCTGTCAGAAGAACCCTTTTACGCTTGGGGAATTGAAGACAATTTGCCAAGAGGAATGGACCAAATTTGACCAAAAACTAAAACCAAAAACTAACCAAACCAAAATGCTACAGAATGCTAATTCTACAGAACTTTACTAAGCTAATTACTACCCTTGTAGATGTTAAAGCTTTAACTGCCAACAACAGCTTTGCAACAAAGTATTAACATAAATCATTCCTGGCTCATTATACCATTCCCTCTATGAACAAACTTTTACAAAGTCAAACAACATTTTGTGTAAATTTGAAGTAGATATTTGTAATGGTAATAGAGTATTACAGAAAGAAAAGTGTCCAAATACTTAGTTTACTTCATTTTATGATTTTGTTTTCTCTGTCTTTCTATCTCACAGTGTGCAAGACTGTGTGAGACTGCTGTTATTGATGGAACAAAGTGCAGTGCAGAAAGAACTGAAAAGCTAGTACTTTGTCTTCATTTTTGTTTCACTGTCTCGCCTGTGTGATGCACCAGAGGGGGTTGACAGAAAACAAATTTGAAACTTGCCCTGGGTCTGGTGTGTTGCCCAAGAGGGTGCTTTCAATAAGTCAACTCAGGTGGTTTTAATAAGGGTATAATAAGTGCTGTAAACATAAATGTTGGCTTTACTGACATTCTACCATACATTTATTCGTCTAAAACAGTATACACTGGAATTGAATGCTGTTTGTTAGAACCACGGTGTATTCAGTATTTACAACGCATAGACAGGATGTTTAGGATCATATTTACTGATATGTTCATAAGTTGACCCTGGTGCAAATAGTATCTATATTCGTGCGGGTTTCGTCTTTGTGTGTGTAAGGGCTGCTACATTAATTGTATCCTGTTGTTATATATATAGGCATGTATATTATGTATATGTGAGGTGGCAGTAAGGACACTGGTGGCTCAGTGGTAGGTGTTTCGCCTGCCATCCGGAAGGCCCGGGTTCGATTCCCAGCGAGTGCCCAAACCCCAGCCACTGGATGCAGTGGCGGTGCCAAGCCCAGATACTGTAAAATGGGAGGGTTGAGTCAGCAAGGGCATCCGGCGTAAAACCTGTGCCAAGCTTGTACGTGCGGACCGGATAGTCCGCTGTGGCGACCTCTTGCCTGGAGCAGCCAAAAGAACAAACAATAACAATGTGAGGTGGCAGAGAAAAGATCAGGATTGGATCATGAAAGATTAGCCATAATCCTCTACTTCTCACTGAACTACACCACTGGTCACCACCTCAAATTGTAATCTGATTCACTGAGTATGTTTTTTAAAATAAAGATGCTTATACCACAACACTGCTGAATTATCAGAAGGTGTTAGTCAGTTATTGTATTGTAACAGTAGGTTTGGCTTAACAGTACATTATTATACATAACATACCCATAATGCATACAAATACATAACTGTTTCTATAAGAACAACTCACACTTGGCAGATGCACCAAATAATGGAGTCACCACGCATTGTCATTTTTATGTGACAGAGAAAATTCTTAAATAGTGAGTGTCACTGTTTCCGACTAACATGAAAAACTGCTTTTTTGATCTCATCATTCAATAGGGAGAGAATAAAAAGGTTTGTGAAGGAATATAAGCTTTGCATTAGAACTGTTATAATGTAACTAATAACCAGAACTACCTTTATTCATGGATGTTGCACAACATCAAGTGTTGTGTACTGTACAGTACAGTCAGGTTCTACTTTGGAATCAAGATAAATAATTTGGCATCCCGCCTTCGTACACCACCACATTAGTTTTAAAATTAAATATTCAAGATGTGATGTCACACTTTTGTCAAACCATTTGAATTAAATCTGAAAATCCTGACTTCACATCTTGAGTGTTTCATTTCAAGCACAATGTATCCACTTCATTAGATACACATGTTCAGCTTCTATTTAATGCCAATATCAGCCAATCATGCATCAACTCAATGCATTTAGACATGGACAAGACAATCTGCTGAAGTTCAAACAGAGTATCAGAATGGAGAAGAAAGGTGATTTAAGTGACTGAACTGAATTAGTAACTGAACTATTTCTGAAACTGCTGAACTGCTGGGATTTTCATGCACAACCATCTCTAGGGTTTACAGAGGAAGGTCTGAAAAAGAAAAATACCCAGTGAGTGGCAGTTCTCTGGGCAAAAATGCCTTGTTGATGCCTGAGGTCAGAGGAGAATGGCCAGACTGGCTGGAGCTGATAAAACGGCAACAGTAACTCAAATATCTTGTTATACTCGCGGTATGCCAAAGAGCATCTCTGACTGCACAACATGTTGAACTTTGAAGCAGACGCGCTACAGCAGCAGAAGACAACACCAGGTGCCACTCCTGTCAGCGGAGAACAGGCAACTGAGGCTACAAATCACATGAGCTCTCCAAAATAGAATATAGGAAAAATGTTTCTTCATTCTACCTCGATTTTTGCTGCGACATTTGGATGGTAGGGTCAGAATTTGCGTAAATCTGAAATCACGGATCCTGCTGGTGGTGTATTTTTTTTTGGCCCCTTAGTACATTAGAATGATTGCGGACCATGTTCATCCCTTTATAACCACAGTGTTCAAACTGGTTTCTTGAACATTGAGTTCACTGTACTCAAATGGCCTCCACAGTCACCAGATCTTAATCCAGTAGAGCACCATTAGGATGTGGTGGAATGGAAGAACCGCATGGATGTGCAGCAGACAAATCTGCAGGAACTGCATCAGGTCGATATTTCCAAATTTCCAGCACCATGTTGATGCTAGAAAGAATTAAGGCAGTTATAAAGACAAAAGGAGGTCCAGCAAAGTATTAGAATGGTGTACCTAATAAAGAGATGATTAGTCCTGTGTAGTGATCTGTTTGAGAGACCGTATCGACTGCGGGAAGAAGCTCCTCCTCAGTCACTCTGTATTGGCCTTCAGGGAGCAGAAGCACTTTCCTGACCACAACAGAGAGAACAGTCCATTGCTGGGGTGCCATGGCCTTGGTCCAGCACCACTTGCTGTAGATCGAGTGCAGGTCAGGTAGCTCAGCGTGGATGATGCGCTCAGCTGATCTCACAACCCTATGTATGAACCAGGCCGTGATGTTTCCCGTCAAAATGCTCTCTATGGTGCAGGAGTGAGCACCTTGGAGGGCAGATTGAACTCTCTCTCAAGCGCCTGAAATGGCAAAGACGCTGCCGGGACTTGACAGGACCATGACAGATCCTGCGTGATGTGAACACTGAGGTATTTGAAGCTGTTCACTGTCTCCACTGGGCTCTCGTTGATAACGGGGGTCTGGTAGTTCCTTTCTTGCTTAGTGCTGAAGTCCGCTCTCAACTCCTTTGTCTTACTGACATTTAGAAGGAGGTTGTTCCTCTGGCCCCAGTTCTCCAGATTCCCAATCTCCTTCAGGTAGGCCGACTCATTGTTGTCAGAGATCAGGCCCACCCCGACGGTGTCATCAGCAAACTTAATGATGGTGGTGGAGCTGGTAGTGGCCACACAGTCATACGGTTACAGAGTATAACAGGGGGCTCAGAACATAACCCTAGGGCCTCCAGTGCTGAGAGTGAGGGAGGCTGAGACATGTCCACCCATCCTTACCGCCTGGAGTCTGCCAGTTAGGAAATTAGAGATGGCACAGAGACTGGCACAGAGATGAGCTGAGTCCCAGGTGCTCCAACTTAGCGTTAGTATTTAATAGTGGTCTAAAATAAGACATAAGTATGATATAGTTTGATATACAATGTTAGTTTGTTTACATACAGTAGACATACTGCCACTAATGTTTACAGTGGTCTTGTACCACATTCATTTCCGGATACATGGACGCACCAAATAACCTTATAATACACACAGCAGCCTTCTTGCACACACACACTTATAGTTAACAACATGTATAAATCAGGCTTTATAATCTTGAAGTCTTAATCACTTCTGAATAGCAAATCATCTTCATGATTACAACACAAGCCCAGTTACCTTGACTTACTTCTGCTAGTAACACTCCAGTGATTAAAACTTTTCTGATATGATTAGTGTGCTGTTGGTTAGTGTTTGCAAAGGGATCTGGCAGGACACCAGCAAGTCTGATGGTGCAGAAGGAGGAGGGTACGTACAGGATTGAGAGAGAGTGCAGCTGAGTTCATTACTGCAGCCCCATGGAGCGTGCAGAGCTTTTAAAAGCTCATCATACCCACTAATGCTCATTAGCCAAGATGAGCGTGCCTTAAAAAAGCATTAGTATTTCTGGCAGTTCACAGGAGCAGCTTGTCCCATGACGCTCTCTGTAGTCTGCCACCTCCTGCTCTGAGCCTCAGTTATGGGCCTGTTCTATGAGATTAATGACAGAGGTGCTGCAGGGTTTGGGGAACTCTCGGTTGTGAAAACTTTGCTGTTGACAGTCAAAGTGACCTTCACAGGAAATAATCAATGCAGAGGAAGGCAAGGGAAATAGCATCTTATGCGCCTTAGGTGAATTTTAATGGAAAAAAAGCAAATGTATCCCAGTTTTACAAGTTATCTACAAAACCTGAATTTGAAAAATAATATTGAAAATGAAATGTGGATGTACCCTGCAACAAGACAACAATCTGAACACTTTGAGTGTTGCCAAGATTTTCTCGATCACCAGACTTAAAAAAGGCAGTGTTAATGCCAACGTCCATAAGAATTATTTTCATTATGAAAAACAGCAGCATTTTAGTCTGTGTATTTTATAAGAGAAGAAAAATATTTCAATAATTCTGCAATTTACTGGCTGTTACTAAACTGAACCAGAATGAAATAAACTATAGAAAAGCGTATTAAATACTAGACCGACGATATACGGCAGTCTATTATTGATATTAATGAAAGGAGGTCTATATCGCTTTTTACCCACCTTCACTAAAATGAGTGAAAACTGAATGCTGTTATATTTGAGCTTAAAGTTCAGATCCTTTTGTTAAATAATAGCTCAGATTAAAATTTCTTTACTGTTACTTTTAGATTACATGGAGAATCTGCCCTAAAAGTCCTTGTGAAGTTGTTGTTAGCATTAGCAATAACATATTTGGTGCATTTATAGACTGTAAGATTATTATTTGTTTGCAGCCATGATAACATTCTCACATAAACACATTGACACCAGTCAGAATTAGCAATTCTATATAATACATAAGCTAACATGTACAGTATATTTCTAAAATGTGTCTTCACTCATTACCACAAATAAATTTACCACATGATCCCAATGTCAAGATCCCAGTTGTAAATAATGGAACATTCTATTTCTCCTCAGTTGTGAATATTAACAGTTTCTTGAGAAATTTGAAAGTAGAGGCACAATTATGCACCGCTTTTACTAGACAAAGCAGGCAAAGCAGTTCCTCCCTAGCCTACACAGTTCCTTAGATTTAAGCATTGATATTGGCTATGAGTGTGTGAGTGGAGGGGTGTAGGTGCAGTACCAATCCCAGACAGAGACTGCGACCTCATACTGGTATTGACATGAATATCAACATGCATTTCTGTGCTTCTGATACTTGTTTCTCAGGATCCAGATTTTGTCCTTTGACTGTTTGCGAGAGGAGGGTCTACCTTGTCTTGTGGATCTATATTTAAAAAATTAGGGTCAGGGTGTCAATTTGTCCAAAGTCGTTCAGGAGGCTTTTTGTGTGTGAAAATCAGCCAAAGTGCAAAATGAATGGATTCCTATGGGGAAATCTGTCTTTATCAGGACCCAAACAGACTTCCATAGCTCTCAAACCTTTTTTAATTTAAAATTTGAACAAGACAAGAGACCCAGATCTCTGGGCTTATACTGTATACAGTAAGTGTGGGTGTATGCACAAAATTCAGTGAGCATTGGCTGATTCACTGCCTTTTAATTATAAAATACACTTCATTCTCTATGGAGCGAGGTAGGGGCCCAATTCCTTTATCAAATATCAAAGGTTTGCACAAAGAAGTGCAAGTCCAGTCACACCCCTACTGATTAAGGTGCCTGTCGCATTTATAATTCATCAAACATAATGATATTAACATTGTTTACTGCAGGAGCTGATTTATTATTTGCTTTATTTTATTATTAATAGTAATTTGGCTTATTTGTTGATTTCTTTTTGTTAAATTAAACATCAATTTATGTTCATTATTTAGACTTATCTTTCCATTTTAAACAGGAAAACATATAGGAATTATAAACACTAGATCACAACTTAAGCCTAAATGAGAAATACTACATCTAATGTACAGTTCCTGGAATAAGTTTAGAACTAGAGACAAAGTTATAAAATATTAATTAACTTACGAACAAATCTTTCCAGGTCACCAAAGTATTGCAGAGTTGTAATTAGTCTCAGAATGTTACAGGCATCTATAACCCTTTACTGAGGCAGTTGCAATTTCACCACACTCCTGTCAGCTAAGGTGTTGCTGAACAACAAATGAATGGACTGAAAAATGAGCCCCAAACCCGGAAGCAAAAAATATTGCTATAATAATTTCGCTGTATATAAGGAAACGGTCATCTCTATCTCTATCCATTATTATTATTATTATTATTATTATTATTATTATTATTATAACACATGACAGCATGTTGGACAGCACTTCATTATAGCATATACTGTATTTATAGTCTGTAATTATATTTGCATGAGACAATTTTAAAGCAAACTGTTCATATCAGCCCGGGGTTATATATATATACTTATAGTTATCAAATTTCAAGAATTTACTCCTTAATATTCCTGTGAATTTTATATTAAATTGATTATTGTTTTTTGTGGTTTAGTTGTATTAGGCAAATAGTTGTACTTTTATGATCAGGCCATAGAGCAAAACAGTAGCTTTGGTTTTATTTAAGTATAATGTGGTTCAGAGCATTGTTTTAAATAATGTGGATCTGTAAAAAAAAAAAAAAAAAAAAACTTTTAAAAGGAATCGGGGAAAAAAGGATTTATTAAGGGCTCCACAAATCCACAGTTTGGTAGTAGGTACGTTACAGATGAAAGAAATTCCTTGCCATAGCTTTTCCCCCTAGATGTGTGCTTCCTATAAAGATCACTGCAAAAGCAAAATTCTCAGACATAATAAAGAACCCTAGTGGCACTTAAGGATCTAATGATATATCTTGAGTTTTATAATACCTACATTCAGGAGCCTGTCACAAAAAAAGAAGACGTGTTCATAGGAGGTATTCACAGGATCCAGACCACAAATGAAACAATTTAATATAACTTTTTTTTTTTTTTTTAAATCATGTATATGCTGGATGTATTAGAGGACTGCTGTGTTGCCTCAGGGACTAGATGAGCAGAAAATATAATGGGTTAATTAATTCCATAGTCATAGTAAGAGCCAATAAAAGTGCATATTAACAAAAAACCTCAATCACCCAATGATGTATTCTAACTTATCTTTACAAAATTATAACATACAATATTTAGTGCCACTCTAATAAAGTATTTCCAGTTAATGTTTCTAAATATTTAAGTGGTTTCTAAATTTTGTCTTGGGTTTTAATTTCCTCCTAGCATGTGAATGAGAATAGTCTTGCTGTAGATTTAATTGCAATTATTTGCTATAAAACAAAATATTGGCAGTCATTGAGTAATTTTAAACAAGCTTCCTTTGGCTTGAAAACCTCAGACCTGGCAACCTGACTGTTTGTTATCAGTCTTGCTGCTCCTTTTTAATGTTTATATCGCAAACCTAAGCGAATCCTGCCCAAATGAGCCCTTAGTGTTTTTGTAGTTCTCTTTGTTGACCACTAGGTTACAATGTCTCTATGGGCCCAATGTCTGATTTAAACTTTGGAAACTCTAATGTCAAGAAGTGCAGCATATGAATTATGGCCTATGTCCTGCCTTTAGAAGAAGAAAAGCACTGGATTTAATGAAAGAAAATAAGTTTTCACCTTATTGTTTAAATTTCTATAACCTTAGCTTTCCTGTCAGCTTGGACCACTTTGGTTATTTTTCTCTTAATCCCCTTATCAACAAGGAGCTCAAACTACCCCAACTGGCACCACAACCATGTCACAATGATCACATAGATTCCTGCTAACTTTTACAGAAGCTCTTGATTGGTTAATAGGGTTAACTGCACAAATGTTGCTAATGAAGTGGGCCTTGAGTGTATTTGGCGACCAGAGAAAAAGCCAGTGACCCTGAATATTATGTGGCTATCATATAAGTAAGAAAATGGAAAGACTTGATAGCATTAATGTGTGTTTTTTCATGTTACAATACAAACAGCACTTAACCCCACATTTAACCCCAGAGATGAGCAAAGCAGCCAGGTTACAATATACAATATTGAGGTTGTGCCTCAAACGACTGTTATTGTATTGTTTCTTATAGTGTTTGTAGTGATGTTTATTGCTAGTGCTTTGAATTAGAAGCAATACATACTTCATATAATACTTTCTGTATAAATCTTTCCATAATTCCCTATACTTTTACCAGTTTGGGACACATCAGTATCTATCCAGAATAGTATCACTATATTCTAATAAAGAGTATAATATAATACTTTGTAATTTCTTTTTGCAATAATAATAATAATAATAATAATAATAATAATGTGTATATTGCTATTATTCATTGACCTGAGCACAAAAGTATAGTTCCTTTTTATTTTACTCTTTCATTTTAAACAGAAGAAGAAGAAATCAATTAATTAGTCTAGGTTGAGTGAAGAACAAATTGGAATTATTCAAATTGAGTTAAGAACTGTCCACCACATTATTTAAACCTGGAACGATAGCGCAGAACTGTCATCTTCTCAAATAAAATGTGGTCAGAAAAAAAAACATGATCATCACCATGATCAGAGATCACATACTGTAAACAGTTGCATTGTAAAAAAAAAAATCTATATCCTGTCTATGACCTCAATTTCATGACCTATCATGCTATGCTGTGATCTCAACAACTCATTAATGCAATACATTACAAATATGCTAAATAAAATCTAAAATAATGTTGTACAGACAAAATGGTGCATTATTTTTTTTTAACAGGACAATAAATATACAGTATGTCCATGTCTAATATTCTTGGTGTATTATTGTGTCCCTGGCCTACGCAACTCAAACTCTAGACTTCGTTGTATCAATACTGTACAAATTTAATTGTAATACATAAGTATGAATAAATTTAAATTCACTCCTGACATTTATCTAAAATAAATAAAAATATTTTTGGTGAATGATTAGTCTGTTTCATCTATATATCATCTGAACACTAGACTGTTTCAGTACAACCATACTGCTCTTTATAGAGTATTGGCAGCTGTTAGGTTTACAATGTGTCATCAGTGACACATCACTTAGTTAAGACATACAGATTTGCTTAAAACACCAAACTATCTTTTTTATTGCACAAATAGCAGGCTGTAACAGATTGCAGTAGCAGACTTTAATACATTTACTACATGCTGAGCTCACCTCATCAGGCCAGTTTTAGGTTCCTTGTTATTAAAAAATCAATAGCAGAGGCTTGGGGAAGAGACTGTTTACTGTATATCCCTTACACTCAGAACATGAGCCAGATGAAATATCAGACCTACTAGAACCAGGTCATGTCCACAAAGATTTTTTTTAAGCACAGATATAAAATTAAAGAGAGGTGTGTGTGTGTGTGTGTGTGTGTGTGTGCGTGCGTGCGTGCGTGCGTGCGTGCGTGTCTGTCTGTCTGTCTGTCTGTCTGTCTGTCTGTCTGTCTGTGCATGTATGTGTACTAAAACATGAAAGGCAAAACACCTATATAAATAAATGAAAGGCATACTGCACAGCACTAAAATAATATTCACAAACACACATGTACACAGTATATACAGAACCCAGAAGGATTACAGTGTGCATTTTATTCCTTTTAATTATTATTACAATCTCTACATCTTAAATTAATACATCTGTTTCATATCTACTGTCAGATATGCAAGGTCTGCTGTCAAGTTGCCTGGCATATCTGTTATCCCTTACACCCACCACTCACTACTATATTAATGTTTAAATGTCTATTACAGTACATTTTGACATTAATTTATTTCTCCTCCCTCAAGAATAGGCCATAAACAATAAAATATCTAGCAATATCAATAATGTTTCATTGGTCCTCCAAAAAGGTGGAGGAACCAAGAATCAGGTCTAACATGTTTCTGATGAGATAGGAAGAGATGTTCTTCTGGTACTGGTCATCTGCCCTCGTTGTTTTCTACAGTATACAGCTGGCAGTAAGGTTATAGTTTAATACCACCATTGTTGCTATTGTAATTGTAATTTAGTTGTATAAATAATCTATTCCCACAAAACAAATGAGGTGATCATGATGATACGGACCAGAGCAGAAACGGTTCATTCAGAAGACACAGACTATAACTGGTATGAGTCCATCAGCTCTCATCTCTACGTGGACTTCTGGGTTAGGTGAAAATAAGTCAAGGTGACTTTAGTGTTAAGTGTGTGGGTTTTTTATTAATTTCTTTAGGTGTGTTTGTGACCATTATGTCATTATGTTCTTTCAAATGAAACGTTCATAGTAATTATGCTACATTATGTATTATTATTGCTACAATATGTCTTGAATTGTAGCATTGTTAGTGTAGAAAACTATGCATGGTATTTTTTTTGTCCTATAGTGTAAAAAAGTCCATCAATAGAAAAGAACAAAATGTCCTTCATACTCAAACTCAAAAACTATTCTTGGAACACCCTTGTTCCAAAGAAAAGAATTCTTCTCTCTTAGATGATTCAATATGAGTGAGGTTCTTTGTTCTATATAAGCAATAGATTTGTTAACATTTTGTTGCTATAAATATTAATATGTAGAATGTGTTAACTACAATAATCTTTTTTGAGAGATTTGCTGGTATTGTTTATTATAAATCGATGATCTCCCAAGTCATGATTAAAGAATGACATTGCTCAAAGATTTACTTCATTTGAGCTGTGATTGCCTCAGCACTGGTTTCATCTAATAATGAAACCTGATCTCACAGGTACAGTATATCATACAAATTCACACAAACTAGGACTGCTGGATAATACTCAGACAGAGCCTTTACTCACTTTCCAATATTACTAAATAGTAAAGTATAGGAGCAAGAAGGGATAGTCTGTTTCACATTATTTTTAAGAGAAGAAGACAGCATGCTCTACATAAAATCATTAATTTTGTGTAAAAGTGTAATATATATTAACATATACAGTATATTAACATATAAGCATTAATATTTTTTAATTGTACTGAGACTAATGTGTCTTGATCAAAACTTTCACTGGAAAATATCGACCAATAAATTCACTGAAATACAGTGGAGCAAAACCCTGAAGACATTCGAAAAATCTTTAGGAGTACTTTATAATCTGTTCTAAACACACACACACACACACACACACACACACACACACACTCATCTATAACGAGAAACTATTACAAATTTTCATATAGCTTGATATATTTATAGTTGGTAATAAATATTACAGATACTTTATAATTATGAACAGGTTATTATTGGTTACAAAGATGACACCATGCAAGACCATACATAGTTTTATAATGAATGGGCTATATAACTGTAAAAGAAATTACTTAGAGCAGATTATTACAGCTTTAGGAACATTCCTTTGCGTTTATAAAAATGCATACAAGAAAATCATCATGAGCTTTGAATTTTGGATGCCATAGTGTTACGGACTTGGATTGGATTTCTTTCCATTTCATCTAAATGAAGCCATAAGAAAAAGGATGAACTTATGAAAACGCCACCTCTAGCCCTAGCCTTGACTATTGTATCTTTTCAGGTAATTTGGCTCAAACAAATTATTGCAAAATCTATACAAGCATAGAAAGAGAAGCTGAAATTGACAGAACTATAGGTACAGTAAGACTTTTATATCCGGGGTCTCAAATGTCACTTCAGTTTCAGGAGGAAGTAAAGTAAAAACCCTTTTAGGGAAATTTGTTAAAGAAGAAGAATGGTCCTGTGACATGACTACACCTGAACTCTTTTTCCTATGAATTTTGACTAGTACCAAGGGGCTTTTAAGTAAAATATAACTTTCATTTGAACCTATCATTCTAGCTTTATATTTTTTGAAATAATTTTTCTGCGTGGGAGAACAAGAGGAAATGTGTGTGCGTTTGTGACTCAGCTATGTCTAAGCACCACTTCCTCCGGTTTGATTGTCTCCTCAGGGACCGACCTCCCTTGTGGAACATCATGCAAAGACCAATTAAATGCAGCTTCCTAGTGACAACCGAAGTCGGAACATTTCCGTTTCAGATGTCATTTGTGGCATTTATGCTTCCCCTCTTCCATCCTCCTGCCATCATCAAACATCATCATAGCTTTGAGTGACAACCCACTACATCCTAACTTCTTACAGACTGCTCATTAGGAGCACACTAATTGACAACCAGTGAGGAAGCTAGCTATCTGCATGAGGAGGAAGGTGACTCAAAATATGTCATTTTACCAAGATTAAAAAGTTTGTATTCTATAATCGCTGCCCCACTTTTCCATTCCTTTTAGAATCATGTTTTTGATATTAATATCAATATTTAATTCCGACCCCACCCCCAACACGAACACAAGAAAATGTATTAAGCATGCCAAGAATTAACAAAATGTCAAATAATGTTTGGGCATTGATGTTTGATTATATAATCATGAAACTAAATTATTTTTAGATTCTGTGACTCCCTTACTAGACCCAGTTACTTTGTGGGATTTTTTTTACCATCTCAGATACAGCACAAATACAAAGTTAAATTTAGTTTTTAATTATGTAGATTTGTTTAGAATTATGTAGATTCATATTCAAGTATGTAGATTCCATTTTAAAAATGGGAACAAATATTTACTAACTAGTAAATGCAAAGATCCCAAAGATATTCTTTAAAATGAGCTGTTTAGGTAAAAATTTCAGCAGCAACCTCATTTCCACTCCTGTCTGTTCCAACCACTCAGCATCACCAGTATTACCAACCCAATCATCTGGCATCATCTGCAACGGTTTCTTACTAATTCATGCCTTCATTTAGATGTGTTTTTGTAATTCAAAAATTCCTCTGAAACTCATCAGGAACAGGAGATTTCCAAATATGAGAGCCCTTCAGGAGGCCGGGAGAACTATTCTTCAAGACTACATTGAAAATAAAAAGTCTGGCTCTTTGGAAGCAAAATATGAAGAAATATGAACAATCATTGAAAAGATAATCAGTTTAGTCAAAAAGGTTCTGAGAGATGCTGTGCTCTCGCTGTTTGTGTAGAATCATTTAGCTACAAAGCTCTTCTAAATAAACAGCAAATTATAGCCCAATTAAATTAGTAATCTTTTCACATTTAGTATATTCCTGCCAGACAATGTATGAAATGATGTAAGTGTTTGCTCTTAATAAGAAAATCATCATTTTAATCATTTAAATCATTAAAGCAAACACATCAGCAGCTTAGTAACTGGCTAACACAGACATGCAAAAAACATAACAAGCTGAACAAGTACATGGTATAGTAAACAAACCAGAACGTAAATAGACCAATCAGTCAGAAACAAACACAAGACACATGATGTGATCAAGGGCATCACTCGCACTTACTCACTGTCATTACCGCTTTATCCTGTATACAGGGTCGCGGGGGACCTGGACCCTATCCCAGGGGACTTGGGGCACGAGGCAGAGTACACACACTCACACACTCATTCACGCACCACTACACCACCGTGCCGCCTAATCAAGGGCATATGACTATGCAAATAATACTCACCCAGATTACAGTAAAAAAATCTTCCACTGTTTTAAATACATTATCTGGGATATTAGTTGTTTTCTATAATCATCCCATCATCAGAACAAGGTAAGTTACAAACAGACTTACATGCGGTCTTATACTGTAGTTCAACAAATGACTAGTAAACTGTAGTAAAGGAGTTTACATTCAACAGTTTCGCTTGGTGCACGGTGCCTTGGAAATGCTCATACAGTAGTACATACCACTAGTTGCTGTAATTTTATCCAAAGGTCATTCTACCCAGTATCACAGGGTAAATCCTCGTGTGAACATGAGTTGTCTTTTTTTTTTTTTTTATTATTATTGTTAAGTCGATCTTTTTGTCACACTAGAAATACAGTGTTACTGTACACTATATTGTACTGTTAGACATATTGTGAAAATCAAATGGTAAAATCTCAATATTTTTCAAGTCTATTTCAGGTCCAGGCTGCAACAAATAAATGTTGAAAGGTTCAAGGGGATTAATACTTATGCACGGTCCTGTAGCTGACATTTAATATGTTCTGTTTATTTAAACAGTTATTTAATGGTATCAAAAAGGTGGCCATTAATCAATATATATATATATATATATATATATATATACTTTCCTGCATGCAAGGAATAAATCGGCAAATCTGCCATAGATGTGATTCTTATCCCAGTGATTATGACTCCAGCTCTCTGGAGTTTTCAGTTTCTATTGTCACTAAAAAGACATGGTAATTCATCATAAAACACACTGCTAGAAGTAACATTTTGAAAAATTATACTGTAGGTTCAAGACATCCCTAGTCAGAGTTCTTGCATCAATGACAGGTCAAAGTTGAATGAGGTGAAATATCCATAAATGTCACATTAGATGAATGAAACTCCTGAAAACAGATCTAGAGTCAGGCTGAGTCAAATGACTCTCATAGGAGCTGCACAGCCTGGAGCAAGGTCACATGGTTCTTAGCTGTACTACAGGCATGCATCTATGGTCTGTGATACACCCAGAGGCCATGAAACTACAATTATTTTACTGGATGTGTACTGTATGACAGCATAGGCTCAAGGCCTGTCTGCATTAGCTGCTAACTATAACTTTCATCAATAAAAAACACTAATGCTCTATTCCTGCCATGTTCCTCTGGGAGTTCAGGGTGATCAATCAAGAGGTCTTGTGGCTTATCAAGGTTTTTTTTGTGGGGGGCGGGGGCTCCTGTCTTGGAATTCTTGAGTCCATGTCCTACCAGTTGATGGTCATTTTGAGATCATATAGTGGGTTAAACAACAACAGGTTAAACAGTTATCACACATCAAATTTTAAATTAAGCAAAACCAACTCGCATGACCAGAGGAGGTCAGAGTATCCAAAACCCTTCCCTAATTATGTATTTGTGCATGCAATTTGTGGAAACAATTGAAGATATCTAATTTGTTTAATATATACATTATCAGAACGTGTGTGCATTAAAATTTTTAATCATTGATCTTAGTCTGGGGAAAAAATTTTTATATCAACTAGATAGAATTAGATCTCATAAACTGTAAATACCTGCTAGCTAGATGACATGTGCAGATGAAATGTTGTGTGGATGTACAGTAGCACATACATTTGACATGGATTTTAACTACAAGGTTAGTATCTAAAATGTTTAAACAAAATATGGACACATCACATTTACAGAAATATTGAGCTAAAATTGGAATAACTTTCACAACTAACAGAATCCAAAAGCTCAGAATATACATAAGCAGCTGAATGGACATTGTGAACACTTGGACAGTAAAGTGCGATAAATAATTTTTTTCATAGTTTTAAAAAACAATTTTGTTGTTGTGGTTGTTTGTTTTGTTTTTTTTAAATGATGCAATAAGAATTGCAAACTGATTTGCATGTGCATGTTTTCTTCTATATTTCATTAAAATTGTTTTGGTTATGTAAGTGAGAATTTTGTGGGATTTTTCAAAATAATCCCACAAATTATATATTTTATAAATTAAAAAAATAGCTAACATACTTTGCTTTTGATTTTGTAGTGATTGTTAAAGTGCAATGTTTTGTTACACATTGATTTCTTTCTTCTTCTTCTTCTTTTTATTTTGCTGCAATGCACCAAACCAGTGCAACTGATAGCAGCTTGGATTAAAAACTAACTTCACCACAGGGCTAACCCTACAGTATTCCATGAAGCTTTAAGTTCATAATACAGTGATCACACAACAACCAAATCACATAATGTCCTATTTCACAGAATATATCAAAGACATTAAACAGCACGTGCCTGTAATTTACTACTACTGGAGTGACTGCAGTGGCAGTTAGATTGTGTAAATATCTTTTTCTTGGAAACATTCTCCAAATCATTTTAATTCACTCACGGCAGCGGCTCTTTTGCACAGCTCATATTTTCCTTTTACTAGTTGTGACAGAAAGAAGTGATTTTCAGGAGGCGTAAGGTTTTGATCACAAATGCGGCTGCTACAGGTCATGCATTGTCTAAAACGTGTTCAAAGCTTATTTAGTGATTTTATAAAAAGTTTTATTATGTTTTGTTATAGACAACCTTGTGTGCCATAGAGTAATAATTTGCCAAAATGAGCAGTCCAAAAATGGAATTTATTCTGTTTTGCTGTCAAACTTTTCAAATAAAGACAATGAAAATTCATTGTGGCTCTATTTGGTTTTCTTTTCCATATTGTCATCAGGGTGTGCAAATGTCCAAAGAGGTGGCCTTATTGTAGCACTGAAAAGATTTGGAGGTGTGGCTAAAATGGTTATAATACAACAGTATCCAAGTGAACAATCTGATTGGATGAGAGGCGTTCCACGGGTGGTGATAATGGATGGTACAGTATGCATCACTTCACATTCCAGGTGTTCTAATTACTGTTAATTGTCTGTACAGTCCACGATAATGCAAAGAGAGCAAAAACCACATTCAAAAACTTTTAGCAAGAAAGCACATCTGATACAGTTATGTCATCTTAAACAACACTTTGACTCATTTTAATTCGTTCTGAATTAAATCTGAACAATTCATGTTATTTAGATCTACAAAGTTAACTAGTTAACTCCGTTTACAAGGATCTTGGCACTTGGCACTACTCTTCCATTTAACACCATTTGGGATTTAACCTGGAACTTGGAATTAATGGCGCTAATATTCTAAAGCACAATAAGTGGAAATAAAGAAAAAAAACGTATGGAATTTACAGGAATGTCCGCCACCTCCAGGATTTATTCGCCTCACCTTTCAGCTAAATAGTACCGGAAAGAATTTTAAACTGTCAGTCGCTAACTGTTGGTCGCCAGTCGAGGTTTGTTAGTTCCACCAGTTGCAAAAAGACATGTGTCCCAAAATAACTGGGTAAATAACGAAACAAAGCATCATCTGTTGATAATATATCATGTTTGGACAACAGTTTTATAAAAGCAATATCACAGTTTAGGTCGTGCTGTATCGATGTATACAGTAGCATGTCTGTAGTCTTGTGATTTGGCCGCATTACAGCCATGCTATATTCTGCAATACAGCACTCCCTCTTGTGTGATATTGCTAAAGTAAGCAAGAAAAGTAGAACATTACAAAAATGAAAAAAACAAAACATCAAAATATAGAAATCCTTTCATCTTTATATGTTTATTCAAATGAGAATGACTTGAAGTAACTACAAGAAGTTCTTTATGTAAATGTAATTGCGTAAATGTTCTGTATATATTAAATTAACCTTGGTTTACGTCCTGTGCACAAACTGTGAGGGTGAAGTTAAGAAGTACTTTTAGACGTTTAAAGGATTTTGTTGAACTGCAGCTCTGTGCTTCTTACTCCGAGGCATGACCACAAAGGCTACCTGTGCTACAATGCTTCTCATGGACACACACACAAACAGGCATGCAATCTGCTACAAATTGAAAACTCTCTTATAATAGAGCTGTTGTCAATTGCTGAGAGGCTGCAGAAATGCACAATATTGTCATGCTGAATAGAGCAATCTGCTTTAATAAATGCTCTGGACTGGCAAACAGCACTACTTGAGTCTTTCTGAAGTGGCCAATCTGCACACATTCGCACATAGAATAGAAAATCTGCTACAGTGGAGGTGGCAAAAAAAAAAAGTGTTGTTTACTGTCAGTGCACATGATAACCACTTGCGCTTGCCGCTGAAATAAATGGAACCAATTTTCCGTCTATTGCCAACAGTCTCTTAAACTAGTCTTCAGAGAAATAGAGACCAAGAGAAACCATGAAAGGAACGTTACACTCTTCAATAGTTCATACAATGACCTTTCTGTTAATATGGTACAGAACTGTGTGTGTGTGTGTGTGTGTGTGTGTGTGTGTGTGTGTGTGTGTGTGTGTGTGTGTGTGTGTGTGTGTGTGTGTGTCTGTCTGTCTGTATTAACACTGTCTCCAGGTCAAAGATTACGAGAATTTAGAATTTCACAACAACAAACACAACAAGGCACAGATATGATAAATATTTTGAATACATTTTTCTGACACACTGTCACACATTCTTCATGTTACATCAAGTTGGTGTTTGGTTTCTGTTTTGGTCTGGTCTCTTCCCCTGTTTCAGAATATCTTTTTTAAAGGCAATTGTGCACCTTTTGTCGATTGATTAGTTTGCCTACCTGTTTTTTTTAATGTTTTTTTTTCTTTTCTTTTTTTTTTGTTTGTAAAGTCTCCTTTATTCAATTGTGCATTTATAATGTTAAATTCTGATTTACATTTCTGTGCTTTTGTATTTCCTGTTTTTGACCCATGTTTGTTTGTCTTGTTGTTGTTAAGGATTGTACAGTGGGTGCTATTAATGATGGCTGCATCACTTCTAACCCTGATGCACCCATTGCTCTGGAATATTGTGACTCTAGACACATCGGACCGTATGGCCTTTTGTCATTGCTGTAAAGTCCAATATTTATGCTCCCTGGCAAATTGAAGCCATTTTATTATTATTGGTCTCACTAACAAGTGGTTTTCTTATGGCCACACAGCTGTTTAATCCTGTGGGTTCTCATCATACTGTGTGTGTGTGTGTGTGTGTGTGTGTGTGTGTGTGTGTGTGTGTGTGTGTGTGTGTGTGTGTGTGTGTGTGTGTGTGTGTGTGTGTGCGTGTGTGTGTGTGTGTGTGTGCGTGTGCGTGTGTGCGTGCGTGGAATGCTTACTTTACTAAGGCTTTTAACTATTAGCTATTTAACATCGCTTTGATTTCTACTGTTGATCTTTTATGATGTAACTTTACCAAGATTTTAAATGATTTCCAATCATGATAATTGGTATACTTTTTCTGATCAAATTTCTTTGATGAAGTTGATTGCTCACCACTATCCTTCCAGATTTTAGTAATATGTTGGACAGTTCTTATCCCAATTCAAGTAATTTAAGCAATTTCCTTAGTTGCTTTCTTTGCTTAAAGCAGGACAATAATTTGACCCTTCTGAAATACAGTAAGCTCTCTTCAACACATAATTTTAGTTTAAATTTTTATGGTTATTTTTAGACCTTCCAGACGCTGGAAAAAAGCATCACACTATGATGTCACTCAATGTGATGTCACTGAACGCGATGTCCCACATATTGGTTATTAACCAATTTTTTGGCATAAGTTTAAAGCATCGTCATTACTGACCTGTTTGAAATATCCAAAATCCCTCTGCAATTTTGCACCCTCAGTGTCTTTAGATCACATAGGCCTGATTTGGTGGTGAGCGTATAAATTCCCTAGGAAGAGTGTATCAAATTTCTTCAGGAACTTTGTAAACGAAACACAATAACTTACTTCCTCTTAAGTTGAGCCCATGACATGCAAATGTTGTCTAACTCAATGAGCTCTAAATGTGTTTCAAGTTTTGTGTGCATATTTGCACGTGTATATGAGCTATGCAGCAAAATCTTGTGTGAGGGCCTCATACCACACCCAGGGGTGCAGAATGGCAGCCGATTCCAACCAGTCTGCCAATTTTCATGTGTTTTTGATCTCCAAAATGCCCTAAATGGAGGGAAAAAATCCTTAGGAAAACAATAGGGCCCTTCACACCCTATGACAACATACAGATGATGTCATAGTGCTTGTGCCCCAAATTAGCCATGAGCAATATGGAACAAAAATTTTGTTATGTTTAGGCTGAATTTTGATGCATGGTATACTTATCAATCATATACTTATATATAATGGTAATTTCTACAAAGGGTGATAAGTGTTCAGTAAAGTAAGCCACATGTCAAGCAATTTTATTAAAACAGACTGATCAAAATAAAATGCAGAGAAAGGGTTTCATTCTCTGTTTGAAACGCGGAAGTGAAAAATAGGTCAAATAGGCAGCTTATATTAATTAAAAATAGGCCTGTCTCTGAGAATGCTTCCTTAGATGTTCTCAACAGCAATAACAGACTAATTAAAATAGAGTCAAATACAACAATAAAAATGTAAACAGAACAAAAATATCCACAGGCCCAAATTGTTCTGATGAAGTAGTTAAAAAGTTTTATACTGAGATAGACGGTGGACCTCCCAGAGATGTCACAGAGATAAATACATAAATATTGAGTGCATATTGAATGCGCTTTCTTGCTGTATAGAAGACTTTGAAGGCTTCACACCACAAAGTATAACACACTCTTTTAACTGCACTTTATGACCCTGATATTGCAGTGCTGAAGACTATTTTTACACATCGTATTTCCCTGATGCCATTTTGAATTTTAGTGGTAACTCTATCCATTTAGCACATCAGCATATTTTAGCCAGGCAGCACACGCTGTAAACATCAGGTTTAAACACAGGTGAAGGTTGAGAGTGAGCAGAGAGATGCAAAAGTGGCACAGGAAGAAACGTGTCATATAACGTAACATGAACCTATATCAACATTAATGGTATGTCTCACCTTTCAAAATATATCAATATACATTAAAAAGTCGATATACCATCCAGCTCTAACTACAGTATAATGCATCAGTTAGGGTTAAAATAATTGTTGCCAGCTGGAAGATATCCAATTATCCAATTAAATCCACTTAAGTATTTGCTCTTTTAAATCCAATTTATGACCTTTTTTGTCAAACAATAAAAAGAACGTATTAATTTAAGAAGTAAAAGAAGTAGAAATTGAACAACTACTGGATAATTATAAAGCTAGATAATATTTTTAAATTGCCAACCAAACATGTCAACAAACAGTGGACATTAAAATGTGAAGGCAGCTTCATATAGGAATCATTGAATGGAATCAAATCTACTCATAGAGTGCAATGTGTTGACATTCAACTCTGCACAATGGCTGTGAAGAACACTAGAAATAATGTTTTGTTAAATTATGAGAAAGCACAGTCTAATTTGTAATAACCCATTCTCTAACAGATTGTGACCCAATTTTCTTGGTAAACACACACTCAAAGAAGAGTGAGAGAGAGAGAGAGAGAGAGAGAGAGAGAGAGAGAGAGAGACTAGGGAGTCATTTTCAAATCATATTTTTTCCTATAGTAATTCTGATGCCAGCCCACACAGCTGTGTAATTGACCCTTCAGGGGGCTGAGCTGCTATTAACAAGTTAGTGTAAAAACTGTCTCTAACAATTACAGGAAGTGAGAATGGAGTACTGGAGAGGCAAAAAGGCGGATTGTCATCACAAGAGCCCTCGTTCTGTTCGGTGTTACCACAGGAAACAAAAGGCGGCCATCACCTCTGCTATTGTCCCACACTCGTCCCCATATCATTCAATATCCTCAGTAGTGAGAGTGTTTCACTCACACCTTAGGGAAAACTAACATGTTTTGTTCTGGTCTGTACAGTATGTGAGAATACAAGGGGCAAGCAGAAGTAGAATTTAGCCTGGATGGTGTGACATACTGTACGAGTCAGGCTAAACTTACCAAATCACCTAATTAAGGAGCACTGGATAATAAAAGACATTTATAGTAGTAGGGATGAGAATATGTGCGTAGCTTACACTTCACTGTAATTTTAATATTCATCACATAAAATCTTGCTGCTTTTAATGTTAGGGCGCGGTCATATGACAATACTGATAAACACCCATTTACAATAATGTTCAATGTCATGTTAATGATGTATACCTTTGCCCTTTTGTTTCTGGTTTTCAATTTTTTTTTAATGCAGCAAATACATCTAAATGAATCTGAATTTACATGCTAAAGCATTTTTATTTTAAAAAGCGGAATGCAATGTCAATTATCCCCAGTAGCAGACATTACATTCCACATTGTCCAAAAAAATTGTGATACCAAAAAAAAAATGTCCAACTGCATCCAACTGAAAACAAACTGTTGGCTGTCAATAAGATCATGTAGCTGTTTGGGGAAATAAGATAATTCAATAGAAATGTGCAACATGCATGAGTGATCGCCTGAGGAGGAAGCATGCCAGGAGTGTGCATATTAGTTTGTAAATGTGAGTCAGAACTAGTTAAACATACAAGGTTGTCAACTAAAAAGAAATGCAAGTAATAAATATTCTTTAAAAATGTGAAAAAATAAACAGGTTAATAAAGCAATTTTCACTGGAAATGTTTGAAGTAAACATTATACAACATTATATTAGGTTGTTTATTATTTTGGTTATCACTGCATTTGTACAGTCCTTTTAAATTGTAAAAAGTTGCAAGTAGACAGATGTTAGTCCTTCAGGAGCCACTTAAACAGCCACTTGAAATCTGTTTGAAACAAGTTAATTGCTTGGTTGGTTAGCTTTATGTTTTATGTTATGTTTTAAATTTAATTGAGCCAATATTCAGCAGACCAGTATTCAGCAGACTAATGAAAAAAAGTAAGTAATCAATATTTGCAGCATTATAATAATATACATTATCTTTAGAGATGCATTTTTTAAAAATATTTTTCTTTTTTTTTTTGTCATCCCTACGTACACACGTGGACAAAATTGTTGGTACCCTTCGGTCAATGAAAGAAAAACTCACAATGGTCACAGAAATAACTTTAATCTGACAAAAGTAATAATAAATAAGAATTCTATGAATGTTAACCAATGAAAATCAGACATTGCTTTTCAACCATGCTTCAACTGAATTATTTAAAAAAAATTAACTCATGGAACAGGCCTGGACAAAAATGATGGTACCCCTAACTTAATAGTTTGTTGCACAACCTTTTGAGGCAATCACTGCAATCAAACGATTCCTGTAACTGTCAATGAGACTTCTGCCAAAGATGCTCAATAGGATTGAGGTCAGGGCTCATAGAAGGCTCATAGTCCAATGTTTTCCTCTTAGCCATTCTTGGGTGTTTTTAGCTGTGTGTTTTGGGTCATTGTCCTGTTGCAAGACCCATGACCTGCGACTGAGACCCAGCTTTCTGACACTGGCCAGCACATTTCTCTCTAGAATCCCTTGATAGTCTTGAGATTTCATTGTACCCTGCACAGATTCAAGACACCCTGTGCCAGATGCAGCAAAGCAGCCCCAGAACATAACAGAGCCTCCTCCATGTTTCACAGTAGGGACAGTGTTCTTTTCTTGATATGCTTCAAGTATAATTAGCAAAATTTGCCTTGGCAAAAAGTTCCATTTTTGTCTCATCTGTCCATAGGACATTCTCCCAGAAGCTTTGTGGCTTGTCAACATGTAGTTTGGCATATTCCAGTCTGGTTTTTTTATGATTTGTTTTCAACAATGGTGTCCTCCTTGGTCGTCTCCCATGTAGTCCACTTTGGCTCAAACAACGACGGATGGTGCGCATATGATGTTATATGCTGACACTGATGTTCCTTGAGCATGAAGTTCACCTTGGATCTCTTTAGAAGTCTTTCTGGGCTCTTTTGTTACCATTCGGATTATCCGTCTCTTTGATTTGTCATCAATTTTCCTCCTGCGGCCACGTCCAGGGATGTTGGCTACAGTCCCATGGATCTTAAATTTCTGAATAATATGTGCAACTGTAGTCACAGGAACATCTAGCTGCTTGGAAATGGTCTTATAGCCTTTGCCTTAGCCTTTATCTTTAACATGCTTGTCTATAATTTTCTTTCGAATCTCCTGAGACGACTCTTTCCTTCACTTCCTCTGGTCCATGTTGAGTGTGGTACATACCATGTCACCAAACCACACAGTGACTACCTGGAGCCCTATATATAGGCCCACTGACTGATTACAAGATTGTAGACACCTGTGATGCTAATTAGTGGACACACCTTGAATTAACATGTCCCTTTGGTCACATTATTTTCAGTATTTTCTAGGGGTACCATCATTTTTGTCCAGGCCTGTTCCATGAGTTTTTTTTTTTTTTAATAATTCTGTTGAAGCATGGTTGAAAAGCAATGTCTGACTTTCATAAAAATTCATAGAAATTTTTTTTTTAATTATTACTTTTGTCAGATTAAAGTTATTTCTGTGACCATTGTGAGTTTTTCTTTCATTGACCGAAGGGTACCAACAATTTTGTTCACGTGTGTATACAGCACCATGAGCGAAATTCAGTTTTTGTTAAATTATTTTTAGAATACTTTCAGAAACACAGACATAAAACTGAGTGCTTCATGCTTCCTGGCATAAACTGACAATGCACACACACACACACAGAACACCAAAGTCTGTGCTGATGCACTAAGGCGGGATGGAGATGAATGGCTGCCATAATGTGTGCTGGCGTGGCTGCTCCACTACCAGAGGGTCACAGGAAGAGGACAAGCAGGAGGACCGCAAGCATGTACACACACACACACACACACACACACAGGAATTTAAGTCACCTCACATACTCTATGAAATCATGCTTCCATGAAAGCACCCCTACACATTTCCACACATTTTTATTATTGCCTCAGACTTAGAGTGGGAACATGTTATTGGATGTAAGTGATGGAGCAGGTTCAAGCAGGTAAAAAATTGGTGTGCCTCTGTATCTGTATTCAGTGATGATGGATTCTCCTGCACTGTTGAACCAGATCAGTGTTTGCTCTCCTGCTTGAAGGAAACAATAACGCTTGCTGCAATCAGTCGACAGGCAGGATTGCAGCTGGATGGTCTTACAGAACACAGAAAAACAGGAACAACAGTGCCTTCTACAGGCCACTTACATTAAAAAATCATTTATTTGTGAGATTTTTTAAAGGTTTTCAGTGGCCATGAGTTTCGGCTTGTGCCGCAGAATGATTTATGGATTGTCCTTTGCTGTATGCTAGAGCACAGAAAGCAGGTCACATCCATCATGTGGAACACAGGGTGATCTTATATCTTCAACCTTTGAGTTGAATCTGCAGGTCTGGTTGACCTCAAGTTCAGCACAGAACCTGGTGTTTGCAATCTATACAGAAAAAATAAATAAATCTGATAATGCTCAGTCATTAAATCCCATATACCTGATGAGTTTATAGGAAAGAAATTTAGCCATGGCCGAAGGAATAACAGCTCAGCTGGGCATTGTGGAGATTAGACAAGTAATAATACAGTTCTGATTTGGATGCTGTACTGTTGAGGTGGTGATAACACAAGTTTTTCGCCAGAGAGATTAATATATCTCAGGCATGCGGAGGAGTTCAGGAATAGAGCACTATGAATCAGATGTGGGGTTAAGAGTTCAAGCAGATTTTGTTGGGTATATTATGATTCCGATAAGACTTTCCCCAACTGACTAGAATCATGGCTGCAGTGTCAATATTTAACTACTTAGCACAAGCAGACAAAGGAGTGCACACTGACATACACAGAAGCAAACACCTGCTTTAAAAGCCAAAGTCAGTAAAACGGTGCATTATATAAACAAATCTGTCTTTCATTTTAGAGGCGTGGACAAATCAGTAGCACTAGCACCCATGTGTTCCCTTAGGCAGCTAGAACTAAGTGGTCAGTGATGAGCATCTGTATATATTACAAAGGTTTGGAATTTCTTTTTTATTCTAGAAAATTCTACTCAGCAATTCACTGCTAATCAACAATGAATTCTAGGAATTTATAGAAAATTCTTGTAAGTTCTAGAAAATTCTACTCAGCTTCTCATTGCTACTCAACAATGAATTATAGAAAATGTTAGAAAAGGTCTGAAGATAAAAAATATGGCTTTTCTATTTACTTTAGCCATAAGCCACTGGGGAATTACACTTTATGCCCAGAGACAAGAAAAATTACTAATTTTGTTACAGTTATCTAATGGTAGCTAATGGAGCTATAATGTGTCTGTTCCTGTCAGAAAAAAAGCATTGATCTGTAGAATATTAAGCTCTGGACAGATAAAATGAGTGTTCTGGTAGAATTAAATTTGTCTTTGTGTTCCCTTGAACATTCAATACATACAGGTCAGCCACTAACTTTATTTTATGGCCATATAAGGTTGTTGAGCTTGAATCTAAACCAACTGAAGCAATCCCATTATAAAACTGCCTTGCGAGACTTGTATAGTAGGCACTATGCGTGATGATTGATGTTTCTTTGCAGAAGAATATAGTGCCCCAAAAACACACACACACACACACACACGCACACACACTAACGGAACACTGAAACACTGCTCTGTCGGGAAACTTCTTTAACAAGGAACCTCTCTAATGATACTCATGTGAGCACGCACACACACGCATACACACACACACACACACACACACTAGGGATTCTAACGGGGTTACAGATCCAGCAACAAAGTCCCTCTCTATCAGAAAGCTGTGAAATACATTATTATGTATGTGCACATGAGTGTCATTAGAGAGGTTCTTTGTTAAAAAAGTTTCCCAACAGAGCAGTGTTTCTGTTAGTGTGTATGTGTGTGTGTTTTTTGCGTAACTAACACAGTAGCCCCCTCCCTCCTCTCACTTTATTTCAGCTTCCTACACACACGCGTGCATGTGCACGCACAAACACACACATACATACATGCACAAGCTTGCACAAACATGCACAAAGAAACACTGCTTAATTAGTTTTGTTTTTACTTACTTATATTTTGTATGAATATTTTGAACTGTGGAATGAATCATCGGAGTTTCCATTATTTCTTATGGGGAAATTCTCTTTGATGTACGAGTGCTTTGATATACAGTACAAACACACTTCCAGAACGCAATCCAAGGTTTAACTGCATAAGTAAGAAACAATGGCAGCTGTTATTGAGATAAGGGAAGGTGAGGAAGAGCCCCATTACACCTACACACAACAATCACCCGTAACATTAAAACCAGTGATAAGTGTATAACTCTGAATATCTCATCTCAGTTGCACGATATATTTGGGGCAAGATATATTAGGCAGCAAGTAAACAGTCAGTTTGTACTACTCTGTAGCCATAGACCCTCAAGAGAGCCATATGCTGAGTGCATATAAATATCAGACCTAGACTATGGAGCAATGGAAGAAGGAGACCTGAACACTTTTTAAATTAATGTGGTTTGTTGTGTGCTTCTTACCTGAGAAAGTGATGGCACCACAATAGTCTATAGGAAGGATGGAATCAGTGGAATCGGCGGGATACTCTTGGAAATGTTTTGTTGTAAAAACTTCTGGCATTTATGTGGATGTCACTTTTAAACTACCTCAATGGTAGCAGCAGACATTAGCAGCAGATATCTTAAATCCTGTGAATTGCAAGGTGGGGTGTCCATGTATCAAACGTGTTTGCCCATATTTAATCAGAATGACATCTGGAGAATTTGGAAGCCAAGTCAACACCTTAAACTCTTTGTTATGCACCTCAAACCATTTCTGAACAATGTTTGCCATGTGCAATGTTTGCAGGCAATGTTAACCTGCTGAAATAAGTTACTTCCATTATGGAATACTGTTGCTATGAAGACCATGCTCTGACTCAGTTGTCCCTTTGTCATCATTCCTTAGATCTTTTCACTTGCCCAGGTATACTACTTCCATAATTTAATCCCTGAAAACTAAATGCTCACTTGCTACTTAATCTATCCCATCCCTTGAAGATACTGTATATACACTGAGAAAATGAGACAAAGCAAATGGTGGCTTCAGTTAAAGTACCAATAATCACACTTTCATTTCAATCAGAAATGGGAAAGTAATTTGTTTTCTGTATTAATTTACTATAGCAGCAGTTCTCTATTCCAGTTTCAGTTTAGGTACCAATAATCACACTTTCATTGTAATCAAAAATGATTAATAATAAATAATTTACTATAGCAGCAGTTCTCCATTGATTCATGCATCAACAACTGTTCAAAGCCATGTCAGTTATGAGGGTGATTTCAATGAATTTCCTTAAAAGTGCAACAAGGATTTTATGATCACCTGTACCATATACTGTACTTGGATAATTTAAAACCCCAATCCAGTCAAAACCACCAGGACATTTGTGTTCTGATGTTATGTTGCAGCATGACAATGCACACCCCACATACTGTACATCACAAGGTTGAAACCATGAAGGACCTGTAGTTTGAACATACCACATCAGCCATACTCAACAGAGCGCATAGTAAATTATTTCATTTTTAAACCATTAAAGAAGCATTGGGTGGGAAAACTGTCTGGGTGAAAGAGATGCAACAGATTGTGCATCCATGAATCAGCAACTGAATTTAATGGTACCTGCCATGGGATCGGAAAAACCCATCATTTCGAGAAAATATTGTTAAGTCAAAAATGCATTTAATACATCAACCTACAAATTTGAAAAAATCTGACACAACAAATAATATATAATAAAAAGTTAAATATCTCATGTAATTTATTGACTCCTGCACTAAAAGTAAACAAAAATGGTAATATAAGGGTAAAACCCTGCTGTGTGAGAAGAGTAGAGAAAGTCTCAGGAGGCAAGCAGAACTTTAGCTGAGATCTGTGTGCAGACAAACACATTTCAGCACATTTTTTAAAAATGCAATAGAAACAGCACAACAACAAAAATGGGTCTGTCTTGGACTTGCAGCTTTTGCTCCACTTCATTGTAAGTTCATTGGCATGTGTACATCCTTGCAAGATCAACCAAGCAGTCTATCTTCCTCTCTCTTTCCCTCCTTTTCTCTCTCTCTTTCTCTCTGATCTCTCTCTATAGCACACTCTTTTCTAGCATGAAAAGAGTGTACTATATTGCACCACATATTGCTAGTCCAGGAAATGATCAAAATTCCAAATTCAAGATATGGTTTCTACAGAATGCCTACCACTTCATAAGTCAATCTATAATATATTACTATCTGTTCTCTACTCCTCATATGTTAAACCATAAAACTGTTCAGTGCATTGTATCCCCAGAAATAGAAGTGGTGAGAGCAAGAATTGAAGTGAACACCAAGAGCATTCCCATATCACATGTACAGTAAGGAGACAAAATTATTAATTGATACTATAATGTATTAAATATATTAATAGGTTTCCTTGGCAAGCAGAATACATTGGGTTTTCTAACACAATTCCATTCTTTGTATCTGTTTAGTGGTACAAGTGTGCATGGGCCAAAGTGGATTATGTATTATTAATACCACTATGTCCCTGGAAAGGCTGGGGAAAAAAACCTAGAGGTAGAAATGCCATCACTACCAGCAGGATCTGTGAATTCTGGGTCTGAAAGTTCCTCAGTCATAGCTCCATTGATCAAACTGATAACTGGTCTCAACTGTGTGAGGGACTATTTATACAAAAAAAAATAATAATTGTTCGTACATGTATTTTGTCCAATTTCATTTTCCAAAACAAAAATAAACAATAGCCTAAGTACATCACAACCACCTTGACCATGCCATTACTAAAAAATAAATGAAGTATTTGTCTCCTGATACATGCCTCCAGCCAAACAGATTTCCACCTAACCTTTCTGACAAGAAAAGGAAAAAAGAGCATTGCACCCCCCACCCCCTTGATATCTATAGCTGTGTCCATTTACTGCCCACACATGGAGCAGAGCCCAATTTTGAAACCTGTACATGAATTATTATTACATTATCAATAAATGTATATATTTTCTTTCATTGCATTTTACAGTGAAATTTCTATATTTCTACAAAAAAGCATTATCTGTGACTGCAGGGGTAACCAAATTCAACAGTTTTATTTGTAGCTTTACCAGTAATTGCCAGTAAATATGATTTTGTAAAATATTAAAATGCTAACTAGAATGGGCTATTATGTATATTTTTATACATAATTTAATTACATTGTATGCCACTTTATTAGGTATACCTTGGACCCACCTTTGCCTTCAGAACTGCCTTAATTTTTTAAGGCATATATATAACAAAGTGCTGGCAACATTCCTTAGAGATTTTGGCCCATATTGCCATGACAGCATGCAGATTTGTCTGCTGCACATCCATGATGCAAATCTCCTGTTCAACCACTTCCCAAGGGTGCTATATGGGATTTAGATCTGGTGAGTGTGGAGGTCATTCGAGTACAGTGAGCTCATTGTCATGTTCAAGAAACCAGTTTGTGACTTTGTTGTCACAAAGGGATGGACACTGTCAGCAACTATGAAAATTTAAATGTGGTTCAATTGCTACTAAATTGTCCAAGGTGTACCAAGAAAATATCCCTCACACCATCACAGAAACACCACCAGCTGGAACTGGAACTGTACAATGCAGAATAGATGCATGCTTTCATTTTGTTTATGCCAAATTCTGACCATAACATCTAAATTTTGGTTAAAAAAAAAAAAAAAAAAAGACTCATCAGATGAGGTTTGCTTTTCTAAACTTCTATTGTGCAGTTTTGGTGAACCCATGTGAATTGTAGCCTATTTGATATCCTTAGCTGATGGTGACTGGAGTGGCACCTGGTGTGTTTTTCTGCTGTATGGTAACAATTGTAGCAAGGGTCAGGGTGGCAGAGTGGTCTAAGGTGCTGTGTTACGGTCACAGCCTCTCCTGGAGGAATGGGTTCAATACCCTCTTCTGACAGTAATTCAAATTCTTTGTTGACTGATTGATAGATGATGTAATTTACAGAGTTGGGTACAACGTGTTACTATATTCTAATTACTTATTTTTAATGCATTACATTTTAAATGCATGTGATTTGATGAGTTACCAATGTCAATAACATTACATTATTAGCCTTATGTTGGCCGAATGTTGTGTTCAACAAATGAATCAAAATGCATTTAAACATCACGTTTTGCGTGGCAGCATCAGTTAATGAGCATGCGCTTTAATCAATCTCTGGAGAGCTTTATAGTTTTAACATTTGATGTTGTAACGAGTTCGCTCTTTTTGTATGGGTGGCACTACAGACACATGGACACAAGACGAGGGGTAATTTTATTTAGAAAAAAACGGGGAAGGAGAAGGGTTAAAGGAGGGAGGAATTTTTTAACACTGAGAAATCCCAAGATTCATTAACATTCATTATTCGCGCACCAATGTAGGGAGCCTATGGAGTGAGCGAGGAGCAACAACAGGTTCAGGCGCATGTCCATCACAGTTATTAAAGTAACTTGAAAGTAAAGTAATTAGTAATTTTTTCTAATTTTTACGTGTAATAATCAGTAATGTAATCAAATCACAATTTTAAAGTAGTAATTAGTAATTTGTAGTAGTTTTTGAGTAACTTACCCAACACTGGTCATTTCACACCTTCTTTACACAACACCAACTACCCTGAACACTAGAGAGGGGAATTATATTAAAATGCTGTTTGTTGACTACAGTTCATCATTTAATACTATAATTAATCTTTCTGTCTTTCCACCCTATTCTCCCTTTATCTTTTAGGTCATGAATAGTGAGCATTTAACTGCATATAATATTGTGTATGGACTTGTATATGCCAGATAAAAAATGTATTTTAATTTCAGATGTTATTTGAGTTACTGTTGAATTTCTATCAGCTCAGACCAGTCTGGCCATTCTCCTCTGCCCTCTGGCATCAACAAGGCATTTTCACCCAGAGAACTGCCTCTCATTGGATAGCTTTGTCAGAACATTCTCTATAAACCCTAGGGATGGTTGTGTGTGAAAATCCCTGTAGATCAGCAGGTTTGGAAATACTCAGGCAAGCCCGGCTGGCACCAACAGCCACTTAAATAACTTTTTTCCCCATTCTGATGCTTGGTTTGAACTTCAGCAGATCATCGTACCCATGTCTACTGTACATGACGAAATGTATTGTGCTGCTGCCATGTGATTGTCTAATTACAGGTTTGCACTATAGGTATTAGTTAATCAATCAGATGTACCTAATAGTAAGAGGTGGAAAGAGTACTAAAATTTTGTACTCAAGTAAAAGTACTGTTACTTCAGTGAAATTTTATTGAAGTACAAGTAAAGTTGCCATTATAAAAATCTATCCAAGTAAAAGGAAAACGTTGCTCATAAAAGATTTACTCAGAGTAAAAGTTACTGAGTTCCTTTTTTTTTTTTTTTTTTTTTTAACAGCGGGGTGGGATGAGGCATTCTAGCGTAGTTCAAAAAAGATGAGCAGATATAAATCTCAATCTAATTGTTTTTAACTGAAGGAACACCTATGCATAATAAAGCTGTTGTCTGTAAAATCAAAGTGTTCACTTAAATATGGCATTACGTCCCAGTTTAGGGTTGGGCCGTCCAGCAAAAGAATGGTTCAGGGTTCTATTTTAAACTGAATGGAAATGGTGGTATATGGCAGAAAGAACTAGATCCAGACATTAACTGATGAAATAATGAGGTTTATTCTGCTTTACAAAACACACACACACACACACAAACACACACAACAGAAGGATGATCAGATTCAGAGTGGACCAAGGCCAAAATAATAATCTAAATGGTATTTATATTTAGTAGCTAGATTACCTGCAAAAATACAGGTACCTTCTCTGACTCCCTAAACCAAAAACAGTGAATAAATTCCCTCTTAATAATTCCCAAAATAAATGGCAGTCACGCCCCTACTACTGGTGAATGCACAAACATACAGTGAAATATATAATGCAAATATATACAAAGACCAACCAAACCAAAGGGGCAAAGCAATAACCATAGTCAATGGGAAGCAAAAAGTCAAAACCAGAATACACAACCAAATATCAAAATGCCAAACTCACACTCTCTTTTCTCTTCTCCGCGTCTCTTTCAGGTTTATATACGGTCGCGCTGGTTGATGACGTCACTCTTAGGGCGGAAGCGACCGTGTGGAAGGTCAGGTAGATGCCGATGTGGGGACAGTCAGAAAATCTGGAGTGGAGTCTGGAGCGGCGCGCGACCAGGACACGATACACACACGCGAGCGCAACGAAGCGTTTATACAAAGCATAATGTTTTTTTATTATTTTTTGCATTTTTATTAATTTGTTTTACTCAGTAGCGAATGTGATTTAAAATGTAGCGAAATACAATACTTCAAACAAAACATACTTAAGTAAAAGTAAAATTACAGATTTTAAAAACTACTTTAAAAAGTAGAAGTACACAAAAATACTCAATTACAGTAACGCGAGTAAATACTACTTTCGTTACTTTCAACCTCTGCTAATAGTCAGTGAGTGTACATACAGTACATTCAAGAAAAATGCAAAGCCATATGGTTTTGTCATTGAAATTCAAAGAATATAAATACGAAATTGTCACACTGTTGCCAGAATATACCAGAAGCTCCCCTCCTAGAACACATGGCAGCTTAAAAACATGCCCCCACAGACTACCACCCTCAGCATGCCACCGTCTCCAAGGCTCTAATCTCACACTCAGTCCTAATTACACATTAAGCTGACTTTGGACACTTATTCAGTTATGAATTACACTCACTGTGCCCTTGCCTGACTTACTAAGCCTTATAATTGTATCTCAGTACAGTATTGCTGCTTTTGATCGTGGTATCTTTTGTGCTTTGGTTTTGTCTACCTTGTCTGTGTGCTGATCACCTGATCTTCTATCTGTTCTAGATTTGTGATTTCTGCTTCATGTTTTGGAAATGTTTTTGTCAGTGTGTATTTAATAAAAAAAAATAACCTACATCTACCTCTTTTGTGTGACAGTATATGTATTTAATCGCCAGTAGTCATGAATAATATCACAACAATTAATTCATATGTAAGTGATGATGTGAAAAGAAATATACAGCATATCTCGGCATATCTACAGCATAGAGGCTACATCAGGCAAAAATATAAGATGTCATGCACTTTATGTACTATAATTCAGTATTCGTTTGAAGAGTTTTTCCCCCTCGCTGTCAGGTCCAAATGCTGCTAGAAGCCTGTGGCAATGTGAACCATTCCTGAGTTATGGTGGCTATGTTATTGACCATCAGTGCACAGTAACAAGCTGCCTGCCATTCGCTTTCATCTGCTCAGCAGCTCTGTGTGAAACCACTCTCCATTTATTCAGTGTGATAAGTCACACGCAGACCTCCTCACATCAGTTCACCTAATGCAAACACGGTAGCACAGTCAATGCATACAGTACCCATTCCCTTTCCATCTACTCCCTTTATCCTGTTTTCCTTTTGACTTTATCTTTTTAATTAAATTACTGTGCAAAATTTTCAACCCTGTCACTTTCTTCAGCAAATCAAAATAATAGCATAGTGCATAAACATTGGACCCCACCCACCAAAAAAAAAAATGTTATGTTTTTATTGCATCAAATATTACAAAGAAAAAAATAGTAATTACTACAGTACAGTAAACTACTGTAAAATATTTATTAATTACTGCAGTCAAACCATAACGTTTGATTGTTTAGAGTAATAAAACACTAATATACTTATACTTAGCATTCACTAGTGCTTGGATACCACTAAGGTAGAAGTTTTTTCTCAGTGCAGTAGAGCCATGATCAGCTTGTCTGCTTCATGTTTGAAACACTGGCCTCCCAGGAACTCCTTTACTGGCCCAAATATTTGGAAAGCCTTGGAGCAGTGTTAGGTCTGGACAGGACCTAACACTGGCGAATAACTCACAGCCAAGTTTCTGTAATGTGCATTTGGCGTTTGTGAATGATTGTGTTGTACAATTCCAACAAATGCATACTTTCCTTGTTGGAAACAAGTTACCTTCCAATTTTTTAGGATTCTACTCCCTGAATATTCAGAGGAACTACTGCAGTGGGCTCCAAGCCACTTCAGCTGAAATCATCATTCACAGATGTACAACTTTCTTTAAAACCTCTGTACCATTCAGAGTCTCATCACTGTACTGTCCTTGAAGTGTTCCATTAATGTCAGTCAGATTTATGCCTTCTCCTTCATGTCAAGTACCATTTTGACTTTAACCGACTGCTCTTCGTACTGTAGTAGTTGACTACAAGTTGTAGTAAACTGTAGGAATTACTGTACAGTAGTAATCTTACAACAATAAGGTTTAAAAACATTATAGTATCTACTAAAGTATTATGTACAGTAGTAAGAGATTACCTACGTAATTAAGTATGTAAGAAAGTACTGTATATAAGGAAGTATCAAGTTTAATAAAAAAATATATTTAATTAACATTTTGATTAATTACAATAGTCAATAACCAAATTAAATACAAAAAAAAATAAGTATCAAAAACTTGTTTATATAGTTGGTATATACATTTCTTGGCTAAGTCTCTACAAGCTCTGAATATTTAAGATTTAGGTGATTGCTCTAGTTCTTCATAGCTTATACTCTTGAGTTCAATCAGATTGGATGAGGAGCATTTGTGAAGTCTAGTCTAGCATTTAGCCGGACTACTAATATGGAAATTCAGAGACATGTATCAAAGCCACTCCAGAATTGTCTTGACTGTGTGCTTCAGGTTGAGTCCCTATCTGAGGTTTAATCCGTAGCAGGCTTTCTTCAAACATACTTGGCTGCATTTATCCTTCCATCAATTCTGACCAGTCCCCCTGTCCTGAGTATCTGGTTTTGCTAGATGCCCAAATAGGACAATAGGACAAAAAAAAGCCTTTTTTTTTTTTTCATTCGTAGTACATCTTCCATTAGTACTTGAAATAACAATTTAAAATAAAAAGGCCCAAAGAGAGAATTTGGATTGATGAAACTTAAACAATAGTCTAATATTAGTTAGTGACATAGGGAGACAGCCAATATCACAGACATATTACATTGTATGCAAAAATAAAGAATGTATACTTTTTCAAAAAGTATTAGAAAATTAGTATTCAGCTATGAATAAACTTCTAATCAACCTTTTTAGTGTTCTCTGTTTCATCAGAACATCCCATAAAGTGCCTACATCAGTAACACATTAATCTATACCTTCTTTCTACACCATTTTTTCGTTCTCTAAATGAAGTCTTTCAATCCCCAGACAAATTAACAATGGATGTGCAGCTACAGTATATAAATTTCATCCAAGGTATACTGTAATTGATTTTAGGCAATACAACTAAAGATGAGGTGGGAACAAAAATCACAATCAATAATTACATAATAGTTTACATTTGTTCATTCAGTAGAAGCTTTTATCCAAACAATTTACAGCAGAGATGCAATTCAGATAAACTGTATAGCCAATAAAGCAGATAAAATTAATACAAGGTTAGTTACGTTATGAAGGGAAGCTGGTTATAAGAGACAACAGAGGGAGTCAGAAATAAAATCAAAGGGGTTGGAATAAATGTTAGTACCGAGTGCAACAAACACCTACAAATCCAATTTTGTAAGTAAATTGATTCTTGGTGTTGAAAAAACTTGCAATAATACGAATATGAATATTTACACTATACTTTGCATTAGTCATCAATCACCTCAACATGTAATGGTCTGGAAAAACATCTACATCATCACTGATGTAGACTTATATGAACACATGCATTCAAAAAGATAGTCATGAGTGGTCTTACTATTAATATTCATGTACATTCAGAAGAGCAGAGCCGCAGACTATTCAAAAATGCTGTGGGCGGACAAGCAGCATCCTTTGCAATGTGTTGTATTTGCATTTGCATGTTTTCCAGTAAATTCATGCTTGAAGTTATTTGTTTGAATTTTTACCAGTCACAGCTCAGATGGCTTTCCTCATTCATTTTATGGTACATAACTCATACTTCATGTTGCATTTAATTTTCTTATAGCAAAGCGGAAAATGTTCCTAGATATATTAGCATGCTAACAACATGGCCAAACATTTCCTTACTCACTCACTCACTCACCGTCTATACTTTATTCTATATTCAGGGTCGTGTGAGGCCTGGAGCCTATATCAGGAGACTTAGGGCACGAGGCGGGGTACACCCTGGACAAGGTGCCAATCCATCACAGGACACACACACACTCATTCACCCATTATGGGCAATTTGGGAACGGCAATTAGAACTAATCTGCATGTCTTTGGACTGTGGGAGGAAACCCACCAAGCACGGGGAGAACATGCAAACTCCATGCACACAGAGGCGGCAATCAAACCCAGCCCCTTGAGGTGCAAGGCGACAGTGCTAACCACTACACCACCGTGCCGCCTCAAACATTTCCTGATCTGCAAATTTATAAACTCATGTCCTTGTCTTTTATATTTATCCCTGGACAATACATTTAAAAAGAATATTCATAAAAGACTAAATAACTTAACAGAACATAAGGATTTGTAACAGAATAAAAAGAGATGCAGAAAAACAATGCAAAAGGGTTAATATAAATGTATAAGGCTGTGTATAAAGGACTTTTAGAGGGAAAGCTGAAAAAAATGAGCAAAAAATATTCTACCTTGTTGACAGAGCAGATATAACAAATACCTCAGGGTGCCATACATAAGGCATAATGTGATCTCTAGCCAAAATAAAAGAGATAGAAGCAGGTACATAAGCTTGGGCTCCCTACTGTACAGATGGATTCAAAACACTAGCAAGTACTATTTACACACACACTGTCCTCCTTAATCGGAACTTGTTAATACTGATTTATTCAGGTAATCAATCAATCAATCAATCAATCATCTGACAGCAGCACAGTATATAAAATCATGTAGATACAGGTCCAGAGCTTCAAATGATGTTAACATCAGAAATGAGAAACGGTGTGATATTTTTTTCAATAACTGTGGATGGGTTTTTAGTTTTTAGTGCCAGACAGGCTGCTTTCAGCATTTTAGAAACTGCTGATCTTCACACACAACAGTCTCTAGAGTTTACACAGAATGCCATAGTACAAGCAACATTCTATAAGCTGAGGGTCTGTCGACTGAAACACCTCGTTGATGAGAGAAATCACAAGGAAATGACCAAACTAGTCTGAGCTGACAGGAAATCTATAGCAAATCTAAAATTTACTATCTACAACTGTGAGTAAAGCATCTCAGAATCACATCAAACCTGTGTGGATGAGCTACAACAGTGGAAGGTTCTACTCCTGTTAGCTAAAAGCAAAAATCTGAGGCAATCATAAGCACAAAGTGAACAGACTGGGGTAAAAAAAAATCTTCAACTGGCCAGTTTGGGTGATCCTGTGATTGTGATTTCTGTTGCTGGCTGACAGGAAAGGAACCTGATGTGGTCTTCTGTTCTTGCAGCTTATCCACCTCAAGGTTAATGTTTTTGTCACCATGGTTATAAAGTGTAATTATATAAGGTTCTACAGTTCTGTGAAAAATATCTCGTGGCTTTTCTTTTTCATATTTGTCACACTTAAATGGTTCAGAGCATCCAATAAATTTAAAATGTTACACAAAGATAACCCTTATAAATACAAAATATGTTTTTTAATTAAATATATTAAGGGGAAAAGGTGTTTGAACCTAATTGCCCCCATGTGAAAAAAGTAATTGTCTTCCTTGCTAAATCATGAATAAACTGTTATTAACCATATTTGTTTGGAAGGCTGAGTTTATTTTATTTTATTTAGCACTTCATTGCATATATATATTTTACTCTCTTTGCTCTTTGAGCAGTCTTTGGCACAAAACATTTCCTTGGGATTAAACAAGTTTTATATTATTTAAAATTTAATCTGATAATGGCCAGACCTGTTGAATCAAGAAATCAATTAACGAGAACCTGTCTGACAAAGTTAAGACACTAAAAGTTTTCAAAAAAAGAACACATCATGCTGCAATTTAAAGAAATTAAAGAACAGTTGAGAAACTGACATGATTCAGGCTGGAAAGGGTTACAAAGAGAGAGGAAACATCATAGATTTGGCCACCTTTTTGCCCTTAATAAATTAAATCATCATTTAAAATCTGCACTTTGTGTTCAGCGTTCACAAAGAGCACCGTTTACCACTGTTATCTTTGTGTAATATTAAAATTAGTTTGATGATCTAAATCATTTATGTTTGAGAAATATGCAAATAAAAATCATGAAAGGTGAAAATAAATTTCAAGGCACTTTATGTCCTTCCTGTAGAACCTGAAAATCTGACCATTTTTTATCAACAAGGCATTTCCACCAAGAAGTCTGTCGCTCATCCTAAGATATTTTCACCCTGACATTTTTACGATTTAATCAGTCCTTATAACAAACATATTTGCCTAGCATCTGGTTTAGACTGGTTTTAGACAAATGTAGACTACCTGTGGAAAAACTTCACAGTCCTGACTGACTGCCATGATTGTTACTCTTCGACCTGTGTAAAATGAATAACAGAAACAGTACACCCAAGACACATCTCTTTACTCTAGCATACGCATAATTCATTCCATAACCTCGTACTCCAGTACATTTAAATGCACACTCCTATCTAGTGCTGCTAATATCCTGAACGGCATACACACTAATTCTTTTCCACCTGTTATTTCTTTTTCTACCTGTCCTGAGGCATCTGGAGATTGTGCCAGCTCCCGTAGGCAGAGGCCAACCCTGCGAGGATCTTGAGGCATCCAGAGAAAGACCACCTCCAGCTGGATTCTGCTTCATGATGGTTTGAATCTACACATGCTCCCAGTGATCCAGACCCTCCTCTGTCATCATTGTTTTAATTACAATACAATACAATAGAAAACAAAACATATTGTATATAGTGCATAGATAGATAGATAGATAGATAGATAGATAGATAGATAGATAGATAGATAGATAGATAGATAGATAGATAGATAGATAGATAGATAGATAGATAGATAGATAGAAGTATGGCTAAGCGAATGCAATTTGAAACAATATGATTTTGAATTTTACAAATACTAGTTGCCTCCTACCTACCATACTAGAAAAGCAAATTTACAACAAATACTCTATGCTCTGTTCTTTATTTAACTTGCTTAATAATAATTTCTCAATTTCTCAATAGGTCTCTGACCTGAAGACTTTGACCATGTCAGACTGGAACATAATGCTGGAGCTAAATAGCAGCACATGTGGTGTAATTCTAAACCATAATTAGATCTCAAAAAAAATTGACTAAAACATATGATTTCTGCAAGCTCGTGAACAGGCAACACAGATTGCAGAATCATTTGAAAGCTATTGAAAGGCTTTTTTTTAGAGGGTAGAACCTGCCATATGTTGTGATCCAAGCTATCAGGATATTGTAATTGTGCAGCCTCTACCCAGAGTGTTGTTTCTGGTGTGCACTGATTACTCGTGTCCCACCAGCACTGGAAAGCACTTTAAATAATATAAGATTAACACAAAGAATATTTACATTCTTTGACACAACCATCTCCACCCCATTGCAAAGCCCAATCCCACTGACCCGACTGAATCTGTAGCACATTTAGTGCATCAATGCACCTGTGATAACTGTGACTTTAATGGGTTCATTCAAATGCACGGTATCCACGATATTAAATAGGACAGGCAGCTAACCAGGACAAACTCACATGCCTCCTTCATGGAAAGGTGGACTAAATGTTTCTCATTAATCACTGCTGCCTTGAGTTTTAGTAAATGCTTACATAGCTATTACATTAAATGTCACATTAGATGTTACACAAAGAGCTACACAAAGGCCTATCAGCATGCAGAGCATCAATCATAATTTAGCTATGTGCTGCATTCCCAGGAATTCGCTGCATATAGTTGTGATAAAGGTGTTAATCATGCTGTCTGCTGACACAGCCTCTGCAAGTGACATCATTCACAATAGGATGGATGGTATACAAATTTGTCAACCATCTAACTCATTCCTTATCTCAAGGGATTTTAATAATGGCAACCACTTTTTCATCACACTCATGTTAAGTTAATTTGTTAAAGGCCCTATTAGACAGTATAGACCAAAAATTTGGACACACCTTCTCATTCAAAGAGTTTTCTTTATTGTTTTCTTTATTGCGTTCTTTAGCCCAAACAAGTCTCTTCTGCTTGTTGCCTGTCCTTAGCAGTGGTTTCCTAGCAGATATTCTACCATGAAGGCCTGATTCACACAGTCTCCTCTTAACAGTTGTTCTAGAGATGTGTCTGCTGCTAGAACTCTGTGTGGCATTGACCTGCTCTCTGATCTGAGCTGCTGTTAACCTGCGATTTCTGAGGCTGGTGACTCGGATGAACTTATCCTCCGCAGCAGAGGTGACTCTTGGTCTTCCTTTCCTGGGGCGGTCTGCATGTGAGCCAGTTTCTTTGTAGCGCTTGATGGTTTTTGTGACTGCACTTGGGGACACTTTCAAAGTTTTCCCAATTTTTCGGACTGACTGACCTTCATTACTTAAAATAATGATGCCCACTCATTTTAGTTTACTTAGCTGATTTTTTCTTGCCATAATACAAATTCAACCTCTTTGAATGAGAAGGTGTGTCCAAACTTTTAGTCTGTACTGTAGCTCTATCACACAAACAATCATCATAGAGAGGAGTGGTGGCTCAATTAAGGTTCTGACAGGAGTCATTGACAGGAAGGTTCAAGCCCCAGTATGGCCCAGTGTGGTTAACGGCCTTGCATAAGTGCTCAACAATGGCCACTTGACCATACTGGGGCTTCCCCTTATGCAAGGTAGTTAACCCTGTCTGCTCCAGGGGCGCTGTATCCTGGCCTTAGCTTTTGAGTAGATACAGTAGGCCTGTGTTAACTATAGCCAATCTGTAATTTACAAACAGTGATTCATGACGAAGAAGAAGAAGAAGAAGAAGAAGAAGAAGAAGAAATAGTTCTGGCTCTTCAAAGCTGTATTCTAAGACAGGAAAAAGAAAGAAACTTGAGAAGGGAAGAATGGAGTATGGAAATGATGTAAGGAGAAATAATAGGCTACAGACTGCTGGGAAACCATGTGGAAGGAAAACAAACTGAAGTGAATTCTTTAACAGGCTCGTTGGGCGATCTCCTTAATAACTCAACCATCTGCCTGGGAACCCTCTCACCACATCCCTCTCCCCAGCCTTTATTACCTCTACACAATCATTTCCATTTACTCATTTGGATGATGCTTTTATGCAAAACAATTTACAAGCAACAGAATGCAACCGAGCAGGTGCTCTGGGACAGAAATCCACACAGCTGAACTTCTAATCATTATTACATGCATTACTACCAGGAAAAACAAACCTACATAAAAAGACAACAGGAAAACCCGAGACACTAGTTTTAATGCCAGCGACATTACTGAGCCTGATTAGTTCAAGATGATCTGTTCTAGTTTGATTCTGATTTGATTTAGTTCTTTAGTACTACTCAGTCCCGCACTTTCCTGTCACTTTCTTCTTTCATCTCATTTGTTATAGTAAGTCATTACAATATCATAAAACACTTCCATGAATGCAACTCGTGACACCTTTGCAGTTTGCACACCATTCAGGAAGCTTTAATCAAGAATATATCCATATGATGACATTAATCCTCAGCTTCCTCTATAATGGATGGATAATTATTTGGCAGCATATAGGCAGTTTGAATTATTCATTAAGCATTTGTAAGATTTCACACACAGACAGAGACATGCACAGGGTAATGATTCATTTTTATAAACACCCCATCTCACACTCAAGTAAATAGTAAAGTGAACCAGTGGGCCTGGGGGAGGCTTGCCTCTTGATTTCTTAAGGCTTAGAAGGGATGTCAAGTCCAATAACTCACATTTCAATGGCTCTTTGTCCATTTTCCTTGTCTGTGATTTTTTTCCCCCTTAAATTCTCTTCAATGGTACAGAGTTCCATTGTCTCTCATCTTAGGCATCTTTAGTCTTTCCATCCACAGTCAATGGATTTCAGTGGGATGTTTCAACAGCATGCCCACAGTACGAAAGCTAATTTGCTGTCAGTATTATTGCATGGACATGGCAATTTTATTACATGAAAATCAATCATTTTTACTTGTATAGTATATCATTCATAAAAAGTCAACCAAAATTAGTTTATTATTAGAAGACGTGGTATTTACACTACCAGTCAAAAGTTCTCATTCTAAAGGGTCTTTCCTGATTTTTATTTCTTTCCACATTGCAATATGCTAAAGGCATCCAAAATATGCAATATTATCCAGTTGATGTTGAGAATTTTGAGTTGAGATGTTGTTGTCTGCTATTTATGCTTGTTAAAGCCTTTATAACAGTTTTAATCTGAGGTTCTGTAACTTGATGGATTTTGAGGCTGGTAACTCTGTAAATGAACTTCTCCTCTGCAGCAGATCTTTTGGTCTTGATTTCCATTTTCATGAGAGCCAGTTTCATTATGGAGCTTTATGGGTTTTGCAAATGCACTTGAGAATACTGTTCTTGCAAGAACTATTTCATATCTTTAACATCTGACAGTTGTTGTTGTTGTTGTTATTCAGTGACCTATAATATATTTCTATATTATTTACTATGTTATTTCAATCCAATATTGCTCTAGAATATTAAAAATAAATGCAAACTTGTGTCCAAACTTTTGACTGGTATTGTACATAAAAACTATTTGGACTGTATGTGTTTTTATCTGTTGTTTTTTTTTTAACCACTGTTTTTGAACCACCCCTCATTTCATATTTTGCATGATGAACCAGACATTCTTGTATCCCTGTTTCGGAGAAATGTTTTTATTGTTTGTTAAGCCAAATAGTGACCTATGAATCATTCAAGCATGACAAAAAAAAACCTAACTTAAGGCATGTAGGTGCAGATGATCAGGTCGGTGATTAGTATACTGCCGATGCAGATGCAGATTTTTTACATTGTGTCTTTGATCACTTTGCAGTTTATTACAGTAAAAATATTCATTTCCATTTCTTTAATTTAATCTACATAATTGAATTGAATCGAATATGAAGAAATTAGTGACTTTTACACAGTACAATCATCTAAAAATCTGATCAAAGCATGAAGCATGTTTACTTTAGCAAAGTATTAGACATCTTTGAGCGGACTGACTTTTTTACCAGTAATTTTTTTCTTCCCTGACAGAATTTTTTTTTACCCAATTTTCATAATACATACCTGTTTTCCAGATTTCAAGAGAATTGTGGAGAACAGAAAAATAGGGAGACGTTTTGTATTATTTTCCTTTTATACAGAAAGCCTCAGGGAGTGCTGCAATCCCATTGTCTAATGTAGCACATCAAATTCAACTCGAGTAATGCAAGCTAAGCAGAAAGCACTGATCCCAGGAGTAATTTCTTTTCACTTACAATGTCAATAGGATACAGGGTTAAAAGAAAGGATGGGGGGAACGACTTTCAGAAACCAATATAATGCAATAGCCGTATGATGTCATCATTCCTATATGAAATGCATTGCAAGAGAAAGTCAGCAGCAGCCCTGAAATATCACTGCAGCAATCATCAGTCTTGAAATACATTTTATCTTACTGCTATACACTGCGTGTGCAGACTGGTGTCTGACAGAGATATGTCAGATTAATGCTGTGGCGTCAGAGAAAAGGAAATATAACTTAAATCTGAGCAAGTTGAACCATAAGAAGGACATGAGAACCGAGATATAAATTACAACACCATGAAACGGAGACAAAAACGGAAGACAGACAGATTATCTGTAATCTAGAAGACAAAAAGTGCCACAAAATCTATTTTATGATTTTGGGATTTATAATGTCTACCTGCTTCATCATTTCCCTTAACTTAAATCAATCCATGAATGTCACAGAGCTTATTTTACCTACACTTACAGACAAAAGTCTTTCATTTCTTATAACCCAGAAACAAGAAACTAATGTCAATATCTGGACTTATGTCCACCCTTCATAATGATCCTATAATGATAGGGGAAAAGAATGTTGCTCATACTTTTGGAAAGTGATAATAAAGAAGAAATAAACTCTTCGCTGCAATTTTTTTATATCTATTTTAATTACTAAAAATGCATGTGTTAATTGTTTGCATGTGTTTTATATAAGAATATAAAATCCAGAGTATACAGTACATAAAATTGTGGTAAGATTATATCCTGTAGAAAAACTGGCCTGTCTTCATCATTCATAATGAAATGTAATAAAGTGTCAAATATCAAGTGTTATTTAAATATGAAACAACTGAAAGAGTAAATCTATTTTTAAAACATTTTTTTATGAAAAATGAATTTACTTCCTCAAAAAATGAACAGCTGCTTCTCTGTTGCCGTATTATGAGTTTATTTTAAAAATGAATAAATGAATGAATGCTATGTACAGTACACACCCTGTGAGATTTAACTTTTTCAATAAAACAGTCAGTAGGTCATGTTAATTTGCTGCTGTCCTCTTGCATTTACTGTATTGTTGCTTTTTAGAAACCTTCAGAGAAATCCATTCCAATGTCATGAAATAAAGGATAATTCCAGGTCACATTTAAAGACATTGCAGTATGGTCCACCATCAAAAATAACTTTCTTTTTGAGGGATTAGGGTAAAAAAATCTTTAGGTATTGACTCTTGTGTTGCTTTTTATAGGCCCGAGCCAGGAAAGAAGATTGGCTCAAACGCTTGTGGCATTTCAGGAGCTGCCTTTATCTTACGAACATGCTCCACCATCCAGACATTTTAATTCCTTCTGCATTCTGTATGATGTCGGCCTGAAAAAGTTCAGCTTTAGAGGTAGAAGTGGTTCTGCTGTCAGCCATGCCCCAAAGGATGACATCCATCAAAGGCTTTTGTGTGACATTTATTACATTTATAACATTATCAAAAGGGCATCCGACAGAGGTCCCTGGTGAAGACGACTTTATAATCGCTCTTATATCTGCTCTATTCTGATGGGTCTAGGATTATTGCACCAGCTAAAAATTGCTGTGGCCTCATATTGCCTGACCCCAATAGGAACGAAAGCCAGGCAGTGGCACAAGAAAAGAGATGAGAAACTATCAAGTGGAATAAAGTTTGGCCTATGTAGGACAGCCAGAGACATGTTTTTTTTCCAGAGAAATTTTGCATTGCAGATATATAAATCTAAATCACAGTCTGATGGATAAGAATGTGAAACCTGTCGGTCATCATTTTTTCTTATTTACAGGATTCTTGCCATTTCTACAATAAATCAAGAAAAAAATTAATCTGGAGATTTATTAATTTGTTCCTGCCTTCAGCTTCCAGTGCATAATCACCATATGTGTGCTACCTGATGTTAGTGGTTTTTCACTTAGCTTTAACATCGACAACCCAAGAGCAGTTGAACCCTGCAGATCCTAAAAACATTCCTTATGTATATTGCTGAATAAACTAGAATAGGAATATTGCTTCTCGCATACTTTAGATTAAACAGATTGAAGCACAGTGTGGGATGAAGGAGTAGAAATAATGAGTGTGTAGGTCTTCCTGATAGCTCTATTACACTGCTTTCTATTACACCGAAAATGAGTATCATCCTTAGGTTTTATTTAAAAATACGAGAAAAAAAAATTATTTTACCTCTGAATGGGGGGAGAACATAGAGCACCTTCTCCCTTGTCATGTAAGGGGCCAGCTGAAGCACCAGAGCTTCAGGTTAAGGCCAATAGGTTATCCTTCAATGCAAAACTCCAGCTTGAGGCTGACTCATCACATTGAGGATGACTCATCAAACTGCTTGAGATCTTTGTGGTGATTACCACAGCACATGTAAATGTGCTGACTACCACATCCTTGCTCCTGGTGGAGGTTAATATGGTGACTTCCATGACCAATCTGCCACCATGCCCTGTTCTGTTACCATGCCACATGCTGAAAAAATTGCTGCATTACCCTGACTGACAGAATGTTGCAATGCCACAATCATAATGTCACTATGAGAATGCCAACCAGCCTCCAGTCCCATCCTTTGAGTTTTATCATTTTAACGGTAGTGTCATGGTGGCACTTGACTACAGCACCCATCAGCCACCGCAAGTCACAGTTTCTTCATCGAGTGCACATATTTTTCATATCATTGATAAACTCTGATACAGGAAGAATGTCTGACAACAAAAAGTTTGGAAACCCCTGGTCTTTCAAACTATTTTAAGTGCATGAATGAATCAATCCTATATCAACTTGAATTAATATAACTTCAAATAAATTAAATAGCAAGATATAATACAAATGTCATTAAATGCAAGTCATGTACAGTACAGAGAAAATGAATGCTGTTCTAGATGTTGTTGCGTTTGAAGAAAAAGGTTTTAGGTGGTAAAAGAACCATGGACATTAGAGAAGCAAACATCTTTACACTACAGAGGTGGGCATGCCAAAGACCCTGGTGAGGCACAAGACCTAAGCTGGTGTACAGCTGTGCAATTTTCAGTCAGGATGCAGAGAAGTGATGTAACACTTCAACATACTGTATAGAAAGCCAAGACAAAAGTTTTGAACTTGGTTCTTGTTGTAACAGGAAAGCAGAGGTGTGACCTTAGTATGGGGTCACATGAGAAAACTTCAGGAGAGTGGGATCGAGTGGGTGGCAACATTCTGTGCAAGAGATATGCTATATGAAGTAAGACCAACAAGAAAACATCTACAATGGACAAGTTTAGAAATACATAGGAGTTTACATTTAGATAGACTTTGTAGTCAGAAATAGGTGGCAAGGTCTGGGGGTTAATGTGAATGAACATTTTAGATGTACACCATGTAAAAACACATCAAGGCTTGTTTTTTTGCACAAACCTGATAACATATGTGGGTGTACAACATGGTGACAAGATGACTGACAGGTCCAGTGTCAGCATGTACAGTATGTCATTTGAATTTTGTCAAGATTGAGTCAGCAAAGATGTCAGCAATGCAGTTCAATATCTTCTGAGAAATTTGGGGCGTACTGTAGCTGACTAGATACTAGTGATTTAGTACAAGCAGAGAACATGAGTGGACCCAACAATGACCCCTAATGGACACTGGCAGTAAGATTGTAAAGTCAAACAGTCAACAAATTATATCCATAAAAATGTCTTAGGTTTGACCAAATCTAAGTTCCAGATGTGTAAATTTCCATTTCCATTCATGACAATAAAAAAAATATAAAACATAAGGGAAAGAAAAGAAAAATATTTCAAAGTACAGGTAAAGATTAGAAGTTTAGGGTTTTTTTGTTTGTTTGTTTACAACTAGAAATTTTGCTTTGTAATTTGTTAAAAATTCTATATCAATTTAGCTGAATTGAATTTAAAAAGTTTCCAAATAAACTGTGATGAGCTAATAGCTGCATAACAACATTTTGTTTGGAAAGTCGACCCGAAGTACAAGCATAGTACATACACTTTGACAGGCGTCACTAAAACTACACTGGAAATCCTGGCTACATCACTGTGTTTGCTGAATAACCTACAGAAAAAATCCAACCCAATATAAAATTTGGTTGTGAACCTGTGATGATACATTCTGGTAAAAGACTAGGCTTTTTCAGTCCAAAATCTGGTTTGCCTCTACCGTAAGGTTAACACGACCCTTTTAAAAATAATAATAATAATAAATTTTAATGAAGTGTTTATAAGTGTTTTGCAGTGGGCAGGTCAGTCTCCAAAACTGAACTGGTCAGAACTGGTGAAACTAGTGGATGCACATGGTATTACCCCCACTGTGACCTTTAAACTTGAAAAACTCAGAGCCAACAAAAGCAGTTAAACATTTTAAACTGTTGTCTTAAGTGATGTTTTAAAGAACAGCTAGTTCTGATCTACCAATTTGTTCGGTCAGACAGTGATCCAATTATCCATATTTACCCCAACCGTATGTTACCCATTATTTCCTACAACTGCATCAGGTCATTTTCACTTTGTGTATTACATCACTTATACTGTACCATAAAAAATCTACTACTTCCTAGTTTTTAAATGATTACTAGAGTGATGTTAGTGACATCATCAGGCAGATATGGCAAACCATACATCTATTCTTTTGACTATATGCAGCTTATTAGACGTAACTGAAAAGAAGGAAGCATGAAGTGCATGAAGTCATTAGCATGAAGTGCAACTAGCAACTAGCAAACTGGCCTACATGATAAAAATGAGGATGGCATCTTGAGGATTTAATTCCGCCAGCATTAAGAAAATAAACATTTTGCCATATTGGGTCCAAAATGTCACTTATGTTTTAATAATTTCATTTTATTTTCTTAATATAACTGTAATATAAGCAACAATCATGCACTAACTAGCTATAGCAGTCGTGCCTAAGGCTGAATCACAGCCATACCAATATTCAGTATAACTCCTGCAATATTGTTTAAATATAATCCAACGGATATGGAAAAGAAGGATTGCAGGTGATCAAGTGCAGCCTCTCTCAAATATACCCCTGGCTATTGCTTTAAACCTATTCATATCTTCCCTGTATTACACATGGCTTTATGCACTATGAATTAATTTACTGCTCCTGCAGGTTGGTGTTTAGAGGTCATTCTGCACCTGTTCCTCTGAAATTAGCCTCTGCCTCATTTTCAAGGTATGCCGATTTTCATTTTCTTTCTTTTTTTTAAAGATTTGCCAGTCAAGGTTATCGTTTTTTTTTTTGTAATGTCAACCCTTAACATTCAGTTATTTCATCAATGTAGCCTGACAAATCATTTAGCACTAGAATTTTCTTTCCTCTGTCTCTATATTCTAGTTGTTCAGGAATGTTGATGTTACATGCCACTGGACAATTGCTGTAATTAATCAGATGAGCAAAAGACTTCTTACACTTTTAACTTTCTACTAAACTTTCTACTAGAATCTCCTCACAATGCAGCTATTTCACCAATGAGTGCCAATGCTCCTGGGCAGTTATTTATAGTAATGCAACTATAGACTCCTACTCTACTTGACTGGGGAGAGACCTATATACAAAAATCAAGTCAATTAAACACATATAAAGAGCTGTTAATATCTAACCATGCCATCTTTATATCAATGTTTTTTTCATGACAATAAGATTAGGAGAGAAAAAAAAGTGGTTACTGTACCTTTATCTGTGTTGGCAACTGTCTTTAACAATAGAGTCGCTGCTTTTTTTTTTTTTACCAGACATGTATATTATTATGATGATGTTGATGATGATGATGATGATGGTGATGATGATGATGATGATGATTATTATTATTATTATAAGCAGTTATACAGGTAATCACAATTATGGCCATAACAAAATGGAATTGGACTCACAAGCACACTGTTCCCACACCAAGGTGAAGAAAGCAATTTCTGATTCACAGCATCAATGATGTTGCGGCTCTGTTGACAACTACTACAATGTAGTAATCACTTTCCAATTTGCTTCCAAGTTTAGTCAGAAAAGAAACCTCTGATGCCCTCTAGTGATTCAGCTTTGTATTACTAATATCAAGGAGGATGTTTTTACACACTGATCAGCTGTAACATAATGACCACTGACAGATAAGCCGAACTCGGCACCAGAGCACAACTGCACCACGCACAGGGCTGAGGAGACACAACCCAGCCTCCAAACTCCCCAGATCCCAATTTGATCAAGTCCATTTGAATAAGTCCAATCCACCTCACCCACAGCACCGACTGGACCTGCTCCCGATGCCCTGGTGCCAGACACCACAGCACACCTCCAGAGGCTCTGCAGATCTCAAGGGCCCAGAGTTGTCCTGGTGGCAAAATGGAACTCAAAACTTTGGTTGTGTTAATGGTAATTGTTTAAATCTACTCACGTATTGCAGCTTTGTCCTGATCAGGATTGCAGTAGATGCAGCTGATCCTGCGAACACTGGTTGTGAGGTGGGAATACACAACGCTTGGGACATGTTTTCACAAAAGACAAATATTAGGATGAATATATTGGGGTGATTTAGCCTGAGTGAAAATGTAAAACTACATTTATCAAATGTAAAAGATGCATCTGCATCTACTTAAAACATTTAACCTTCTCCAGATCCTCCAGGTTGATTAACCACATTCACATGAATACCATGTCCTTGACAGGGTCATGTTTAGTCCCTTTTTTTTTTTTTTTTAACCAAACATAAACGCTAAATATACGGTTGTGCTCCACGGCTGAATCTCAATCACTACTAAATTTCTCTTTCATCTCTTTTCATTTTTTTGCAGCAACTCAGCATAGAGAGTGTGAACATCACTGGCTGCCTAAGTGTGATGGATGAATCTGGACCACAGCCCTGTCAGATGCACTTAACCGACATACTGATTAAATGTGGATGGACCAAGTTCTAACGATTTTTAATGTTTTCAAGGACCATAGGCATTTTACCCTGGGACACACACACACACACCAAACAAAACACAACAAAGCAGTTAACATTTTCTAACATGCAGAGTTTAAAAGCAAAACCTTAACAGAAGTAAAGACATAAAACATGACTTTCCAATTGAACCGAGTTAAATAAAATATGCAGTTTCAGATCGTCCCCACTAAGGGGCAGACTATGCACATCTGTAAGCTGCAAAAGGGATTCTTACACAACTACAAAGAAACTAAATACATTCTGTATATAATTAATCACACCAGGATAAATATTATGTGCATATCATTTGTAATGATTGAATTTTAAAACATGCTAGTGAGTGGAATGGGCTCCTGCATGGTGCTGAAAACAGGCTGTGCACGAAGCAAGCCCTGGTTATTATTCTATTTTATTTAATTTTGTTTCCCCATTTCAATAGCTGCGCTGGTGGGGGAAAAAATGAATGTGTCTTTTCCAACTTAGTGGATGTTTAACAACATAGGGCAAATACACCACGATACCGAGCTGTGCTGCAATTTTGCAGCATCTTCTTTAACACCTCACAAAAAAAAGTTAGAGATTTATATTAGCTAAACTCAATTCCTAAAAAATTCATATATAAAATATGTTTACAGAGATATTATATGGCCTATATTCATGCAGTAATGAGTAATATGGGTGGCTAGAGGAAATGTATGGATGGAATAAAAGTACAAAATTTATTTAAGAAATGTAGTGGAGTAAAAGTGAAACTAGACAAATAAATAACAGAGTAAAGTACAATTATAGCTCTGAAAAATAAATAAGAGACCACTGCAATTTACTCCAGGAAACTTCTGGCATGTCATCAAGAGGAAGATGGATGATCACAAACCATCAAGCAAAGCTGAGCTATTTGGGGTTTTTTTTGTTTTTGTTTTTTTGTTTGTTTGTTTGTTTTCAAAAAGAGTGGTATAAAATTACCCAACAGCAGTGTGAAAAACTGGTGAAGACCAAATGCATGAAAGCTGTAACTGCAAATCAGGGTCATTCCACCAAATACTGATTTCTTAATGTTATTTAGCCAAAGCATGAACACAATTTGTTTACAAATTATTTGCATTTTGTTTTATTTGAGTTATTAAAACATTGCAAATACTCTGCATGATCTTGGGTTATTTTTATGTGTTATGATGTCATTTCTTTATATAAACAATAAACAAATTTAGAATTTAGGAGAAAAATCGTCAGCCATTCACAAAAAAATAAACAAAACTGTTTATCTCACCAATACATCCACCTGTAAGAAAGAAAGAACAATAAACATAAGGAACTGATTATACTGCAGTGGTCTCTCTCTCTTTTTTTCCCCAGAGTTGTAAAGGAAAATTCTACATACAGTAAGTACAGTACCAAAGTATTTGTACTTCATTACATTACACCGATTTTTTCTCTTGGTCTATTGTACCTTTATTCTAGGGATCACCACATCGCATTGTTTGATCTAAAAACACGTCATGTCATAACCCACACAATTTATCTGGGTTTGGGACTGGCATTGAATTCTCTGTGGCTGTGTATATGGACATGTGTATATGTACATTTTACTGATACCATATAGATGTTTTTGATAATGTTATTTTACATTCAGCTTAACTTTCCTATGTATTAATGTGATGTTCCATGAATGGAATAAAGATTATACAGTACCAGTCAAAATTTTTATTTGTATTTTTTTACATTCTAGTACAATCCTTTTTTTTTTTTTCAAAACTATTAAATAACTTTTAATGTTAACTTTTAACATTTAGCACCTCTAATTAGAGCCATTATGAAAGCTTTACAGAACATAAGTAGCAAATACTCAATATCAAAAAAATCTAAATCTCAATATCAAAGGAGACAATTGCATATTTTGGATGTCTTCAGCATTGGTTTACAATGTAGAAATATATATATTTTTTTTAATGAAAATCAGGAAATACCATGGAATTAGAAGAGTTTCAACATACAGTATGACTTCCCTCCAGAATGACATATCCGAGACCTAGCTGAAACTTCCCCATCATCCTAACGTGACTTTAATTAGCACCACGTCTAAAGTGTACAGGGAGGCACATTTACAATGGAAATTCGCTTGTTCTCTGCCCAGTGTGTCAGAAATGAACCGATCCTGCTCTGGGAGTCTGTATCTGCATCTGCCACAGCAGCAGTTTGTTGTGGGTTTTTTTTGCACCGGTTGCCTTTGTAAACATTTTCATTCCCCTTCCGTTCCCCTTTCTCTCTCTTTCTCTCTCTCTCTCTCTCTCTCTCTTTCTCCCTGCAGACCCTGGCATCATCTTCTGGCTCCTTGCTCATGTCGTGCACATTCGTTCCCAGCATACCGCTGTGCACTGACAGCACTGTCATTGTCTCAGCGGTCCCCCAAGCACCCTGCACACTTCAAGAAGAGATGTGTCTGTTGGTGACCTATTAAAACTAGCAGATGGCCAGACCTAGGCTCTCTGTGTCAGAATGGAAGAGCCCAAGTAAGAGAGATCTACATATATCCACTCTAGCCGTGAAGAACAAGTGTCTTTGTCTTCTATGCATAAATTCTTTCACTATTGTTTCCTGATAGCTCCTGTGCACAATGAGGATATTGTGGTGCTGTGGATGCGGTCTGGTTCGCTTAATAAAAGTATGCAATCCAACTTCTTTTATTATTATTATTATTATTATTATTATTATTGTTGTTGTTGTTGTTGTAATTATGCGTCTATAAAAATTTAATTTATATAATCAGGTCCAGAAATATCGGTAAAGGTAGCTAAAATGTACTAAAAATGTCTTTGGAGTAAATAAACGTAAGCTCATATGCAGTATATGACAGAAATCTAACCTTTAATTCTTAAAAAAAAATGTGTATAAAAAAATAAAAATAATAGTTTTTCCCACCAAAAAAATCCTCTCTACTTAAGACTCCTTCTACAGAGGAGAGATGGTAAGATATTAATTTCTCCCACTCAAATATTTAATGTTTTTTTGCTTTAAAAAGTATATACAAGTGTATTCCGTACTGTTCTGTTACGAAAATGTTCACAATGAATACATGTTCCTATTTAGATTTTATATATAATTTTACAGTCCAAATGGCCTTCTTTATTCATCAACATGATGAGAATAAGAAAATAGATAAATAAATTACAAAATAAGTCTCCCTTCACAAATCAAGCAAGGATTATAAAATAGGGCAGTAATAAAAAATAAACCGGAAGATATAAGTGTATCTTGTCTCCATGCAGAGACGGGAGGTTACTGAGGCAAAAATCTGTCCAAGTATTACAGCTGGGGATTTGCAGAAGACGGTGGGATATCAGGGTCACCAAATTTCCAGGCCAACAACCTATTTGTAAGGCATGCCAAAAGAAAACCTTTTTTTTTTTTTTATCTAACCAGAAGGTTGGTCAAATACATGAAGTATGAAGTATGTGATACTGCTATGTATGAAGTATCAGGAAACTTTAAATTCAATTCTGACTGCCTCTGCCAGGACGTTTACATGACAATAAAGTACAGTATGTGTGTTTACATGGACCCTTATGTTCCTCTAATAATTGGAATAACAGCTCATCTGGAATAAAAAAGCACATTGTAAAGCCCTTAACTGGGACAGACTGTCCTGAGAATGAGAGGAGTGGTGCGAACCTTTGATGACCCATTTAATATGTAAATATTAGCTATTTAAACATTGTATCTGATTGCTTCTGTCTTGTTGGAAGATTTCTTTCTGTGCATGTTAGTGTCATGATCTCCTCGTAATTTTCTTTTTTTTTTCTAGTCTCTGTTTCTAGTTCTATTTTGTCAGGATCTTCTGATTCTGATTTAATTATTTATTCCCTTTTTTTTTTTCGAGTTGCAGGCAGCATGGTGGTGTAGTGGTTAGCACTGTCGCCTTGCACCGCCAGGGTCCGGGTTCGATCCCTGGCCAGGCTCGATTCCCGTCTCTGTGTGCATGGAGTTTGCATGTTCTCCCCGTGCTTGGTGGGTTTCCTCCGGGTACTCCGGTTTCCTCCCACAGTCCAAAGACATGTAGGTCAGGCGTTCCCAAATTGCCCATAGTGAGTGAGTGTATGTGTGTGTGTCTGTGCCCTGCGATGGATTGGCACCCTGTCCAGTGTGTAACCTGCCATGTACCCTAAGTCTCCTGGGATAGGCTCCAGGCCCCCCGTGACCCTGAATACAGGATTAAGCGGTATAGATGGTGACTGAGAGTTGTAGTTGCAGTTCACCCCTGCCAGTGGTTTGTTCCATCTGCCACCATGTTTAACTCAGCTCCACCTGTCTCCTGTCAACCTGTCTCCTTGTTCTACAAATTCCACAGCCACTGCTCACTACAGTGCCAGAATGTCTCTCCATATTTTGTTTAAGCTCTCCAAGCTTCATTCCATTCCTGGATTTGCCTGTGAAACTGATTTTGCCTGCTTTGGATCTGTTTACAACCTATTCATAGTCTGTTATTCTGCATATCTGTTTTTCATACATCAAGTCATGTTTAGACTCTGCCCTGTCTTGTACTATTTGTCTACTGCATATCTGACTTTTGTGACTGGTTATTGAAATTACGTAGATTCTGTCTCAGTCTCTGATATACAGTAGTTGTTTAGCCGGTCTCTGACCATTGTTTGCCCTGTGGATTTAAAATCTTTTTCTGTCTTTTTCCTCCTTAGAGTCAACTATCTACCTGCCCTGCCTGCAATCAGCCCCAAAATGAGATCCCTATCAATTATTACAGCCTTCCCAAGGCCTCACCTCACCATGCACCAAACCTCACCGCAGCATGCACCTCCAGGATCCCGGTTCGATTCCTGGCCAAGTTGTGTGCATGGAGTCTGTATGTTCTCCCCGGGCTTGTTGGGTTTCCTCTCAGAACTCTGGTTTCCTCCCACAGTCCAAAGACATGCACATTGGCATTCCCTAATTGCCTGTAGTGTGTGAATGAGTACGTATGAGTGTGTGTATGTGCCCTGCAATGGATTGCCACCCCTGGGATAGGTTCCACGCCCCCATGACCCTGTATACAGGATAAAGCAGTATAGACAGTGAATGAGTGAAAGAGAGTAATATTCTTATTCAGACACCGTTCCTCTTTTTCCAATCTTCACCTGCCTGACAGAAGTGGAACCGGATCTTTTTTTTCCTCTCTATTATGAGACAATAGTCACGTCTGCGGTTAAAAGTTATTATTTCGGTTATTGTTGCCTTCCTGTTAGCTCAAACCTGTCTGGCCATTCTCTTTAAGAACTCTCTACTCAATGAGGCATCGCCAGCTGCAGAAAACTGCAGTTTTGAAGACAGTTTTGTGCAAAATCTAGAGACTTTAGTGCCTAAAAATCTCAGGGAAACAATAGTTTTGGAAAAGTCAGCCCAGGCTGTGTAGAACCAACAACCTTGCCATGGTCGATGTCACAGAGATCAGATTTATACTCAAGAATGGGCTAGTTTCTTAGGTTTTTATTTCCTTTTCAACTTCATGATTTTTTTTATTTAAAAAAAAGGAATGAAAAAATATTGAATGGACATAATACTAAATCAGCAACACATCGCTCCCATAAAAAACAACAAAAAAAAACGTTACCTGTGTCCAGCCCACCCAGATAACAATCTCTGAGTCTGTGTGAAAAGTTCTGGTGCACAATAATCAAATAGAAATTCTGTTTGAAAATCAGGCTTTCAAGTTCAGAGCTTTAGGCTGAACCAGAGGCACTGAAAACCCCAGGGCCAAAGCATGAGGCAGGGGGAGTTCAGTATTGGGGGTCTGAAACATATCACAGGCTAGCAGGGGAGGTAGAAGGGAGATGTTAATAATAAAAGGGCGAGAACCATTTTTTCTCTGTGCGCATTGCTTACCCATAAACTTAGTCTCTGCAAGTGTGTAAATGCACGGTGGAAAGAAAAAATATGTATGTGAGTCTAGTGGTATGCAGCAATTCACCATGTTCCGTGATAAGGAAAGTGTTTTAACAATGCAGTATACTGATACAGATCTGTAGTTAATGGCACCTACTGTGAGGATTTTGAAACCAGGCCAAATATTTTTAAAGAACAAACATACCAGGTGAAAAGAGTAAAAGTAGAAAGGCAATGGTGTATGGTGAAGATGGCCAGGGGGTGGAGTAATAGCATGAATCTGGAGAAGAAACAAGGAAGAAACAAAATGTCTTCTGCAGGAATGAAAAAAATGAACTAAAACGTACTAAAGCATCCCTAGGTCCCTAGCATAATCAGGAGCGTTAAGAAATGTTTTCTTTTTTTTTTTGTAGGTAGACCATGTTGTGCCTAACCGTTACGATTAAAATGAAGGATGAACTGCTTGAAGTGTCCGTCTCACTTCGATCGCTTACCAGAAGAGAAGAAGAAGAGGTTTTTACTGCAAGTCCAAGATCATTTCCTGAATGATTCCAGAGTACATACAGGAGGTACAGTATCTTGTCCATCTGTTACTACATTTGCATGCTCTATGGAGTTAACAAAATAGATAGAAATGAACCATGGGAAGTAGTGCCATATAAGGAGTGAGGAGGAAGAAGGGGGGAAAAAGAGAAATGTGAGAAGACAAGATCCTAACACTTACCCAGACAGAGGCATAAAAGAGACTAAAAAGTCCCATTGGAGTGTGGCCTAACCATTTGGTAAGATTTAGGTGAAGCACTTGCTACATCTGCATTAATGTTTGTGTTTATTCCCTGTAATGATGTCACTACATATGACTTGAAGTCAACTGCCTGAAAAGTATCCAGTTTTGGCAGGTTGTTCAAATTCAATACAACAATTTGCCGGTGTTAAGGTCTGACAATTTCTAAACATTTGTACTCACAAAGTTCTACTGATTGCCTATTTCAAGAGATACCATTCACTGTCCAGACGGAGAACATTATACTTTTATAGATTTTAATCTTACAGACTTCACTGCACCAATAAACCATAGAAACCTCCCAGATTGTGTGCAACTATCATATGATAAGCTTTACCAGCACACAGAAAATGTTCTTCGGTACAGTTTATTACTTATAGGATATTATACTGACCACTAGAGGCCACTAATGGATACTTGATGCCTGGAGAAATACACACATGGACAAAATTGTTGGTACCCTTCGGTCAATGAAAGAAAAACTCACAATGGTCACAGAAATAACTTTAATCTGACAAAAGTAATAATAAATAAGAATTCTATGAATGTTAACCAATGAAAGTCAGACATTGCTTTTCAACCATGCTTCAACGGAATTATAAAAAAAAAAATGAAAACTCAAAAACTCATGAAACAGGCCTGGACAAAAATGATGGTACCCCTAACTTAATAGTTTGTTGCACAACCTTTTGAGGCAATCACTGCAATCAAACAATTCCTGTAACTGTCAATGAGACTTCTGCACCTCTCTGCAGGTATTTTGGCCCACTCCTCATGAGCAAGCTGCTCCAGTTGTTTCCGATTTGAAAGGTGCCTTTTCCAGACAGCATGTTTCAGCTCCTTCCAAAGATGCTCAATAGGATTGAGGTCAGGGCTCACAGAAGGCCACTTTAGAATAGTCCAATGTTTTCCTCTTAGCCATTCTTGGGTGTTTTTAGCTGTGTGTTTTGGGTCATTGTCCTGTTGCAAGACTCATGACCTGCGACTGAGACCCAGCTTTCTGACACTGGCCAGCACATTTCTCTCTAGAATCCCTTGATAGTCTTGAGATTTCATTGTACCCTGAAATTCAAGACACCCTGTGCCAGATGCAGCAAAGCAGCCCCAGAACATAACAGAGCCTCCTCCATGTTTCACAGTAGGGACAGTGTTCTTTTCTTCATATGCTTCATTTTTCCATCTGTGAACATAGAGCTGATGTGCCTTGGCAAAAAGTTCCATTTTTGTCTCATCTGTCCATAGGACATTCTCCCAGAAGCTTTGTGGCTTGTCAACATGTAGTTTGGCATATTCCAGTCTGGCTTTTTTATGATTTGTTTTCAACAATGGTGTCCTCCTTGGTCGTCTCCCATGTAGTCCACTTTGGCTCAAACAACAACGGATGGTGTGATCTGACACTGATGTTCCTTGAGCATGAAGTTCACCTTGGATCTCTTTAGAAGTCTTTCTCGGCTCTTTTGTTACCATTCGGATTATCCGTCTCTTTGATTTGTCATCAATTTTCCTCCTGCGGCCACGTCCAGGGAGGTTGGCTACAGTCCCATGGATCTTAAATTTCTGAATAATATGTGCAACTGTAGTCACAGGAACATCTAGCTGCTTGGAAATGGTCTTATAGCCTTTACCTTTAACATGCTTGTCTATCATTTTCTTTCGAATCTCCTGAGACAACTCTTTCCTTCGCTTCCTCTGGTCCATGTTGAGTGTGGTACATACCATGTCACCAAACAACACAGTGACTACCTGGAGCCCTATATATAGGCCCACTGACTGATTACAAGATTGTAGACACCTGTGATGCTAATTAGTGGACACACCTTGAATTAACATGTCCCTTTGGTCACATTATTTTCAGTATTTTCTAGGGGTACCATCATTTTTGTCCAGGCCTGTTGCATGAGTTTATTTTTTTAAATAATTCTGTTAAAGCATGGTTGAAAAGCAATGTCTGACTTTCATTGGTTAACATTCATATATATTTTTTTAATTATTACTTTTGTCAGATTAAAGTTATTTCTGTGACCATTGTGAGTTTTTCTTTCATTGACCGAAGGGTACCAACAATTTTGTCCACGTGTGTAACTCTTTTCAGTACAGTTGGGTGGAATGCTTCACTAGTTCACCTATGTTTTGCCATCATTAAATGATAATCCAGAACATATGCTTTTCAGCCATGGGATGCCACCCACGAATGTTTCTTATCTGCACGTATTTTAATGAACCACGTGTCCCATTTGTATTTTGGAGGTCATTTACTGCCTACTGAGAAAAGACACTAAAGTAAGTTGTCGTTGCCAGTGCCAAGGTTTAGACATTCACTCATTACTGCCTTTTTCCTCGGGTTTTGCTTTCTTTCTACAGGTAGTCAAGCTCACAGGTCAAAAAAATGCTCCTGGAAGTGTTTTAACCTGGTCAGGGTCGGATGATTAATTGGATTATATACGGTCGTGTGGAGCAACGGAAAAAGGTCCTGTTGTCGGATTGGTTTAAATTGACCCTATTCCAGAGTGATGGGTGCATCAGGGTAAGAATGGAAGAGCACTGTACAAATCTCTGGAGGCAGTGTTATGATCTGGGATTGCTTCAGTTGGACAGGTCTAGACTCTGCAAGGTTATGTGGCAATAAAATAAAGTCAGCTGACGACCTGAATGTACTGAATGATGAGGTTAGTGCATCAATGGAGGTTTTCTTCCCTTTTGGCATGGGCGGATTCTCTGAATCAAACTGTGAAAGAGTGGCTCTGGGAGCATGACAAATCATTTTCCCACATAAACTGGCCTGTACTGGTGTGCTGTAATCAAAGGTAAAGGTGATTGAAATCTAAGAGTGAAAAAGACTTTCCTTTTGCCAGGCAGTGGATTTTTGGGGGGAAGGAAAAAAAAATGAAAAATTTGTGAGAAAATACTGCCAGTATGTCCTGTGAAACTAGATTGTAAAAAGAAGGTACAGTATTTGTTAAAATTCCTTTAGGACTTTACAGAGGGAAACAATAGATCTAGTGCTAGTGCATGAGATGCGAGTACTATTTAAAATTCCACTCACCCCTTGAGAATTCAGATTTCCCCTCTGCTAGGAAGTCACCTTTCTGCGTTGCTCTGTGGAGTCCCCAGGAGAACACCCTTCACCCGTCTGTACCATAATGTTCATATTATGTCTATGAATGACTTTTCAAAAAAGTAACATACGGTCAAGAGAATATACAGCTTGTTGCCTAAGGACACAAACTTTATAATGAAAAGCCCAAAAGCCTTAACCACTGAGCTAACATTGTGTGGCATTAGTGACATTAGTCTGTTGTGCATTCGAAACAACTGTTATCAGATGGGCAACCAGTGAACCTGTAACTCTAAATGTCTATAATTAAGAGGGAGGCAGAAGATTGATCACTCTTACAGTGCAAACTGCACATGTTTCTGAGAAAAGGACATGACCTGATTTAGATAGGGATTCCCTGTCTTTCTAAGAAATCTATTTCTGGTCATTTGTTCTGTTAAGCAATGACAAAAAAGGGGGGGCTATATTATACACTACATGAGAATAACGCTATTTACAGGGTCCTTGGGATAATCCTGAAAACCCAACATATTCTGTTTGGTTTAATCCTACTTCACCAAACTCTAAATAATGTTAATGTACTTTCAATGCCGTAATAATCTTCTGTAATTTTGAATTACACTGTGCACCTTAATGTAATTACTTTTAAAGAAACACTACGTTCTCTTCCCCAAGTAAGTGGTAACATCCCAGCTTAGTATCGACAAGGTTAGTATAGGTTTTTTTTTTTTTTTTTTTAACCCTACAGTAAAAAAAAAAAAAACATGCTTCTGGCAATTTGCATCGGCATGCCATCCGATCCGCTTTGCACTTGGTGGAACCATCATTTATTTTCCAACAGGACAATAACCCAAAACATATCTCTACTGTATGTTATGTAAGAGCTCTTTGTCCAAGAAGAAGAGTGATGGAATGCGGCATCAGACGACCCAATCACCTGTGGGATAGATAACTATAGGACATGCTGATAAATTAAAAATAATGAACTTTAGTACTGGTAAGAGGAACTCTGCTTCACATCAGGTCACATCACGCACCCCATCATTTATTATTTTTCTATAACATCATTCCATGTGAGATTTAATTCTTTACATGTACAAAGTGTTTGGGACAACCTTGCCTACATAAATGGGCAGATTTCAAATGTCATGACAAATTCATGCATAACCCTGATTACCAAATGCAGGTCGGAAAAATGCTTTCTTACAAAATATGTTATTTTGTATAATCCTGTCGCATGCAAATAAGATCCACAATGTGCTTTGTAATAGGTTTAAGTCTAAAATATGACAGATTTCTGATGGGTTGTTGTTAAATATAGGATTAGTGAAAGAAAATTAGAATCAATCTCCCAGATGATATTATGAGATTATATACATGTAAATATCCCATCCAAAAATATTACTCGCATTGATTGCTTGTAATTAGAGCATTTTCTCTCAAATAGTCATAAATCATGTCATCCCATTTAAGCAGGGATGCTTGGAGCATAAAAAAATTCTAATATATATTTGAATATTTCATGTGCGGAGAGAATAGTATTTTGTACACAGAACTCTAAAACCTGTGCTAATTTCGCCTTCACGTTCCCATGAGCTAAACTCTCCACGCTAAACTTTCTCATTCCTTTTTTCTAAAGAGGATGTTGCGAATCGGCTGCAGGGCTTTGAATGCAGGAGGAGGTTAATCTGGTGTAATGTCTAATGATGGAGATTTCCAGCGGGAACGCTGTGTGCGGTTTGAGCGCTGTCCCAGTTGTCCTAACTGACATGAAGAAATGAATGCTTAGAGTGGAAGCATCATGCGCTGGCGCTATTGTGACCATCTTCCTCATCACTTTGGAGATTTAGATGGAATCTGACAAGCTGTGGGACTCCTGCTGCATCACTTATGACAGAGTGATAGAAACTACGAAGAACTACTGAGAATATACAGTACAGAGAGAACACACACAGGTTCCTCCCTCCAAGGCTCTATGCTGTTTGGGATCTGTTGACTGAAGTAAATCACATTCCCAATGATTCTATTCGCAATCTTAAGTCTTGCAACAACGAACCCTCGAGTTAAACAGAATAAACAGCAGAGATCCAGCGGGGAATTTTATTTAGCGCTGCTTTCTCTAGAGGTGACATCTCAATCCCGTGTTGATTTGCTGGAACACAATCTGCGTACAGTATAAAACATCTCTTTTGTACCGACTCACTTTATACAGTATGCAATATGGAAGAATGGAATATACTGTAGCACTTTCTCTTCTCCATGGAAGAGAAAGTGCTATGGTTTAATTTATGATTCAGTGACTCAGTGACAGCTCACATATGGTAAGTTTTTTTTTCTCCTTTTAATTAGGACACATCATTGTTAGCTTATGATAGGAAGAAGTAGACAAAATAATGTGGGCACATCAGAACACCGAAGTGTTACGAGGATAAATTAAAACAAAATACAACAAATCTTTCTTTTTTTTTTTTTTTGCAATAGTGATTACAATAGTGATTGCAAATAGTGATTTATGCAGGCTACATTTCGAAAGCAGAACAAATAATGATCGCAAGAAGAGGATCTCATAATAAAGTACAGTATAAACTACGGTCCTCTAGGTATCATCTTTTAATATACAAAATACCATGAATATTTTGTTCAGGTTTACAGGTCATGTAATTCAATTTAGTGCTACCCTTTGAAACGCAGGGTACGAAATAAGAGAAGCAATAAAATCACAAAACAAAACAAAATGGATTAGATGACTGGCTTGGCTCTTTCATTGTGGCGTGGTTAATGTTATAAACGGTTCTATGATATTAGCTGCCTAAACAGATTTATTTTTATTTATTTATTTTTTTAATTAAAAGTGCATGTTTTTTTCACAATGCTAAAGGAACTGTTTCGGGTATTTTTCCGAAAATAAGACTTTGCAGAAACGAATATAAAAATCACATAGCTGAAAGCAATTCTAAAATGCTGCAACCAAAATAATCATAATAATAATCATCATCATCATAATAAAAAAATAAACATGAATCACACTCATACATAATGTAAATAGCAGGCTTAAATACCAACTGGCGTTGCCGTGTGGACAGAAATGACAACAGATCAATTCAAACTGGGCGAAAACGGTTTTACCTTCACTCGTTAGGGTTAAGCACTCCCTCTTCGATAATTGAACTGATGAAAACCCCGGGGAGATGCTCTTCATGCTTTATCACTGGACATAAACGGTAACAATGCATAGTGGTAGAAGGACACAAATTCAACAGTAGAGGCCATCATAATAAACATTGTTGTGCCATTTTAGCATTGTCCCAATTATAAAACTGGAAAACATCCCATTTTGGCTTTAAAATGTCTTGATAATGGGAGAACCAATGAAGTATAAGAAAATATACATATATTAAATAATAGTAATAAAAAAAACAATAACAACAACAACAAGGAACTGTGTCCAGGTAGCGCATTCATAAAAACACCCCCACCCCTCCCCCTCCCAGTAACTATTATGAGAAAGAAAAAACAAATGCACCAATTAAAATGAACATACTGCAAAGCATGTGAGCTTCGACATGTTTAGCGGCTCCAGGATTGACCTGATCATCTTCAGGTATTTTACTTTTGCTACAGTCTGCTTCTCAGTGTCTACACGAGGCTTGTGCCAGGATTATGATTCTTTACATGACTTTGTTGTAAAAGCACAAGGAGACAGAAGAGACATAATCCTGGTTCAAATTCAGTTTTAGAAAGCACTGGGCGGGAAAATATTAAGTGTACCTAACACCTTAATAATAATAATAATAATAATAATCATTTGTAACATAACCCAACCTAAGTTAAGATTAGCATCTGAGATTGCTACCATTTCTGCAAATTCTACACAAGATACAGTGGAGTTTTTCCTTCTGACCCAAGAATTACCTGAAAACGTCTTACGAATGAATGATTTCAGTAAAAAAAAAAAAAAAAAAAAAAGGTTTTAATAAACTCAGAACATCTTTCACACTACTTAACTATTATCTACAGAATGGTTATTGTAATTGGGCGACTCGGGCCCTGACCTATTTTGTCAAACTCTTGATCCAGAGTGTTTATACAATCACACTAAGGCTGTCTGAGTTTCACCCCCCCTCCCTCCGCACCCCCCCCCCCCCCCCCCCCCCCCCCTCCTTTCCTGACGATTGAAGCTTACAGAATAGGGAGTTTTCATTACAGTTCCCCATGAGTGGCAGTTTTTGCTGTATCGTAAAGCAGCATCATATGGTGGAGGATGTTACATTGCTGGGAGCTACAAGTCTTATTAGCAGCCATTAAAATACATGATGTTACAGTGCGTACTCTCCCGTAAGATACTCATAAGATACATGACACTTCTGCATTCATAGCAGAAGCTTAAAATTGCATTACGTCCATGCTTTTTTTTTTTTTTTTTGTACCTTTAGAACATGAAACATGAATTCTGCCATCAACTTCGGTTGACTCATTGATGACTGAAGACACAACTCATTTACTCAGACTTTGCCATAGTAAAATGGACAGTTACACCACTGAGACGAGATTAAATGATAGTAAAAAAAAAAAAACATTACATTACAAGTAAACATCATATTTTTACTTTGTTATGATTGTCAAAGATTCCACCTGCCAGGGAAAACTATTGGTCCCATGCTGAACGTGACAGTCAGATGTGGTCAATGTCAATGTCTGCAAATTCTCCAGATAGAGAGCACTGGTATATCCGATACTGCTCGGGTTCTGTTCCGGATGAAAGGAGCAGCAGAAGCACACAGGATCAGGTTGTATAGTTTCAAAAGAATTCCTTCAGGCAAAAGAGCCCAAGCACTTCTATGGTGGTTTATCAGTGGTGCATTGGAAACTCTGCAGTCATGGTCCTGGATTCGTTGACTGGAAGTTCCAAAAGGTCAATGGGTTGAATTCTAGAGCTCCAGTGGACCACCTCAATGGTCCAGATGTGTCACAAAATGTATAACATTCTAACAACGTGAAAATAATGGATGTGCAGGAAAGAAGAAAAAAAAAACTATAATAATAATACTTTACTTATTATTATTATTATTATCATGATGATCATGATGATGATGATGATTTATTCATTTTCTATACTATTTATTCTGTACAGGATCACGGAAAGCCTGGAGCCTATCCCAGGAGACTTCAGGCATGAGGCGGTGTACATCCTTGACCAGGTGCCAATCCATCGCAGCGTGCACACCCATACACACACACGCACACACACACACACACACACTACAGGCAGTTTGGGAAGGTCAATTAGCCTACTCTGCATGGCTTTGCACTGTAGGAGGAAACAGGAGTACCAGGAGGAAACCCACCAAGCACAGGGAGAACATGCAAACATCACGCATAGAGACCCAAGACGGGAATCAAACCCTCAACCCTGGAGGTGCGGGCGACAGTGCTAACTACTACACCACCTTGCTGCCATTATTATTATTATTATTATTATTATTATTATTATTATTATTATAGTCTTTATAGAGCTTCTGCTCCCTGGATGCTATTATATGCCAGGGTAAATGAGTCCACTGTTGCCAGCTGGAGTCCCTCCATGTTACCTGACCTGCCCCCTACCCATCTCTCTTAACCCCTCCCCTGCCACACCTGGCTAACCCCAGTTGCCCTGCTTTATCTCTGGTTGCTGCAACAGACTGGAAGGTACCCACCTTTTCTGACTAAACTGTCTCTCAACACATTCTACTTATAGTTACAAATACACACACGCATACACACACACACACACACACACACACACACACTTACATCTCTTTGCTTGGATCCTGCTTTTGCCGCTGCTACCTGTTAAATAATTTTACACGATGGCTTTTTAGCCTTCAAAATGTCTTTCCTTTTTCCGAATGAAAACGACATGAAATAAAAGTGACAGCGGATGAGACGAGATGAGAAGGGTTAAATGTCCCCAGAGTCACACCATACAAAGAGACAAATATTATACATTCAGGTGTGGTATAACACAGGACGCAACTTTTAAGCTGTTGAAAGCAAGTGAAGTGAGTGCTTAGCGGTTATCCGGCAAGGACGAACCCAGAGACTCGCCGGCCAATCAAACAGACGAGCATGCCTAATGGGGAACTGAGAGCATCTGCTGTTTTTTCAGCGGTATGCTGGAAAGACAGATAAATAATAAGAAAAAAAAGAAAAAAAAGAAAAGAAAAAAAAATCACACCCAACAATGTCTTACAGAGGTGGTGCTTTTCCATGCTGAAAAGGTTATCATGCGCCAAAAAAAAAAAAAAAAAAGGGTTAGCTTCCCACTATACATGCAGACAGTGGAGCATTCATTGCAGTCTCTTGTTTGAATTATTTTTCTTTTCTTTTTTTTTTGCTTTCCAACATCTATCATTCCATGCTACACACAAAGTAATAAAACCATAATAAGTCTGCAGGTTTATAGGAGTTCAAATGTATAATAACGTTTGCAATAAAAGAACTAACTGTCATTCGTCTGTGCTTGTGTGGTCCATGAATTCCAAGTTGTACATTGTATGAGTTTGTTGCAAGTCTGTGTACAAGTGTAACTAGATATTTAGGCCTAGGTCTATACATGGCAGTGATAGTTATAGTAGTATGGGAGATACTCGGTCTTGTTTTTTTTTGTGTTTTTTTTTTTTTTTTTAAATAATTGCATTTCTCCGTCTTCAGTTTAAAAAAAAAAAACAGCTCCATAAGATGGACGGACCAGCAGGGCAGTGCTACGCTGATAAACCAAGTGCCTTCATAAGCCAGGGGAGAGACAGAAGAAGGTGAAAAAAATAGTAAAAAAAAAAAAAAAAAGACAGGTGTTGACTATCCGAATGATCACTTCTGAGAAAAAAGGGCGCCGATGGTGACTCCTGCTGCTCCCAGTGCTGCCAAGCCGAAAACCGTCTTTAAATAGGGCCAGGGGTGGAACATGGATGCTCGCTGATGACTGTAGAGCTCCACAAAGGCATCCTGGGAAAAAAAAAAAGAAGAGGAAGAAATAGAGAATCAGAGGTCATTAAGGACATTATAACTCCTTTTTAGCTTGTATGACGATTTGCATATTTGTCACACTTCAAACGAATTGTAATATCATCGAACGAATTTTAATATTACATGAAGATAACCTGAGTAAGTTTTAAATTGTTGATTTAATTTTATTAATAACTGGTTGTGCCACCTTCAAGTGTTTGCGATATCTGGCAGTGGATCTTTCACATCGCTGTAGAGAAATTTTGGCCCACTCTTCTTTGCAGATTTTGTTTCAATTCAGCCACATTGCAGGGTTCAACCTGTTTAAGATCATGCCACAGTATTGTACTGTATTTCGTTCTGGTTATCTTTGTGTAATATTACAAATTGTTTGACGATATAAAAATTAGTTTGAAGTGTGACATGTTTTTGAAAGGGGGGAAATACTTTTTTCACGGCACTGTAAATATAGCTTGTTCCTTAGAAACCTACCCAGATTTCTGTGAAGCTGCTGTGTGACAAGGTCTGTACAGTATACAAATGAAATGGATCTGAATGAGTAGCACAGTGCCACGTCCTATTCTCTGGCATGACGTACTATACACTACATGTAGGGCATTTACTACAGAGGGTGTGAAATCCCTTTTCGGGGACTTGGGGATCCCTTTCGTCTTTGCCCCATCCAGTTTTCACAGTTTTATAAACCAGACACTTCACATCTGCGCAACCAGAATCCCTGCAGGCCACCAGTCAGCCCAACAAAGATACAACGGGAGAAGGATGAAAACAGATGGAGGAATAAAGACAGATTTCTAGAACGTGTCATTTTTTATTCAAACTTATCACAGAACAAATATCAGGCATGATATATATACAATAATAATAATAATAATTATTATTATTATTACTATATACATTATTCTATTAATTATTATTGTTGTTTTTATTTATTTATTAATAGATACAGTATTATATAAATTATTATTATTATTATTATAATAATATATACATGATTCTATTTATTAATAATAATAATAATAATAATAATAATAATAATAATAATAATATTCTTGCTAATGCTTTTCTTTTTTTATATACAGTCATTTAAAAAAAATACCCGGGTCTTATTCTTCAGTCTGTTCTCCGTCTCCTCCCTCCTACCCACAGTGCATCTGTTGCTTCCCTGTCCTGTAGCATTTCAGACAGCAGGCTTAAAAAGCCACAAGGTAAAACCCAGAACAGTGCAGCCAAAACCCACAGCATGTGTTGCTCTGCAGGCCGCTGTCGCTCTGCACCCAAAATATCAGCACTTATCTGAACCTTTGGCACGAGGAAACAGCCGAGTTCATCATCCCTTCCTGCTTGCTGGACCATTTATAAGGAAATAATGAGCCTCTTTTCCCCAGATAGGTGACTGCAAATTAATAGCGGGAGAACCCCTATTAAACACCATTCCCAGAAATAAAATAAATTATGCCTGGCCTGAGACGAACTGGCGCTATTGTGGTGATATATTACCATAGATTAGTGGAAATAGAGGACATGGCTCCCAGCAGTCGAGACGCGCTAAAGAGCCTCATTGACATTCTCTTTCTTAGGGTAAATGTGCACACATTATACAATCCAGTGTTGTTTCTTGGCAATTTTTTTTTTCTTTTTCATAATTAACCCAAGTACCTTAAGTTGCCCCAAATCTATGCAGATAATGTGAGATAGTGCCTCTAGTGTCAGATATAGAGCGCTCGGTAATAAGTCATCCATGCATGAATAAGGGCGAAATAAATGAGTTTGTTGATGCAAATATGGGGGACGATTATTAACCGCTTATGCATACGTATATGCATGTATGTTTATGCATGAGCATGTGTTCATCCCCGGATGCATGTTGCCTAATACAAAAATCAGGGAATTTATGACATTTCGCACCAGAGCATCCTCCTGCTGCCGGCCTCTAGATGGCACAGTGCAGTGCCACCCTATGCCCTACTGTTTGTTTTAGATGAAACCATGTCTCATGGGCGCTGGAAAAGCCCATGGGGGGAGAGAGAGAGAGAGAGAACGCTCAGAAGAGAGACAGAAACAAAGCAGACATGGGGTTGATTGAGAGAGACAAGGTGACAAATAGAGGAAAGGGAACCGTATGATTCAAGACAGAGGGAGAAACCGAACAGCGAAGGAAGGGGAAGAGACGAACGAAAGCAGACTGAGAACAAGACAAAGTGACAGACGGAAAGAAAGACTGTACAAAGGAACAAATAAGAGAGAGAGAGAGAGAGAGAAGGAGGGAGGGAGTGGGCGGGAGTTAGAAAGACTGCATTGCAGGCGTTCCGCACTTCACGCGGGGAGAAGGCACAGGTACACACCCATTAGATCAAACTACACATGATGAAGATGAGACAGGTGGTCAGCTTTGGGTGTGTGTGTGTGTGTGTGTGTGTGTGTGTGTGTAGGTGTAGGTGTTCGGGTGGCTTCTTTCGCAGAGAACGGTTTCATGTTTTCTCTTCAACCAGCTTCTCCAAATGTGCTGATGCAATATTAACTAGCTGGCACCTTGTGAAAGACAGAGCGCTCTGCTTCGGTTTGCACTTGGCATACTGCTCTGTGTGAGGAAAAGGTCTGAGGTCCTGTACGGAGGAGCCGTTTCAGAAGAGTGACGAGGGAGAAAGTGCTCGCCTTGCAGTTCTTTTTGAACTTTTCCATACTTTGTAGTGTTGGGATTGAAAGGCACTTAACTCTGATTGCACTGTATCACAACTCGAACCAAAACCACCAATAGGGAGGACAGGAAGGTCTAATGCCTTAACGATTTTGACTATTTTCATTGGGAAATAAACGCTCCTGTATCATGGGATCGTTTGAGTCCGGTGTATAATCGCAATAAGGATGTGACTTCCATGTGAAATATAGAAACGTCCAAAGGGTCAAGACTTGTGCAAGCCACTTTAAGCCATATCCTTCCAACCACACCATGAATGTACTGTCCAACTGTCTTCTTTATTAACATCTGGCACGCACGCACGCACGCACGCACGCACGCACGCACGCACGCACACACACACACACACACACACACACCATCACCCTGTTTTAATTAGCCACAGAGTATAAAAAACTGGCAGTATGGCAGGTTTTACCAACTCATCTGGCTCACGCCTAGCACTATCATCCAATCGAGTCATTGTACACACACACACACACACACACACACACACACACACACACACACACACACACACACACACACACACACACACCTACACCAGCAGGTCATCAGCTATGTCAATCATCAACATGACCAACAGCTAGCTAGGTCACACCCTAATCATCTAATGACTGTTCGCCATCAGTACAGATGGACAGAGATCACAGTTTCTTCCAGCATGTGTTGCTGAGTCAGCGCAACGTATTTAACGATGACACAAGAGTCGGGCCTACAGAGTGTTTACACCACTAACAATGGCCACCAGGCTTGTTACACAGACCAAAAAAAAAACCTGGCAGCGATCTCCCAAGACGCTTCCGTTACCGTTTTCTATTTATACTTCGCTGTTATCTGCGCTGTCTATCTCTTGACTGGCCACCTCTCTTTCCTGCAGGTTATCAGCATCTCATTTACGACACACACCTGGCTCTGAGCAATAAGCTACGCTTGAAGGACAAGTTTTTTTTTTTTTTTGCAGCTCCAACCGAAAACAAAAAAAAAGAAGAAAAAAAAGTATGAGATAAGCATAAAATAGCACACTAACAAGTGATGGGACACCCTGTTCTGTTTGAGATGTCCTCCTGTGGCAACCTGGCACTGCTATGTGCCTTTTTTTTTTTACTGGTATTTCTGAGTGCTGGTGTGATTAGGGCCTGTGGCAGGCCCCAGAGCAGGAGAGGTGACAAGAACGAAGTGTCGATGTGTGTCCACATGCCTGTTTGCTCAAGCCAGGTTTTTTTTTTTTTTTTCCACCTCAGTAAACATCCTCATTAGAGCTGCTTCCGCTCCGTGTTTAAACAGACTGCCTATGTTTGCCCAAGGCCGCTGCTAATGGCCTCGGTAACACAGCCTCGTCTCTGACCCCAGCTTTCAGCAACAGTGAAAGGTAAAAAAGGTGGGGCAGGGAGCACAGAGGCATTGTTAGTCACACTTCCATCGTATGCTGTTCATCTGGTTAAGCTTATTGGTCCAGAGATCCAAATATTAGATATCGCAACTCGGGCGAAGGATTGTCAGCTTGTGAGCGTAATGTACAAAACGCGCTAGGGGGAAGAAAAAAAAAACAGAGCTTTCGGGTTGATTTAAACACAGAGGAGAAATGGATTTCGAAGAAAGCTCCGAATGTTTACACAGCGCTGTATACTGGAGTAGTTATGATGAAAAGCTCCTAATCAGATATCAAGAGTTTCACATGATGTATATGCAGCAAATGTTTCTTCATGCGGTAATTGCTCTATAATTACGTTCATAAAGATGTTCACCATTCATCATGATGATTTCTCCAGACTTATCCAACCCCAGACATCAAACGAATACATCTTGTGGGTTGTTTTATACCAGGCTACCACCTGTTATGATGAAAAAACGATACTGAAAGCTACAATAAAATCCTGCCAGCTGAAGGGTCAACCTGGTCGTTTTTTTTTTTGTTGTTTACGACCTGCAAGATCTAAAACTTCAATTTTTTTGTGCTTTATGGTATTTAAATCATTTTCAGTGAAACCTACAGTATGCCTACGAACATTATTCATCTGGCTAGATTGGTTGACAGCAGTTCCTTAAATAATAAAATGACAACTTCCGAATGCCACACGGCTTCAGGCAGGCACTGAAAAAAAATGCATGAGCATGTCACACATCATTTTCAACATACAGATAATGCATGATATTATTTATTATACAAATTGAGTTCCGACAGCGTAATCTGATTGAACGTGAGATATTCCACGAGTGGTTATACAGGTAGTAGCGGCACTGGGATGTTTAACTATATGTATAAGCACTCTGCAACACAGGTGATCTAATAACTGTTAATTACTCTCAGTTACCAGCATGAGTGAAAGTAGGTCCATATGCAGAGCAGCTGTCTGACAAAACCCGACAAAGAGGAAGTTCCAGCAAAGAAAACACATCTGATAACGTTGTCATCTGAACACATTGACTCCCTAATAATTACTTTTAAGTCGTAACCCTCCCTGTTGTTTTATTGATGACTAAGTTGAGTGACAAAGCTAACTAGCTTCGAACACAAGGCTGAATCCCAAATCACTCTCTAATTCCTAATCAAGGGCACTACTAGGGGTGCATGGAAGTGATTGTTTACCCTAGCACACTAGCTTTACATTTAACGCTATTTAGGATGCAACCCTGGAACCTGGATGACTATCACGTGTTTCCTCCGAACCACGTGACGCCAGCCGACCGCATCTTTTCGAACTGCTCGCTCGGCGTAACACACTCGGAGGACAGCGCTATCCGCTCCCTCCGTTGCGCGAGCAACGTCTCCGTTACAGACGACCCTGACTGGCTGTAGAGCCGTGATTAATGTGGGAGCACTAAGTACCTCTCATCCCTCCCCTCTGAGAGAGCTCGGCCAATCAGCTCTCTCTAGCTGATTGGCTGCGAGAGGTTACAGCACCACCCTGGATTCGAACTAGCGATCTCCGGATGATAGGCCTCCGAGTGGCGCAGTGGTTAAAGCGCTCACCTTAACCACTGCGCCACTCGGAGGCCCCAGGAATAGGGTTTTTGAAAATGAAAAAGGAGTTAAACCATGAGGAACTGCCATTAAAATAAAGTTTGTTTTTTTTTTAAATAAAAAAAAAGATTATTCACTAGTGTAAACAAGCCCCAGACAAGCAGTCACTGATCTGGATTTCTCTCACAAATTACAAAATATAGGACAGTTCCAAATCTCTGACGGACTGATAAAACTGGGGGCTTGAATATAGTTGAATGCTTTTTCTAGTATATTATGGTATAGCAACAAATCTGTGATCTTACTGTAAATCTTTCTTGATACCAGGAAATTAGGAGACGAAATAATCAGGAGACTTGGAGCCAGGGTTCAACAAGATAACCAGTCGGCGTGGGCAATGTAGTCTAAACATGTGCTGTAAAACAACTATATTTATTCCAGTCTTATGCTGAGGTCTCAAAGCATGAACCCAAGGCCAAGATATAAGGAATAACACTAGAAGAGAAAACATAATCAAGGACAAAAACATCATCATGTGAGCATATGTGAACAAGGACACTTACAAAAATCAGACTAATATGAACTGTATCTTAATGACTGTGTCATCGGCGTAGTGTTTAGCACTCTGGCCTTGCACCTACAGGGTTGAGGGTTCGATTCCCGCCTTTGGGTCAGCGTGTATGGTGTTTGCGCGTTCTTCCCATGCTTGGTGGGGTTTCCTCCCACAATCGAATGACAAGCAGATGAAGCTAACCGGTGTTTCAGAATTGCCCGTAGTGTGCGAGTGAGTGGGTGAGTGAGTGGGTGAGTGAGTGAGTGGGTGAGTGAGTGGGTGAGTGAGTGAGTGGGTGAGTGAGTGGGTGAGTGGGTGGGTGGGTGGGTGGGTGCTTGGGCCCTGCAATGGTTTGTGCACCGAGTCCAGGAGTCTAGTGCACCGAGTCCCCTTTGATATGCTCCAGACCCCCTGCAACCCTGTACGGGATAAGCCATATAGAGGATGCGTGAGAGTGAGAGAGCGATCGTGTCATATCTATATTGAGTATTTTTGGAAATTAAAAATTCCGAACAATGATTTAATATATAGTACAGCTTGACTTACCTATTAATAGACGTAATAAATTGAGCCCTCTTCAAAGCAAAGATGAATCCCATTTACTGTTTGATTGCTGCACAGAGTTTAATATAGTGGTGTTGATTGTATCCAGGGCATTATACGCCTACTGTAACTGGTACTATATTAAAATATTAGCCCACTTGGCTTCATTTGGGTGTGCATGCTGTTATTACAACTAATTTGGCGTGCCTCATGAAAGCGGCAAACTACACCTTCCCCATGTTCTTTGAGGGCATTTAGCGGTACTCTCACTTGGCCTGTGTAAAGATTATTTTAGGTTGTACTCAGAGTGCAACCCAACCTGCATTACTTGAGTCATCAAGATAAACTCTGTGAATGGCCGTTTGACCTAGAGATGCTCTGGGCTGTGGCCTTATAAGAAAGCAGAAGAAGAGTGGCGGGTTTTTAGTGTCAGCGCATTTGTCATCACATCCTCCAGATTTCCTCACTGGGCACATGGCCAGGAGATGACCTCACGCCCCCCGCGTTAGCCAATCACGCGCACCCTGGGGGTACAACTCCTTCGATTTTCTCTTTTACCAACGAGTGCATGCTCAAAAAGCCCATCTGAAGTGTATTTTGGCCCAGTTCGTTAAAGAACATCTGCGACCTGATTCGTTTCACTGGAACGGATGCTTCGGCACATGAATCTCGCAGCAATATCATTCCAAATTACTTCCTCATTCTTTCATTTTGAGGAGTATAATTGTGTCACCCACTCAAGCAATTCAAAGAATCTGAAGTAGAGGGATGATGCTTGCATGCTATAACACACACACAGAGCATTTAAGACACTCAAAGCTTATACTTACACCACAGTTACGGATATGCAAGCTTTATGGTGGGCATATGCACAAACACAACGTTCTGAATTTCTCAATACATGTTCCCTAAGGTGAACAGAACGCACTGATGGCTTTACGCGTGGCCTTCCAGTCTTTATTCCCTAAAACACAATGAAGCAGAGGTGAGTTTAGGAGGCCGCAGCTGGACATAGACGTAATTGCATTTCCGTTACCCACACATCACGTGTAATAGGTCATTCAGGATATCCACTGTCAAAGCGTTGAATGAAATAAGATCACCACTGGCTGGCAATGGTGCCCACATGCACCCCCTTTCTCGTTCCAAATTATGTATAGGGCATTTGTTGGTCACTTGGGCAACAAATGCAAAAGGACTGAATAGTGGAACGTGGCCAGCAACATAGATGCGAGATAAAACTATCACACATGCACAGGGACACATGTACACCCATTTAATAACTGTGACAGCAATATGAAATTTTTAACATCACTATATTTTTCATTAGAAACATAATGAATAATTCTTTCTTATTTCAATTCATATTCCACATTTCCCCTACTAATAGTAACATTCTCCCAACAAATGTAAAGTAATACAAAACCTAAAAAAGAAATAAAAAGATATACGTCTTAGTAATGATCTTCCAATACAACTGCTGTAAAAATTACCTGAAGATTACATTTGGTAAGTAATTTCATATAATGGTGACAATATCCGAATCAAATGACGTCTATTTAAATAAAAGTGATTAGCACAGTCGCCTCGCACCCCCAATCGGGTTGAGGGTCCCGCCTCGAGTCTGCGTGCATGGCGTTTGCATGTTTTTTCCTGTGTTTGGTGGGTTTCCTCCTACTTACTGTAACAAAGGCATGAAGAGTAGGCTAAGTGGCATCTCCAAATTCCTTGCAATGTGTGAATGAGTGAGTGCCCAACAAAAGGACTGAAACCCTGTCTAGGGTGTATCCCAAGATCCCAATGCATCCCAATACAAGCTTCTTGCACTCTGTACATGATAAGCGGTATAGAGAATGTGTGAAAGAGTGTGTCTGTATGTGTGTGTGTTTATATGTTGGTTGTGACTAAACTATGTCAGGACTGATTACATCACAATTTTCTGGTATAGCATGGATATTCTTATGTTCTTTATTTTATGTTTCCTTGTTTTCATCTTTAGAATCATTAACATTAAGTGAAGTCATCACACTCATACTGTTAACTGTGATTAATGTTGCATGCTGAAAGAAATGTCCCTAAGTATTTACAGTTAATGCTTGCTTTATCGTGTACCTATGCTGGGAATTGTGTCCTTTACAGTACATATGACACCGTCACCATGGCCCCAGTCTTAGAACAGTAACTAATTTCTCACCATGGTGGCGGTGATGGAAACAGCTGATCCCTGCCTCTGATCAAGGTGACGCGAGTTAGCGAACCAACGAGCCTAGCGGCAAGAGAATTAGCACCCTAAACCCGCATAACATCCAGAGTTTAAACTTCATTGTCTTCGGCGTGGGAAAAAATCTCCCCAGTAGATCAACTGGGAAAAAAATTAATAAATAATGAAACAACAGAAATAGATGGGAACACAAGAACAAGCGGAAATGCACCTTGACCCTTTACTCTAATGTATCCTTAAAAGGTAATTGCTCTCTGTTCAACTCCTGGCATAATACAGTACAGCACGGACAAAAAAACAGAGCCCTCAGCCTTTAGGCTTCCTTCATTGAACAGCATTATTCATGCGTCTCTCCCACTCTCGGTCCCCACACCGCCACTATACACACTCTTTCATGCTCAGAGCCTGCAGCACATCTCTCTATTCAATTACCAAGTCGTATCTGCCGAAATCCGCCAACGACCAGAATAAACGACCGTAAAAATAGGTGACGAGCTCAATAAGAAGTGAGAATTGTCAAATTCCTATAAGCGTAACATTCTATATCGATTGCATTTAAAAAAAAAGAATTTAATAGGTATAGAGGGTGGTGTTGTTTTTTCATAGCTCTCCAGTTAGTTTTCCGAGCTCATGTTAACGTCTGTGCGGATTTTTCATCTTCACCTTGCATCAATATGGGGTTGCTCCAGGATTTCCGGGTTCCTCCAACCTGCTAGAAATATTCTGCTAAGTGGATAGGCTATGCTAAATTACACATAAGTGTGGCCAAGTGTGTCTGTTTGCAGGTTGCTCTGCAAAAGACTGGCATCCCATTTGGGGTATATATTCCCATCTTGCACCCAGTGGTCCTGAACAGGATAAAGTGAATCGTAAAGGCGAATGAATGAATAAATGATTTGGTGCCAGAAGCAGAGGAGAATAGGAGTGAATACTGCAGAATACTAGGGTCTGCCAACTCATCTTCACAAAGTTCGGCTTTTCTTATACTGTACTGTACAACACGGGGTGTTCAAGTCAAACTGTGAATTATCATCTAATGAACAGTAACAGTAAAATTTATATTATCGTTTAATCTAATTGGTGGTGTAACTGAAATACCGTTCAACTTGACATGGTAATCTGCTTTCAAACTCAGGTCCATCATTCGAGATTCAAATAAATAATTCTCATTATAGCCGGGGCTGAAAGCATCACATCCGTGCTGATATCTGGGACAACAGCACGACCTCGAGTATGATATCGCTTTTGTACAACAGTTCCACAAACAATATTTATTATCAACAGGTTATTATTCAAGGCGGCACGCGGTGTAGTGGTTAGCACTGTCGCCTCCAAGGTCCGGATTCGATTCCCGTCTCTGTGTGCATGGAGTTTGCATGTTTTCCCTGTGCTTGGTGGGTTTCCTCCGGGTACTCCGGTTTCCTCCCACAGTCCAAGGACATGTAGGTTAGGTTAATTGGCGTTCCCAAATTGGCCGTATTGGTGAATGAGTGTGTGTATCTGTGTGTGCCCTGTGATGGATTGGCACCCTGTCTCACCCAAGTCTCCTGAGATAGGCCCCCCCAGGCCCCCCCATGACCCTGAATAGAGGATTAAGCGGTATAGTTGATGAGCAAGTGAGGTTATTATTCATTTGTTTATTTAACACATATCCTTCTGCACCTGGCGGAACTAAACAGCCCCGACTGCCAGAGCTGGCAACTGACAGCCACCAACAGTTGCATTTAGGCATTTGGCAGATGCCCTTATCCAGAGCGAATCACATTTTTATCTCATTACACATCTGAGCAGTTGAAGGTTAAGGGCCTTGCTCAAGGGCCCAACAGTGGCAGGTTGTGGGGTTTGAACCTGTGACCTTCCAAACCATAGTCCAATGCTTTAACCACTGAGCTACCCCTGACCCCCAGTTGTGAAATTAACAGGGTTGAAAGTACTTTCAAATTCTTATATAGCCAAAAGGTGAAAAGGCATAAATTTACATTTACAAACGACTTCAAGCACAGTATGGTGATGAGGCAGCGTTAGTAAAACACAATGTGTGCAAACGTTTTGAAGAAGGCCATACATCTCTGAATGACGATCCCGGCCGAGCTGGGTCAAAGCCCATTGCAGTCATTCCCGTTAACATTCAGCAAGTTGAATATCTAATCCTCGAAAATTGACATTTAACGTAATGCCAACTTGCGGAGGAGATGCATCTGTCTGTGATTATTGATTGTGTGTAACGTTCCCACAAACATTTCCAGAAGGTTGTACCAAGAAAGCTCTCTGCCTTGTTAATCTGCAGTGAAGTAAAGGAACATTTTGAGATGAAAGTCCAAGATGTTAGATCATGGTGTACTGAAACTAAAACTGTCTACCTTGATGTTATCCAAGCACTAGTAAAACACTGGGATAAATGCATTACTGTAGCTTTTAGGAATTAAGGGGGATTTTACTGTCTGCACAATCAAAAGTCCCGATTTGACTTAAACGCCCTCTATTATATTCACTACATAGTAGAGCCTTTTTCTTCAGAGCTATATTCAGTCCCTCTATTATCCATCTTAGTCCACTTACACTGTTTTGTCACCAGTTCCTTAAACATAATTTTGGAATCTGCTTTTCCAAGCATGACAGTTGACATCTGTTCAGCGCAGACAATTTTCACCTTAGCTAACATCAGAATTAATTAGCTCCCTAGTTAAGTGGATGCACACTGGACGATAGGGGTAATTTCTTTGGAACGACGTTACGATGACATTCAATGTTGGGACCGTGTTGTTTCTTAAAAATGATAAAATGACGTTGAAATATCCCTGAACGAATGATCCAAACACGGCGTTGCAAGTGTGACTACAAAACAACAACATTTTGACCTTTAATTTGAGTAATTATGGCAATTAACATTTATTTCCACAAGATCTGGCAAAGGTAAATTAATGGTCTCTTATGTTTCTAACAGGGCTTCGAACTTCTATCGGAGATCAGGATGCAATGCAACAGCTTCCTACACACAGCGTGTGCATCTCGTCACACATCACTTAATGATATAATGTTACCCCCAAAAAATTCCTGCATGGGACGTTATTAGTAGACATAGTATATATACGTAACTGCAAAAATGAGCAGGTGTTCCAAACAAAAGCCTTAGGCAGCGGACTGATCAGTGTTTAAATGCAGCACCTGTGTGATATGTCAATGCTGAAAATAATAGGATTTCATGTAGCACTGCTCGAGGACATGGGGACAGGAAGGATTAAAAGACAATTTCATCCCGGCCTTTTTTTTTCTAACTTTAAAAATCATTAAATCTAAAGAAACATAAAAAAGACAACATGCCTCTTAGCATGTTACAGCACAAACAGATACAGAGCAGATGAAAATAAGCGAAAGCAAAGTGAAGAGGTCACAAATGTGCGTGAAAAAAAAAGCTCCAGGTGAGAAGCCGTCAAGGAAAAAAAACTATCAAAGCTTGTAAATCGAGGGCCCTTAGCTCATAAATACCAGCAGTGCACTATCTAGTAAAACCTACCTCTAAGAACAGATTTAAAACACATTTCGTCTCCTTTTCACCATACACTGAGAGGGCTTTGCAGCTGAGAGAAACCACCCATGTAGCGCTTTTGTTTTGCACAACTGTAATGTATGCTAATCAGTTTAAAGCTCTCATGTTTTTAAACTGAACACACCACCTGACTCTGGATATTTTCTAAGGGGGAAGATACGTGATATACTGCACAAGTGCGAACAGACACACACACACACACACACACACACAAACACATGCATGTGAACGCGCAAAGCTGGCCTTGTCCTTTTGTGTTCGGTGGCAGAAATATTACTGTTACACTACTGTTCAGGCAGAATACCTGCTAAACCCATGAGGAAATTCTCGAATTGCCCTTGAGATTTAATGGTTTAGTCATTTCGATTCAGTCATTTGTCATTGTCAGAGTTGCAGATCAAGAGCATATCCTGGGAATACTGGGCGTGAGGCTGCAATCCACCGGAGATGAGACACACCGGTCCATCTTACAAGGCTCATTCAAGCCAAACCATGACTTTTCGATTGCACAGAATTCTGAGAGTAAAAACTACCTTTACGACTCTACATAATCCCCTGCTACACTAATGCACTTACCCCAGCGTTTCACTAGAAGAAAGTTTTCGCAGTATGTCGGAGCCATAATCGTACTGCCTGCTTCATGTCTGAAACCCTGGCCTCCCAGAAACCCATTCAATGGCTGAAACATCAACTTTGAGCAAGATCAGGACTGTACGGGGGACGTGGCAAAAACTCCCAAATGAGCTAATGTAACGTGCAAGTGTTTGTGAATAATTGTGTGTAGGCAGGATCAGGATCAGGCGTTGCACTGGCTAAATGTTCATGGTAATAAGATAAGATAAGATAAGAGATCCCTTTATTCGTCCCACAGCGGGGAAATTTCTTTGCTACAGCAGCGAGGAAAGAAAAAAAATTGTGCAAATAAAAAACAGTGTATAAATAAAAGAGAAAAAAGTAAAGACAAAACAATAATTGCACTTTCAAACAAACAAATTGCACTAGTTTCACCAAATTGCACAGTTTAAAAAGTCGTCATTGCTAATATTGCACCAAGCAACCTTGGTAGGGATCCTTATTGCACCATTCAAATGCATTAGTATGATAAGAGTCTGATCATACTGTGCTTATGTAAATGTCAGTAGGTTTTACACCTTCGTTCACAGGAAATTTTATCACAAGTCCCGGTTTGACTTGAACACCCTTTTATATCATACACACATTGGTTTTATAGTTGACAATATTGTATAGTATAGCTTACAGAGGCCGGACCAAAAATAATGCTGAAACTTTAATAGTGCACACACATACACAAACATGCAGACAGGAAGACATGCTTGTAGTCGTTTTGCATATGCTTTCTCTTTTTGTTTCTTTCAGGAAACATCCAATCGATTTTTATTAGAAGTTCCTCAAAGCAGCAATTTTCCCCCCCCATGGCACAGAGCGATTCATACTGTAGTGTAGCACCATACAAACATGCAACTCTGACACGCTATCTATTACAAACTGCTTAACAAGGATAAACACACTTCCTGCCTCATCTCATGGACCATAGAGGACTCGATCCCACTGCAGGGCCTGTGGGTTTTCTGCAGAACAGCAGTTTTCTTGGCTTCTACATCAAAGTGGGACCCACGTTCTGCAGAAAAGCAGCCAAGTGCAGAGATACTGCGGGTGGTGCGATCCGTAATTTGGAATACAATTGCATGTGTGTGACGAGTCGAGGGCCTCGTGTTAAAATTTCTTTTTTTTTTTTTTTTTAATAAAGAATCCTGTAAAGGATCTTAAGCACTCACTTCCTATTTTCCTTCTCTTAAAAATAAGCCCTAGTTTCACATGTACCACACAAAAGATTATGTGACTCCTGATAACATTTGTACACTTTTCTGGCCACTATCTTTAATCCTGAAAGTCGCGATCTGATTTGTCCATATGTGGACAAAGGCATTATGAAAGCACTGCGACAAAATGAGCTTTTCAAAGCAAGATATAGTCACTGGACTGGAAAACGATCACACAATCCTTTCATTAAAATTATTGAAGAGATTTGTGAGAGCAGGAAGCAAATAAGATAATCTCATTGGTGCCCATTGGTGATGGGCTACTGGAAAAAGGTGTGCGGCATGTCAATCAATTTGCCTCTTTCTGCCAAAGTAGGCGGGTCTTGGCCAAATTTATTCCCAAAATGCATCAGATTCATTAGCGAAGCCAGAGGCCTGGCTTGCGATGCTGGATTTTAATATCTAAAACAGCTTTAATGCCTCTAATCTGTAGCATCCAGATTTAGTTCCTGCTCGACTGTATTTGTTTAATTAATTCTTCCTTTCTGTGTTCTCGTACGTTAACTCTCTAAATAGACTCTTTCAGGAGAAAAGCAGCAATGTTACTTCACAAAGCTTCATGCCCTCTAGGCAGACTTTAGGCACTAAAGTTATGTGACAATTAGACACGAAATTCTTGTCAGAGGATCTTATCATCAATGAGGAAGAAAACGTCATCATGAAATCGAATCGGAAAAACAACACTGCCGTGAAACGCTTTTCACATGCACCTATGCTTACGATGTCTTGTTTTTAGTTACGTTGTTGCCCACATGGCCTTGTTGTAAAAAAACATTACTTCTCAGCTCTCAGTGTGAACCAAGTGAACTACACTTTCCCAGGGTGCATTTATATCTGCGGTCTGCTAATTTAAACCTTCTGATGCTTCCAAACCCCAATGAATTAAAATGGGGAAATAACTGAGGCATTCTGACCTCTGATCCAGGAGAGGTCATTGATCCGGTCCTAAAACTGGTGCTGGAGTGAATGCTGAGATGAGAAGGTTGTCAGCGAAAACCCTGTCAATATCAAGTATAGAAAATATTCTATATCATCTTTTTTTTTTAATGGCTCTATTGAGAATCCTTAAGTGTCTTCAGTGAAAAGCTGCGTTCACATTACAAGCCACATTGTTCAATCCTGATTATTTGGTCAGATACATTTTGTATGTCAAGACGATTCACATTCATAATTAGAAGTGACTTTTATCTGACTCTGATGTGGACGCGTCTGTCTTCTGAAACAGCACGTGTGGGGCATATCGGAGCGCATTTGCTTGTGCCATCTTTGTTTAAAAAAAATAATTTTAAAAAAGTCATATTTGTGCGACCTCTCATTCATTTCAAACAATGGACGCGATGATTTGAACAAAAATATGCTTGGGAAAGCAGTTAGTCAGCTGTCTTTATTGAGATCCAGAAGAACTAACAAAGCCAGACGCCTCGCTTTAGCAGCTATTGCTAGCACTGCTATGAAATCTCTGACTGATGACGTCAACATTCTACTTTTGGGCAAGAAGTCTTGTGGATTTCTATCTCATTTTCATTCAAGTTGCATGATCATGTATCGGATATATGTCCAATCTTGTACCAGATATAAAATTAACTCATATCTGATCTGGAAAGCATCAGACTTGTGCGTTCATACAGCCCTAAAAATCAGATCTGTGTCACACTAGGGTAAAAAAAAAAAAAAGTAACAATCAGATTTGAGTCACTACAGGCTGGTAACATGAATGTAGCCTTAATCACTCTGGGGTTAATAGAGACCAGGGTATAGACATATATATTATCTGGCTCTGATACTGTGCTCATTCACTCATCATTACATGTGACACAAGGCTCCATGACAGCTAGATCAATGCATGATAATTTTTAATGATCTAAACTTCTCGAAAAATATACTATGCAGAAAATATAAACTGCATCCGTCTAAACACAAGACAGTTTAGCTCCCTGCCTATGCCTTTTGCGTTGATGTCCAGTTGGTGCACAACCATCACCTACTATACTGGTCCGGCCAAAAGAAGCAGAAGCTTGGTAAGAAAAGAAAAAAAAGTTCATCACAACCATCAGCAACATAATATATACAGATTTAGATACGTTTGGTAGTTTTAAGGCTTCAAAAACAAAAAGAAATACAGCTTCTTAAGAAAAATCAGACAAGAAGCTTTAATGGTATTCAATCAAATGGAACTGAAAACGGCCAAAAAAAATCGAATCCACAGTTCGCCTCATAAACATAAAACTCAGTACTTAGTGTCTGCTGATAGCAGCGTACAGCAGTAACCCAACAAACCCAGCTTTTCACACTGCTAACCCACACTATCCACTAATGAACGCTGAATGTTGAATGAGTAGAGCAGCGTAACATATGCACATGCTGAAGCAACCAAATTTTTTAAAAATCATTACATTAAATCGAAGTAGGTTAGTCGGTTAGGCTTAAGTATCAACAGCTACCAAATACATGCATTCATATCCATACTCAGTCTGCATTCACATTCATAATCAGTCTTCATCCCTACTTTTCAGGATGCTAGAATCATAATCCATCCAAAAATGTTTTTTTTTTTTTTTTTACTTGATCTCATGCGCTTCATCCTTTATAATTGATACAATGCCTAAGCATTCACATACGGTACGCTCCGTGTACGCTTCACTAAGGCGGATGTTCAGCTCAAGGGTAAAAGGTGGACATCGGTAGCACCAACGACTATTTCTTGGTTTTCAGGTCGCATTCATACAAGCGACGAGTACACAAAAAGATGAAGCATTGAGGGTTGACTCTTTGTATTGCTAAACTATGAAAGAGCTCGTGCTTGTGTCTATGATAAGTGGAAGCTCAACTGCCATGCCACAGGGTGGGTTGCTTTGATAAGTGTAGACTTATTTTTCCCCCCTCACTCATCTTTCTGTTGAAACACGTTTCGAATACTCTAAAAACCGTTGAGCCGTATTTGAAAGCTTGCCAGAAAAAAAGAAAAAAAAATCTGTTGTAGTAGAAGTATGTCTGGGTGAAGGGTTAGGGGAGGAGGCTAACCTAAGACTTGCCAGGTGCCCTTGGGTATGACAGCATAACTGCCTACCACCCCCCCACCCCTCCACACACACACATGCACATAAAACTCTCCAACCACTTCCTCCTGCCATTCTTCCTCAGACTAAAAAAGCTTTAGGAGATTTTCTTTTCTTATGAACTGGGCCTGTATCTAAGATCCATGGGACATCATATGAATCTTCAGAGCGGTACCGCAGATATGCGAGATATGAAAGCTATCATGATCTTCGGCACTATAAATTAACTGGATGTCCATCGTAATCAGACTGAACGCTAAAAATGGTTGATCGGTTAACTATAAAACCGGAAGAGCGAGAAAACAATTTATGAGAGTGCTAACATTTACTCTGATGAGTTTGGGGAGACACCCCGACTCGGAGCAGTTATTGAGGGGGATTTCCAGGTGTGGCATAACCGAAGAAAAAGAGTCTGGAGAAATATTTAATAAGAGATAATGAGATATAAGATGATTGTCTAAACATAGCGGATAGGAAAAAAAATAGCAACAGGGAAACCCAGTAGTAAAATGATATAAATGCAGAAGTGGGAATACAGCCAAGGCGTGCTTTCTCCAACAGAGGGAAATTAATAGAGAGAGCAGAAAAACAGAGGGAGAGCTCGTGAGCGTATTAAAGTCCAGCCTGACCTGAAGCTGAACTGAGGAAATTCCCTTGATGAGCATTTCCCCATCTTACAGCTCCAGAGAATAATCAGCGTCTCATGCAAATTACCTTAATACAGGCGGATTAACCAAATGAACGGGATTAGCAAGATAATCAAAAATGTTATTAGCTATTGTGGAAAGAGGGCTGGCTCCTGAATAATCACCCAGGACTGCACCGCACCTGTTACTGGGATATTTTATGGTAGATTGGGATATGAAAAAAAGAAAGAAAAAAAAGAAAAATACTTATATATATTTTAAAAAATCTGAAAATGACCAGCTGTGCAAAACGAGCCACAAACAAGTCCAATGCTCAAAAAAAAAAATTTTTTTTTAAATGTGCATGTCAGCAACGAAGAAGGTTGACATTGATTCCAGCTAGTCAGTACTTTTGAGAAGTGCATGTATGTATGTGTGTTTGTGCTTGTGTGTTTGGGGTGTGGGTGTTTTAGTGGAGGTTCTGAGTCACACCGTGGATCAGCGGACCAGCGGTGCATTTGCATTAGGTGAAATCCCTGCACAGACGGCCGTGCGCGCTCAGCAAGAAACCTTCTTAAACTGACATACTAACTCGAGCAACACACTCGCTGCCAGCCTGAGCATCTGAACGAGGTCTAAAGTGAAGTCTTCTTGTCTGAGGAGGAAGGCAAAAAAATTATATGCAGTTATTTGAATGAATGAAACCATGTCATTTTGGCTAACTCTTCTCTTAATATATTTTTTTGTCCTTTCGATTTACCCATATCCTGGGTTCTCTCACTCTCTGAACTTATTCATTCCATCTGTCTCTTTTTGCAGACTGCTTCGAATGTTAGACACACACACTCAGCTGGGCTTTGACGACTGGTCATTGTCAGCTTGGCAGGGCGACAGATGGGAGGGCCGGACACTGAGATGGCATGTGGGGCCTGGCACAATGGCAAAATGACATGCTGGGCAATTTAGACTTTAGCTGTGGATTCAATGGTTCCATACTAAATGTTCAGGTTACTCCCTGGTCAATCAGTATTACGTGTTACACCAATACGCTTTAGCCCCAGGTAGTTGTCACTTTCATGCAGTTATTTGCAAATGAACTACTACTGTATTTGCACTGTTGTTACTTTGTCACAAATACAACTGCACATCCAGGGTTGCACTGAATTTCATTTATTTTTATTAATTTATACCCTCATTTAAATGATCATGACTCATGACTTACATGCTTTTATACTGCACTATATGTATTCTTGTACTTTAGCATTGCACTAGTAACCTTGATCAGCTCTCACAATTACCTTGTGTCTACTGACTATACAGCATGATGTACAGTTTGGATAGAGGTTTCTCTGGGAACAATAAAGTATTTATCCATCCATCCGTCTATCTATCTATCTATCTATCTATCTATCTATCTATCTATCTGTCTGTCTGTCTGTCTGACTGACTGACTGACTGATTGACTTTCTGTCTGTCTGTCAGGCAAACAGGCAGTGAGTCAGACAAACTGTGAGTCAGACAGACAGAAAGTCAGATAGACAGACAGAAAGTCAGACAGTGAGTCAGACAGACAGACAGTCAGTCAGACAGAGAGACAGACAGTCTGTCTGACTCACTGTCTGACTTTCTGTCTGTCTATCTGACTTACTGTCTGTCTGACTCACTGTTTGTCTGTCTGTCTGACTCACTATCTGTCTGATTCACTGCCTATATGTCTGTCTGACTCACTACCTATCTGTCTGTCTGACTCACTGCCTGTCTGTCTGTCTGACTCACTGCCTATCTGTCTGTCTGACTCACTGCCTGTCTGACTCACTGCCTGTCTGTCTGTCTGTCTGACTTGCTGTCTGACTTTCTGTCTGTCTGACTTTCTGTCTGTCTGTCTGTCTGACTGTCTGTCTACAAGCAAACTGGGCCTGGACATTAAAGGAAGCAAAACAGAACAGACTATTTTTCAGCATACTCTAAAAATGCTGAAGCACAATGGCTCGTGCCTATTGCACGTTAATCCGTTAAGGGATTTTTGGAGTTCACAAAGTTGGGCAGCTGACTTTGCTGTTTTTTTTTCTCAGAAACAACACCATTAGAAACACCTGAAAGACATTTTGAAACGGAAAAACACTGCTCGAACCACACGCACTCTCATTTCATTGGTTTTATCAAAAATACAATTAATGCACGCTGCCATGTGTGTAATTGTGTGCAATTCAGAAAAAAAAAATTACTAAACAAATCCTGACTCCAATTCATATTCCATACAACCATTTAATTTGAAATCAAAACCATTTAAACTGTGAAATGAAATACAATAAACACCTTTTACCCATAAGCAAAATTACCTCATTTTCAAAATAAATGTTGAAAACTACAATAATCATAATCAAGCTTTTGTATTGGTATACAATTTTCGGAAGTCTTTATAATATGGAATGAAATGCATACAATTGCAATTGTAACTTGTAAAAGAATTAATGCGTTCTAAGCTTGTCTAATTGCTAAAAGCTATCAATTGATTTTCATCTGAGATGAAATTATAGGTTTTCTTTCCCCCCACCCAGCATTCACTTTTGTTTTAGCCATCCAGAGCAGACAACAGCCATGAAACCCAACCTGATGAGCATCAGTGTGGCTTATGCATAATTTAATAGCTCGATGGCTTCTGTAAATACATACTCTCTTATTACTACTACAAATGCATAAAATATTCATCTGCCAAGGGATTAAGATGGTGTTACATACAATATATCAAATATGTCTGCGTATAAACCCTGGAGGCTAGGCTTCCGGTAAGCAGAGCACCCATTTCCTGAATTGTAGACACCTCTGCCACTGACCAGGCACCAAAAGATCCATCCATGGTGAGGGGGTATGGAAAGGTGGTGAGACTGAGAACAGTGTCGGGCTTGTGAGTCACGTTCAGCTGGAGCTGACTAAGAGTCAGCAGGAAAGATGGGAAAAACATGATATTTCTATGTGGTTGCACCATGGTTGCAAACAATTGCTGTAGATTAGCATCCTTTGGCTTACGATCACTACAGCACATGGTACATTTTCCCTAGGCTTTGCTAATTCGAATTACATGGTAGAGTATTGCTGGCGTCAGAGATTCTGGTAGGGAGCAGGTGGTTCTGAGTAAGACTCTTTTTATCTGTCCGGAAAGCTGATAGCAGCCAGAGATGAAGGGCTTAAGGAGACGAAGCCTGCAGAAACCAGCCTGGCGCACAGAGACATCAGCCCCCAGACGGCCATTCCATTTACAAGATAGTGCTAACCCTCACAGTCCTTGCTCAAGGTGGAGGCCCAGTTATATTAATGTGCCATTAGTGGACTTCCGCCAGGCAGTGAAAATGTATTGGGATCAGGTGGCTGCTGTGCGACTCGGGTCCCTCGGAGCCAAGCTGCTGCGGAGTGTATAGTTTGAGAGGTGATCTTGGAGGGCCTCGCTGGGCCTCATTTATCAATCTTTTATTAAAGTCGTGTGTAAATGTTTTCACAGACCAATGCAAGCTAAAAATCCATACTAGACCAGGAAAAGTTTCAGTAACGCTTTTTTCTGTTCACCTACGTATGCTGACAAATGCCAAATAGCCATAATATATTAATATAGTCACAATATACATATATAGGGTGTTCTAGTCAAACTCTGAATGTAAACCTGACTGACTTCAAACAAAACTCTTCACCTCAGTAAACCGATGCCAGCGTTTTAAAAGTATGGCACATTCGTGATTGACGATCCCGGTCACTATGGTTCAGAGCCCACTGTGGTCATTCAGTGAACATTGGGTGAGTGGACGTCTTGAGCCATCTGTCCCTAGAAACCACTTGTACTGTCGGTTGGAGTTATTGTCACATCCGCTGTACAGTTCTGACCTCGCTCCAAGCCATTTGCACATGTCTAGGCCATTAATGGAGCTCCTGGGAGGCCAGCGTTTCAGACGTGAAGCAGACGTGGCTCCGGTATACTGAGAAGGCTTTCTACCTTGATGGTATCCGAGGACTAGTGAAATGCTGGGATAAGTCCACCGGAATCAAAAGTTCTGGGGTGACTCGAACGCCCCTCGAAGACTAAAAATGTTCCAAAAGGTTTTTGGAACTAACAGTGTGCTTATGAGCTCGATAAATAATAGGGTTAGGGTTAACCCTTTCGATTCCATAATGATCTAAAATGTTGTTTCTGCATATATTTGAATAGAAACAAACAGCGCTGTGCCCTTCACTTCTCAATTTCGAGTTTCGCAACTCCAAGGTTACGTCAGAAAACTTTTCATTATGACAGAGATGATGCAAACAATATAAATTAAGGCTTGTTCTGCACATTTCCAAGAACGGATGACTCATTGATAATCACGATGTCCTTCTGAGAACTAGCCAGAAGACCAGATCATGCAAGGCCAGACTTACTGGAACTGTAATTCATCCAGCACACACACACACACACACACACACACACACACACACATTTGTTTAATGGCTTTTGCCAGGACTTCCGAAGTACAATTAATAATACACCTAATAACTTTTATGCCTAGACACTAAACGTAAATGTAACCATAACCCAAACCTCTTAACCTCAAAAAGACACCTTCACACTCCAATTTAATGGCAAATAGACAAAAACAGCAGCAGCTGGCTGACTGGTGACACCCAATCCCTGTGCACTTTGTGCTGTTTATCAGGAGAAAACATTAGACGAGCATTATTTTCTTGTCCTGTCCAGACTCTGTCTTTGTGCTGGTCCCGACTTTCACAATCCTCTCACATAAAAACTGTGACTGTGCCAGGTTCAATATTCGGAATACATCATGTCCTGTGCGTCGGCTCTCCTCTCTCAGCTTTATCGATACTGGTTCCACTAACCGTTACTGGCTGATTGACCCTGAGCTGTGGTGTCTGATACGGCATTGATGTGTCTCAGGTGAGCGCATCTGTCCGCATGGTAACACAACTGAACTAAGACTTTAAAACGAGAAACCCTTGAAACGCCACATTTACAGCACAGGGGGCAGAAAGTGGTACGGCCTGGCTTCGCTTCCGACACCTCAGGAATGGGGCTGGCTGTTGTTGGAGCATTCTCGGCATGTAGGAATGTGCAGTGGTGGCTGTATGAGGACAGGCGGGGGTGATTTATTTATTTTTTTTTATTTATTTTTTTTTTAAGCCAAGGAATGGGATTGGCCCTGGGACAGATTTCAAACAGTGTGGGAACAGAGTGGGATAGATGTGTAAGAACCCTGACAGGCATGACGCACCGTGTCAAACGCATTCCTCCTCCGCTACACATCACAACAGCCGTAGGTTCTGTGCTGATGATATTAGTCAGTGATCTAGCACTGCAATAAGGAAAAGACGCAACATATATAGTATACGGTACTCTACTGTATCAGTAACTAACACCCTAATTGATCATTAAAGCAAATGCCTGTACAAATGACAAGCATGACGCATCAAGGTGATAACTGGCAACACAATATAACTAATATATAATAGACAACTACGCTGGATACCCTGATCCTTCCTTTCCTTAGGTCTGGGGCTACCCCAACTCAACTCATCATCATCAAAGGCATTGCACCAGGGTTGCGATTAGAAGAAGAAGAAAAAGAAGGCTTTAATGTCATTATATAGTGAAAAACAAAATAGAGTAGGTAGATTAATTGGGGTAATTGGTCACACGTTGTCGACAAAATACTAGAATTTAACTTTAAGTAGCGTGTGCGTGTAGCCATTCATAAGTAAATGCGCTTATTGTGCCGTCAGAACAACAGTCTGCTTTTCTGCTACAAAGCTGGAGTTTAAACTGTGGAAGTTTTGTTTTTATCCTCAACTGTAAGTGATCAACATTTGTGATCAAGTCAGGTATAAAATCGCATAGGTCCGTTTTGCTCCATAGCCAATAGTGAGCTGTAAAAGTATGGCACATTCGTGATTGACGATCCCGGTCACTATGGTTCAGACCCCACTGTGGTCATTCAGTGTACATTGGGTGAGTGGACGTCTTGAGCCATCTGTCCCTAGAAACCACTTGTACTGTCGGTTGGAGTTATTGTCACATCCGCGAAATATTGTATATCGGTTGATTAACACCTTATCTTTATGATACCGCAACACAATTAAGAATGTTTTATTCCTAAAAAAATATTAATATTTTAAACGGCTGGCAAAGTCTTTTTTAGGGGTAGCAGGGAAACCTGCTACCCCTGACCACCACCCCCTCTTATTACATCACGGAATCATCACTGAAATATTCTAAAAAAAAACACACAATTTCGACAGAATTGGTCATAAACTTAGATTGGCCATATATCAGCAACTGGACATGACACTTTAATAAACTTGGTATCAAATAGAGCTTGAAAATATGCATAGCTCAAATCACTTAAAATATGACATAACACCTGACTTGACGGATCATATTTGGTCTCACATTCAATGTGTTTCATGGGTTCAGTCAAAGAAAGAAGGGCCACAAAACCAAAAAAACAGTGGCGATTCATGCATGAAAATGACTTCTCGTTCTACCAGAACAGGTCAACGTGGGTCATTACATTCAGGGAGTCAGCTGACTTCATTTTATTGCTACAGTACAAGGTCTATGTTGAGCCTAGACCTAAGAGGCTTTTACAGTGGGGACTATGCAAGATGTGCTTCCCTTCTGATCCTGACACGCCCTTCCGTCTAAGAGTCCAATTCTTTTGCTTCCCAGCATATTTAAGCGTTGTTTTAGCAAAAGAAAACTTAATTTTCTGGTCTACAAAGTGGATATAATGTAATGTAATATAATATAAAAACATAAAAAGGCTGAATAGTCTTATATTTGTTTTGCTAGAATCTTAGATTAGGAAACTGTAGATACTTTAAGATATTTTCACTTGCTAAGGTCATTTTTTTTTCTTCATTAGAACTGACTTTGAAAATAAATGTAGATGTGTTGAAATATTAACACTATCTATAATGTTTCGAGGCGGCATGGTGGATCGATTCCCACCTCTGTATGCATGGAGTTTGCATGATCTCTCCGTGCTTCGTGTTTCCTCACACTGTCCAAAGACATGCAGGTCTTGGCTCCAAGCCCCTACGACCTCGTATATAATAAAAAACAATATAGACAATGAGTGAGTGAGTGAGTGAGTGAGTGGTTGAGTGAAATGATTCACGCAAACTATGGATTTTTTTAAACAAAGACTATTCAATTAAAGAATACTTAAACAAATATATCGTTTGCACTATTTAATCAAGATGGTACTTTTCTCGGCAGAAAAAATGAGGACCATGTCTTTCACAACATGTAATGTCACCAAAAAATGAGAAGTCAACTTGGAGTAGTCTTCTCAATTCCTTCCCCATTTACTGAGTGTGCACAGCATCGGAAATGAGCGAAGTAGCACTTGTTGAGAAGAGTTATACTGTGTTTCCATGCATTAGGTTTAGATCAAATTATTATGCCGTGCATCACAGTTAGACTGCAAAGTTCTTGCCGATAGAAGATGAACATGGAGGCGTCCGTTTTTTCCATTCTGTTGGACGAGAATGCCAAGGTCAAAAATTCCGTAATTCCAACCTAAGTTGAGAGCAGCACTGTGCTTTGCAAACCTCTACCAATTTCAGATGTCTGAATTGATATTTAAACCTTTTTTGCCTAGGTAAAGTGCTGGCTGTTTATCTTGACATTTTATTTAATTGTCTGTTTTTTTATGTAAGTGTGTGGGAGTATAGATTGGAGAGCCATTTATCAAACCTGTGCTTTTCTTTTGTATTGGTTTAAAATTCAAAATAGCATTACTGGCGTTTTTTTTTTTTTTTATTAAATATACATATGTAAACCCGTACATCTATATCTCATATGGAAAATGGTATTAGAACACTACAGCGGTACCTCAGCAAACGAATTTATTCGTTCCAGAGGCGAGTTCTTAAGGTGAAATTTCGTATTGCAAAACACATTTTCTCATAGGAAATAATGCAAATGCAGATAATCTGTTCCAGCCGCCCAAAAAAATATTACGAATATTACCAATTTCCAACACTGTAATTATATTTTTGCATATAAAAAAACTATCAAAAACAGCACATGTAAATGAAGTACAATATGAAATAAATAGACACTGAACCTCACTCTCATTCCTCTTGGCACCGGCTGCTTTAAAATCAAACCTGAAAGTGGCTCCGTTTTATTCTTGCTACTATTGATAACATTCTTGGGACCCATGGTGTTAAGTCTTCGCAAAATTTAGCAAGAGTTTAAAAACCCACAAAAAAAAAAATATGTAAGCTCGCTTCGCTTTACTTTTACTCATTCGCGGAAAGTATGCAAACATGATGCATTGACAAAACAAGTTTTGAACAATTCCCAGACGTGCACGTACCATATGTGTGCATGCAATGCAGGCGCAAGTCGGACGTACAGTACACGCAATGCAGGCGTAACCCGGACGTACACACAACATAGGCACAGGCCAGCATTTAGTTTGGCTCGGCCCTGCTCAGTCGCTCATATGCCAAAAATGCCTCGTAAAGCAGAGGCAAACGTCTGGCAAAATTTAAGTGCTTAGAGAGAAAATTGGTGGGGCGGGGCGTTTATATGCCGAGATACCACTGTATGAATGAACCAAATGAATCATCAAAATTTCCCATCACTAGTGCAGTACACGGTGGTGTAGTGGTTAGAACTGTCGCCTTGCACCTCCAGGGTCCGGGTTCGATTCCCGTCTCGTGTGCATGTTCTCCCCGTGCTTGGTGGGTTTCCTCCAGGTACTCAGGTTTCCTCCCAAAGACATGTAGGTTAGGTTAACTGGCGATTCCAAATTGGCCGTAGTATGTGTGTGTGCTGGATTGGCACCCTGTCCAGGGTGTACATCGCCTTGTGTCCTAAGTCTCCTGGGATAGGCTCCAAGCCCCTTGTGACCCTGAATACAGGATTAAGCAGTATAAATGATGAGTGAGTGAGTAGTGCAGTACAGCAGGCGTCAAGGTATATGACACGCACATACCGAATAAAATGTTTGCTTTCCATGATATGGTTAAAGAGGACAGACTTTTTATAATTTACTTTATGGTGAACCGACCGGTCCTGTGGGACTTACCAAACTCACCAAATTAAAAGGGGTTTTAAAGTCTGCTGCACCTCAGGCGTGGGGGCTAGTAATTTGTCCGACTCTATACAGTATATAGCCAGACAGATCAACGACAGATCAAAACAGGCTCTTATAACCTCAGCACTTTAACTCATCACTAGCTAGCCACTGGTAGTGCGGCTGAGACAAGAAAACACGATCTAAGCTTAAGTGATATGTGGGCAAAACGTACATAAAGGAGCGCTGGGAAATTTAGCCGGCGATTCGTTACACTCTTTAGAGAATAATCTTTAAACAATTTGCATAATGTTTATATATAATACACGCGCCAGGCTTCGAAGTGCGGCTTCCTGGAGTCGGTTGTATAAGCGAAGCAAGACATTACCTTGTTTCGTGCGTACTCCTGAGCGCAGTTTAATCTCCATAAACGCTACAAATTAGACACAAGTCCCCTCGAGTGGCTGCGTGCGGACGTGTTCATTTTACGCACTGCTGAGACCCCTCACTGAGATGGGCGTTTATTTCGCTTGCAGGTAATTGCAAAGCTCTTGTGGAATTCCTTACTTAGAAAGCTGTTTAGAGCCGGAATAAGGAGGAGAAGTGTGCCGGCTGCAGGAAGCAACGTATATGGAGAGAGATTAACATGACCAAGATGAAAACTGATGACATTTAATGAAGTCATGAAGACATTTTTTTTTTCCTGGAAAGAAAAATCTCAAAATCCAATATGGCTTCACCAATTTATTCCCCTTCGATCTTGTCTGTCAGCCATGTCGTTGCCTCTAGTGACATTTGTCCCAGTTGAACTCGGTTCGAACGCAGACAAAACAAATGAAGAACGTACGGTTTTGGCTAGACATGTGTGAGAGCAGTTACAAAACAAAAACATTTCTCTCTCCCTTTCTATACACACTAGTATATGTGCAAGCTGGGCTGATAATAAGAACCTAGCACTACATGGTAGAGGTCAGTGTGCATTTTAAACGCACACACATAGACTCACACGTCTGTAACACGGCATAACCCTGCAATTAACATTGTGGTTTGTTTGCGTAAATGTCACGTTAAGTATCAGAATTAACAGCGTGCCATCATTTTACGCTGTAATCAGAAACATTTACGTAGAGGGTTTTTTTTTTAGCTTGGGTAATATTCAATTCTTTAAGTATTTTAAAATAATAATAATAATAATAATAATAATAATAATAATAATAATGAGGAAAGGGCTGTTCTTAAACTCTGCAACAGCAAACTTCACACTGACACTGCCCACTCAGCAAAAACACCAACATGCACAAGAGGAAACATGAAACCACTGACCTCAGCCATCACTCAAGAGCTGAAATTCATTCATTTACCAGGCGGAATAAAGAGAACGTTTTCATTGATGGGGCGAGACGCGACCGCAGAACTGAGTGCGTGTTTGTGCAACGAGGGACGGTTTTCTACGCCAGCTGCTGAACCTGACATCTGGATGGCGCAGGCGACGATTTTGCTTGGTTTACTGCCCTGCTTTTTTCTCTGGCAATAATGTCAGTGCGTATCTGTGTTTGCTTTTGATTTCCCTTTAATCTTGTGAAATGTCACAGGCTTGATTCTCTGGAAACCTCAGCCTAGTTCTTAGAACGTGTCTCACCACAACCGGTATTCTTAGAGTTAGGGCTGAGGCATGAATTTTGAAAATTGTTTCTAATTACAGAAATTGTACAAGCACACTGTCATATTGAAACGAACTCTCTCGATCCTTTTTCCTCATTTTCTATTAAATGCATCCTAATATTAATGTTTTTTTGTTTGTTTGTTTGTTTTGTTTTTGTTTGTTTGGCTTTGGACAGAGAACCTCGAATCAGTCCGGAGCTTGAAGCGTCCTCGACTTCGATGCACCGTTAAGAAAAAGTGCAATGTCGAGGGACTTCGATAACGAAGATCATCGAGGAAGTCACATGACCTATATTAGTCACAGGGGTGTTCGCCAAGAGAGTTTCAGTGTATTTGTTAACTCGTCACCCTTTCAGATCAGTCTTCCAACTGTGGGTCTCGGTTGAGATGTATGAGGAAACAGCGAGCAGGTGGATGACAGTGCACACTCGGGGTTTTTTTTTTTTTTTTTTTACACACATGATAAAAAAGCGTGAGAACAGAAGGGCAGCATAACGTAATGACTTCTTCAGAACTGCTCCCGCTCGGCTGTTGGTTAAGAGCAGGGCTAAGGGCGGATTGCACATACTTGTGCATGTGTCTCTCTGTCTCTATACACACACAAATAAGATGCATTTTTAGTCAAACTCGTGCACTTCAATCTCATGCACTAATGTCATTCTTTCCAAGTTCTTCTTTGTTTGCATGTAATCATGTGATCTCTCTCACTCTCACAGTCCATTATTAAACCCTGCCCCTCCTTCAAACCTGCCCACTTCTATTCTTACCCCATCCTATTTCCTCTTTACACATATTCCAACTTCTATGAATGACGAGAGCTGCTTCATTCAATGGTCAAACACGCCGCAGGTCTCCGTAAACAGTGCGCGCGCCGCCGCTGCACACATGGTGTTGCGCTCGAGAGAGGCTCCAGCTGTTCTTGCCGCTTAAACAGACAGAAGCCTCAGATCAGCTGACTGTGTGCTGCCGGAAGCCAGCCTCAATACTTGGAAAGGCTTTTCTGCGTAACTTGACGTTATGTGTAATTCTAATTAAGTGCGAGATAAAAGTGACGCTTAACCACCAAACCCTAAAAAAGAACGAAAGCAAAAGTTTTTTGCTTTACAACCCAAGAATAGTCTAGCGATGGGTCTATTCTCTACACTGCATAGGTTATTGTACAGCTTATTATAAGATATATATATATATAAAGAAGACAAAAATAACATGCAGAATTTTGGGACAGTATTACATAATTCTCCTTTAGGTCCAACATACAGTATATTGTTCTCGCGATCTGTACTAATCTCAGAAACATGATCGAAAACTGGCTTGTGCTTTTGTTACCTCTAGGTTGGAGTATTGTTACCCTTTGCATACTTTAGATGCACAACATCTAGAAAGGTCTTATCTATACTACATTGGTTCCAGGGTTCTTCACAACAATAATGACAACACCAAAGCTTTTTTTCCTCCAAACCTATGCATTTAGTTGGTGTTCGAATACAGTATGCGGACGAATCCGTTTGTTCGATCAGGCGATTCTACTTTTCCCTTTAATCACTGTTCTTCTGATCGGTAAAGGTGCAGATCAGGATGATTCACGGGATGTAATGAGATAAACGTGGTATGCCTTATGTGAAATCACGCCTGTGTTACTTTCTGGCATGCTTTAAACCGCTGTCAGATAAAAAGCATATCTACTATAATAATCTGTTGGGGTGCACGTGAAGTCGGCGTCGCTTCCGGATCCTCCAGGCACGATTCTGTTCATGTAGATTGATGAATCGTTGCCTGATCCAGAAAGAAAGAATCTAACCTGGATACTGTAGACTTGTACCTTACTGTAATGATGATCATCTGTTTTTTCAGGGAGTTTTACGCTGCCACACTGACTTGCTCATTAGGAATCTGAATCCACATCTTTAAACCTGAACTGTGGCAGTGCTTATCGTAAAAAGCGCGATAGAAACGAAGCTGAACTAGAATGAACTGTTAGTACCAGTCAAAAGCTTGGACACAAGTTGAACAAAACTGGATTTTTTTTTTCTTTTCTAAACTATGACATATGGCATTAGGTAATTAAGTAAAAACAACAACAGCAGTCAGTCGTTATTTTAAGACGCGGACGTCAGCCGTTCTAGAACAGCTCTTGCAAGAACAGTATCGGCGAGTGCATTTGCAAAACCCATCGTGCTCTCGTTAAGACCTTCCCAGGGAAGCGAGACCCTCGAAAACTTACTTCTGCTGCAGAGAAGCGGAGAAGTTTATTAAGAGTTACCAGCCTAAGAAAGCACCAATTAGAGATTAGAGCTGTTATGAAGGCTTTACAAGGCATAAGTAGCAGATACATCAGAATAGCAACAGTCCAGAACAGATTATTGCACATTATTCAGGATGTCTTCAGGATCAGAATCAGGAATTAGCAGGTGCGTCCAAACTGGTATTATATACACGACATGATAATGGTTTCATATAACACCTTTATTTCTATTATACTGTATATTTCTCACTCCTTCAATAAACCTACAACAGTAACATTCCCATCTCTGTCTCTCTCTTTTTTTTTTCTTTGTATTTTTTTTTGCAATGTCTGCGTTTCCCCATGATACACTGCTCTGCTTTTGAAACCTACAAAAACAGACTCTGAATGCACACGGTTTCATATCAAAGGTGTCAGTACTGTAACTCCTAGGGGGATGTGTAATCATCATGTAAAAGTGCAAAAGCTGGGATGCTTAGTAATACAGAAATACCAGAACACGTATATCGGAACACAGTAGCGGGCCAGACAAAAGTGAAACAATGCACTTGTGGTTATCACCGAGACATGTTGCACACAGTGTTTTTTCCCTTTTTTCTCTCTCTTTAATCAAAAAGGCAATATATCTAACAGGGTCAGCACAGACTGCAGGGCTTTGTGGGTGTGTGTGTGTGTGTGTATGTATGAGTAATCCTGTGCAAATTAGGGAAACGTCCCTGTAGAAGAAGGGGTTCTTATTTTGGTGATACGAATGAATCATCAGTAGCTGCAGCCAAACGGAGCATGTTAGCCCTCGCCGTAGCAGTAATGTCGCCTTTATTGATATTCAGGGTTCCAGTTTTCTCGAAGATGCAGGACGAAAAGGTCAGCACAAGCACAAGCGCACAAAAAGACTGGCGATGATTCATGAGGACCCGAATGTTTCCCAGTCCAAGCTGCAAGCCAGGTTTATATCGTTATAGAGGAAACTGTAGACAACATACTGTATATTAGTTTAAAGGGATCTGATAGTTAAACAAGGGGGGGGGGGGCTGCTTGGAACCAATAAGATCTAATGCGGACATGCCTAGAGTTTTTTTTTTTCTTTCGAATCCCAGTTGGCAGAAATAGCCTTAATTGGTGTTTATACGGAAACCTCTGTTTTCCAGTGAAAAAGCAGAGTGTGGAAATGCCAAGCAGGGCGAGAGGCATCACCGAGTGCCAATGGAGGGTGTGTGTGGGGGGGGCGGATTCAGAATAACCAAAAGAGAATTCTACCACGTTTTTGACTGGCAAAAAGAAAGAAAGAAAGAAAGAAAGAAAGAAAGCTTGAGCTGCAGCAGTAGGGAAGGCCTTGCTTCCTGACAGCTCTGTCGCCACCATAAGCCATTCCAGTAGGGGTTACATTCTTTCACTCTTTCAACCAAGCTCACATGCCAGTGCGGGAAAAAGGAAGGGGGCGAGAGAGAGGGACTGAAAAGCACAGATAAACGACTCACAGAGACAAAAGCAACCACACACAACCACTATACCGAGTGTAGCGGGGCTAAGGAAACGTTGGACGTTGAAATGGGGAAAAAGGGGGGGGGGGGGGGTAAGTAACAAGACAGTTCGAGAAAGAAAAGGGAAGGAAGACAAAAAGAGAAAGTTGAGCCCCAGCTCGCAGACTCTGCGTGGGTGGCGACCATGCGGCGGCAGAGATGCAAAGATCCACCCTCATCCAAACCCAGCACCGCACCGCACCCCACCTCTGTCTTCCCAACTTGGCCCCAGAAACGGATGGGGGATGGGGAGAGAAGGAAAACATTTTTCCAGCATTAGCTCAGACAGACTGGAGGAAAAGGGGCCCTTCTGGAAGTGCTTTTGCCAAAACGCCCTCTCTTTCTCTCCTCGCCCTGCTGCTCTGTAATCAACTTCTCCCTCCTTCTCCACCCGCAGCTTCCCCCAACGCCCACACCACCCCAACACCACACACACACATACACACACTCTCCCACTTCTTTTTCCCCTCATGTGACAATGGAGAGAACAGAAAGGGTTCAATGACCTTTCTTTTTTTCTCTCTTTCCTCCTCCTCTTTCTCTTTATCAGCTGATCTCGCCCTGGTCTCAGGAACAACTATGAGAGGAATGCGGTTATGTGGGCGTGAGACAATCTTGCTTTGTTGTCCTCAGGGTAGAGTGTAGGTAAAAGACTGGTGCAAAAGCCTGGGAAAAAAAAGAGAGAGAGAGAGAGAGAGAGAGAGAGAGAGTGACATAATAGTGATGGGCCCTCTGTGGGGTTGCAAACAAATCCAGCAGTCGTCTTTAGTCTGCATCATGTATTATTGAGCAGTGCCACTGGACTGCCCCTGTCTACAGCAACCAGGACTAATTCTGCCTTACTGAGAACGGGGGAATTTAAAAGACGACGCTCTCGGGTGAAATCCGCATAACTAACTGCGGGTGTCATAACAGCAGTTTAACTGTAACAACACCGGCTCAGTGTTGTGCTCACAATTATCCGAAAGCCCCTAACAAGCTGTCCACATGCCAGAGCAGCCAATTAGTGAGAAAGGCAGGACTTTTTCCCCCCTTCCGAAGTTATCTGTGTCTAAACGGAAGAATAACACTAACACGCTCCAAGGTCCTCGCGCTATCTACAATTAACTCGTAATCCTTGATTAAGCAGCAATGCACAACGGGCCGTGGCAACATCTGTGACCTTATAATCAGGAGAAAGATTTTGGAAGGAACAATTTATCCTAACACGCCGTCCTTTATTTGTATTCCTTTTTCAATATGCCGGGCAAAGCAAAAACATTGATTTTCAGAGGAATCGGAAGAATCCGGTGCTTTCAGTAGGAGGAGGAATGCAAATCCCTTACGCTATATACAGAATCCCACACTGTTATAATAAATAGCTGCCACCATGAAGATGGATAACTTTCGTTCACCGTAAATCCTTTATAAGTGCTTTATAACTTCACATGTTGTCGTTGGTCTTTCGGGTGCTCCCGGGAAGGGGTCGCCACCTTACCGGATCATTCGATCCGCACACAAGCTTAGCACAGGGTTTATGTCGGATGCCCTTCCTGATGCAACCTTCCCATTTCATCCGAGCTTGTGACTGGCACTGCATCCCGTGGCTGGAATTTGGGCACTCTGTCTGGGATTCAAACCCGGGCCTTCCGCATGGCAGGCGAGAAACCTACCACTGAGCTCCCAATGCCTGTGTTTCATAAAGTCAGCAATTTGCTCACGATCACAAGTGTAGTTTTTCATCACTACAATTTTAACTAGTTACAGTCAGGATGGCACAATATCCCTTTTTTCACACCGAATACAAGTGCTTCCATTTGAGAATTAAAAAATACCGAGCACTGGTACAAACGTTATCGCTGCGGTCGCAATATAAACAACATGAAACGTTTTACATTTAAAAGAAAGAAAATATCCAAAACTTATATATATAAACAAAAAAAATCGACATGTCTATAAAGGAAGATGTCTATTTGCCACCATCTGAAAGCCAAAGATAAATATTTTGGAAACTGAAATATTATTTTGGTAGCAAGTTCATGCAGGTGTGCACGTGATCGTTCGCACGTGCGCAAATAAAAGCGTTTCGACTCGTGACGCGGTGATCTTTACCAATATAGTACAGACAGGCTATAAGGAGAGATGCACTGCTAAGCTAGCGTACAAGTTGTCAGGGTAATAGTATCGGAACACTATTACGAGTAAGAGCAAACGAGCGCAGTATCGGGACGGACACCCGACACCGGTATCGGTATCGGAACATTAACCTAAGTCATAGTTATTGTTGTGGAACATCCACTTACCGCACATCATACAGTAGCAGTTCATTCATTCATTCCTGCACCTGTCTCATTAAATCAATAAGACTTTTTCTTAGATGAGATTTATTTATTCAATTAAGGCTTTTCAAAGAGACAGGTCCTCTGTCCTGAAGAAGTGTTATGCGGTTATGTAAGTGCTGACACCCAAGACTTTCTTTATGTTTCATAAAATGTCTCCACAGGAAACCACACCAATAACTAGACACAATTTTTCGACACATGATTTTAATTTGATATTTTTATTAGAATTAATAATGGAATGGAATATTCAGCATACAAGCCCATGGTGCATTAACTGTTACTATAGGAACAACAGCTTATTTGAATGAATGCAGTAATGTAAACGTGTGATTTGAATTGAAGACCGCACTACTTAAAAAAAAAACAAAAAAAACATTACCATTATCTGAATACGTTTTTCAACCCTTCGCTGCAAGTTTCATTCTGAATTGTTTTATTAAAAAAGGTACGTGGCTCAGTTCCGAGTCGGTGTAATGCTGCTCGGTATTGGATGTCATGACATTAAACCCTAAGACATTTTTCAAAGCTGAGGACACACTTACAGAAAGCAGACGACTAAGAAAGGAGGGTCAATGTTTTCCACATAACCTTTACAGTCATTTGGAGAAAAGCATTTTAGCGTTTTTTTTTTCCCCTCATACAAAACTAACATTTAATATGAATAAAAGATTTCTTTTGCTTTGAATGATTATTTAACGTCACAGGCTTGTTTCTAGTTCGCCACGAGCTCCAGTCGGTAGGTGATTTGGTATACCCTGCGAGGCCCTGACTGTTGGGCTGGATCTCTGACTTGGTTCTCCTTTTGTAGGGGGAATACCAAAAGGGGACTTTTGGCTAGCTGCAAAACATGGCACAAACTACAATGGGGATTTTTACCTTTGCATTCATTTGCATTCTCATCAAAACAGTATTTTTGGCCCCCTTTTTCCGTTTGGCTCAAAATCTAGTTTTGAAACCTTCAAATGTATATCGAGAAAAAGGCTTGCAGACGTGGTAGGAGTTTATTTGAACTTTCAGGATGAGTCTCAAAGACTTTCTGCAGAAAATGCCCGAGCTTTCTTTATACGATGGATCATAGGTTAGTTAAAGGTAAATTCTGTACATGGTAATACATTAACATCTAGCTTTTAACCAGGAAACTAGATTCCATTCTAGTTCAATTAAACACAGACTTTCCATGCAGCAATCCCAGAGGTCAGCATACAGAAACAACCATATGATCTGATCAAATGAAAATAAGTTATATGCATCTTCATGTCTATGTCTTGTAACTGTCTTAATGGAGATTAATCATTATACTGTTGTGCAACATTCATACACTCTTTGCTGAAGTGGAAGTGGAATAAAAAAAAATGCATGTGAGTAGTTGCTTTGATTGAACTTGTCATGATGTCATGGTTGTGCAGGTCCTTGACTACTTTCCATTTTTTAAGCCTTTCATACTTCATAAGCTCACTGTTTCACGCACATTCAGCTCATGAATGTTCTACAAATTCGTCCTACCCGTCACTCTCTCCTACCCATGGTTAACTCACAGACGCAGACCAAAATTATGTCATCTTTTGCTACCCGTCCATAAATCCATGCTACTATGCCACGCAACTTGTGGGTTTATTTGTAGTAATGAAAGTTTTCTTTTACCATTTGTGTGTTTTATGGTTAAAAAACATGCTTAGCTGAACAGTCGACTAGTGACTAGTGACTATCGGATAACGTTAAATCAGCTTGTCAAATATTGCTACCAGTCCTAAAGTGAAAGGGATTATATTCTGATAACGTTAAAAACGACACACAAAATGACACCAGTATGTCAGGAAATGTTACCTTTAATAAAATTGGATGTTATTTTTGCAGAAATCCAACCATTTATTTTACATTATATTATAAATTATCCCTGAAATTCTGACAGGGTAGGAATAACTGATAGGACATTGGGTTAACTCCACGCCAGTGAATGATCGCTGAACTGGGATAGCTCAGTGGTTAAGGCATTGGCCTACGGTTCGGAAGGTCGCAGGTTAAAATCCCATGACTCCCAAGAAGTTGTCCCAGTTGAGCTCTTGAGCAAGGCCCTTAACCCTCCACTGCACATATGTATGAATTCCAAAGCTTCTTCTCCAAGCATCATATTGATTTCATGTGCATCCGAACGCATCTTTCGCAACCATGGATTTATTTAATGGCTAAGCCAATCTTCTTGCTGTAATCATAAAAATTGTCATGAAATTTTAATAATACCACCTGCTTGCAATACTTGTATTTGCACTTGTATCGAGTGGCGAATATGAACTTGCAGAGAGTTTGCAATCTAGTAAACTTATAAAGGTGGTTTTATCTTTATGCAAACCTTAATGCATCTGTGCATTACGTATGCTGAGACTCAGCAGAGTCCCCAGCTATAAAGTCCTGAGCAAACTCATAGCTGGTCTATGATCCTGCAGAATTTATTACCGAAAACGGCAAGCCAGCAGAACCAGGATGGCCTGGGTATTTATAGGAAATACTGATATATGATATACAGTAGTCCATAATATAGTCCCTGACTATGATATAGTCTTGACTATAAACCTCTTTACAACCATGCCATATAAAAAGCCACTATACCTATGCACACTGAGTACAGAGCACAGATGGTCTGTTTTTCTTGGCTTTCTTTTTCACCGTCTTACCCTGACTCCTCAGCCCTCTGCCTCTGATCAGCATGCAGACTGGGGAATGGGTATGGGGTGCTGTGGAAGAAGAAAAAGTTGAAGACACGAGGGAAGCCGGGAAAGTGAAGGATGGAAGAACTCCTTCAGGCTGCCTGCATTCTAAATCACCCATATGCCATATCCGCCCCTCATGCTCGCTCTCCCATCCTTAATTTTCATTCCACTGCAGCTGCTCTATGTGTCCAAGTCGATTTCGGTGCATTTCTGCTAAAGTCCTGTGTGTCTATCCGCAGGCCTTTAATATATACTGTATATCTTTTCATAAGCATCGCAGACTGGTATTTTTGGCCAGGGGTATTTGAGCCAGTGCAGCAGTGTGAAAGCATCCCAAATGAATATGTGTACAGCCACTCCCAACCACCAGCCACATCAGTGACTCCAGGGACTGGTTCAGCACCGAGCCGATTCCCGCAAAGCATTCTGGGTCTCGTTTGTAGCTGGCTGTCATTGTATGATCACACTAACCACAAAACCACCGATATCAAACAGGAACAGCTTAGCCATTCGGCATCTGGTGCTGGCCAAACCTTGAGAGCTGTGGATTATGTCTGCTTCATTACCTTACCTAAACCCAAACCATGTTTTAGTTACCACTTTTTTGCTACCTTGTGACCTAAAACATGAGCCAGGGCAATGATTGTCTTTTTTTTTCTTCTTTTTTTCCCCCCACAAACCACCTCAAATATTTCAGCCATTACACATGAAATAAAAATGTGCCTCCAGCATGAAAAGGAATAAGAGAAACTTTTCTGGCCTTACTTGACCACTGGGAATAACTGCAGGAGTCTGTGCACGTTGTTTATTGCTGCTGTTATCCATGTCTAGACATTGACTCTTTCTCTCAGTGAAAAGGGCAACAAAACCCTGAACTTCTACCCTGACAAAATTCGACCACTAAAACAATTTAAAACAAGCTTAGGCTAACGATCCAGAAAATATACTGCGTTCATGGAACGGTCCATGTCTTCGATGAGCATGCAGACGATGAAGTGGAATCTCAATGTAAAGGCTTTGCCCGATAAAGATGATAAGCTTGACACCGTATTCAAACAGTGGAGGAGCCGAGAGCAGAAATGTGACACGGCTCAGTCAAAACTTCCCAGCCTTCTTGAATGCCTTTATATAATGTGCACCATCACAATGGAAGGTGGTTGGGAGCGAATTACACACCCCTTCCTCTTGCTTGAAGAAAAGATTGTGTGAGTCATTCAATTGGCCTGCATGTCACAGAGAAAGTCTGAGCTCGTCTCCAGACTCCCAAACATCCTGCTACAGCGGAATTGTGACAGTTCCCCTCTTTCATCTCCTCTCATTACACAGGTGAGGCCCGTGCACTTCAATCCCCATCTGCTTTCATCAAAGAGCCCAGTTGAGCCAAGGGAGGAGGAGGCGCCATTGGTCGATTGAGCTCCCTGAGCCCACACTGCCACCTATTTACATGATTAAGGGCCCTCTCTCGTGGGTTTACAAATCCCAAAAACAAGTGTATCAAAGCTCTTTTTTTTTCTTTTTCTCTGGAGCCGGGATATGGAACTTTCTGGAATTGGAGGCAAGATTCTTGCTGGCCTACAAGTGGGGAATCTCTAAACAATTCACACATTGGCAGGCAAAATAGTATCCTACTTGTTTGTAGAATTGTAACAAAATCGGGAAAAAAAATTATATTAAATCAGGATATTTATAAAATTGCGATACTAACAGAATCGCAACATTAACCTAGGTATCGTGATGATGGTTCCAGTGGTTCCTGGTGATTCCCATGAATGTGGAACAGTATACCGTACCACATGACACAATCTTTGCTACAGAATCAAAACTACAGGGGGTGGAGCTGGACCATCCAACCCTAATCCCTAACACTAACCCTAAAGATACTCTTACGAGGTGATATCAAAAAGTTTTGAGACTACACCAACAGATGGCAGCACAAGGCTGCAAGCACAGTCATAGGAAGCACCGACCTTAATAAGTCAGTGTGCCAAAAGACTTTGTTCTATGTACATTGAGAGCTGTATATGCAACTGGTATGTGTTACCACGTCTCCTATTTCATCATAGACAGCAAGTTAGAACAAAGAGCAAATGTGAAATTCGGCGTGAAACTGGGCACATCTGCCAAAGAGTTGACATGATTCGGCAAGTTTTATGGCCATGCTGCGGTAAGTCGTTCAAGGTTTTTTGAGTGGCACGCGCTTCAAGAATCACTGGAAGACGACAACAGATCAGGAATACCTTCAACAACCTTAAAATGTCGAAACCGTTTGGCAACTTGCGCATGATAATCATCGGAGAACAATCCGCAGCATTGTTGGTGAGTCATATGGAACATACCAGGCAATCCTCACGTGTGATTTCAACATGCGCCATGTTACTGCCAAGTTTTGGAGGAATTATAACAGGTTTAACCCCAGCAAGGTATACTTTCTGAACACAAATCTATAGTTATACTACAGTTTTTGAATGATTGGCACAATAATGCCCCCAATCCAAGATGTTAAACTGGCAGTCTATTTGCAACAATCCTATCATAATAATTTATGACCCAAAGAACCAAACCAAACAAACCAAACAAAAAGACCCATAGCTAATTTACAGATCATTAGTCTACTAATAGCACTGTCACCTTGGTCCTCCAGAGTCCGGGTTCTCTGTGTGCATGGAGTTTGCACAACTATAGTAGGTGGTGCATTGGCACAGCAGGTAACACGTAATCCTTTTTGTTACTCTTACAGCTTGGCATGGTCTTCCACTGTCTGTATACAGTACGTTTCCTCAAAATTTCTCCACACCTGATGTCAGTATATGCATAGGCCGTTTCAAATTGTTGCTGTACAATGAAGTGGAGTCCAACTCCGAATGTTTTACTGCATTGCGCACAGGGTCCAGTGTCAAATCCATTGCAACCCGAAGCTGGGTAAAGTATATTACCTTAATTAAATGAAGTTCACTTCAGCTGCTCAACTAGAATACTTAAAACATATGAACCATTTGACCTTTGCTAAGGAAGAGCTCGCAAAAAAGTGTCATAGTCCGTCAAATGAAAAGAACAAAAGCCTACATACTGTAATTATATTAGATGGTGGTCCATGGCCTTCTGACTGCACTTCTTCCACATTGAAGGTTTCCCACATAGTACTACCACCTTGAAGTCTACCCACCTGAACTATTCTGATTTTATGGATTCTCAAAGTCATTTGAAAAAGCTAAGGTGTTCTGGGCTATAGAGGTTTGGTTGCAGATCAACAAAGTCATGCATTAAGCAAGTGTATTCTCCCATCATTGATTATTTAAGTTAGACCCTCAGAGCATTGTTGATTCCACGTGTCTCAGTAATGACTGAAGATTGTAGATCCTTCTATATCCCAGTCAACTCTCTGAAGAAGGATTGAGTAAAGCCCCAGATCCCCAAAGTTTGCAACACCGTCCACTTTAACATCCTATAGAGCATCTCCAGATGCATTTTTTTGTTGTTGTTGCATATATGTACGTATTGTTTTCACTTTCCATACTCTCAACCAAGACTGTGAATAATTTGTCTGCCATTAACATAAAGCACATAATTAGATTCATCCAAGCTCGGTTCTCTCATATCTCTCATCAACACAGTGCAGGCTTTGCGTTATCAGGAAATAACGGCTTATTATCATTCATTGGAGATTCCTGAGCTGGGTCACTGTTCGTCTATATCACTTTGTTAATCAGAGCGCAACCCCACAGACAAACAGCAAAGCTGGCTATTAAAAAAAAGAGGAAATAAATAACCAAAAGCTGCATCTGAGCCTAGCCTTAGTTAACGGGAATTACCATTGTGACATTTTACACCATGAAGAGAAATGCTTTTCTAGGATGGATATATAGTTGTTTTGGAAGGAAAGAGGAGATTGAAGGGCCTGCAGTGCCAGGTGCAAAAGGCATGGCAGATGGCAGACGAAACAGCCAGGGTTAACCCAGAGGTACTGAAAAGAGGGACGTTTGGCTCCAGATCCTTAATGCCTTACAAGTCTCGATGGATCTGTTTTCACAAGACAAAGCAGCACCAGCAGTGATGGAAAGCCGAACATGATCGTCTCTAATCCACAAACAGAAGACTTTGTATTTCTAAAACCGTTTTATATTATCAAGGTATCTGATACTCCGGCAACAGATGTGCTAATGGAAACCGTGGTTGTACTTTTCTTATGTTTAAAAATGCACTTGAAAGTTCAGGAGTTCATCTTTAATTGACAAACTCAAAGATCACTGAACAGGTTATTGGAAAAAAAAAAAAAAAAAACTTTTTCTTTTTTTTTTCCCTTCAAAAACTCCCACATGTTAATGAATAACAAGGCAAGCTTCACTATGTCAAGCAGTTCCTTTTAAATGTTTTGGCCTTTACAGAGTTGTGATGGAAATAACTTGTAGCTCTTGTGTTCCGTGCCGAATTTCCTAGGCTGAGGTTCTTCAGGTGGAAGGAAGGGTGGCTAATAAGAACGCCCGCGCGCCTCCTCTTGTGTCGTAATAGTCCTCGTGTTCGTGCTCGGCTTGAAAACTTGGCTGACGATCTCGTTAGCGGTGTTTTGGTTGGCTTTCATTTCTGGTGTCACGAAGGCTTGTCATTATTTCACAGACATATCTTCTGTACACTTCAGATGGAGCACACTCCTCCATATGGCCCTTCACTGCAGGGCTTGGCTGAATGCTTGATTCTGATTGGTCACTATGTGTTTTTTTTTTCTTTTTTTAGATATGTAACCGACAGTAGTTACAGCTGCAGGGTTTCTATGAATTATTCTTTTATATAGTAACAAATTGCCAGGTACACACCTACCTGGGAGTCTATTTCCAAATATATTCGGCTTTACGCCAAGAACGGCGTGGTTAACGAACCGACAGAAGGGGAAAGTAGGATAGGAACACAAATAAAACCAGAACGCAGACTCTGTTGGCAGAATGCGTCTAAAAGAAAGGAAGAAATCCATACACTGCTCCCAGGCTAATTCCATTAGCAATCCCCCTCAACCTTCCTTACACGAAATCCCACATCTTAAGCCTCCGGCAGCAAAAGACGACCAAGGCTTAGCCATGTATTTAAACGGCTATATGATTCCGATACAAGCCAGTCTGCGATTCTTTGAGTGCGTCTGTGCAAGAGTGTTACTTCTGTTACTTCCTATGGTGATTTTTTTTGTTCTCTCTCTCTCTCTCTCTCTCTCTATCTTTCTTTCTTTTGTGTCCGTATGCATGTGTGTGCACGCATGAGGAATGCGGATTTACTGTAAAATGCTTCTATAAACCAACTGTCAAAACTGACAACATTTGTGTAGGAGGTTGAATTGGGCATCTCAAAGTTGCACCATTCAATCACATTCCCCTCAAATAATCCGGATTTCCCTTTGTCTGTCCGACAGCTGACTCCAAAGCGCCAGGAAAAGGACGCAGTGCCTTTTTCATAAAAGTATAAATTTTTTTATTCATTCTTTTTTTTTTTCAGAATAATTCAGGACGTATCAGACGACTTAGCTCGAAGATAAAACAGAAACCTGGCACTAACAAAAACAATACGCTCAACAGGATGTGTATAGGCTGCCAGGAGAGATACTTGATGTACGCCACGGATCATTTGGCACAGTGTGTCTCTGTGTCCATGTGAACAAGCCTCGGTTCTGTGGAGAGATAATGATTGTGTCATTAACCTAAAGCATGCAGCCTGAGAACCACTTGACAGAGCGGCCTCCCTGCTCTAGGAGTCACAGAGCAACAGATATGTGCTGGTTTTGAGATTCTGACAGAAAGAATCGGTTAAGAGAGTATGGTCATTAAGGACAGATCAGGAACTGTGAGGAAAACATGGCTGTCGCATCAACAAAAAAAAACAAAAAAACTAATACGAAGCCATTCTGATCAGCACGGCAGTTCACTTCGGGCATCATAAGCATCTTTGCATCTTTCACTCAAGCACTATTCTTACACTAGTTAATTTAATTAGGAGGTACATCAGTTATCTGTGATTAGCTTATGGATGCACAGTTTTAATAACCATCAAATCTGCTTTAGCTGCTTCACTGGAAAAGAAAAAAAAAAAAAGTAGAGTACCACAGCTGTCATGCTACCAGATCTGCCATCCTCCCATCTTAGAACTGAATTAAATATTTCCTTTGTGTGACGGCATATCAATATCATGATTAATTGAATATTTAACCTTGATTATGATTAACGAATGATTATTTAATTTCTTTGGGGGGGGGGGGTGTTTTTGCCTTTGTAGTTTACTGACAAGAGTCATAAACTGTTAAACCTGGGACATGTTTTTTTTTCCATAGTGCATTCATGTTGCAGACTGGATAATAATAATAATAATAATAATAATAATAATAATAAAGAGAATAATTTTAAGAGAATATGAACTGCTTTGTTATAGAATTCATACAAAAACACATTTATCAAAAACCTTTTCTCTTCTCATGCCAATTAATTGCTCAGTTATTAACAGTTAAGCATGCAATTCACTAATCGTTATGAACTACCATGAGCATGAGAAATTGAAGCATAATGTCTTTATGATTCATGAAGACAGTATGATGTTCAGAATAATGTCCCTCCGTGCCAGACTTGTTTAACGGCAACAAGAGCAACAGTGGCATTATACCATTATATGATATCAAAACTATGTATGGAGACGAAGGGGCATTCCCAGCTACTTTCTCCCCTTTGGCTTTGAGCTGTTCAGAGAAACTGATGACTAACATATAAAAAGACCCGGGACATTTTGTTCTGACTCGGGTTATTTTTGTCTGATTAATCGCAGAATTCAGTGACTTAAACTGAGAGGCAGATAAAATATAATGCAATGATTTATTTTTTTTCTTTTTAGTGTTTTGGTACATAGTCTGTCATTTCTGTAGTTGTGGGTGAGCGTATGTGTGTTTTTTTTTCCCCCCCACACTCAGCTCTCACTTTTTGCTCAGTCTGTCTCTCACATCCAATTTGTCCTCTTGGTTTCTGTGTCTGATCCACAACACGACGCTATTTGTGGAAATTACGGGTGGTGACGCATATGCGTCGAATCCAGCCCCGGTGGGTTTTCCCTGTCTGTGCGGTTTGTTAAGGGAAGGTGCAAACACTGTAGTGGTGCTCAGGCCCTGATCAATACAACTGCAGCATATTCTCCTTGATTCAAGTGAGTGAATTGACTAACTAGTGTGAAAGCAGCCTAACAGATCAATCAATTGTTGTTGTTGTTGTTGTTGTTGTTGTTTTTTTAATCCTAATCCCTAAAGAGAAGATGAGCACAGGTTTCACAAGACGAATGACGGTTCTAAACGAATTCTGATCACCTAGGAGGGAATCCTCTCGCTCCTCCCCGGCTCAGCTCGATCCTGCACCTTCTCTAAATCAAGGCATTTCGAACGCTATGCAGATTTTTGATAACCAATCAGCTTTGAGATCTCTCGGCGCTGTACCTTGCCCCCTGGAGAAACTGGCACTCCCTGAGAGCATCTGGGCAGGAAAAGACAAAAACAAACATCCCCTCTTTTATCACCCATCCTGGCTATCTCTCATATCTTGGCTCATTTTTTCCCCCTTTTTCTTGTCTCAATCTACTTTTTTTTTTCTGTCTCATCTCATTTTCCCGTCCTGTACCATGTTCAATCGGCCTTCACAGCCAGTGCCAACTATCTGAACGCGCGGCAGCTTTGTTTGCAGCGATTACTATCAAACTGTCAGAAAGGACAAAAAAAGACCAAAAAAAAAAGAACCCCCTTCCTTTCTCTCATTTTCTTTGAGGCTGTTTTTTTTTTTTTCAACATACTCGCTTTGGTGTCTACATGGCTTTCGCAAACAATGTCACTTGAAAGGAGCGACTGAAACACATGTTCTGGAAAATGAATAGCTATGCAGCGGCAGCGCTTCTGATGTGTTTCGTTGTCTTTTGGTAAACGCTCCAACGCAACACCCACCCAAATAAAAAAAAAAGGTGCAGGTGGGGTCAAATGCGCTTTAAAACCGAGGAGCCACCAATTCTACTGTATTGACACACGCGTACGTACGTATGCGCGCGCGCACGCACTAGCACACGCATGCGTACTCACACACAGACACATACGCACAGGAACACAGCAACCACAGGTGTGCTGTGTGTGGGCTGCGCACCTACGCATCTGTAGTCCAACTAAACAAACTTCAATAAAGGACGCGCCGCTGTGTTTTTGTCTGAATGGCTAAGTAGAGATTTTTTAATTAAAGCTGATTTAGTAAACAGTACCAGGAAAAACAGTGCTTTTTTTTCTTTTTCTTTTTTAAACGTTCACTTGATGATCTGATCACATACCCACGTTTTTCACACTGATGTTACTGGGGAATTTAAGGGTTAAGATCAGAGACATAATATATGAGTCACATTCTAAAAACCCAGCACAAAGGGAATTATTAATTATTATTTTCTACTTTCTAGAGAACTGACGTGTTTTTTTTTTTTTCTTTTTCCCCCCGTTTTTACACGCCTCAACGAGATGTTTTAGCATTTGAAAACGTTAGGGTTATTCCCTAAATTGAGAAGGGAGAAATTACCTTTGCTCGACTGAACGCTTTTGACGTGGACACCTAATTATTTGCTTCAATTTTTTATTTTTTATTTTATTCGATTGTTTAAACACTTTAAAGAGTAAGCGCTTTTTTATCTGATTTGATGACTTGCTGGAGCATCATGTACTGTACATTTCAACATCTTGTATCTCAGCTCATGGACATTTCATCATGACCATCTAGAAAGGTTAAGAAGTAGCCTAAATCAACCATTTCTACATATGTACAATCAAAAGCACAATTCTGATCAAACCGTGTAACCTTTGATTACTTTGCTGCAGAATTTACCAGGAGGTGTTCTCACAGATTTTGGATTTTGCCTGCGCTGAGACCGTGTAATATACTCACCCGCGGTATTAACACAGGAGACGGAAAGCCGCAAGGTAAATCTATAATCATGGACAGAATGGGAACACACTTTAATCTTCACTTATCTCCAGGGGGGCACAGAATAAACAGCACTGCTAATTCTTATTGTTGATTGTAAGCGCAGAACGAGTCGCAATAGAACAAACCACCCACTGAATGGCCTGTGGACCCCCCAACACGCATTTTAACAACCTGGCAATTACAAACAACAGTAACCGGTCATTTGTTGAAAGGGGAAACGAAGCGAAGCAGACGAACTACGAACTCGAAGCAGCAAGTGTACTAATGAGACCCCCAAGTAGCGAACATTACAACCTAGAACTCGCATGTAGCTGAACGGTGCTTACCGAGGTTTATGAGGCATAAATTTTTGGTTAGAGCTCATACCCTTTATTAGACTCCTACACAGCTCAGGTACCTTATTTAAAGACAAAAGTACAAAGCGCGAGAATGCTACAGGACACGGATTCAAACTTTTGTACGTCGTGACAGACGACACTGCCAACTGTCATTCATCGTGCATGATTAAGTGTTGCTCTTTGTCTTGGAATCCTTTGTCAGAGAAAGGTCTCTATTTCAAAGATAATGTGGGATGATGAGAACTGCTCCGGAAGAACAGTCAGGGAAAAATGTTGTTTGGAAAAGAAAGCTTATTTATTAGGAGGGGGAAAAAAAACCCTTTCCTCAGAATAAATTTCATACTGTTTTGTTCAAGCAGGTTTATATTGGATGGTGCTGGTGCTGGTGCTGGGTTTGCAGCCTGCTCTTGCAAAGCACTGGAGGAGAAAACTCTAACATGGTTCCACTGGTGCATTATGCTGGTCATGCTAGTGAACAGCTCTGCTTGTCTAAGCTGTTTTTTTCCAGCATGCTCAGGAGTCTTTGAACTCGAGCCTTGTTAAACAGAGCTGTGGCCTAAATGGAGAGTTTCAAAGCAAAACCCTTCCATTAGGGCCTTTTGGTGAATTCTTGAGCAAGGATCTATCTATATATTCAAACTTGATCTTGTGCAAAAAGAAGAAAAGAGCACACACACACACAGAAACCTGAATCTCTCAGAGCCTTTAATAGAACTGTATTAATTTAATTGGAATTTTTATGAATATTCAACCTGGTGTTACTTTGAATTAGTGCTGACAATCAATTATACATTTTTATCTATTTAATCACAGTCATAGTCTGTGATTTATTATGAGTAATTAAAATTTTAAGCATTTTTAAGCATCAGAAGTACGCAATGTTGGAATAAAAAAATGCATATATATATATATATATAAAACATTAACATATGTTAAATAAGATCTCTTGAATGGGACCAGCACTGCAGTGGCTGGGTAGTATGGGGTATTGCAAATCCACTGACGACGGGGCTCGAACCCGGATCCTCAGATTTAAAGAAAAATCAACAACCTAGAGTCTTAGCCGCCTGAGCCACTCCTCCCACACCTTACATTTGATGTATTCTTGTAAAAAGAGTTCCTCTTCGAGATAGCTTGGGCATGCAGCTATGGTTTTATCCAAACTTCCACCTAGCTTATTATAATGAAACTTGCCGTTCTGCACACCTGGTGATGTCGCATCAATCATCTTATTATCCGGATAGCTGCGCTGTGATTATGAGAAGCCATTACGGTCAAGCTTGGTCATATGATTAATTTGTGTTGAAAAAAAAAATAGTAATGCTTTAAAATTTCTAGATGAATCACATACGTTAACACGTTCATATTGACAGCCCTACTTTAAATACTAGATCTTTCACAAACATTCCGAAACACTTCAAAGTCAGATGTTCTCATTTACAGGAATCATTTGTGCTGACTCATTCACTCATCGTCAATACCGCTTTATCCTGTATACAGGGCCGCGGGGGGCCTGAAGACTTAGGGCACGAGACGGGGTACACCCTGAACAGGGTGCCACTCCATCGCAGGGCATACACACATACACACACTCGCAACACACACTACAGGCAATTTGGGAATGCCAATTAGCAAATCAACAGTGCTAACCACTAAGCCACAGTGCCGCCGAGTCATTGGTGCATTAAGTCATTTTCTGTAAGCATTTTATCACAGTCAGTGTTGCTGTGAAAAACGTGAGTCTATAACTTAGGAACACATGTGGCATCCTGGCACACAAACTTTCACACCTAGGACCAGTCTACAGTAGCTGAGCTACCTCCAGAAACGGACATGCAGAAGTCCATACACGCTTAGCTCAGGATCGAACCGGAGACTCTGGAACTGTAAAGGGACAAAACTAGCCTCTGTTCCACTTGGTCACCTGAACGTGAATCATATTTTTTTTTATCCAACCAATCCAGTCAATTCACTTCAATTATGTCATATGTTCAATTATGCTTTGTCAAAACTGACACGATTCCCCACTATAGTTGGAATAGCTGCTTCTTGCTCCGATACAGTTTTTTGTATGGCAGATCCAATTGAAATAAAGAACCAAAATAAGATGAAGGTCTCAATCACGTGTTGGGTAGAAGCGAGCCTCAGCAGGGGGTCAGGAAAAAGAGCAACGAGAAAGAGGCAGAATCACGTGCAATGTTCTCCGCATACTGAGCGATTCTTCCATAGACTTTATCCCTGAATTTAAAAATCACATCATTTAAGTGTGAGCCAGTGTACGGATGAAGGGGGGAAAAAAAACCTATCTGCACTTTTTCTGATAAACTAAATAATCAATCAAGAGCATTATTTAGTACATTTTCCATATTGAAACTATGATGCAATCCCTGTGTTAGCGAACCCTCATTAGCAGTCAGCTTCAATTTTTTTTTTCTCCCCGAGTACACATGTTTTGTGATGATTCAGTCCCTGTATATGCTTCTGTTTGCTTGCCAAGCCACGTGGTTAAACTAAACAGAATGGATTACTAAAGGCACCAGTTTATTGATTCTATAGTGGTGGCTATGAGGGTCACAGAGGTTGAGTGATGTCTTAAGATCAATTAATATTAATAGTCTATAAAAATGAAATATATGAATTTAACACAAGCTATATGGACCATAGATGAAGTACACTGACAGGAAGCTATAAATCCAGTATCACAAAGGGGAAAAAAAAACATATCCTACATTTAAAAAAATAATAATAATAATTAAGGAGAAAGAAGATTAAGGAGAAAGATACACTGATTCCTTCTGCAATATCTAAGGTAAAAACCTAAGCATGTTTGTTTTTTGTTTTTTCATCTTGAGAAAATTAACTAAATTAAGCATCGATTGCCTCTGGCCAAGAGAGTAGCTGCTTTTTGAATAATGCAAACGTGAGTTAAAACATCATTAACATACTGCCAAGCTAATTGCATCATAAATGTGCATGTCTCGCCACATTGACCATTATCGCTTGTTCGTCGGATATAAACACGCCCCTCAGTACATGAGAAATACAGTAGGTGACGTGGCATTGCTGAGTGGTCATTTCTCTCAGCTCTGATGCTCTATTCAACCCATCCTGTCAGAAAGGCTTTTACTCCATCTCGGAGTAACCTGCAGCAGATGTGTTAAGTAATGACCACCATTAATTTTGCCCCGGTCCATCAGCAACCCAGACAGGAATAATGGTCCCATTGGGGCAACACCCTCCCACCTGATGGCACTCAGCCAAAAATAAAAACAATATCTAGGCGAAGCATGAGTGGATTCGAGACTGTATCATCACTGATGCTCGTGCCATGTTCATATTAAAGACGTGCATGAATAAACAAAGTGTATAACTTCTAATGTTGAATTCATATATATATATATATATATATATATATATATATATATATATATATATATATATATAAATATTCTCTTTTCTCTCCTCTTTTCATGTAAAAGTGCACAAAGCTGTAACTGGCTGCTTCAATTTAGGCTATAAATTATTCAGCACACTGGCCTTCCAGTGCAGTAGGCTGTGCAAAGATCTCTGCATATCACTACTAACTAAAGAAAAAGACGAAGAAATACTCTCATTCATTTTGCATATTTGACTGAATTTATAATGAGTCCAAAATCTTAACCAACTGACTTTTAGTATGTTGATTTGTTGTTGTTGATTTATTTTTATTTTTATTTTTTAGGTTTGCCCTCATATCTGCAAACTCTGAACGCATACTGAAGAATATGCGGCACACTAATTTTAGGAATTCTACTATGCACTGCAGTAGCTTAGTGTGGAGCTGAGCCCAATGTGCTCCAAAGTGTGTAGGCAATTAGAGAACATGGCATCAGTTCAGGCACAAACATACAACGAGCTCTCTCAAATGTGTGGTAAAATATGTGCATAAAATAAAAATATGCCTTTATGGATGATGCGTGGGTGGTGTCACCACCTTGGTGCTCCAGGGTCACTAGTTTGTGCCTGAAACCTTGTTTCAGGCTGAATGGAGTTTCATAAGTTCTTCTCATGCTTGCTTGGGTTTCCGCTGGGTTTGTTAGTTTTCCACACTTCCCAAAAACATGCATGCGGGTGGGTGGACTGGCTATTCTAACCTGTATATGTGTGTGTGTTTGAGAGAAAGAGAGAGAGAGAGATCGTGGATGGTACCCTGTGATAAATGAATGGATGAATGAATTAATGAATGAATATATGGGTGAATTAATAAATAGATGGGTGGAAAATAAATGAATGGATGGATGGATGGATGGATGGATGGGTGTGTTGCAGAAAGCAAACTGCAAAGAATAGATTACTATAATAATGAAGAACCAAAATATGATTTGCAGCCCTAGTGATCGAATCGAAAGAGCACTCCTCACATGAACATGTGTACACGGAGCACGTGGAACCGAAAGCAGATTTCCAGTTTTTCCTTCACAGGGAGGTTGTCAGTGCGCATGCGCATAAAGATGAAGCCTCCTAAGAGACTACGACATCATAAAGACCCCTGGGTATTAAAATGTAAGCATTGGGCATTTAAAAAATAATAATAATAAGGAGTTTGCGCGCTCTTAGATATACGTGCACTTTTCTTACCCAGCCTCCATTGTCCCGAATCCAGTTCTGCAGCGGCCCGTTCAGGTAATCCGTCATCCAACTTGCTATGTTGTCCACCTGGGACGCCATCTCCTGGTTCACGCTCTGTACGCATAGGGTGCTCCCGAACTCGAAGAAGACGACGATGCGGCCCCAGTTCACGCCGTCCCGGAACAGCTCCTCGATGACGGCGGTGAAGCGGCGCTGCGCCGTGCTCGGGGTGAAGTGCAGCTGGTCCGACATGGCCGCGAAGTCGCGCTGGTACGTCCGCTCGATCTCGTCGCCGGCCTCGCGCAGAACGCGGTGCAGTGGCAGGACGGCGCGCGGCCTGCGATCCACAACTTCCGCCGGCGGCGGCTCCCGCAATCCGTCGTCGTCTTCCTCGTCATCCTCCGCAGCTCCGGCGCGGAACTCCCACACGTAGCCTCGTTTCAAAAGTTTGTGATAGAGATACTTCTCAACGATATCCCGATTGTCATAGGGGCTATGATTTGCCATGTTTGTTTGTTTTTTTATTATTATTATTATGATTATTATTTTAAGATCAGACGCGCAAGAGTGAGATAGAGAGAGAGAGCGAGAGGAATGCGTAATTTCGCGCAGGGGGTCACTCGGAACCAACCTGAAAACTGTCTGTCGCGGAGCAGAACCTCAGAACCAACAGCAGATCCATTCCCATTTTCACGCCGGTCACATCGTCGATCTGCGCGCGATCCCGACGGGGACTGAAGACGACTGCACGGAGCATTAGGCTGAGAGCTACGATGACACGAGAGATCCCGGAGTTGTGTGGGCGCAAAAGCTTGCAGCTGATGAGAGAGCGAGAGAGAGAGGCGCGCTTTTGCGGCGGGACCACCGCGAGAGCTTCTTGTGCGCAGCGCCCGTGCACGCCCCTTTTTTCACCGAGCAAAGTTGCGGCTCATTCAGGCGCTACTGGTCAAAAGAAAAATGCGCAGTGGTGTGTTCTTTGGATTTCCAGCTCAAATTCGTGCCGCGAATATAGATATATATAAATTTCGTTTCCCCCGCAGTAGAATCTCACGCGCACTCCGCGTCACCGTAGGGGGAAAAAAAGACGGAAGAGAGCTCGGTATGAAGTCAGCGCACGCGCTATACTTTTCCCCCCTTTTATTGAAGCGATACGTAACGTCAGGCGCTGAAGATCCCGACAGCTTGCCTCATTCAGTCTGTGTGTGTGTGTGTAATTGGAGACGCTGTGAACGCGCAGGCTGTTGCTCCTGAGGGCCGGCACTTCCTCTACGTCACCCATTCAGTGTTTCGCAGTGGTTACTGACTGCGGCCAAATCCCAAACAGCCCCGTGCTCCTCCAAAGGGCACTAAAATACTATGAAACACATACATTTTGCACCCACTGCGTATCCAGTAGGGCGCTATTTGCACATGCTAGGACAGTGGTTTACAGTCCTCATAGCTTGACCCATCAGTGGACATGGCATTAGGCCTGTGTGTGTGTGTGTGTTCTTTTTTTCCATTTCTATTTATAACCCTAGTGTTTATAGTCACGTTTTAATGTGCCTTGCTTCCTAAATTTGAATCTCATAGGCTCAAGTAGTTTAACTTGCAAATAGAGCAGGCTAAACATATTGTGCAGACTGAAATACCTCTCCCAGTGTTCTTCATACTGTAGCATATAAGAGCAATAAATAAGTCAGAGTAGCCTATATGTATAAGACAAGAGTGTTGATTCCACTATTAAGTTTATAGAAAAAGAAAGCAATCACTTGAGCTGAAATATATTAAGGTTGTATTTACGCAACATTTAATGTACAGGATGTTATCCAAAATGATGCCCATATACATTCTGCATGACTTATGTTTCAGCCTGTTTTTTTTTAATTACTTTTATTGGCATTTCAGCCATATACATACAGTTCAGTACAATCCGGGGTTGCATTCGCTCATCGTATGCACCATCGCCGTAGATACTCTGCAGTCTGATCTGGGGTTTCAGTAAGCTATAAGCCCAGATTGATGCACTCATATCCACCGTAGACGATGTTGCCTATTGTTACAGTCCGTGAGGCATGCGTGTGACATGCTTACAGTTGATGACGCTACCTACTGTAGCCTGTGATGACACTGCAATCACTGCCTGCCCCCAAACAAACAGAATTTGTTATATAAATCTAGCGTAAGTACCCGTCATTGAGGGGTATTGAGGGGGAGTTCGTAGAAATTAAAAAGAAATTAAAAGGCTAAAGATCAAAGGAAGCTGATCAGCTTCATTGTAATCAATAATTTTATTATTTCAGGTTGAAACCCACGTGCATGTCTGCCTGTCTTTCTGTATGGCACTCATGACTCTCTGCCTAACTGATTATAAAAAGAAATAAAATTGTATAAGGTTGAGTATCTTCTGCCTTATTTACACTAAATTGTACTTCTTTGTCGTCAGCCTAATACACTCCCTGTTCGGTAATCGGAGAGAGAATCACAGATAAGAAATCGAAAAAGTAGATCAGATGAAGTATTGTCTTAAAACAATTTCAGCGGGTTAAAATTCACTAATACCACAAGTAATCCCAGTAAAAATATTCAGATTTAGATTTTCTAATTTCTATTGGTGCAGATCTTTGTTTACATTAAGCAAGTAGTTTATTAGTAGCTTGTTTTAAAGTAGATTATTAAATCCGTCACATAACTGTTCATAACATCAATTTACCCACAATTTTGATTTTATTTATGGTAAAGGTTAAACCTTAGTCAGATATCTAAGTACTGTAAAACTTTCACTAAATTCTGTCCAGCTGTTGATTTAAGACACATCCACAGTTTGACGCATGCTCAGTATACTGTCAAAATTTGCAGTTTATACTCTGGCAGTTTACCCACAATTTTGATTTTATTTATGGTAAAGGTTAAACCTTAGTCAGATATCTAAGTACTGTAAAACTTTCACTAAATTCTGTCCAGCTGTTGATTTAAGACACATCCACAGTTTGACGCATGCTCAGTATACTGTCAAAATTTGCAGTTTATACTCTGGCACATACCTGCTCATAATTTCTCTTTTACTCAACATTTATTTATTTATTTATTTATTTATTTATTTTTATGGTGCAGGTTTAACTTCAGGTAAATATGAAGGGCCGTTCAAAGTTGCATTAAATTCTATCTAGGCAGTTTTGCGTGATGCTGTGAAAAAACCTGGCTAATACAGTCATACATACCTCTACATGCATACATACAGTCAGACAGACTGGTTTCTGGTCCTCCAATGTATGAAACATAAAACTATCATTGAAAGAGTGAGTTCTGACTAATGTACAGATAAAACCATTGTTTTATTCCAACTATATTTTAATAGAATTTATTCAAGTGCTATTGCTAGTCACTTCACAGTCACGTTAATGATTTCTTATAATTGCATACAGGCTTCTCACGTGTGTGTGATCCACCCTAATAACACACAGTCACACTCCCCGGATAATGGTCCAATTATTTGTACTGTACGATCATGGACAACAAAGCCTTTCGAACAACAAAACACCGTGAATGTGCTACCTAAATTATTCAATAATGTACATTTACCATGCTGACCTAATGCTAAAGTGGACAACTCTTGACTGATGTTTTAAATAAACCAGCCAAACGGTTTGTCTTCCAAGCAGAAAATCGACACACCAGCTTATATTCAAGTCAAGTCATTTATTTTATATAAGGAGTTTGTACATTTTAAATCTGTTAAGATTTAAACCTCAGGTTAAAGTCGGCTCTGGATGTGCTTTGCCACAGTGGGATTTTACTTCCACCGTTTTTTCTCGTAGTCCCAGCTTGAGGAGAAGCCGTGCACGGGGTTAACCCTCATGTCGAGCATCCGTTGGGTTTGCTTCTCCACCCATTCAGAGGAAAGTGTGTGTGGTACATCTCCATACACTGCAGAACATATAGTGGAGAAGTGAGTAAAACAGTCCGTACTACTGTAAAATAAAACAGTCTGTACTGTTATAGGAAAAGGATGAAAGACAAAATGGTGTACTGTACCACCCCCCAAAGTGGTCGTGAGGTTATTGTCCTGGTATATCACAGTTACCTGCCAGTAGTTACATGTCTACAAGGACTGCACAGACATTTTATCCAATTATAAAGTAGATACGCTTAATATTGCAGACCTCCGCTATTTAGGTCTTGTTATATCTTTATAACAGCAATAAACATTCATTTCCTCCCCATCCTCATCCCTCTCTCTCTTTTTATCAAAGATAATGATACATTAAAAGAAGATTCTTCCATGTTCAAATGTCAGGTTCACTGTAACTTTTACACTTCCAAAGCACTGACACTGGAGACTCCTTACAAAAATACCACATTGCCCCACAGACATCTCTACCTTACTAACAAACCTTTTAACCATTTTTATGAACATCTGTCACACATGTTCCTGTGTAATTACCAAAAGAATTGATAAAAAAAAAACATTTTGAACGAGAGCAATAATATAAACCTTTCAGGCAGAGTTATTGTAAGAGTTGCTGTTAGAAAATTAATCTAAATTCTAAATCTAAATTTAAGAGCATTGTAAGATAAGACATTTCTATGGTATATTCATCAAAGTAACAAATCGTGTGAAATTAAAACACATTGACAGAAACACAGCACTGATTAATTCTTAATGAAATCTAATTAGTCAGAATAAAAATTTTAATTTTAAGTTTCACCTTAATATCTTTCATTTTAATACATTAACACTTCTTATATGAAAGCTAATTCATGGGGGATTTTTGTATATCAAATGCTTTAAATTATCTAAGACTTATAAAACACTCATTCACTCACTCACTTACTCATTCGTTCTCTAAAGTGCTTTCCCGTACATGTCTTGAAGTTGAGTCATATCAACTGGACTTCTTAGTACAGTAGAAACGGTTCACTAATTATCCAAGCAGCTTCTTCAGTCTGAGTAGTTAGACGTTTCTACTGTACTAAGAAGTCGTCCAGTTGACATGTCTCAACTTCTATGTAAGCTCACCTGGATGACTAAGAATCTTAACAGACATATTCCATTACATGGTCGTGGGAGGCCTGTAGCCTATCCTAGGGAACTCCAGGCACAAGGTGGGATACACCTAAAAGAGGGTGCCAAACTCCCAAGCATACAGCAATTAGACTTAAAGGTGAGAATCGAACCTTCAACCCTGGAGGTGCAAGGTGACCATGCAATCTCTCATAAAATATAAAGAGCGGCACAGTGGCAACAAGATTGCTCTATCATCCAAAGCTCGCAAGTTCGAATCCTGTGTGATGCTATAGGCTCCTGCAGCCGGGGTACCGTAGAGAGCTGATTGGCTGAGCTCTCCCACAGAGGAGGAATGTGAGGCAGTCCAGTGTTTTCACTTCAATTGCGGCTCTATAGCCAATCATGGACGTCTGCGAGTTCATGCAAGCAGAAGGAACAGATAGCGCTGTCCACCGGAATGGGCTCCCTTTTCTTTTCTGGAGCTAGAAAAGATGCGTTTGGCTGGTGTCATGTGACAGTCTTCAGCCCTCCTTTGATTCATAGTAGTAGCCTTGGTGTGGGAGTACCCTAATGACGGGTGGGAATTGGCTACCATTAAATTAGGGAGAAAATTGTGGAAAATCCTTAGGAAAAAAAAACAATAATAATAATAAAGAAGAATTATGGTTAGGTAATGACTTTTTTGTAGCTGCTATAAAATTGTTAACAGGAAATAGCTTGTGTAGTGGATGTTCCAGGGCGTTAAATGGTTAACAAGCATGACATGTCATTCAGGAATGTACAGTAATTGGTGGCAAATTGCCATGGTATAAGAGGGGTAAAACTTCACGGTGTGCTTTATTTTTCAGTAAATGATCAACTTCAAGGAAGTAATAAGTAGCTTTCTGTCGGGCTGTTTCATGTCACATGACCCGCATGTTGATTATTTCCTATACTAGCATGCTGTATCATATTTTATTCCTTACTAACAGTATGATATAAAAGTAAAGAAGCAGAAAGCAGAAAACACATCATTCATTTATTATTACATTTCCTCATAATAGTTCTCAATTCACATTAATCAAAATACCTCCACTCAATGAGCGTTTCCTTTCATCTTTTTTAGACAGATGACTACATTTTGATAGCTTGGATCGGGGGGGAAGCATTAAAGACTTTAAAGCTGTTTAGTTACTGATAGAAGCTATACGGCTTCATATCCTTCATTGGCAAATTTAGCTGATTTTATCACTTTATAAAGCTATTTAGACTGAGTTAAGCTTTTATTCGTCGCAAATAATTAATACATACTTCTTCACCCATCCCGGGAAGGTGGGGGTTAAAGCTTAGAGTCAGCCACGAAACTGCACCCCCGGAGGTTGTTCAAGAGCCCAACAGGGGCAAATTGGTAGAGCAGGGGCTTGAACCACCGTCCTTCTGGTCAATAATTCAGAGCCTTAACACCTACCACTGTTCCTTTTACTAGTATTAATAAGTACAAAATATTTTTTATGAAAGCTGACAGCTGCATCGACATTAAAAATGTCCCTTTAAAATGTCCCCAAATTCTGATTATATACAGCCTGTTTAATAAGCAGCACCTTATTCTCATTGTTGCTCTCATTTTAATTAAGGAAAACCCAATGGTAAATTATAAACTAAATTTCCAATTTAAAACCAGTGACATTCATTAGGCATGCTATTGTGTGCCGCATGGTACAAAGATGTTAATTAAGGTGAGTTCACTTAATATGCTAATCACTTTGACATTGCACAGACAAAACGGTCACAAAGGATAACTTATCAAGCACTGAGTCTAAACTGCTTTGTGAGGGCTATTTAGAATATTACTCATTTTGGCATCTGACTGTTATAGCATGAACAGATTACATTTAAACGGAGAATGTACAGTATGTGAAAACACAGTGTCTTGTAAAAAGCTGGAGATACATCGTTACTATTAATCTGGGTTCCAGTTCAGAGATATTCAAAGCTGTGAGACTCAAATAGACTTCACTTTCCGCAGTTTGTTACAGGCTCGAAGTTAATGGAAAAGTAGGGTAGACAAACTAAGAGACAACAACAGTGTCTGTATCTGTAAACCAATTTCAGAAAGCTTGTCTGAATTGAAGTCCACTTTGTATGGATCTTTTTTTTTTTTTTTTTGGATGTGTGTGTTTTTTGGGGGTTTTTTGGAGTCAGTGGTTGCACTTTCTTTGTTTGATGTAGGTGTGTCACGATAAGGGCAGAAATTATTAAAGATTAAATTATAGACCCTTTTTAACTGCCTGCTGAAATGAACAAAGATAACATGAATTTATGAACAAAAACCTATTGAGAACTCTGCTGTATTCAGGAACCAGGTGATGTCTTCTGAATGGAGAAGCAAAACAAAGCACCATCGTAGGTACTGAATGTGTGCACCAAAAGCGTTTGTTAGACAGATTTTTAGTTTCCATAAAGAGTTCAACTTTGACCCTTCTCTGATATGAAAACACTGTACTTTGTAGGGTTCCTCACTGGGTTCCCAAAGGAACAAATTAATTAATCATTCTATATTAATGGTTTTGTAAAAGTGTGTTTCTTTTTAATATTCATATTCTCAGTATTTATTTTAATTTGTACAGTAAGCACATTATTATAGTGCCTTTGGTTTTGGAGTTTATTTCCGGAACATGGCACTCGAGAGAGAAATACACCTCGGATGAAACAGTCCATTGCAAGACACAATCACACTTTCACACACACTCACTTACACTTAGCTGGAAATTTATACTGCATTTGAGGGGAAGTTGCAACTTCTAAATTCCCTGATTAAACTGGCAAAAGCCACCGAAAACACCCCCTCAACTTACAATTTCAATTCGTCAGCTTGGGTTAAGCTACTCATCTACCAGTTCCTTCTCCACAGAGTGACATAAATTCATCATTGTCATGCTCACTCCAAAGTCCCCTTTCTACACTGGTAACTTTTACAACATTAGAGTTGTAAATGTAGCCCAGTAGCTACTAGAGGTGGAAATCGCCAGGGATCTCTCAATATGATATCATGATACCTAGTTTCCGATTCGATTCATTTTTGTGATTCTGTTAGTATCACGATTTGATAAATATCCCATCAGTTATTATAATTTTTATTTTTATTACTTTAGATTTTGTTACAATTCTAAACAAACTTTACTAATTATTTGCTCCTATCACACAGGATGCTGTGCTGCCAATGTCTGAAATGTTTATAGTCCGCCACCATTACCACTATATATATATATATATATATATATATATATATATATACATACACTGTATATATAATTCCAACTTCAAAAATCGAAAGTTCACTGGGACAGAAAAGTACCAGTAGTCATTCAGTCCATAAGTTAAAGAGCTTTTTTATGGGTTCTGAATCTCTCTGAATCTCTGAATTGATTTTTTTAATCAATTGACCTGATATTATTATATATATATATATATATATATATATATATATATATATATATATATATATATATATATTATATATTTCAATTATATACCACTTTCAAGATGTAATACATGAATATTTCTCAAATATAAATAGAAATCGTATCAAAAGGGTACACTACAAACACTTCTTTCCTTCTTTCTTACTTTCTATCTTTAAACAGTAAATAAAAAGTAAATAGTGAAAATGGTCTTATTTTCTTTTTTTTGGGGGGGGGGGGAGGGGGTTTTGATTTTTTTCCCCCCATACTAACTTGCTGTGCACTGTATTTGCAATATTTTCAGAAAGTGCTTTTGGGTAAATACCCTCATTGCCTTGAATAGAATCGATCCCAGGATGTCAGTAGTAACGATGTAGTAACATAATCTAAAAAGGAAATAAAAAGAGGAATGAAAGAAACAGTTAATTGTGTGAAATCCCCTAAATACCCCACCGCACACATGCACACCACAACACTCATCAGCCTTGTCAGCAAAACAAAGATAAGGAGCTATTAATTGTCCTAACAGACGCTGCACCCGGTGGAATATCTAATCCATCTTATCTTCTGACTAGAAAACAGGAATGGAATAAACAGTGCCACACAACCAAATGCTATGTGAAACTCAGGCACATGCTGTACTTTATAATTCAGGTATAATTTTGTACTATTCTTCACACTTTTTTTCATCACTTCTTTTATCTGTTCTCAAGCCTGCAGGTCTGGTGCGTGTCTTAAGTCAACGGCAGACGAGTGCTTAATGCCCGAAGAGGTGCATTCCCTCGCTTTTCAAGTTCCAACATGAAGCAGACTGCGTGGGAAATACCCATTCTTAAATTCTTAACTGACTTTAGCACTTTTCTTTTCCCACCTTCACTTTGACTCAAAACTCAAAACAAAAAATTTTTCCCTTTTATTAGTTAGTTTCCTCTTCTTGCTCTTTCTCTCTACTCTGTCTCTACTACAGGTGTAGAGCAAGGCCATTATCTGTGTCATTATTATCCTATAATATATCTGTACAGATTTAACCCTGAATTAGACCTGGCATGAAGCAGAAAGGTTATATTTCTTTCTTTTTTTCTATTTTTAATCGTATCACCATACCTGAGAAACACGCTAAGACTCAAGATGAATTTTGTCAGCATAGTGTCTGTAAATACTAGTTTTGACAAATCCTCAACCTCAGCTACAGTACTACACTGTAATTAAACATATTGAGTACTGTTAGCTTAAATAATTACAATTAGTTCAAATTAATAGACCTGGATGAGTATTTAGAACTTTTTGGTATTTATGAGTTTGTAGAAATGACACTTTTCAAGTTAGCTGAACAAATTTGATATTTTAAGTAACTATAAGTACTTAAGTAACAGTAACTGTCACCTTAAAGTTCCACCAACTTAAAATCTTTCAGACTAGTGATTTTGTGTCTGACGTCATCAGGGCAATAGGGCAATAAAATTACTTAAAATTGGAAAAAAATCATTACTTAAAAAATTAGATGTAACTGATTACCTCAAATTTTTTGAGTTTTGCCAACTTAATCAATTTTACAGAATATGTAAAAGTCTTAGGCACCCTGTGTGGGGGGTTTTTTCCAGTAAAAATTTAGTTATACATTTAAATTTTATGATCTCATTATTATGTCAGTACAAAGAACATTTCAGATTTCTGACGATTTCAGAAGCATAAGTATTCCAGTAAAAAATGAAATCTTACAGGTAAAATATCTGTAGGACTGAAAAAAGACCACTTTTCAGCCAAAATAAATTAAAAAATAAATAAAAACAGCTTCTAGGTTTTGCATAGTACTGTACATCACTCAAATTCACAAACCCCCGCTCATACACTTCGAATTATTTGTTTGTTTGTTTGTACCTGTCCAGAATATTAACTAATGAATTTTGTCGTTTTTATTTCTCCAAATTAGGGCTGCACGATCTGATCACATCACCTTGTGATTATTTTGACACAGTCAAACCAATGACGTCAAACCACAGCACAAATGATATCATTAAGAGGATGCTTAACTAAATACTAATATTATTGACAACATCTACATAAATTATACCAGACTCTGGGTATATTACATGTAATAAATTGCAGCCTTTTGCTTTTAATTCAATTAAATGCAGCGCTAATCAAAACCTAATCAAACCTGTAGCCTCGTTTAAACCAACATTCCTGTGTTAGTACTTACTACGAATGAAAGCTATGATCATGTTAATAAGCGTCGTCTTTTTTTCTACCATAAGCTTTGTCTGACCGATTACTGACACCCATGCAAGAAAAAAAAAATTCCGCTACTAGCATTTGCTCCAACCCATTCCTGATATACACCAGTATAACATACTCCTGTTCTGTTACAACCCTACTCTGTACACTCCACCGCAGTGTTTTTTTCTTTCCAGACCCAAGATCCAAGGCCTTTGAGACAGGAGGTGGGAGATGCAAGTCTCAGCCGCATCCAACAGCGCTTCTAAATCACACGCACGCCTGATTTTTTTCGAACTCCTAGCACATACAAAAAAAGCCTTTTGCTCCGATGTGCTCATTATCAACTGCTCACCATCAATCACACACACAGATAGCCTTGGAAAAAGTAGATGTGCTAGTTTGGGGGTCTGGAGGTTTTCCCAAACGAAGTCTGAGTTCAAACACCTAAATCTTTAGGTTTTTTTTCTTTTTCTTTTTTTTGGTGTGTGTGTGTCCCTTTCTGTTTCTGGAAGCAACGGCCAGCAAACCCAGCACTGTCCAATTACTGAGTGTGAGCTTAAAGGACTGACTGACAGACAGAGAGTGTCTACTGCAGGTAAAAAAAAGAAAAGAAAAAGCTTACATGATTTCACCCTCTCCCACCTTTTTACAGTTGCTTGATTTGCTGGGGGAAAAAAACGTTTAGATGTAGAAAGAAAAATTCAGGAAGAAACTGCAGTATCATTCAGTAATGTTAATGGATGAATAAATTTTTTTTAAAGTATACACCCAAGTTTCCAGGGAAATAGGATGCTTTAGAGACAAGTCTTACATCGTTGGGGCAGGCAAATTGGTTCTAAGGCTGTAGGAAGTGAAACAAAAGGGTTTTTGAGTTCTAGTGCCAAATTAGTAACAAATAAACTGCAACTTCTCTGGAATATAAGACAGGGATGGTGATATTTATTTTTTGTTATGTCTGAGAAGCCACAGGCGTAAAGGATAAAAGGGAAATATTCTTCTATTTAACAAATGGTCTACATATATAAAGAATTCCAGGAACATAAAATCTGAGCGTACAAGTATGCTGCAGTTCTACGATTGTTCAACCCAAATTATGCTGAATATACAATAGTCTGAAAGACTGCACATTATATTGCATTATGAATAAGATGAATAGTCACTTTTAGGAGACGTATAGATATAAATTCATAAACATTAGGGGTAAAAGCGTTATAACAGAGAATATGTGATTTGTTCGAATGATGGATGGAAAGACGATTTCACATGTGGAGGTTTGGAGGCATTGCTAATAGATAAGCTATTAAGACAGTTTACCACAAGGAACAGTTTTGCTTTCATCACAACATTCAAGGTGGTATGGGATTAAAGGTGAATCGGCCATAACGTTAAAACCATTAACCACTATAGTAGTGTGTAGGTCCCCATATGCTGCCAAACCAACTCTGACCCATCGAGACATGGACTCCAGAGGACATCTGAAGGAGTAGCAAGAGATACTTTATGTCCTGTACAGCAACGTACAGGCAAGGTGGTGCCTCCATGGATCATACTTGTTTTGAAGGCCAAGTCAACACCTTAAACTTTGTCAGGTTCCTCAAACCATTTCTGAACTTTCTATTAATTATTTTTGCATACATCAGGACACAAAGTAGCCACTGTCATTAGGGAATACTGATGTCACAAAGGCTCATACTCGGTCCATAACACTGTTTAGGTAGGTACTGTATCGGTACTACATGTCAACTGATTTAGCTGGCATGCCTTGCATGCTGTCATACATACTGTACATGGCGCACACACACTATGCCGTCCACATGATGTTAAAGAAAGCATGATTCATCAGACCTACTTTCATTGCTCCATGGTCCAGTTCTGATGCCCACTGCAGGCATTTTCAGTACTAGACACGGGCCAACATGGGCACCTTGGCACCAGTATTAACTTTTAGTGATAGATAGATAGTGTCAGATTCAATGCTTGGTGAAGAGGTAGTCTTCTGTATTATTTATTTATAAACCCAGTCTATATCATTACAAGTTCAAGTGGAATCTGATGATGCTGATATAAGAGACTGAATAAAAGCAAATTCGGTAATGAAGGGTGTTTTTATTATTATTATTATTATTATTATTATTATTTCATGATACCCACCATACCAACGCTGCCACAACACCAAAAGGCCAGTGAAGCCGAGGAAAAAGAGGACCCCTCCCACCACTGTCTTCCACTGATCAGAGCCCTTCCTCATCTCCGCATAGCTCTGTTCGAACGTCAGCCTATACACTGTGAAAAAAAACATGAACACTGTGCATTACACATACACATATTCAGCGTTCAATCCTGTTTCAAACGACAACCATGCACGATAAAAAGACATTTCAGTGTTATATTGCAGGAAACAAGCGTTATAATGAATGCTACAGTATTAGCAATTATGAGTGGGCAACATTGCCACCTTGTGGGTACTGCACTGCAACACAACTCTGCTAGAACTGCAGCAAGCACAAAGAGTTTCACATTTGAATAAATAAACAAACATATAAATAAATAATCCACTTCCTGGTGCAGTTGAATGTGTTTACATCAGCACAAAACATATTACACTCCCTAGCTGCTCATGAACAATGGTGTGCTTCAATGGAATTACAATGAATGATGGATCGGCACCCTGTCCAGGGTGTAACCTGCAGTATTTTTGATCAAATTATTACCTGGTTGCTCTTGAATGCTAAATAAATAAGGGATAGAAGAGTAAAACTCATTAAGCCTAGATATAAAATACTGATCATTGATCTCTTATTATTAACTGTATTACATTTACTGTATATGATGTGTGTATAGTGCATAATCGTATAGTGCAAAGTGTTTGCCTTTGATTGCCAATAAACAATTTCTGAATTCACTAAACACATCATAAATGATACACTTAACTGTTCCATCATGATGTCATGTATTTAAAAAAATGGTAAAATATAAAACGTTTATAAACAGAGCATATGACTTTTTTTTTAGAGAATGAAATTTTATTATTTTGAAATATGGATGCATATGAGCTTGGATGTTTGCACATGCATGGAGTTTGTATGTTCTCCCCCTGCTAAGTGGTTTTCCTCCGCATGTTCCGGTTTCCTCCCACAGTCCAAAAACATGCAGATTAGCCTAACTGGCGCTCCCAAAGTCTCCAGGGATAGGCTCCAGGCCCCCGTGACTCTGCGTACAAAATAAAGCACTATAGACGATGAACGAGTGAATGAGTGAGGTAATAATTTGATTAATGTCTCACCGTCCTCATCTGTCATTAAGAAACTTTATTTCCCAGAATTCCTTGCATTATAGACCACAGTCTACAATTCCCAACAGTACTCTGTTCTCCATTCAAGGTCCCCTAATTATAACTTTCAACACATTACTTTCATTACACAGCACCTATTTAAAGAGTGATCTGTTTCAGTCTTTGTCTGACATTACTGTGACCTTGGTATTCTGATTCTGACTCTGTTCCTGATCCTGATTTCTAATTTGGCCAGTGATATTTCGACTGTGCCTTGACCTGACCGCTTTATGTTTTGGACTTTTGGTGCTGATCTGTAGTTGCATTAATTTCAATATCCAACTTTTGTGACAATTATGCTGAGGATTTGAACTGAAGGTGCATCACTTAAAACTGACTTAATAATACAGTAGCTTTAATGCATTAGACTTGGATACAAGTATCTTATTAGATTGTTTTTCACCAGGAATTATTAAGCTTCTACACTGATATTAAGAGGACATACATACACACTAAATAACTACAGTATAATATGCTGCAAAACAAATTTGTCACACAAGCATAGATCTCTACAACAAAGCAGGTCACACGGGTTAATTGGGTAAAACAAACTGTCTGATTAAAAAAATAATCACACAAAAACTACAACAGGTCATATTTACATGCTAGTTTCTCCTCCTTGGAAAGTTTGGTCCATGGCTCCATCTCCTTCTCCTTCAGCTTCTTCTGCTCAAGAGTGAGTTTTCTGACAAATGGAATATCAGGCAGTGGAGTATCCAGGCGGTTATTGTACTGAGGAACAGTGCAATCAATCACATCAACACCTAAGGGTAAAAAAAAAAAAAAAAAAGTATCTCACCAGGAGGTTTATCATTTAACATGGATGCCAAAAATCTATCACTAAGCACTGCCCCCTACTGGGAAATGTCTGGAGGTGTTCATGTAATCCTTTTGTAAATAAAAGGATTTAAATTGCAGGCTGGTTAATTTTTTTTTATATGGTGGAGTTTAAAAGGTATTGTTCTTGATTAATATTTTTGGCCATGAAATGCTTACATCAAGACAAATACTGTATTTTAAAATGAGTGCTACAGTGAAATCAACCTAATTAGACCAGGTGAGCAGAAAGAATGAGATGACTGATTTTATTTTTATTATTTCAATCCGATCTCAGAATTATGTGATTTTTTTTTTTTTTTATGAAAAGAATTTTGCCTGTTTCTGTCAAATAATTAACTGAAGCCATTGTACTAGGTATAATGTATTGCCAATATATTAAGGCATGAGTTATACAATAAGTGACCATGATTTCAATACTTACTTGTATACTTAAAATATTAAGCCCTGCTAGAGGAACTTATACAGTGCCAGGCTTCTTTACAAGCTCAAAGATGATTTAAAAAAAAAAAAAAAAAAAAAAACAGTCGTGTGTAATATTGCTCTTATAATCAGAGCAACTTTCCATCTGCCTTATTAAAAATATTGATGATTATTCCATGATTATTCCACACAGAACATGCGTCACCTGCCCAATGAAGATTGTTTTATTGTCTTTCTTTCATTTATTTTATTTTTTTCAGCCCACAAATGGTTTCAGAGGAGTTGTGGATAGAAGAAAAGTATGATGATCTAAAGTACTTTGGCTGTATATAATTAAAAGGTAATGGTAAATTCCATCATGTGTTAAACAGATGCTACTTTCAATTTTACATACATAGACGGTACAACAACTATGTACTAGAAAAAAAAACATATCACAATATTCTTTTCAGATTAGTCAATATCAATAATTATTGATCATTTTTAATAAGCTCTGATAAGTTTATAGTTTAGTTTAGTTTTTGTTTTTTTAGGATGGAGAGGTACTCACCTAAAATAAAATAAAAAAGAATAATAGATTGATTTTACTTCATACATTAAATAAATAAAGCAAATAAAAAACATTGTATTGTAAAAATCTAAAATCAACAAGATGCAATAAATATCAGAAAAATAAACTACTAAATACTGTACATCCGAAGTTTTGGTCGAAAATGTTCTGCTACACAATTTACACACAACAGTTCTGTAAATTCTTTTTTCTACTGACAATTCTTTCCTCACGTCCTTCTCCCTCATGTTCCTCCCTCACCTTCAGTTATTGGGTGTGTCCCATTTCGGGGGAAGAAAAGTACACAGTTTCTTCTGACTGTGCAGACTATGAAGGCCGAACCGAAATAAGACAGTTTGGTCTGTGGAGCTGAACTGCTCTTGGTTAACGTCATGTAACAGTGAAACCTGTCTCTTGCGGAGCGGCTGGATTGGCACCCAGCCTAGGGTGTACCCACCAGTCTCCTGGGATAGGTTCCAGGCCCCCACGACCCTGTATACAGGATAAAGCGGTATAGACAATGAGTAAGTGAGTAAATTTATGAAATATTTAATAATATATTTCACTTCCATTCTCTCTTCCGTGTTTTCAGTGGAAACAAAGCTGCATTTGTCACTGCATTTGATGGGGTTTTCAAAATGAAAACCCCATCAAATGCATGACATCAAATCCATTAGACAAGACATATTTCACCCTTCAAATACTTGCTTCGAAGAAAGTACCCTCAATTGAGACACACTAATGCACTCTTTCTAACCAGTCATCACATCAAAATTTTTTAGAATTAGTAAAAAAGTACTAAGTATCACAATATATATATATATCATTATTATTCCCATACCGCCTAGGCCTAATATATACCAATAATAATTAAAAATGATTTACTTTTTACATAATGCAACATCACAATAGAAAACTGAATCTTTTGGAAATTCCTTTTTTTTTTCTTTTTTTTTTAGAAAACAAATGCATTTTCATTTGTAATGTCTATTTATTTAATTTTTAAAAAGTTGTGCAAAGAATTGTGCAACTAGTGGTTTTGGTTTTGCTTCTCTTTGTTCTTCATTGCTGTAGTCCAGAAATGACCGGTTCCTTGTCACAGAAGATTATCCACCTGCTTTAGGACACAACCTTTTAAGCGCTTAAAGCCATGCAATGTCTCTATCCATGTCCGGATCTTTCCATCACTACATAAATATATATTTTTATCGAGAGAAACCTCATCATAAATAGAATATGGAAGTTAGCATGAAACCTTTGAGAAGACAGTTAAAGACACTTTTTTTTTCAATGGTAATTTCCCCTAATTTCCCCATTTTGGGGCAATCCATATTGTATATCATTTTTGCATATCCACTTTCTTTGTGTATGTTTTTTTTTTTTTTCATTGAGGTCTGTGAGTTAAACTTCTATTTAATGCCTCTATAGTAAATTGTTAACGCCTGTTCCTATAGTGAGACAGAGGACACAATATAATGTATTAGAACAAACACCTGTGATTATAATAATAATAATAATAATAATAATAATAATAATAATAATAATTAGTCTGATGGATAGCATTACAGTAAATAACCCTGACGTGTATCACCACTTATAGTCAATTGTTTCACTATAATAACCGGTCCCAAGTGGTTTAACTGGTGGACAACTCTTTAGGTATGAGTACGACTGACAAGATGGCTGTAGCAACAAAAATCAGATGACAATATGACATAGCTGCGCGAGCTCTATAGGAAGTGGGCATGTATCCTGTGGACTGGTATTTTAGGAGGTGGAAGTGATCTTGCAATAAGAGTAAAATGTGAAGTGAAAATAAATCATACAGAAAACAATATATCCAATCTGTTGACACATGATACGAATGCGAATGTGTATGAATGACTCACTGTGACCATGTGAAGCCAGGGCTCTGGTCGAGGTGGTCAGGGTCCTCCAGAACCCGGTCTCAGCCCGCAAACCACGAAGCAGCACATGGGAAGAAAGCATCTAGAGCACAAGATTACAGGTTTCGTGTTTAAGGAACAGATCTTATTAAATAGTATAACCTGTGAATGAACATGAGATACAGAAGTATGTTTCAGCTGGCACTTTCTTTAACCCTAACATATGCAATGAGTAGCTTCTCATTATTTAAGCAACCACTATGGAAGACATACAGTACGTATCTTGTGGTTTCAGTTTTAGGAGGGTCAATGTATTGACCTGCATCAAGTAAAGAAAACAACCTGGAAGGACAGTGTTGAACCATCAAATGTGGTCAGAAGAAAACAGTGACTTATTGTGATTTAGAGATCACTTAAACGACAACAGAAGTCACATCTAGGTTTAGTAGTGAAAGTAAGAGCTTTTCCATGAGTCTCATAAAGACCGGCATGAACAAACAAATCCAAAAGACAATATTAATATCAGAATCCAGAATTGTGCAAAATACCAGGCGATGTACAAGCAGGTATTCACAGGCAAGAGTACAATAAGGAAATAAGAAAAGAAAAGGGGGGTCATAACCAGAATAAGCAAACAGGAAACAAACGCTTGCTATATCAGGTGCATGAATAGGGCTGAACTGAGGTCTTAGTGCTGTGAGTGTGCTTGCATGTGTATGTATAATTGAGTCGAGGTGCGTGCAATCAGTATTTTGGTGAATTGAGAGTGTGTACTGACAGTTGGAGTCTGCGGTGGCCATGTTTGTATTCATTCTGAGAAATCAAGTGGTTGACATGAAAATATATGGTTTGTCCATAAAGCCAGGTTTGTATTTTGGCCTGCAGCTTAATTAGGTTGCTCCACATTTACATTTATAGTTAGGCATTTGGCAGATGCTCTTATCATATCATCAGCAAAAATGTTTTTCCATTGTCGATCCATTCTGTTGGTGTTTTGTTGCCAGAGATCAGTGTATTTTTGATAAACACAATGCTGAATGTGTGGTCTACCCGGGAATGGCCTTTACTGTACATGAAATCATCTCTCACAGTGTCAAATAAAACTGAAAGTAAGTTTAAAAAAAAGAACAAATAGATACAATACACAACTAACAACAACAGTGTTAAAATAACTTCTTACCGTTCTTTTCAGAGTTTAAGCAAACGCTGTAGAACTAAATTCAACATTGTGTGAGTCAATTCCATACCACAGCTTTTAGTCACAGAGTGGAGGAGTTTAGTCAAGGAGTATACTGTACAACAGTTACAGGAGGAAATATTCCTTCAACTTATGTGAGACATCAACCTCCTTGAGCACAGATCCTTATGCTTGTTTGAGCTTTAATTTAGATGCATTTATATAATTTGCTTTTCATGGATTTCAAGATATCAATATATATATTTATTTAATTGCTGATTTGTTTTTATTGTCTTTAAGCAAACGTAACTGAAGTGCTGGCTTGATGAAAAAAATTCATAATCGATACTACAAGCTGAAAAATATTATAGATTTTTTTCCATGTTTTTTTTTTTTTCTCTCCAAAAATCATGATATCTGTAGTTACCAGTTTCATGATATAAAAGTGAAAGTAAAAAAAGCAAATCTACCTGTTAAAGAATGGTGTTGTAATAACCCCACTACAGTTGCTTTGGGAAATCGGAAGGTTTTGTACCCGTAGTCAACCCAGGCAAAAAAAAGTGTGAATCATGTATTAACCATAAACAAAGTAGCCATTATATACAATGCATACATTGTAAAGGCTTGTAAAAGCCTTTACTCCCTTACTCTCCTAGCTCATAATTTGCATTCTTTGCTCCTTTCTCGTTTCCAGTATTGTTCCGTCATTCCTTAAACCAGCTGCAATAACTCCTATCCTTTAAAAACCATAATAACTAATCATAATAATCTCAATAATCTCCATCTAAGATGAAATCTTCCTCTGATTTAAAAACAAGTTTCGAAACAAATTTATAATCACCATAGAGGCAATCTTTTTTCATCATTTCAGTCTTGATTGTAAAAGAAACAGAAACTGCTTTGGTGAAGGTCACCAACAGCCTCCTGTTGGCTGCTGATGCTGGACTATTAATTCTTCTCTCCCATTATTTTATCAGACTGCTTAGCTGCTACTGTATACAGTAGGCATCATTGACATCCCTGACACCTAGTTCACTTCATACCTCTCTGACCATACTCAGTTTGGTAAATTAAAAAAGAAATAATTATCATGTTAAACTGTCAGCTGTGGTGTTCCCAAGCCTCTGTTCCTGGCCCCCTTCTGTTTCTCCTCATCTACCTTCTCCACAACTTTCCATTGTCATACAGATTACACACAACTTTACATGTCCACAAATAGAATAAACACTAGATTTTCCTATAACGTTCTCAAACTCAAAAGCAATAAGACGGAACTTGTCCTCACTATGTCAAAATCTACTCAACAGTTTGTCACTTTGCATTGACGGTTTCTCAGTTTCTCCCTCCCCCTCCACTCAGGTCAAAAATTACTTCATGGGGTCGGGGGTCATCTTTGCTACCACCCAGTCCCATATTAGCAGTGTCTGTAGATCATGTTACCTCCAGCTCTGTAACATTTCTCGGCTCTTTACATTCCTCAACCACAAACCACTGCCACTATTACACATGCATTGTCTGTGGATGGACCATTCATGTTAAATTACCACCTAAATGCAAACGAGAGCGCACATGAGGATAGTGACTGGCATCCCACATAGGATCCACTGTGATCCAGTCAAAAGCTGTAACTAAAGTTGAATTGATAAATACATATTTAATAACAATTAATAAATCAAAGATATAGAAACTTATATCAAATACGAGCAGCTTAATATTAATACTATGAACCTTGTCATCCATCCAAAATGTTTGTGCGGTAGTGCAGAAAGGAAATATGCGCTGAAACTGATCTCAACACGAGAACGCGCGCGACGCTCGGGCGCGGACTTTCACGCGTATTCAACTCTTTAAACGATTCCGAAGAACCGATTCTCAGACAAGACTCGGTAGGTAGCCAAATTAATAGGTATAAACCACAGCATGTAGATTAACCTCTTAATTAAATTGAAACGAAAAATGTACATAAAACCTGTTGTAGCCAGGTATAAGTAAAAGTCACTTTTAAACAAAACAACACTATAACAGAGTCAATGTGACAAAACTTGGCTCATCTACATCAAATCGAATCTTCGAGTAATGATAACGCAAACAAACAAACGCTCGCGCTACAACAATCCCTCGCGCAACAGTCCTGATTTCTCTATCACTGTATAAAACTCAAATTAGGACGAGACTCACATACGAAGCACACAGACATAAACAACGCAAATATATAAAAGGTTAATTATTAATAGCTGTGACAGACACAACCATGTTATTGCCTAGTAACCTAAATCATATAAACTAGGTCATGCATAGACCTAGTTAGACAGGTCGTTTTTTAATGCATCTTCTATTTGGGTAATTTTTAAATGATGCATATGTATAGTTATGTCGATTTTTTTTAGTTAAAATAACTGCCAATGAAGCATCAGGTTAATTAAACAGTCTTGCACATTATTAATCAATCCTATAATAACTGATGCATCACTCTACAGGGCATGCTGGAAAATTTCCAGAGAGAATTTACTACTATTATGGAGTATGCATACAAAAGCAAGCAGTACATATATATAACTGAATACTGATTATTGGTTACCTTGTTTGAAAAGACGTGCTGTTGCTGAACTTGTCTACGTGCTGTCTATGCGTTAGAGAATGGATCTCTACTTAAATGCGCCTGTAGAGCAGGTGCTGTCCGCGAGCGGCGCGATCAGCCAATCAGGAGAGAGGAAACTGCTGGCACGCGTCCCGCTACACCAACTGCGCGCGCGTTTCCTCCTTGC